>JAWHQI010000307.1:2400000-3000000 GCA_033032865.1 Dactylorhiza incarnata | reverse complement strand
TTTATTTAATTAACGAACAAAAGAATTGATTAATTCCACAATATTGCTGGAATTGGAATTAGGCTAATTCCAATTCTGAAATATTGAATCTCAATATCGAATTCCAATATCAAATTCCAATTCTGTCCAAACGAACGTGCCCTAATAGATTTTGCAGGACTGGGCATGACCCCATAATTTTTCATCCCTCCGGGGGTTTTCACGTAGAAAACACCATCGTCGATTTCTTTTGACTGTTAATTTGCACGTTCAATTCTCTCTTGAGCTAAGATGATTGAACTCTATTAGCCGGTGGGAGCGTTAAGTGGCCGCAATAATCTTAGAGCGATGTTAAACGCAGGCCAGTTTTGGCTATATGCAGGCCACAGTTTTTTAAAAAGAGCGATGTTAAACGCAGGCCGATTTTAGCTATATGCAGGCCACAGTTTTTAAAAAAAATATCATTTTTCCTTTTAAAACTTCAGGAAAAATGATTCGAGCTTAGTTTAATACTTCATGTATTATGTATTTTTTTCTTCCATGCAACCGTGTCCTCAAGGAGTTTACTCGTTTGTTCGAGTCCGATGTGTTTTTAAATTACAACTGGCCTAAAGCTATTCATGGGTATTTTCTACGACGATGACGACGACGGCGATGGCGACAATCGCGACGATCGCGACGATCGCGACGACGTCGACGATGTCGGCGATGGCGACGATCGCGACGTCGTCGGCGATGGCGGGGATGGTGGCGATGGCGACGATCGCGACGTCGTCGGCGATGGCGGCGATGACGACGATCGCGATGTCGTCGGCGATGGTGGCGATGGCGGCGATGACGACGATCGCGACGTCGTCGGCGATGGCGGCCATGACGGCGATGACGGCGATGTTATACTTTGGGTAGTTACGTCGCTAGTAGGGGTTCTTTGGATAATCGCACCCATGGATGGGGTGCGGTTAGCGCCTTTAGGGATACTCCATCGATAGCTCTCCCATATTTACTGACGAAATAGTGACATTCAACGTAACCTCGCACGCATGATATTTTATTTACTTATTTTATGAATATTTTTTTGCTTGGTGATTTATTTAGGAAAATATTAATTTGTTTTTTGAATATGATATGTAAATATTAAATTTGGCCTGCATGAATAATTTTTTGGCCTGCATATATCCGTGACCTACATATAGCCAAAACCAGCATGCATTTAACATCACTCTAATTTTAAGTCATATGTGAGAATTTGCCTTCGGGCCAATAAATAATATACGAGTTACGACGTGCACTTTTCACCTATTTTGAGATATCTCTTCTCTGGGTGATATACATATATTGGTAAAATATCTAAACAGCTAAATTTTAAATATATATATATAGTTTTGTTATATTAGTTTCAAAATTTTAATAAAAAAATGAAATATGTCTAATTTTAAGATTTTAGTATTTAGGGTTTAGAATTTCATTATCTTTTAAACAATTTTAGATGATGTGGCGGTATTTAAGGAACATTGTGACACTAATATGATTATTGAATATTATTATTTTATTATAAAAATTATTCTACGCCTAATCAGTACTGAAATCATATACATGGCATAAAATACAAAAATAATAAATCATTTTTGTCTATTAAATAATAAAATATTGTAAAACTGTACGGTAAGATTTGACTATATTTCACCCTTGTGGTTGACCTTTCCCAGGGCCTTTGCGGAGGAAATGCTTTGTGCAGTAGGCTGCACTACGAGAAAACAAAGTTTTGGACAAAAACTCTAAAATTGTTGATAAAGATCTTTTGTTTAGCCACTGAAAAAGGGTGTGGCTAAAAGTCGCGTGGAGAAAATTTTTTAGCCACAAATTAGCCGTAGCAAAAAGTATTTGCTACGCATAAATATTACCGTGGCAAATACTTAAGTATTAATCACGGTTTTTGTAATCCTTGCTAAAACTTAACTATTAGTCAAGGTTTTGCAACACTGGCTAAAACTAGTGTATTAGCCACGGTTTTTGAACCCTGACTAAAAAAATGTGTAGCAAATACTCATTTTTCTAATAGTGTTGTCATTTTATATAATAAAATAATAATTCTTAATATTCACATTAATGTCACATTTACTCGTTAAGAAATCCACAACATTTAAAAGAGTTAAAAAATTAATGGAAGTTAGTCTATGGAGCTTTTAATTTCATGAAAATTTCTTAAGTTTTGGGACCAATATTAAAAAAGAAATTTAAAGACCTTATTTCAAATTTAGACTAAAATTCAATGTTTAATTTAGTTATTCCGCCAATATAAAAAATCAAAATTATTTAGAATAGATTTAAGTAGAAGAGAAATACGTAATTAATAAAAACTAATTCATATAGTGAATAAGACCTCTAAATGTGACTCCATCGAAAGGTATAAATAAATAAGCAAAAAAATTTAATTCAACTAGGTTGATCACTCATTAGGCTCGGTTTGTTTTGGCAGTGATGTTTTTTTTTTGAAAGATGCAAATATCATGTAATTAAAAAAAAAACCTACAACATGGCATCTAAGTCCACCCGAACAAGCTCGGCAAACTCAGTCTGGGTGCTATCAACGTCCAGCCAAACAAAATTTCCCCGAAGGAAAAACGCGCACAAAAATCAGCAACTCTATTGCCCTCACGGCCAATATGCTGGAACCGAAGCTGGGGAAAGCCGCTCAGAAATGAGAAGTCATCGTCGCCATCCACTGTCACGCTCCAGTCACCCCGTCTCATCCCAGCAGCACAGCTATCCATAGGCAGTGATGTTTTGGGGCATTGGGAATGTGAGCGGTGAGAATGAAGGGAGGGGACTGTAATAACGTTGAAAGCCAAAAATAATATTTTGGAGCGTTGAGAATATAGAAAGGAGGTTTATCAAACATGTATTTTCAGCGGTTGTGTTTTCCCCCACCAAAAGTGGAGAAAAACGCTGAAACAAACAGATAATTACCAAATAAACCTTAAAATAATTCGATATCTAGATTATTATGCCCATCACTTTATGATATTATTTGTGTGGGCTGCTGAACCTAAAAAATCTGTAGCAGGTTTCTGCTGCATGCTGATGAGAGTGGATCTGCCCACCATTTCGGATTCTTGCTAACCACACAGAAATAATTAACCACTAATCCATGATCATTATTTATGGAGATTAATTATAACTAAGCATGATTATTAAACTTTTAATGATGTGTTAAATAATAACCTCGCTTCATTATTTCTTGCAACCTGTGGGTAGCTGTTGACTTAATAAGGTTAGTTTTTAACACGTGGCTAACGGTTCGTTAATTAGCTGAAGTCAACATCATTATAAGTAGCATTTGCCATAACTGTTTTGGGTTTGTTATAAGTTATAACTGAGGTATTGTTGGGAAAGCATAGAATTGAAGTGAAAAATATTTGTACTATGAGCTGAGGCGCACCACCTTCACAATAGGCGTGAGACTACCGGAGTTCCAGGGCAACCCACCGAACCGTCGCATGCATGGATGCGTGTGATGGCCAAATGTGAGATATGCGAGGGAATGGGTCTTCGACTTGAGGGAGTGTATCATTGTTCGTTGGATGGTGAGCCGCGTTGTCGATGAGTCCTCTAACCCTATAGTGATTATTTGTGCTGATGGGGTTCTGACTAACGCTTCCCGAGCCGGGCTAATACGCTCAAGAAAGCCAAGTAGACCGAGTGAGCCGCGCGAGCAGACCGCGCTCGCTCGAAGGGCCACGGAGCCGCCCAAAGGAGCGCACGAACAAGGCACGCACACGACACGGTGCACGGAGTAGCAAGGCCGTGCGTCGTGCTCGCGGCCTCCTCGCGCGCTCGGCCTACTCCCCCGCCCCCCCCCCCCCCCCCCTAAGCTCGCGCAGCCTGGCCGCGCACGCGAATGGCTTCCCCCCCGCGCCAGCGTGCAAGGCCTCTCCCCCCGCGTGCACCGGCATCGCCCTGTCGCCGTCGCCGAGCAACTTGCCTGGGTCGCCCAGACCGCCTTGGGGGCACGTTCGTCATTTTCAGAAAATTGGTGATCCAGATGACCGGAACCGAGCAACGTCATTCGTCAACTCCAGTTCTTGCCAGACGCAATTACCTTCACGTCCCTTCAGAAAAGCTATAAAAAGGCACTCTTGCCTTCATTTGAAGATACACAATCCAAGAGACAAGGCGAGCTCTGAGGTTTTCCGGCGAGGACTTAGGACCCTGCTTGCTCGTTTGCTCCGAATTCGCTCCTCTCGCTCTCAAGTCGGCTCAAGCTCAAGGCTTCAGTGTACACTCTAACATGCATTGAGAATGAAACTGAAGAATGCTCTATAGGATGCTCTGTGACTTAGTCTTTTTTCCTCCTTTCTTTGCCTTCAAGACTTGTAAAATGAAGAGGTGGTATGTCACCCTCCGAGGATCTCAAACACTTGTAACCGCCAAGGAACTAGTGGATTTGGCCGGCACAGATTCGACCTCATGGTTTTTCACCCTCTCCGGGTTTTCCACGCTAAAACGTCTCGATGTCATCATTGTTGGTTCACTTTTGACTATTTGCGCGCTCGGCTCGCTCTCTAGCTAAGCCGATCTGATTCTCCGGACCGAGGCGAAAACCAAGTGACCCACAACAATTTGACGTCGTCTGTGGAAACGTGTTCCCAACTCTCTAACAAACCTCTGAAGATCGCGCTTGTTCTACGCAAGCGCTCCCAACCAACTGCGATGGTAAGAAGGAGCGCGCACACCACTAACGAGGTGGCTCTGGAGGAGCGCGCCGATTTGGCCCTCAACTCTCCCACAATCAATGCTCCACTTCTGGAGGAAGTCGTCACCGCACATGCAACTTCAATAGAGGAGCACGTACAACTGATGGAGGAGCGCCAGGTGGAGGTGCTCACACTACTCCGAAACTTTGGAGTCTCCAATCCCCAAACCCCGCCGTCGTTCAGGGAAGAAGACTACCGTGGGCCTAGGGACGCGTCCCGCCAAGGGACGCCGCCCGCCTCAATGAGACTCCCACTGACAAAATGTCCCACGCGGCAAGATCTATGCACACGGCACGTCCAGTTGCACTACCAGCAAACACTTAGCTCAACCCTCGCCCGACCGAAGCAAACGTCAGGGAGGGAAATCGAAGGCTCATTCGTGAGGAAGTGAGGGACTTGATCGAGGAAGAGTACGACTCGGGCCTGCACCGCCTCACAAACATGTCGCGCCCCTTTCATCGTGGTTCTTCGCTCACCCCTCAAGTTCTGGCGCATCCCAACCCGAACTGTTTCAAGCTGTCTAACTTCGAGACCTTTAACGGGACCAGTGACCACCTGAAGCATGTTAACCACTTTGAGACGATCGTGCGCCTCTACAACGCCCCCGACCAGCTTCTGTGTCAGGTGTTCCTAGCAACTCTAAAGGGCCAGGCACGCACATGGTTTCACTCCCTTAGAGGAGGGTCAGGCCTCTTCGTAGACCAGTTTAAAGCCAATCGACAGATCTTAAGGGATCCCTCTAACCTCTCCGACATTCGCCAAAGCGAGGGGGAGACACTTAAGGACTTCTTCCGACGCTTCACTTCCGAGGCGCGACATATTTCGTGCATTAATCACGATCTCCTTCGCGACATCTTCCTCGGGGGACTCCGACTGAGCGGATTCTACGACTCCGCCCTTATGCGAGAAACCATTCCAAGCTACGCGGACCTCATGTAACATACCAACTTTAAAAAGAGGTATAGCCGGTTCAATGGAACCCTTGGAGAAGCTTAGGCCGGGTCATAGAAAACCACGACCCGACCTCCACCCCATAATGATGGTCAATTAGAGAAATGACTGTTTTGGGTAGCATTGTGCTTTGCCACAACACTGAAGTATTTTATTGAAAAACGTGCTCCGAATTGGCTTCCTTCAGTTGTGTTAGAATCGTATGGTTGATACGAGTGCAACAGAACTCGTTTCGTTCCAATCCGAGGTTATTTGGTGAAAGTGACAAGTGTCATTTTGAGTACCGTACGCGTCACTACGATGTTATTTTAGTATATTGAGCATACGTGTTTCGAATCGACTTTCGTCGGTTGTGTTAGACTCGTATGATCGATACGAGTGCAACAGAACTCGTTTCGTTCCAATCCGAGATCATTTGGTGAAAGCAACCATTTTGAGTAGCGTAGCGCGTCACGACGACACTATTTTAGTATATTGAGCATACGTGCTCAAAATCGAATTCCGCCAGTTGCGCTAGACTCGTATGGTCGATACAAGTGCAACGGAACTCGTTTCGTTCAATCCGAGGTCATTTGATGAAAGTGACCATTTTGAGTATCGTAGCGCATCACTACGATGCTATTTTAGTATATTGAGCATAGGTTGAAAGTCTTTATTTTAGGGTGGCTAATTACCTGGGGGGGGGGGGGGGGGGGGTAAATAGGTTATTTTAAATTCTATTTAAGTTCTTGATCAAATCCTAAGTGTATGTGAGTTATAATCAGAGCTTTCAAGAAACAATCACAAACACACAGAATTTTATAGTGGTTCCCCTATCTAGAGTAATCCACTTTCCCGCTTCTCCCCTCTAGCAGTGTGCCAGATAGGGCTTATATCTCCTCCAGATCTCAGACCACAAAAAGGTCTTACGGCTCAGATCTCAACAGATCTTACAGTCTCTGATCTCAACAGATCCTACAGTCTCAGATCTCAACAGATCCTACAATCTCAGATCTCAACAAATCCTACAATCTCAGATCTCAACAGATCCTACAATCTCAGATCTCAACAGATCATACCTCAGCCTTTATAACAACAGGCCTACACTCAGATCCACCCTTGGATCCTACAACTCAGATCACAAAATATCCTACAGCTCAAATCTTCAAAAGATCCTACAGAAATTGAAGATGGATTGTAATATCATCAGACTCAAGTTCTTCAATGTATAGATCCTTTTATTCTATCTGAATGATCATACAGAGTTCTCTAACAGATCAGCAACATCAAAAATCATCTTCTTGAATCGCACCGACTGTGATGACTGTTGTTCTTGAGGAAGATAAGATCTTCCTCCTTGACCTTCTCTCTTCAGAAAATATCAGCAGCAGATTGCTGAATTGATTTCTTCAAAACAAAACGATTCCGAAGGAAGAGAAGATTTCTTCTGATTCTCCTTGCGAGAGCCTTTGATTTGCAGGATGAAAAACTGTTCTTCTCTTCAATGGAAACCTTTCTTTTGTATCCTTGATTGCAACGACAATATCTCTAGAATAGGAAATGAATGCCAGCCGCAGATCTTGATGAGTTTCCTGGATATTCTTCCTTGGACACTTCCTCAAATTGCGCCTTTGAAAGATGGAGAAGATAATGGGTAGGATTGTTGTTTGAATTACATATCATGCCTTCTATTTATAACCCGCAATCCGTGCCATTTGAGACGCTCCTCCATGTCAGCATGACGTCAGATCCTCAACGGTCTTTAGTGACTTTAGTATTTGACAAGGCGTCGAGACATGGTCGTCGTCTCGACGTGGCTTAGCTTGTTGTAGATATACTGTAGCACAATCCTTTACTTAGAGCATTTCAGGAAGAGGGCTTTGATCTGTGTGTAATTCAGTCGACGCTTCTTATTCTACGGCGTCGAGTGATGTTCCTTGGTTTGACGCTTTCTTATTCCACGGCGTCGAGTGATGTTCCTTGGTTCGATGCTTTCTTGACTTAATCTCAAATCTTCAGTCAGTGACCTTGTCGTTGAGACATCAAACATAGGTCGACGCTTTTGGGTCACAGGCGTCGAGCGATGTGTAGTGTCTCGACGCTTGTGGACTTAGATGAACTCATTTAGCTTGACCTGATCTCCTGCACAATGATTCTAGATAGTATATCAAATACATTGTGAGGTATATCTTTGATTTAGGAATGAACATCTCCAAATCTTGAACATTGTGGGTAATGATCCCAACAATCTCCCCCTATTTGAAGAAGTCATAACCTTATTCAATGATATACCCCTTTTTACAAAGATAACCAATATTTTCTACACAGGCAATCTTAATATGGATAATATAACACTTTTCATAAAATCAGATTACCATATCAATCTAATAAGAGAAAACATCTCAGGCATGAGTTATAACATCAACACAAAATCACAGATTAAATGATCTACATCACAAGCAGTTCAAAATTAATCATGTAGATATAGTGAAAAGATCACATCACGGGCATATATATATATGATGATAATCAAGGAAGAATCAGTTTGCTCTGGGAGCTCATTAAGATTGTCCAATTTACGCAATATATTGTCTGAGATAATTTTTTTTAAAAGAAAAATTTCAAGTCCTATTGTTGTTCTGGTTCCTTGATTTCTGGTCCTCTCCTGGCTTTCTTGGTTTGAGCTTTAACAACTATTTTCCTTCTCTGGAAGTAGTCAAATGGCTTTGGGAAGTATCTGATTGGCTCCTTAGCATTTGCATGAACTCTCCCAGCCAGCTTGTCAGCTTTGAACTTTATAATCAGCTCCTCCTGATCACTGTATTTTCTCCACTCAACTTCAGAGTACCACTTCTCTCTTTCTCCTGGATTAGTTTTAACTGCTCTCCATGCTGCCAAAATTATGTCCCTTGAGGAAGGAGACAAGTGTTCATAATCATCTCTTGCTTCAATTTCTTCTCTGAATTTCCTCTTGCTGGATTCTACTTGTTCATAAATAATATTCTTACTCTTGTTCTTATCTTCAGGACTATACATCTTAGCAATGTTTTTTTGAATTTGGGTAGGAGATGCAGGCTTTGATTTAGAAACTTGATCATCATAGTTTATGGGAGGATGGCCTAAGGTTTCTATGATGCAATTGGAGGTCCAAATAGCATGATCAAAGCTAGCTTTAATTATTGACCTCTCCCCCTTTATGACTTCTTCTACTATATGATCTCTGAGTACATTTTTATGAAATCTAATCTGACCCTCCAGATGATTGACTCCTCCTTCAATAGTTTTCTTGACCTTGAGAAGGTGGTCATCAATGGTATTTGTAGTCATTTTTACTTGATTGCTTAATGTAGAGGAGCTCTCATCAATCTTAGCTAGCATATCAGTATCATGTTGTTGCAACTTGGCTTCTATTTTGGCAGTTCCTGTTAAAATCTGTGCAACTTGTTCTTTATATAAAACTTGCATATTGTTGCCTAAAATGCCCTGATTGCGTTGAACATCATCTGCAGTCTTTTCAATACTCGCTTGTTTTGCTTTAATGGTCTTTGAAGTCTATTTGATTTCATTTAATTGGTCAGTTGTGTAATCCACAGAAGCATCAACTCTTTTAAAAAATTTGACCATTTCATCTCTCAGTGCAGTCATCTGAAGGTTGACTTCAAACCTTACTAATTTCATTTGAAAATTTATTTCATTTATCATTTTAGTGTTGTTTTCCTCAATATACTGCTCCAATGATCTTCTTTGACTATTAAGCAAATCTTCCAGGTGAGGTAGTATAGGACTTAGGTCCACATTAATTGCTCTTGCTTCACTAGCACTGCTACTGCTGTCTTCTTTGAACAAAGAATCTTTTCTATAACTCATGTGAACTGGAGGATGATTCTATTTTGATAATTTTCTCAGTCTTTTTCTTTTGGGTTTGAGATTCTCCTCCCACATCCATAGTATCAATATCAAGATTCTTTGGAGCAGGGATCTCATGCTGAGACTCCCCCTCAACTTCTGCATTGTCTGAAGCACGGTTCTTTGGAGCAAGGTTCTCTGGAGCAGGGTGTAACAGTCATGGCCCGACCTGACCGATTTTAATGGGACCCATCAGGCACTGTTAAAGGACTGCAGTCCGGTGCACCCCACCCATGGCTGAGCCTATTTCTCAGCTAAAGTGGGATGTTGAGGCCGGGATTCGATCCCGCGCCCCCTTGATAAGGCACCTTCAACAGTCCTCATCACCAACTGAGCTTCTCAGCTACAGTGGGATGTTGAGGCCGGAATTCGATCCCGCGCCCCCTTGATAAGGCACCTTCAACAGTCCTCATCACCAACTGAGCTGCAGCTCAGTTGGTGATGAGGACTATTGAAGGTGCCTTATCAAGGGGGCGCGAGATCGAATCCCGGCCTCAACATCCCACTGTAGCTGAGAAACAGGCTCAGCCATGGGTGGGGTGCACTGGACTGCAGTCCTGTAGCGGTGCCTGTCGGGTCCCAGTAAAGCCGGTCAGGTCGGGCCAGGGCTGTTACATAAAAAGTGCACTTTTTTGTAACAACCCGCCCCGACCACCACACTGAGGGATGGCAACCCGACTCACCAGCCGGTCCATCTCCACCTAGTGGGCCGACTAAACGTGGTTGGACAAGGACTGCAGTCCGGTGCACCCCACCCATGGCTGAGCCTATTTCTCAGCTACAGTGGGATGTTGAGGCCGGGATTCGATCTCGCGCCCCCTTGATAAGGCACCTTCAACAGTCCTCATCACCAACTGAGCTGCACACCGGACTGCAGTCCTTGTCCAACCACGTTTAGTCGGCCCACTGGGTGGAGATGGACCGGCTGGTGAGCCGGGTTGCCAGCCCTCAGTGTGGTGGTCGGGGCGGGTTGTTACACAGGGATCTCATTCTGAGACTCCCCCTCAATTAGAGACTCCCCCTCAGCTATAGCAGGGAGTCCAGATGGAACTTCTCTCTCTTCTTCTTCTTGCTTTTTCTCATCTTGTTCCTTGTTGATCTCAGCACCCACTTTCAATATTGGATCAGTACCTGTTTGTGTGTCAGGAATACTGTCCCTAGGAGGTTGTTCCATTTCTTCATCTTCAGATGTTGTCAAATCAGGATTGTGGATTGGGGTGGATTTTGATTTTCTTCTGGAGGTTGATGAACTTGAGGGGCTGGAAGAGACCTGATTCTTCTTTTTCTTTTGAGTTTTCTTCTGCTTGGAGGATGTCTCTGCTGGTGGTTGATTTGACAGAGTCCTTTCCCACCATTCCAGCATTTTTATGTCCATTTTCTTCATATGATTTATTCTTGATCCAAGTC
Organism: Dactylorhiza incarnata; assembly: GCA_033032865.1. Taxonomy (NCBI): domain Eukaryota; kingdom Viridiplantae; phylum Streptophyta; class Magnoliopsida; order Asparagales; family Orchidaceae; genus Dactylorhiza; species Dactylorhiza incarnata. The sequence continues at coordinate 2,989,024 of JAWHQI010000307.1, read as the reverse complement.
TGTGGTTCAATGTATCTGGGATCACCTTTACCAAGTAAAGGGACAGTATCCTACCCATGTTGGGTTCTTGGATACATTCTCACACTATCAAAAACAACCCGTCCCCAGTCAGTTTTGAGAGTATATATGATTCTGGTCAGTAGGATGAACATTTTCCTAGAGATTTTGTCATGGGAGCCTGTCTTACATAACAGTCCCTTTCCAATTATGTATGATAATAGCTTTCCTCTTGAATTCATTCCTTTCCTCAACACGCTTCAAGATATTTCGTGTGAAGTTTCAATCCCACACCAAACTTGAGCTAACCTGATTTGTTCAGAGCTTACCTCTTCTTCTTCTTCATCACTCTTATGCCTTGGCAGTTGTAGTGCCTTAGCAAGTCTTTTTGGTGTGATCTTAACTTTCTTTCCATTCACGGTTGATTTGAGCTTGGAATTGGCGGAGTCTAATACTGCATTAGAGAATAACTCTAATACTTCTCGTTTCCAGATTAATGTCGATTCAGATAAGAGATATTCTAGCCCTGATTTATGAATTAACTCGATAGTATTCTTGATTTCGTCTGGTGCGGCTTGGAAACCATTTCGAACTAGCTCACTTCCTTCATAGAGGTAATCGCTGTTCTTGGGAGGCATTGTTGTTGTAGTTTTTGATTGAAGGTCTTGAGAATGAGATTTTCTAGAGCATAGAATTTCGAACTGGGAATTTTAGGTTTGAGAAAACATAGGTACTGCCGAAGTATCTTCCCCATATATCGAGTTTCTAGATTTTGATAGTTGAAACGCCGCGCATAAGATTTGTTTGGCAAGATTGATCAAATGGTTCAGATTCACCCTGTCTCGAGACGGCCTTGCTCTTTCTGAAAAAGCGTTGAGACTGATCGACACAAGTTATCTTCGCTCGACGCCAGTTATCCTCGCTCGACGCCAGATATCCTCGCTCGACGCCATTTATCCTCGCTTGACGCCAGTTATCCTCGCTCGACGCCAGATATAATTTTACTCACCTTTTTGGACTTAATTCAATTATTATTTTTATTTATTTATTACATTTTCTATACTATTTGAAACTTGTTATTTATTCTAGCTTTATTTTGGATTATTGTATATTTTAAGACAGACAACTTCATTCCATATTTAGCATTCCTAATTCAATTTTGAAGTTATTGAATTTTGTTTCATCCAAGGGTTTAATGAATATATCAGCCACTTGTTTGTCTGTGGGGACATATTCAATTGTGATATCCCCATTTTCTACATGTTCCCTAATGAAATGATATCTAATTTCTATGCACTTTGTTCTACTATGTGATACATGGTTATTAGCAATAACAATGGCACTAGTTGAATCACAATATAAAGGAGATTTACTTAGTTGGATTTTATAGTCTTGGAGTTGATGTTGAATCCACAGTAGCTGAGCACAGCAGTTTCCAGCTGAGATGTACTCAGATTCTGCTGTAGAGATAGCTACACTAGTCTGCTTCCTTCTACTCTAAGATATTAGCCTTTTGCCAAGGAATTGACAGGTGCCTGATGTGCTTTTCCTGTCCTCCTTGCATCCTGCAAAACCAGCATATGAAAATCCAGTCAGTTCAAAATCATTGCTCCTAGGGTACCATAGGTCAAGATTGAGAGTACCCTTCAGATATCTCAGAATTCTTTTGACGGCAGTATAGTGAGATTCTTTGGGGTTCACTTGGTACCTAACACACACACACATGTTGAGAACACAATGTCTGGCCTACTAGCAGTTAGGTAGAGCAATGAGCCAATGATGCCTCTGTACAAGGTTTCATCAATAGGTTTCCCCTTGTCATCCTTGTCCAGTGACATGTTGGCTGCCATTGGGGTTTTCATGACAGTGGAATTTTCCATTCCAAACTTCTTGATGATCTCCTTGGTGTACTTGGTCTGAGAAATGAAAATTCCTTCCTCAGACTTTTTACTTGGAGTCCCAAGAAGTATTTGAGCTCTCCCATGCTGCTCATTTCAAATTTCCCTTGCATAAGGCTTGCAAACCTTTTGCAAAGGTTATTATCAGTTGAGCCAAAAATTATGTCATCTACATATATTTGTACTAGTAGTATATGACCTTTAATTACCCTAAGAAACAATGTCATGTCTATCTTTCCCCTTGAGAATTTATTCTCAATGAGAAACCTAGACAATGTCTCATACCAGACTCTAGGTGCCTGTTTTAGACCATACAAGGCTTTTAGTAATAGATAAACATAGTTTGGATGAGTAGAGTCAATAAAACCCGGGGGTTGTTCTACATATACTTCCTCCAGTATTGTTCCATTAAGGAATGCTGACTTCACATCCATTTGATATACTATGAATCCAAGATGTGCTGCATAGGCCAAGAATAGCCTTATTGCCTCCAGTATTGCCACAAGAGCAAATACTTGATCAAAGTCTATGCCTTCCTCCTGTCTTTGGGCAACCAACCTTGCCTTGTTCTTGATAATCACTCCATTTTCATCCAATTTATTCCTGAATACCCACTTGGTTCCTATGACTTTGTGCTTCTTTGGTCTTGGTACCAATATCCAGACCTTGCATCTTTCAAATTGATTTAGCTCTTCTTGCATAACCAATGTCCATGAAGGGTCCCTATTGGCTTCTTCAATTTTTTTAGGTTCTATTTTGGATAGAAAGCTATGATGCAATGCCTCATTTATTGAGTTTCCTCTTCTTGTTTGCACACTTCATTGGGATTTCCTATAATCTATTCTTTGGGGTGATCCTTCAGGTGCTTGGTTGCATTTCTCCACCTCTCATTCTACCTTTGTGATTCTGGTGCAGCTGTTTGAGTTGGCTGTTCCTGAGGTTCTGGATGTTGTGGTTCTTCAACAGCAATTTGTTCTTCATGTGTGTCTTCTTCTTGAGACTCATCCTCTCTAGTCACAGTCACAGTCCCATTAGATTCATCATTGTCTTCAATGTGTTGTTTATTGATATTCAGCTCCTTCAATTTCTGTGATGGACCTGCATTACTAGAGATACTTCCCAGATCCTTATAAATAAGGTTGGTTTCATCAAATACAACATGTATAGATTCTTCTATCTTATTAGAGCTTTTGTTGTAGATTCTATATGCTCTACTTTGAGAGCTATAACCAATAAAGATTCCCTCATAGACTTTTTCAGCAAACTTAGTGAGGTGGTGCTTTCCATTATTTAGTACAAAGCACTTACTTCCAAATATTTTGAAGTAGGCTAGAGTGGGTTTTCTACCCTTCATCAACTCATAAGGGGTCTTATTCAGTTTCTTATTGATAAGTGTTCTATTATGCACATGACATATTGTGTTTACAGCTTCAACCCAGAAGTGCTTAGGAAGTGAGGAATCACTCAGCATACTCCTACTGGCTTCAATGAGTGTTCTATTTCTTCTCTCAGCAACCCCATTTTGTTGGGGAGTTCTGGGAGATGAAAACTCTTGTGAGATGCCTAGATTTTCACAAAACTTGGTCATGGCACCTGACTGAAATTCAGTTCCATGGTCACTTCTGATTTTGACCACTGTATTTCCTATTTCATTTTGGATTTGCCTAACAAAGCTAGTGAATACTTCTAGAGTATCTGACTTGTGTCTTCGGAAGAACACCCATGTGAATCTAGTGTAATCATCAACAATAACAAGAGTGTAAACCTTTCCTCCTAAACAGTGAATTGGCATTGGGCCAAACAGGTCCATGTGTAGAAGGTATAGACATCTTGTGGAATCCTTCTCACCAATTGGTTTGAAGGATGACTTGGTTTGCTTACCCATTTGACAAGCATGGCAGGGAACCTCCTGCACACACTTCCACTTTGGTCTTGCTCTCACTAGTTCTCCTGAAATGAGCTTATTTATAGTCTTGTAGTTTATATGAGCTGACCTTTTGTGCCATTGGACACTACTAGAGACTTTATTTTCAGCTACTAAGCATATGAAATTTTCTTGTTCAGAACATATAAAATTTAAACAGTAAATGTTGCCACTCCTAGTGCCTGAGAGAATTATCTCGTTCTCTTTCATAATTCGGCACTCATCCTTGTGGAATAAAATGTCATACCCAAGATCACATAATTGACTTATGCTGATGAAATTGTGTTGCAATCCATCAACACAACCTTGGTGATAGTGACAATTCCATTTGTGATTTTATCATATCCTTTAGTCTTACCTCTGTCAGATCCTCTAAAGATGACCTTTGGTCCATCCTTCACAGAAGTATAGTCATTCAGTAGACTTCTTGTTCCAGTCATGTGCATGGAACACCCACTGTCCAAATACCAGATAGGAGTTTGATTGGTCTTTGGACATACCTGCAGTAAGAAAATTACATTTTCTTAGGAACCCACACAAAGTTGGGTCCTAGAACTTTGTTAGCATAAACTGGTTTATTTACTTGTTGTTTGATCCTTTGTGATGTGTGTGTTGCCATTGGTCAGAGTGCTGGTTTTCCAGAATTATTTCTTGGGACAGTTGGGTTGAACCAGCAATCAAGAGCAAAATGACCAACTTTTCCACAGCACCAACATTCATATTTGTTATATCTCCTTTGAGGTCTTTTCACCTCTTTGGGTTGACTCACATTTTGTCTAGTTACCCTAATCAATGGAGTTTTCTGAGATGATTTTCTGTAAAGTTTTTCAGTGAATTCTGCAGATTCAGATTTCTTGACAGCAGTAGTCCTCACTACTGGTCTCAGTTCCTCTCCTTTGGATTTGGTGATTGTTCCAAATACAAAGGGGCGATGATGACATAATTTTTCTTCTTTGTGTAAAGATTTTGCAGCACTAATACTTGGTTGAGTTGAGTGAGCTTTGCTAGTGGAACACTCATTCTTCCAATCTTCATGCACACCCTCTAGATCATACTCATTTGTGGTAAGCATGACTTTGTTGAATTTTATGGGGTGCATGAGTGCCTTGTCATTATCTTTAGATTTATTTTCTGCCTTCCCTTTGTATCCTATGTCACATCGGTGTAGTGCAGAGAATGTGTATATTATGGGAAGGACAGTTTGTGGTTTTGAAAATTTTGCCACAAGCTTCCTTTTAGCTAGGAGCTTTGTCTCAAGTTCTTTTATTAATTTCTCTCTAGAGCATATAGTCTCAACATGAATGATGGACTCAACTCTCAATTTGCTAAGCTCCTTGCTTACCAGATTCAGCCTCTCAGCTGCCTCAGAGTATTGGGAGTTAAGGTCTGTTTGGGACAGCTCTGGCGGATTGAAAAGCTGCTGTCCGGATAGAGCTGTTTTAAAAGAGCTCTCTGGGGAGCAGTTTTGAAAAGCTGCAGAGTGTTTGGGTGTTCTGTGCAGAAGTGCGCTTTGAAGAGCGATTTTCTAATTTAGCTGTTTGGAGAAACAACTTTTGAAAGCTGTTTTTTTAGAACTTATTAAAATACATAAAATTTTTAACGTGGAGAATAATAAAAGCTAACTGATAACAATAGTCTTTTACATAATTCTTTGGTAATGCTATCCACGCGCCCCGTATATTTCTTCGGCAATGCTATCTCGTACTGTAGACATCTGTTCAGCTCCAGTAGCATCACCCATATCGCTTCCAATATCATCCTCCGCCGCAGGGTCTTCATCCTCTAAGGGAACGAAAGAAGACTCATCAGCATCACAAACATTAAACTCAGGGTCCCAGCGAGAAGGATGTCTACGAATGAAGTTATGTAAGGCCATTGTGGCCAACACTATGGACCTCTGTTTCTTGAAGCTATACTGTGGCATTTTGCTCAGAATGTGCCACTTCTTCTTCCACACTCCAAACGTTCGCTCAATAACACTGCGAAGAGATGAATGCGCCCTATTGAAATGTTCTTGCCTTCCTTGAACATGCCGACTCCCACGGGCGACGTCTGCCAAGTGATATCTTGTATCTGGATACAGCTTCAAATAACCCATCTTTAACGGGTATCCAGCATATCCACTAAATAATATTTACCTGCATTTATTTGGTATGTTAAACAAGCAAACATTAAAGGATATTGGAAGGATTTGAATGAATGTAAGAATTGATTAGTATACCTTGCGGGGGATGCGGAAAATGCAATCTATCGTCTGCCAATGCGCGTGCGAAGATGCGACTATCATGAGCAGATCCCTCCCATCCAGCCAGGGCAAATATAAAGCACATGTTAAAATCACAGACTGCCATTACATTTTGCGTCGTAGTGTCGTGACGTCCTATGTATCTGACTTGATCTTCTACGGGTATCCTCGCATCTACATGTGTACCGTCAATTGCACCAACGCAATCCTTGAAGAATGGCATGTAACGAGCATCATACCTTATCTCAGCCGGAATATCTCTGAACTGACGGTCTATAGGCTTTATAGCATCAATTGAGAGTAACAAAAGAGATCTAAGACCTTTCGAAAAATATCTACTAATTGTTTCGGTCGAGTGCTGGAATCGCTCTTTCGCCAATCTAACGGAACCTCCTTGTGCTAAGATATACAATGTAAGCCCTAGGACTTCTCTTGACGACGTCCGTTGTGACCCTTGAAGTTCATGATCTACCTCTAGTTTATGAAGTAAATCTATGAAAATGCGTTTTGACATCCTAAATGCATAATGAATCCTATCTGGATGTCCTTCTAGTAACTCTTTAATCCATTTCTCACCTGTTTGGGTAGATGTCATGCATGGTCATGTGTCACGAACATGATAATTCATCCTCTCGATCGATGACATAACTACACGACAGTACTCTATATATTGCATCCGCTCCGGCGAAAGACTTGTTGAATCCCCGGAATCCTCAGAGGAGGAGTCATGCTCTGCCATTGTAGTACCTGCATTTAAAGTATCACATAACATCTATCATAATCAACATGAGGTACAGATCAGAAGTAGAAAGGTAGAAAATACCACATAACATTTTGGAATCTGTTTTTTAAAACGTAAAATACATAACATTGTTTAATGTGGAGATCTCCCTAATAATTAAAAACAACCGATCACTGAGCCCTCTTCTCGTACGCCTTCGTAATCCACCAAACCCGCATATCTTCTGGAATACTCATGAAGATCTCCCTACTGGTCTTGTCCCTGATGTGGTCGAGAGCAAAGTAATAAAGATCCAGGTTTGCCCGTATCTCTGGGCTACTGGAAATCAACTCCACCACCTCTTTGACTGTGATAACTGGTGGAGGCTTCACAGCTAGGGTGGATTGATGTAAGTCTGACATCAAAGAAAATGTCATTCCTTTGTTCTTCCCAATCTTTCTTCTTTTACTCGCCGAGGTGGACGCATTCCCAATGTTTGTTGAATGACCTCCTATCTCTTCAGGGCCACGTTGATTGTTCTCCATGATATCTTCTACATCATTATCTTCCAACTGGATCCTCCCCACATCCGGTGGCAAACTCCCAATTGAAGGAGCCCATGAGTCTTCTCCAGTTCCAACAACCTGACTGAACATGGTGTTCAGTTTCTCCTCCAACGCAGGTGAAATACCTCCGTGTTGAAATTTTTTCGCTGCTGCAACAACCTGTTATAATTAATACATCAATATTGAAATCTGTTAAAATAAGATCAACTACTATGAAATGAAAAATGAATTTGTTTTCACCTTAATCTTTTCTGCCCATCATTCTTCTGATGGAGCAATAGTTCTCTTCTCTGAATCCCAACCTAAACCAGTCTCGCCATGTTTCAGCTCCTTCCATAACTTCCAATCCTTCTTCAAATGATCCCATTTATTTTTCATTTGCATTCGATCGTAACTTTTCCTGGTTCGTTCTTTAAACCCCGCAATCAAAATTTTCCACTCTTCTTTGCTAAAGTGGGTGGTAGGCCGATTCTCCAAACCAATCTCTTTTATGCAGAGATCACAAAATAACATGACCTCGCTAGACTCCCAAATCGCTATGATTCCTCCTTCTTTTGGTTTACCCATTACACTATTAATAAGTAATGAAAACTTAGAAGATATTTCTACTAAAACAAATACACATACAGACACAAATCCATACACACATATACACACACATCCACACACACACACATACGTACACACACATATACACACATCAACATACATCCATACATACACACACACATATCAACACACACAGCACAAACACAGAAATCAATACACACAAATGAACAACACATACACAGAAATCCACCACACACACACACATATCCACACACACAGCACATATCAACACACATATGAACAACACATGAACAACATATCCACACATAACAACACACACAAATCCACCACACACACACACATCCACACATATCAACACACATATGAATAACACATACACACATATACATCTACACACACACACATCAACAACACATATCAACAAACACATACACACACATACAAAACATCCAAAATAGAATTTACAAAACATACAAAACAGAAATTCCATACATACAAAATAGAAATTGGAAACACCAAAACAGAAATTCCAAAACAAAACACACATTCGAAAACCTAGTAGAAATTGGAAACATCCAAAACCGAATTTCGAAAACCTAGCAGAATTTCGAAAACGAAACCAGAAATTGGACCTGAGATCTGGAGAAATCCTCGCTGTCGTCGGAGAAGGGGAAGAAGATGCGAGTAGGGTCGCTGTCGCCGGAGATCTGGGGAAGAAGATGTGCGTAGGTTTGCTGTCGCCGGAGAAGGGGAAGATGCGTAGGGTTGCTATCGCCGAAGACCTGGAGAAGAGCAGTCGCTGTCGCGGGAGATGGCGTCGTCGCGCGTCGTCGCAGAACGAAGATGGCGTCGTCGCCGGAGACCTGGGGAACGAAGAAGGGCGTCGTCGCGGAGATGGCGTCGTCGCGCGTCGTCGCAGAACGAAGAAGAAGATGGCGTGTCGCGGAACGAAAAAAAAATCGCGAGAGCTGTGGAGAGAAAATGGCGTGAATCGATTTTTAGGGCGCTGTACACGGACCGATATCCGCTTCCGGAAAGCTGCCTTTAGGAGCTGTTTTAGATCCGCGATTTTCCGAATCTGGTGCAGCCAAACAGTTACAAAACAGCTCCAGCGGATGGAAAAGAGATTTTCCATCCGCTGGAGCTGTCCCAAACAGACCCTTAGTCTCCTTTAGTTCAGTTATTTCTTTATGTAGCTTCTTATTATGCCTTTTACTCTTTTTGAGGGTTTTAAGAAGTGACTCATACTTCTCAACCATTTCATCTACATGAAAGTTAGATTTTGAGTCACTCTCATCAGAAGAAAATGAATTTGCCTCAGGTTTTGAAATGGTGTTATGTTCAGATTCAGAATCAGATAAAGGAGTTCTATCAAGTACCTTCACAATGGAGATTGTCTCCCGATCCTCTTCATCCCTAAGGGCCATGAGGCCTATATTTTCTTCTTCATCCTCCTCACTATCAGACCTTGATAGTGGGGCTCTTATCATAGGTCTATGGTTCAGAATGTCTTCACTTTCGTAGACAGCCATCAGTGCTATTAGTGCCTCTTCACTGTCTGAATCAGATGGTTGAGACTCACTGTCACTGAGAGTGACTTTGCCTTTCTTGGCTATCAGGCTCCTCTCATGTTTCTTGTCAGACTTGTGCCTCCTCTCATCAGACTTCTTGTTGTTCTTTCTCTTTGATGGACAATCAACAATCATGTGCCCAGGTTTCCTGCATCCAAAGCACACCATTTCTTCTTAATTAAATTTATTATGTTTAGAGTTATACATGTCCTTCTTGGAATTTGGTCTGGATCCTTCTGAATAGTTGGAGTGCTTCTTGGATCTGGATGACTGAGAAGGCCTAGTTTTCCAGTGTTGTTTTCTTCTGAGCGTCCTTTTCAGCTGTTTGGTGAAGAGTGCCAGTTCACCATCTGATATTTCAGAGTCAGAATTGCTGGTCACTGATTCTTCAGATTCAGATGGTATCCTGGGGGGTGATGACATCCTCTCCTTGCTTCTCTTGGAACTTTCTGCCTTCAGAGAAATGAGATTCTCCTTGTTGTGTCCTTCTTCAGCTTTTCTGGTGTTCAGGTGAAGTTCATGGGACAGAAGTTTCCCATATAGGTTCTGGGGCTGAATGTTTCCCAGATTTCCCATTTCCCTGATAGCATAGATCTTGATGTCCCATTCTTTGTTAAGGGATCTCAAGAATTTATCAACAGCTCATAGTCTGTAAATGTTCTTCCATAGGTTTTCAGACCATTGACAATTTTGAAGAATTTCTCATAGCATATTGCTATTGTATCCTTCTTGTCTTGTCTGAAAGCCTCATATTGCTGATTCAGAAGAGACTTCCTGTCATCTCTGACCTCTTCAGTTCCCTCCATATAGACAATGAGTGAATCCCACATTTCCTTGACAGTTTTGCAGTGCACTAGATTCTGGAAAATTGAATCCTCAATTACACTAACAATGATGTTTTGGGCTCTCTTATCCATGGTGGCCAGAGTTACTTCATCTTTAGTCATCTCAGAATATGTTTTGGGAGTCTTGATGTTTCCATCTGTGAATGAGACCTTCATAGGAACAAAAGGTCCTTCTAGTACTGTGATGTATATCCTAGGGTCAGAGGCTTCCATGAATAATCTAACAATTTCCTTCCAAATCCCAAAATTCTCTTTTCTACAGATTGGTAACTTCATGGATGTGAATTCCTTGTTCCCTTCACTGTTTGCCATCAAGACTTAACAGATCTACCCTTAGGAGGACTTGTTCAGGCTGTTAAACCTTTTCTTGAACAACCTCGCTCTGATACCACTTGAAAGTCTTTATTTAAGGGTAGCTAATTACCTAGAGGGGGGGGGGGTGAATAGGTTATTTTAAATTCTATTTAAGTTCTTGATCAAATCCTAAGTGTATGTGAGTTATAATCAGAGCTTTCAAGAAACAATCACAAACACACAGAATTTTATAGTGGTTCCCCTATCTAGGGTAATCCACTTTCCCCCTTCTCCCCTCTAGCAGTGTGCCAGATAGGGCTTATATCTCCTCCAGATCTCAGACCACAAAAAGGTCTTACGGCTCAGATCTCAACGGATCTTATAGTCTCAGATCTCAACAGATCCTACAGTCTCAGATCTCAACAGATCCTACAATCTCAGATCTCAACAGATCCTACAATCTCAGATCTCAACAGATCATACCTCAGCCTTTATAACAACATGCCTACACTCAGATCCACCCTTGGATCCTACAACTCAGATCACAAAATATCCTACAGCTCAGATCTTCAAAAGATCCTACAGAAATTGAAGATGGATTGTAATATCACCAGACTCAAGTTCTTCAATGTATAGAGCCTTTTATTCTATCTAAATGATCAGACGGAGTTCTCCAATAGATCAGCAACATCAAAAATCGTCTTTTTGAATCGCACCGGCTGTGATGACTGTTGTTCTTGAGGAAGATAAGATCTTCCTCCTTGACCTTCTCTCTTCAGAAAATATCAGCAGCAGATTGCTGAATTGATTTCTTCAAAACAAAACGATTCTGAAGGAAGAGAAGATTTCTTCTGATTCTCCTTGCGAGAGCCTTTGATTTGCAGGATGAAAAACTGTTCTTCTCTTCAATGGAAACCTTTCTTCTGTATCCTTGATTGCAACGACAATATCTCTAGAATAGGAAATGAATGACAGCCACAGATCTTGATGAGTTTCCTGGATATTCTTCCTTGGACACTTCCTCAAATTGCGCCTTTGAAAGATGGAGAAGATAATGGGTAGGATTGTTGTTTGAATTACAGATCATGCCTTCTATTTATAACCCGCAATCTGCGCCATTTGAGACGCTCCTCCATGTCAGCATGACGTCAGATCCTCAATGGTCTTTAGTGACTTTAGTATTTGACAAGGCGTCGAGACATGGTCATCGTCTCGACGTGGCTTAGCTTGCTGTAGATATACTGTAACACAATCCTTTACTTAGAGCATTTCAGGAAGAGGGCGTTGATCAGTGTGTAACTCAGTCGACGCTTCTTATTCTACGACGTCGAGTGATGTTCCTTGATTCGACGCTTTCTTATTCCACGGCGTCGAGTGATGTTCCTTGGTTCGACGCTTTCTTGACTTAATCTCAAATCTTCAGTCAGTGACCTTGTCGTTGAGACAATAAACATAGGTCGACACTTTTGGGTCACAGGCGTCGAGCGATGTGTAGTGTATCTCGACGCTTGTGGACTTAGATGAACTCATTTAGCTTGACCTGATCTCCTGCACAATGATTCTAGATAGTATATCAAATACATTGTGAGGTATATCTTTGATTTAAGAATGGACTTCTCCAAATCTTGAACATTGTGGGCAATGATCCCAACATACGTGCTCCGAATCAACTTCCGTCAGTTGCATTAGATTCGTATGGTCGATACGAGTACAAAGGAACTCATTTCATTTCAATCCGAGGTCATTTGGTGAAAGTGATCATATTGCGTACCGTAGCGTGTCACGACGATGCTATTTTAATATATTGAGCATGCGTGCTCCGAGTCGACTTCCGTCAGTTGCGTTAGACTTGTATGGTTGATACGAGTGCAACGAAACTCGTTCCGTTCCAATCTGAGGTTATTTGGTGAAAGAGACCATTTTGAGAATCGTAGTGCGTCACGATGACGCTAATTTAAAATATTGAGCAAACGAACTCTGAATTGAATTCTATCAGTTGTGTTAGACTCGTATGGACAATACAAGTACAACATAATTTGTTTCACTTTATTCCAACATCATTTAGTCCAGTAAATAAAAATAAATGATCGTAAAATTATACGATTCCTCGAGATACGTGAATGTTTAAATTCAACCCCGTCACAGTATTGATGACCCGACACTGGACGACTGAGACTCATAATGACTTTGACCCATATGGAGACCCACTTAGGGTTGACCTTGGTCAACCCTCTTATAACTGGTGATTTTTTTGGATTTTGAAACCCTTCCCACCCAAGCTCCACTCACCCAAACCCTCCCCATGAAAATCTCTCATCGGGCCATATCATAGGCAGCTAGTAGATGTGATCTAGGCTAACCCCCCCCCCCCCCCCCCCCCCCAATTCATCTCCTCCACTCAAACCAAAAAGGAGAAAACACACATTCAAGAGGTGAGCCCTCATTGGTCTATCCAAGCAAGCCTACCTCTAGCCTAACCCTTAGGTCAAACCCATCTGTACCCTCCCACCATTGGGAGGCTACCAACACACACCTTAGCCCAACCATGGTTGGATAAACCATGGCTTGTGTATGGTCAAGAGGGAGGAGGGATCTCGGCCACCCTATTTAAAGGCCTCCCCTGACCAAGCTTGGGGTGTATACCCACACCCTACCAAACGAGCCCAGCCCAGCCACCCTGAGCCCCGGCCGGCGCTGAAGAAGACGACCCGAGCTCCACCCCCACCCCCCCCCCCCCCCCCCTCTGTCACATTTCCTGTATAACACGCATTGAGGGCCACAAGGGACACTCAGACTTATAGATAAGTCACACCTCGCCAGAGAGGGAGAAGCGACCCTCTCCGGATTGTTCCAGGCGTCAGCACCGCCGAAAGACCAAGCTCCGGCGAGCCGTCCGGAGGCGGTGGTGCGCTGGTCCACCGGCCGGCCTGCGGTGGCGAGAGCCCGTGAGCTCTCAACCACCACACCCTACAGGTTCCGTTGGATCTTACGATTAAGATCCAACGGTACAGCTTTTTTAGGCAATGATTAGCCCACCCCACAACGGATCGACTACAGATCCGATGTGGGGCCATAGATGTTGTCTGTTTGGCTCGATCTTAGCCCCATGATTGCTTCCAGATTCGTGCAGGTCGGATTCTTGTATAATAAGCTTGTTTTGAATTTTCCGGGGGTTATGCATAGATCAAAATGGAAAACTTTGAACATCAAAGTTTTAGAACTCATCAATATCTATCACTGGTCAAAATTAGAGAATTTTCAAAGTTAATTAAGTATTTTTAACAATTAAAAATGTGTAGATTCTCAGTTTTTAAAATACTAGAGGGCCTTAAAGTTATGATAAAAACTTGGAAAATGTTTGGAAGACCTCTAATGCTGGTATACACTTACTATAAATAATTAATGATTTAGAAACTCAGGAACTATTTTTAATAATTTAAGAATAAGCCAAGAAGGTTGTTAAAAATTAATAGAGGAAAATCCATTCAATAAAAACTCCTTAATTATTTATGGGTGACTAATATAGACCAAGCACACCCTGTGAAAAAGTTTGGGATTTTTTAAGTATTTTTTCTATATTTATGAATTTAATTGATGGCTATGAGATGCTAAATAAAGTAACCAAGGCTAGTAAAGACCTCAAACAGCTCTGAAATTTGTATGCCAGTAGCCTAAATGTATTTTAAGTCCTCTATGAAAGTTTAATAATTTTGGGAATTAGTTTGCTATTTTAATGATTTTTAAAATAGGACAAGACACTGATTTTAAATTACCAGTGAACCTTTTCTTAATCGAAATTTGTGCAAATTTTTTGAAAGGATCGATGGAGGTTATTTGAACCCACTATAAAAGTTTAAAGACTTCTGATTTGATCTGTAATTTTTGGGGGTTTAATCGAGAGTGAAATACGGCTAAGTAACTTATTAAAGACTAATACTCGACTCAATATGACTTGGGAAGATTATGGTGAGTTACTCAAGATAGCCATGTTATATGGTTTCACTTCCATAATATTCTAGTCATGTCTGATATTTTAATGAATTATTAAATGTAAAGCCTTCGTAGTTAATTTAAAGAAATAAGAGTTTGAGCAAACCACCAATCTCTAAAGAGGATTACAATTTGATAATTCAAGATAAGGAAGGAGAAACTTAAATAGTAATTGGATTAGAACGACATAAAACCCGGCGGATCCCGAAATTCATCTTAATGTTAATTCAGCTACGACGAATATGGAATGTGCCTCCTTGGAACGGAGATGCCTCCTTGGAACGGAGATGCCTTCTTAGAACGGAGATGCCTCCTCGGAATGGAGAGGAGAATTGAGCTTGCATCCTTGGAACGGAGAAGGAACTACAGTTATTGGAATTTGAATTGCTCCTTATTATGTTCTCATAATTCAGTATTTCAACTACTGCACTTCATTTCAGTATTTCAATTTTCATTTTTCAGTTCAGTATTTTGATTACTGTACTTTATTCCAGTGTTTCAGTTACTGTATTTTTATTTCAGTATTGTCTATAATTTAGAGTTGACATGAAGATGAGACATTTCTTCAAGTCAACCATAATAGTGTCGAACTGGCCGCCGCTCTTGGAGTAGAGCAAACAAATTGAGGTTTTGGCTTTTATTTCAGTATTGCCTATAATTTAGAGTGGACATGAAGACAGATCGATGTTTTGGTTTTTTATTTTTGTATTGTCTATAATTTAGAGTTGACATAAAGATGAGAAATTCCTTCAGGGTTAACCCTAAATAGTGTTGAACTGGTCGCCGCTCTTGGAGTAGGGTGGACAGATCGATGTTCAGGCTTTTTATTTCAGTATTGCCCGTAATTTAAAGTTCACCTGAAGATGAGACATTCCTTCAGGGTCAACCCTAAATAGTACCGAACTAGTCGCCGCTTTTTAGAGTAGAGCGGACATATCGATGTTTTGGCTTTTATTTCAGTATTGCCTATAATTTAGAGTTGACCTGAAGACGAGACATTCTTTCAGGGTCAACCATAAATAGTGTCAAACTAACCGCAACTCTCGAGTCAAGGGGACAGTTCGATGTGTTGGTTTTATCTTAGAATTGCTTATAATGTAGAGTTGACCTTGAGGTGGAGAAATTCCTCAAGGTTAACCCCTATCAACCCCGAACTCGATCAACTCTTTCGTTCAAAAAGCAATATTATTGAGTTCGAAGTCTTGATTTCTTGCCTGAGATAATTAAATGTCAGATAGGACAAGCGATTGATGGGCTTACCTTCTTACATGCATATATTTGAATTGAGGCTGTTATTGTGAACAAATTGGTTCGTAACCCATGAGGCCAGGACGCTCAGCACGTTGAGCCATAGATTGGGGCCTACAAGATTCACAAGCTTTAAGTAAGGCTTACATGCACAATTGAGCAGGAAGAGGTCTTAACTTTGACTCAATCCTTGAATGCCATGGTTTCAGTTTAATTGCTATAACTGTTATTGTGATAAGGTCGGTTCGTAACCCAAGAGGCCATGACTCACATCAAGTCAAGCCATGGATTGGGTTACCAGAGTCACATTGCTATATTTATGATTTATGAGTTGTTCGAGTGAGATAAGGTTCCAACCTTTGACTCAATCCTTGGGTACCTTGATGATGGCTTTGGTTGACTTATGGAAGTTTCGTTTCAAACGACCTAATTTCAATCACTCAATATTCTACGATGTAATTGCCTTCAATAGAAACTATATCGCTATAACGGGAATAAATTGTGTCTTCGAGAATTATTCCTACGGGAGTACCTTGTGCCTTCGAGAAATATTCTTATGTGAATATATTGTGCCTCCAAGAAATATTTCTACGAGAATATATTGTGCCTTCGAGAAATATTCTTATAGAAATATATTGTGCCTTCAAGAAATACTCCTACGGGAATATATTGTGCATTCGAGAATTATTCCTACGAGAATATATTGTGCCTTCAAGAATTATTCATACGGGAATACCTTGTGCCTCCGAGAAATATTCCTACGGAAATATATTGTGCCTTCGAGAATTATTCCTACGGAAATATAATTGTACCTTCGAGAATTATTCCTACGGGAATATCTTGTGCCTCCGAGAAATATTCCTATGGGAATATATGGTGCCTTCGAGAATTATTCCTATGGGAATATATTGGGTCTTCGAGAATTATTCCTACGGGAATATCTTGTGCCTCCAAGAATTATTCCTACGGGAATATATTGTGCCTTCGTGAATTATTCCTACGGGAATATATTGTGCCTTCGAGAATTATTCCTACGAGAATACCTTGTGCGTCCGAGAAATATTCCTACGGTAATATATTGTGCCTTCGAGAATTACTCTCACGGGAATATATTGTGCCTTAGAGAATTATTCATACGGGAATATATTGTGCCTTCAAGAATTATTCCTACGGGAATACCTTGTGTCTTCAAGAATCTTTCCTACTGGAATATAATGTGCCTCGAGAGTGATTCCTACGAGAATTTATCGTGCCTTCAAGAAATTGTGCCTTGGGGAGCAAATCGGATGGCTGACAAGTTATACTCTGAGGCAACCCGCAAGAAAGACGGTCTGGGAAGGCATTCCGTGCGAAACTAATCAAACAGCGTGGTTCTGAGACCATAAGCATGATGATACAAAGTACGTAGGCAGTGGTCGCGGGGAGACTGCCACGACCTAATATAAGTCCAGATACTTCTTCCCTTAATGTTATACTATGCTTAATGCTAATAGGGATTGGATTCTATTCGTAGTTCTGATAACTTGTCGTTAGCACAGGTGACAGGTGCGGGTGAGAGACAACACCCAAGTGTAGAGGAAGCCACAAAGCAGGCTACTTCAGATATATATTCGATAGGCCACATCTCCTTGGGTTGTGTCATATCTCATGGTATATATATATGCATTGGTACTAGAGCTTGATTATTAGGGTATAATGCGACAGAGAGAACGATGCTACTCATATAGGTCTTGAGTATCGTGTTTCTGTGATAATTAATCTCCCGCTATAGATCATGTCTTCCGCTAAATGATATAAGGTGCACTCATTAATGATGTCTTCCACTAGAAAACTACTTTCCTACTCTGTTGGTGTGTAGTGACATTCGCTTAACATCACCCCTATGCGTGACAACAGAGTGTTCAAGGAAAAGAGTTGGAGAAGGAAGTGCCTTCACCCTTCATGGTTGCTTCGGCGTTGTGCATAAATGATGGTGTGCGATA
This sequence comes from Dactylorhiza incarnata, assembly GCA_033032865.1. Classification (NCBI taxonomy): domain Eukaryota; kingdom Viridiplantae; phylum Streptophyta; class Magnoliopsida; order Asparagales; family Orchidaceae; genus Dactylorhiza; species Dactylorhiza incarnata. The sequence goes on along the minus strand of JAWHQI010000307.1, from coordinate 2,971,173 downwards.
AGATTCCCTGGTCGGTCCGTCGATTCCAGGAGGGGGTCTTACACCTCATTCACCGAGTCGAGGCGCAAATCGCGGCGAATGAGGCCATCGTGGTGCACCATCAGTAGTTTGAGGGGGCCCGAAGCGATAGAGGGAGCAAGAGCTCACACCACCGGCTCCTAGGAGGAGCAACGACCCCCGTAGGGACCAGGGATCTCACCGGAACCAGGACTTCACTCCCCTGAATGCCACTTGGACGCAGGTGCTCATGTCCATCTGGGACTCTGAGGCACTCCGAATACCAAAGCCGCTTCCCCTGAACCGGGGAGATCAAACGCGATACTGTGATTTTCATCGCAAAAATGGACACAACACGGAGGACTGCACTCAGTTGAAGGAAAAAATTGAGCGCCTCATCCTCCAAGGGCACCTAGAGAGTTTCTTACAGAACCAAGTGCCGAATCACCAGCGCAGGAATCACCAACCCCTGCTTCAGGGTCAGGAGGATACTGATTGACAGTGGGAGCTCGGTGGATGTCATGTTCACGTCTATGCTTCGCAGCCTGAAGATCGCCCGACAATGCCATAAACCAGCAACAAGGCCATTGCACGGGTTTGACAATAGCCTCGTACCAGTGCAAGGGATGATCACTCTTCCAGTCACCCTGGGGGAGTTCCAGAAACAAGACACGCATGACGTTCAGTTTGTAGTAGTCGACTCCAGATTGTCGTACAACGCCATCTTTGGTTGTCCGCTCCAGACACTCTTCGAGGCAATTCCTTCTATCTTGCACCTAACAAAGAAGTTCATCACTCCCAGGGGATAGGCGTCGTATAAGGAGATCAAGAGGCAGCGTGGCTCTGCTACCTACAACAGTCATACCCTGGCCAAAGTACGGTTCTTGGAGATACAAGTGGAGCTTGATTTAGGCCAGGGGGCAGGGCGGAATACCACTCCCCACCCACGCACTATCTATTTGCTACTTTTCCATATTTTCCACTCAAAAATAAGCCGCAAGGAGAGACCCACGCGCACTTGTATCTTCCCTTTCAACAATAACACAACCACTTTCTTGTTTCATCTGCTGCAATTGTCTCTCTGGAAAGAACGGACCACGTGTCCTTCTACTGTCAAGGCAAGAACGGACAAATGTCCTTCTACACCTCTTGAAATAATGAATCCCGTGTCCTTCTACTTAAGCGAAAATGGACAAAGGTCTTTCTACACCTCTTGAAAAAAAGGACCATGTGTCCTTCTACTGCTAGGCGAGAACGAACACAGATCCATATGCACCTCCTAAAAGAATAGACCTCGTGTCCAACTATTAGGCGAGAATGGATAAATGTCCTTCTGCATCCCCTTGAAAGAATGGACATCGTGTCCTACTATTAGGCGAGAACAGACAAAGATCCTTCTGTACCTCTTGAAATAATAGACCCAATGTCCTTATATTGTTAGGCAAGAACATGTAAAGGTCCTTCTGCACCTCTTGAAAAAACAAACAAAGGTCTTTCAACACCTTCTGAAAGAATGGATCCCGTGTCTTTCTATTGTTCGGCGAGAACACACAAAGGTTCTTCTGCATCTCCTGAAAAAATGGACCATGTGTCCTACTTAGGCAAGAATAGATAAATGTCCTTCCGCACCTCCTAAAAGAACAAATCCTGTGTTCTTCTACTGTTAGGCGAAAGTAGACAAAGGTCATTTTGCACCTCCTGAAAGAACAAACCATGTGTCCTTCTGCTGTTAGGCGAGAACGGACAAAGGTCCTTCTGCACCTCTTGAAATAATAGACCCCGTGTCCTAATACATAAGCAAGAACGGACAAATGTCCTTATGTACCTCCTAATAGAATAGATTTCGTGTCCTTCTGCTTTGGCAAGAAAGGACAAAGGTCCTTTTGCACCTCCTAAATAATAGACCATGTGTCCTTCTACGACCCTCCCGACGAAGACCTCCACTCAATGATCATTGATCGAAGCTGTAAGACCCCCCCTCACAAATCGGCGGTCCGACCGGGGGATCTTATCGCACACCACCCTTTTAGCACGACGCCGAAGCGATCCCGAAGGGTGGAGGTACTAGCTTCTCCAACCCCCTTCCTTGAACACTCCGTTGTCACGCCTAGGGGTGGTGTTAAGCGAAATTCACTACACACCAACAGATTAGGGAAGCAGTATTCTAGCGGAAGACATTATCAAAGAGTGCACTTTATAGCACTTAGCGGAAGACGTCATTAAGGAGTGCACTTTATAGCACTTGGCGGAAGACGTAGTATTATAGCGAAAAATTAACTATCACAGAAACCTTAAACTCCAGACCTGTATGAATAATTTCCATACCTTCACCGCATTAAATCTTGTCCATCAAGGATTCATTGCCAATATATAGATGTCGTGAGGTGGGGCACAACAAAAGGGATGCGACTTAACAACTTGTACCTGACGTAGCCTGCTCTGTGGCTTCATCCACACACAGATGTTGTCACTCATCCGCACCTGTCACCTGTGCCAAAGATAAGTTATTAGAACCATGAACAGAATCCAACCCCTACTAACAAACAGACATAATATAACATTTATAAGGGAGGGGATATCTGAACTCTTATTGGGCCGAGGCAGTCTTCTCACGACCACCGCCTACGTACTCTGTATCATCCTGCATACGGTCTCAGACCCACGTAGTTCTATTAGTTTCGCACGGGTTGCCCTCCCAGACTATCCGTCGTGCGGGTTGCCTTGGAGTAAAACTCATAGGCCATCCGACATTCTCCCAAGGCACATTTTATATTCCCGGAGGAATAATTCTCGAAGGCACAATATATTCCCGTAGGAATATTTCTCGAAGGCAACATTTCATTCCCGTAGGAATTACTTCTCGAAGGCAACATTTCATTCCCGTAGGAATTACTTCTCGAAGGCTGCATTTCATTCCCGTAGGAATTACTTTCTCGAAGGCAGCATTTCATTCTCGTAGGAATTTTTGTCGAAGGCACAATATATTTCCGTAGGAATATTTCTCAAAGGCACAATATATTCCCGTAGGAATATTTCTCGAAGGCACAATATATTCCCGTAGGAATATTTCTCGAAGGCACAATGTATTCCCGTAGGAACCTATATTACCGTCAATACAAGAATAAAACTTCAAAATATTGATTCGTCACGCTGCACTACAAGCGGCGGCCAGTTCGACACTATTTAGGGTTGACGCAAAAGGAATGCCTCATCTTCACGTCAACTCTAATTCATGGGCAGCAACAAAACAAAATAAGTAAAGGCATCGAACTCGAGCGCTCTGCTCTACTAACATAAATATTTAAAGCGGCTGAACTATTTCAAGATGGCAACCAAAATCCTTGGCTCAGCTTGGCGTGCTTCACAGCCTCTTACCATATGTCACACGGTTCAAAAACTCGTAAACATATGAAAGTAAGATAGCAAAACTATAAACAGTTATATTGAAAACGCTTGAACCGTTGCGAGCCGGCAACCAAGATCCTTGGCTCAGCTTGGCGAGCTTCACAGCCTCTTACCATATGTCACACGGTTCAAAAACTCGTAAACACATGAAAGTAAGAGAGCAAAACTATAAACAGTTATATTGAAAACGCTTGAACCGTTGTGAGCCGGCAACCAAAATCTTCGACTCAGCTTGGCTAGCTTCACAGCCTCTTACCATATGCCACGCAGTTCAAAAACTCGTAAACGCATGAAAGTAAGAGAGCAAATCTACAAACAGTTATATTGGAAATACTTGAACTGTTGTGAGTCGACAACCAAAATCTTCGGCTCAGCTTGGCTAACTTCACAGCCTCTTACCATATGCCACGCACTTCAAAAACTCGTAAACGCATGAAAGTAATAGAGCAAATCTACAAACAGTTATATTGGAAATACTTGAACTGTTGTGAGCCGGCAACCAAAATCTTCGGCTCAGCTTGGCTAGCTTCACAACCTTTTACCATATGCCACGCAGTTCAAAAACTCGTAAATGCATGAAAGTAAGAGAGCAAATCTACAAACAGTTATATTGGAAATACTTGAACTGTTGTGAGCCGGCAACCAAAATCTTCGGCTCAGTTTGACTAGCTTCACAGCTTCTTACCATATGCCACGCAGTTCAAAAACTCGTAAACGCATGAAAGTAAGAGAGCAAATCTACAAACAGTTATATTGGAAATACTTGAACTATTGTGAGCCGGCAACCAAAATCTTCGGCTCAGCTTGGCTAGCTTCACAGCCTCTTACCATATGCCACGCAGTTCAAAAACTCATAAACGCATGAAAGTAAGAGAGCAAAACTATAAGCAGTTATATTGAAAACGTTTGAACCGTTGTGAGCCGGCAACCAAAATCTTCGACTCAGCTTGGCTAGCTTCACAGCCTCTTACCATATGCCACGCAGTTCAAAAACTCGTAAACGCATGAAAGTAAGAGAGCAAAACTATAAACAGTTATATTGAAAATGCTTGAACCGTTGTGAGCCGGCAACCAAAATCTTCGACTCAGCTTGGCTAGCTTCACAACCTCTTACCATATGCCACGCAGTTCAAAAACTCGTAAACGCATGAAAGTAAGAGAGCAAATCTACAAACAGTTATATTGGAAATACTTGAACTGTTGTGAGCCGGCAACCAAAATCTTCGACTCAGCTTGGCTAGCTTCACAACCTCTTACCATATAGACAGGTGATAAATTAAACAATTTCCCCAAACTTGCTCCTTCATGCCATATAAATTTTGACATGACATGAAACTAAAATGAAGTTCCTCCAATCGGATAAACTATGGCATACATAAGGAATGAAAAGTATCCCATGGTTTTCCCGAGCTCATGGCATTCACAAATCGAGCCTATTATAAAAACTTCTCTCTCCAAACTAAGAACCAATATGTAACCTTAAAATTTAAACGGATTTCCTAACCAAGGTTATAAACTTAAATTATCACAGACGGACAATAAGAAGAGAACTTCAAATGTTCCTTTGATTCACCAAGGGAAGAGAGGTAAAGAGTAGTGGCTTAAACTAAAGGACCAAATCCTGTAAATAAACTAATAAAGCTTTTAGAAACCTTAGCGAATAAGTAGTCAATCATTTGGACCCCAAAAGTAAACTGGTAAGTATCATCGTATCATTAATTATGGACCAATTAACGTCCGAATTTTATGCCCAAAGTCTCAATCCGAGACCATCAACCTGCTCTAGGAGGCCTACGATGAGATTCCCAGGCCTGGCTTCCAAAAAGAACATCCAAGCCCTCCCAAGTTTTCACCCTTCTCAACATTAAGCTCGATCGAACATCAGCATCTCTTGTGTGTCTGTTCTTCTAACATGGCATCCATCTATTCCAAAGATGTGGAAGCCATAACTCCCAAATTAAACCTGTGGGATCTCCCACCAATTCATTTTATTGCAATCAATAATCAGGATTTAGTGGTTGAAAATAAAACCTGCACCAAATATGATTAGAGGCAATATCGTACTCATAACATCATGCTCGAGCTATGTTTAAGCAGGAAAAGAAAAACTCTATGCATGGGTTTCTTGGATTCAAACCTTCATGCCGCGCATAAGAAAATTACTAAATACAAAAATCAGAGAACTCCCTTCCAGGTAATTTAGAAAGACCACAAAAAAAATGTATTTACGCCATCGACAAGTGTAGCTATATTTTCACCCCCTCCATCTAACTCAAAGGCAACAAGAGTAACCGAGCCAACATTCCGGACCAGCTCACATGAGAGAGGCTCGCCCAAATAAAAGAGAGAGAGTGAGGGAGAGAGAGAGGAACTTTGATTTCTCCCAATTTTTATTTTAATTGCCTTGAACCAGAGAGAGAGAGAGAGAGAGAGAGAGAGGCTTTAAAGATTTCAGGTCCGCCCTTTCATTACCATTATCTTTTCCATCTTCTGTGAAGAAATAGAAGGGGGACTGAGAAAGGGAGGAAGAGAGAAGCTGCCATTCCTGCCAACAACCCTTATTTTTACAGAGTTTGAAGAGGAAGGGAGGAGGGAGAGATGGGGAAGGGAAGAACCTCTGTGTGTCCAGAAGAGGTGAAGCTTCTGCCTTATATAGTCATGAACAATCAATCCCGATCTTCCACGACTCGGAAGCTTGAAAATATCTTCCTCCACTATCATGGCTCTCCCCCCTTTAGGCAAAGGATCTCACTCGGAAGCCCTGATCGCGATGTCCGCCCCCTCCCTGACCAACCCATTTCAGCCCCTAGGTTTGTCGCTGCTTTCGATTTGGGATTTACAGCCCCTTTATAAGTTTTATTATTATTATTATATATATACATATATATTTATAATCATGTATATATATAACTTAACTCCCAAAATAAGCGCGGGAAAAAATGCGCAGAGGGTGTTGTTGTGTTCGTGTCAACCATACAATGTTAACGGAATTATTTGAAGTTGATTCCGAGTCCGTTCATTCATAATTATTCACTCCAATCAGTACGCAGCTCAAAATAGGTTATTTCGGCTAACTTTCTCAAATCTCATCGAATTTGAACGAAACGAATTGTATTGCGCTAGAATTGATCACACGAGTCCGTTGCAACTGACTAGGGTAAATTTGGGGCTCGTTTACCCAATATTCTAAAATGGCGTTGTTGCGACGCTCGATGTTACTCAAAATAGTTATTTTATCCAAATAACCTCGGATTGGAACGAAACGAGTTTCCTTGCACTCATATCGATCATACGAGTCTAATGCAACTGACAGAAGTCTATTCGGAGCACGCATGCTCATTATACTAAAATAGCGTCGTCGTGATGCGCTACGATACTCAAAATAATCATATTCTACATATGACCTCGGATCTGAACGAAACGAGTTCCGTTGCCCTCGTATCAACTATAGGAGTCTAACTCAACAAACGGAAGTCGATTCGGAGCACGTATGCTCCATATTCTAAAATTGCGTCGTCGTGACGCGCTACGATACTCAAAATAGTCATATTCTACATATGACCTCGGATTTGAACGAAACGAGTTCCGTTGCCCTCATATCGACCACACGAGTCTAACGCAACTGACGGAAGTCGATTCGGAGCACGTATGCTCTATGAACAACTTTGACGTTGTGGCGAAGCACGATGCTACCCAAAATAGTCATTTCTCTAAATGACCACCACTATGTGGTGAAGGTCGGGTCGTGGTTTCCCTATGACCCGGCCTAGGTTCCTCCAAGGGTTCAACTGAACCAGCTAGACCCCTTTTTCAAAGTTGGGATGTTACAGAAGCGCTCCCCGATCGTTGATCAAGTTCAAATTTTTATTTGAATTTAAAATAGAGCCGTTGCAGAACAAGACAAAGCAAGTTCTGAAAAAGGAATGCTGCTCATTCTCTTTGTGACTTGATCTGGAAGGAGATTAATAGAAAATGAAGTTGCTACTACCATTTCTTATTGGCTCAAAGAAAGGAGGACTATATATATTCTCTTACCAAAGGAAGAAATGGTTGACAAGTTCTCTCAATCTCAAGATTTCTAGCCAAACACTCTTATCCTTCTCTCTGTAATCTTCTCCCAAGAAGTTGTTTCTTTCTTCTCTCTTGAAATACATCTAGAACTCACAACTCCCTTGTGATACTCTCTTCTTACTAAACTCTCCAACTGTTGTAAAGGGTTACATGTCTCTCCCTTCAAAAGAGTTGAACAAGGTTTGAATCTTTAGAGTAAACGATTCACTGGATTGGAGTCTCCAAAAGAAAAGACTCATCACATTGAGAAGAGGCGACCCTAGCCCACATATGTGGAAGATGGGATATACCCAAAATTTGTGGAACCTTTATAAAACCTAGTGTAATTTGGATGCTTGCTTTGTAGCTTAGCTCTTCATTTCTTTGCACTTACTTTATTCTCTATATTATTCTGTTTTATGTGCTTATTACCTACACTCCTCTTTATGTGATATATCTTTGATTAGAAAAGAATTTGAGGGCTAGTTTTTTTAAACTCTATTCAACCCTCTAGAGAAGTATTCAAAGAGTACATTTTGCAGTTTTAATTGTTATCAGAGCTAGGTTCACCTTTAAGGGTTACAACTTTAGTGATTAAGTTCTTGAGATCTGAATAATATTTAAAATATTTTGTAATCACACGATGTCTCACCAAAGAGACCTAACCTATACATCAAGACCTCCTATGTGAAATATATAAAAGCTTGTTATATGGAAGGTCGGGATCATGCTATAAATGTACTCAGTAGATGTTGATATTTTTGAATCTATCTTGACAGTACCCTTCATTCATAAGAAGATTGATGTTGTCACGAAGAATGAAGATGTCAAGCCAAACACTAGTGATCTGATGGAGATAATAAAATGATTGGATATAATGAAAATTTCATGAAGATCTTTGAATCCACACTCTTTGATGACATATATCAGTGTTGAAACCAGGACTTGGCTTCTTTGTGGAGCTCGGGCTCTCAAGGATGAGGGGCAGCTAGCACTTACTGATTCCTTGGAAGGAACCGATTGGAGACTCAGAACTAAACACAGACCCTTGGTCGCAGCGAGGAGGTCCCACCACACACCCGAAAGATCTTTGAGCGCTTCCCCTCCCAAGCCAAAGCTGAGACTGGGCACCTTGGAGAGCGTGAGAGCTAAGCCAAGATAACCTAGGGAGGAATAAGCTCAGAGTACTGAGATTGGAATCCCCTCCCAAGGTGCCCTTCAAGGTCTATATATAGTTTTTCAAGTCTGGTCTGCTAATAGCGTAATTCTGCCTTACACTTTTGCTATATGCAGCCCAAAATGGTCTGCCAACAGCCAAACTCCGCTGTTTGGAGGGGCTAACGGCAGACCACCAGGGGTTTTTAGGTAAAAATGATCATGAACCCTTCCTGGGCGAACCGCCCACAAGGGCCTCTCTCGTGAACCGAGAGGCTCGACTCGCTCGCCTCCCTGTGAGTAACCGACAAGGGCCTGGCCCGCTCACCCTCCCGCGAGCGACCGGCGAGAGCCCGGCTCGCCCGACACCCTGGCTCGCTCGCCTGCTTTCTCCTTTCGCCTTCTTACTCCTTTCCTGCTCATCTCTCCTCCCCTCCTGGTTCCTCTGTCTCTACTCACTCCATGGCGGACACCGGGGTTGTACAATCAGAATGTGATGAACTGTCCCTATACTAAGGAGATTTGAGAAGCTCTAACGATCATGACAGAAGGAGTGATGATGTCAGAAACGATAAGAAAACAGATGTCATAAGCCAATATGAGAACTTTAAGATGAAGCAAGGGGAAGCTGTCATAGATTGGTATAAGAGATATACTGCCATCATAAATGGTCTCAGGACCAATGATAGAGAGATCTCTGATGAAGAGAAAAATGACAAACTACTCAAGAGTTTGACCAAGGAATATCTTTCATACCCATGAGCTATCAAAGAAATTAGGAAATCAAGAGAGATCACCCCAGATGCTCTCTTTAGGATGTTATAATCCTTTGAACTGACAATATCACAGGATAAAGGAGAAGAGGAAGAAGCAGTCGCCACCAAGCCTGCACTACAAAAATCAGTGTCCCTTGTTATCATAAAAGAAAGAAGACTTATGATTTCCTACACTGATGAGGAAATCAGCATCCTTGTCAGGAGGATCTTTGGATGAAATAAGAGATAGTCTTCCAAGTATAGGAGCAAGAAGAGAATATCTAGGAACCTTAAGTATGAACACAAAAATAATTCTGACAAAGTTGAATGTTATTACTGCAGAAGAGTGAACATATATCCACTAAGTGCAAAAAGAATGAGCAGAACTTAAAGCAGTCCAAGAGAAAGGTTAAAGATAGAAGAAGATCTAGCAAGAAGGAGAGTGACATGATTGCCAAATGCGGGAGTAAGATCTCCTCCTCAAGTGAGGGCTCAAATTATGAGAGTTAGGGGGAGATATAAGTCAGGTGACTAGTTGCCTTAGATTAAGAAGAATAAAGCTACATATTCATTGAAAATGAAGGTTGTAGTAGATCTCAAGATGAAGAATGGAGATGTTCTGAAGAAGAAGAATGTTGTAGTTCTCAGTAGGTAGGGGAAACCTAAAATTCTAATAAGGTTATAGATTTTAGTTCTTTTAATTTCACTGATCCTAACTTTAGGAATATTTTTTAGAATCTCTACCTTGACAACATTGAGTCTAAAAGGGGAATTAATGCTCTCCTTCAAGACAATTAACATCTCTCCCAGTGCAACCATGAATTGCATGAGAATTTAATATCTCAAGCTTCAATAGAAGTCATTGGTTGTGACTCATGGGATGAGGAGAAGAAGACTTTTGAAGAAGAGCTAAGAAAATCTCTTGCATAAAATAAGAGACTAGTCACAAAGTTCTCAAAAGCTCATGAAGAGCTTGATTGCATCAATAGAAGGAGTGACACTCTCAAGACCATAACAAAAGATTAATGCAAGATTTTAGAAGTGGAGAGTGGGAGCTAACTTCTCCATGAATGCACCTAAAGAAACTCTTTCAATGAGTAAAGATCCTCACATCTTTATCTTTGGAGGAATAGAAAATGGGAAGAGCAATGCTTGCTGCTCCAAAGCCTCTCAGAAAAAGAATTTGTCCAACCTGTGAGAAAGAAGAAGCAACATGCTCTTCACAATTATCATATTCTGAATGATGGTGCTCCTCATCACTATCCTACCTCCTTAAAGATGAGAAAATTTACTCAAGAGAAAGGAAAAATGAAGACTGCAGAAATCTACCTGCCAAGGACAATTATTAATGATCGGAGATCGACCGATCGCCAATCAGAAATGGCTCGATCAACAATCATAGATCACTTCTCATACCCATGGTAAATGATCGACAACCTCCGTCTGCAACATTTCTCAGTGATTGCTGACTACCCTTCTTTCCAACAGTTGGTGAATGTTGATCACCGATCGACCTACATGTCACAGTTTGCCCAACCAATGAGATTTCCAATAAATTTCTTTTCTCCTTACCTCCCTAAAAGAAAGAGTGTATATAATTGATTTAATTATTTTTATTGTGGCAAGATTGATCATTTCATGACTGACTATTGATTTAACCACACAATCACTTACTCTCAGAAAAATTCTTACCCAAAGAGGTCAAGGGTTTGTGTGAGCAATATTACTAATGATCATAAATCTATTTTGAGACCCTAAACTTTTTGAATGCAGATATCAAATAGGCTAAGTACTCTTGATGCACACCTGGGACTTGGATAGAGTAGCTTGAGCAAAGCTTGGAGTATGCAAGTCTGGTTTCAGACCATGTGCCTGGAAGAGCCATTAACCTCTAATGTGAAATTTACTAAAGGCAAACTCAGAGATAGAGCCAGAAGAGAAGTTACACCATTAGAAGAAGAATAATAGAAGAAGAGATGTCCATCTTAGGGGGAGCTATACTCATTTTCCCACTTGGAGCCAGACTTAAATGTTGTAAAAGAAGATGGAAGCTGCAGAAGAGCAAGAATGCTAAGAAGATCCAGAGCCGAAGCAAATTCCAATTGGTATCAGTAATGACACTTTCTATTAGTATCTCTCAGCTGGTATCAAACACTTTTGATTGGTAACTCAAACAATGACCCACAGCTTGTATACCTCCAAACAGGGGTAGACAAACACTATTGAAGACCCTCTTTAAATAAGAATAAAAAGGGGAGAAGTTTGGAATAAGAAAAATACTCCAAATGAGGAGAACATTTCTTATAAGAAATTTATTCAGAAGCTGCAACATCTGCTACATTCAGGGGGAGAAAATCTGCTAGAAGCCAATGTACTTTAGGAGGAGCTAAATAGAAGTTGGAGAAGATGATCTAGAAGTCTCATCAATTTTCTTGTGGGGTTTTGTGTAACACCCTGATTTTATGAATTATGTACCATAAAATAGATGATTGATGCCTCAGTTAAGTTTCTAAGTGTGTAAGATACCTTGGGGAGGAGTTAGAGGTCATTTAGAAGACATTTTGACTATACACCGCCATTTACATAATCACGTACCTTGTAAAATTAATTTTTTGTTCCCAGAGCCGTACACGGCCTTGAGGCCCTATACATAGCTGTGTTGGTGGGCATGACACTATAGATTGTCTAACCAAGCTGTGTACCTGGGAGTGTCCACGCACAGGAACACAACCTTGTGTCCCAAGTCTTGTACAACTAGCTGTACACAACCAGCTACACGACCTGCCCACTTCATGCCCCAAGCCGTAACCACGTCCCGAAACAGTAAAAATCAAATTATTTTGAGTTATTGGATGGGGTGGGGGGATCTTGTATCCAAGGGCTTGGATATTTTCCCAAGGTCTCTTAGGACGGGATAAAGCTAATCAATTAGGGCTTTTGTTTTCCATTTGTTTGGAGTTGAGAGAGGGAGAGGAGGAGTGGAAGAAGGTGAACTAGGTCTTTGAAGATCCACCATCAGAAGAGGATTCAGAGCTCCAAACGATGAGTCGAGGACGAATCCGCAAAAAGCATTCCATTCTGATCGTCTTCTTCCCATTCTTTCAACATTTCCATGACGCCAAAACGAGCTCCAAGGGTAACAATATCTCTCCCCGCTCTTAGGACCGTTCTATGTTTATGCCCTTTCGTTTTATTGTATAGGAGAATCTCATCCACTAATTAGTGGAGGTTATGAACTCCTATGAATTGCTAGAACCCCGAGGCGTGAGATTGCGTCTTTCCCAGTGGGCGACTAGTCCCTCTAGAAGCCAGCACCCATAAGTTAGGGCGGTTATATATAAAGTAACCGCGCCCTCCTCCAGTCAGCAGTTGGTCAAGCCGAACAACTCTAACCTTGCACCAGTCCACTCCAACATCAAGACTTTCGACAGACACTCAGCGGGATGGATGTTTACTCATTTAGTAGTCACGCTTTCCTCCTCCTCGGAAAGGGTATGCGCGGTTACTTGGCAAGTGCTCGCATGCTCTTCCTGCCAGCTCTCAATAGTGTCTAGATTAGAGAAGCTAGGGGCGGATGCAGTCCAGAATCCTGTGACCGCAGCCTGTGCCCTCCATGCTAATCCCAGAAGTTCCGGGCGGACACTCAGCAAAGAACACGGGCTCTCACCAGACGGATGCACATTCTCCTCAACGAAGATATGCACGGTTACTCATCAAGCGTGCGCGCACTCCTCCAGGCAGTTCGGAAACATCTCAGAGAGGTCGCGACAGACACTTTTTAGAGTCCGTCCGACCCCTCTTCTCAGTTAGCAATAGTGTGAGAGGCTACGACCTGTTGTATCTGCGTGCTTCTTTTCTCTCCTTCCGCAATCGACGCTTCGGATCCCACAGATTGCGAAGCATTTAATACAACATTAAATGCTCCCGACCGACCAAGCAACCTACCCTCAAGTATAAATAGAGGGTCGGGGGTGCTCGATGGGGACACAAAACTTGGGCCAGAGTCTACCCAGTAATAGGCGCGGTTATAAGATCCAAGTGTCCGCTGGTTGCCTAGTATTCACTCCTATTCGCCCCTTGTAATAGCTTGTAATAGCGAATTTTGTGGAATAACACTACCAGCAGCAAGTGGTATTCACCGCTGCGGGTAAATCTGGTGTTCGCCGCTGCTAGCGACGACCTCTCTTTCTATGCTCTATTCGTTCGACCATCAAGGGCTAGTAACCAATCGCTTGCGGTTCTCGATTCCTCCTCTATCTGCCTGACCCGTTGTTGAGTGTGAAAAGTTGGTGCCAACAATGTTTGCATTTAGGGCAAACCTAATATGTGTGTCAGAGAACCACTCCGAGATAAACACCATAATGCATACAGAGTTTAGGGATTCGAGGGTTTTTAGCCATTTTCCAACGAAATCCCTATGTTGGCAGCATTTTAAGAGAGAACATGAGGCTGAAAGACAATATCTGAAGAAGAAGCTAGTACTTCAGATCAGAGAGGCACAATTTCTTTCTTCCACGAGGCCGGTGAACGGACTACGTTAGATTTTGAGGCATCCGTGTGAATACTAATAAAGACGCGATTACCATTTTCGTGTTCGGTCATCTACAACAATCCCCGAAAACTTAGCCGTATTCAACGTCTCATTGCATATATAATCTAGATTTCTTAATTAGTATGTTTCCCATAAATCTCACGGAGATTTTATATATTTTCACTATGCATTCGATTCCCTCAAACCCCAACATTACTTGCTTAACATATATATCCCTTCCAACACTCCATTAAAGAACATTGATATAGCAATAACTTGATAACCTAAGCAACTATATATATTGAGTAGTTATAGCTAATATTGTTCTTATTATTTTTCTTGTAGTAGGTGGATTATCTTTCTTCTTCACTCATGATTATAACATGCAAATCTTAGTTCAAACTCCCAAAAAAATAACATACATCTTAGGGTTCGTTTGGGAGAGCGGTATCCTTTCAGTACGTTTCTCTCCAACACAACGCTGACGCTCTGCAGCCTTTGCACCCGATTGTTCAAGCAAAACGGAGAAATGCTCCGTCAGTGAACCCTGCCACTTCCCACCGATGACGATCGCCCCCTCACCAGAAGGCCGCCGCCCTCACAAACCAACCATTAGTCATCAATTGTTTTCTTTCGTAGTTATTGAAGAAGATAACTTTTTGTTTCAACTCTCAACCTCTCTAAATTAAGTGGTTTCTCAAGCCAGCTCGACCTCGTGCTTGTTGTACGGCGTTGCTCTGATTTTTTTTTTTTAATTTTAAACAATAAATATTGCACAGAAAAAACATCCAGATGAGATTTATTTGATAAATTGTTTTTGGAAACCTTTGCCATTACTATATATTAAAATAATCAAGCCTCTCACTGAGCACGCCACCTTCCCCTCTGCTCCCTTTTGGAGCTCTGGCGCGAGAACGAAGCAGTAAACAATTATAAACAAATTATAAGAAGCCAATATCTTCATCGTTCGTCTTCTATTCCATTCCGGCCGCCTCGTCGTTAACGCAAGGGAAGATCAAGAGGGAGAGGTGCTGACTGCTGAGCTTGAAGGAGGCGGCGCTATGGAGTGAGATTATGTGTCGGGCTGTGTGGTCCTCACCGTGAACCCCAATCATTATTGACAATGCCCCAAATGTTTGTTTCCTTCTTCTACCTTAATGTGTTTTTTTAATCTGATTTTCTCAGAGTTTTTACTCACCCCATGTCTGCGGATTCAGGGGGACGTTGATTCTAAGGCCGATGCATGATGGAGGAAGAGAAATCGGAGAGGTAGGAGCTCGTTGTCAGGCATCGGATTCGCATTTTCAGGTGGGTTTCTTCCGATTCCCGTGTAGTACCTTTTTCTTTTATATCATTTACAATTTTCACGGACGGCAATCTAGGTTCGTGATCTCGATCTTCACTACTTCAAATTTCTGCAGTCTTCCCATCCATGTAGAATTGTGTTGGAAATAGCTAAATGTTTGGCTAAATATGTGTGCTCCATTCTTGCTGCCCGTTCTTCTTTTCATGTGTGATTGTTGCATAAACGATTTACTGGAAATAGGCCTAGGAAAACTATAGTTAATCTGGTAATCATTGTGGTCGTGTACATGCCATGTGCACAGCTGTAGATGGGGATGCAGAATTCAGACAGGTCGTGATAATGATGTTCCAATCAGTTTTGTCATTGTAGATGAAGATGCTCTTTCCTTGATAAAAGCTTTGTTTAAAGTTCCCTTTTCCTCAAAAGAAAACATCAAGTAGTATGAAATTGATTTTGTTTGATATTATGTAAGCATGTTTGTGTGAAACTAGAGCTACATTCCAGTTGCTTATTTCTTTTTAGTTCCTTTGTTCTTCTTACTTGTTTAGGAAACTTCAAGGACTCAGGGCCAAACAGGATTGCATTGGGAAGGAAATATGAGCTGTTACAGATCCCAACTCGAAGAAGAAGTGAGTTCCTTGCCTCTGATCTTCTTCTTGAAATAGGCCATACAAATTTCTTAGATATTTCAGAATATCTTAAAATTAGTTTTTTGATTGGTTTGATTTCATATGTAGCTGGAGGGACTGTGCGTACTTGTTTCTATGCTTTGCAAGTCCTTTTAAGTGCTGTAGTTCCTATTTAGCTGGCTATATTACTTTGAAACAGTTTGTTTCGAAGAATTTTCTTGTTATTCTAGTTCTAATGTAATCAGATAGAGATTAATCGTAAGTTGTTCTTCACCAATCATTTGGCTGGCCTACTGATGATGATCAAACCATCAAAGTATTGTAGCTGTATCTTACTGATGTTCATCAAACTATCGAAGTATTCCGTAGCTGGATCTTGTCGATTAAACAAGTGAGGAGCCCATTTCTTTATTCTGTCCTCTAATTAACATTGTTCAAGAATGTTGTGTATTGCAACTTCGTCGTTGCAGTATGCAAGCTCTGTCATGTGAGTTAAAATTGGAAGTGCATATGATCAAATTTTTCCATGAACAGTTAACACTTTGTAAGTACTAATAGAAATCTATTCAAGTTTGATCAAATAATTCTTTTTTGCTCTTTTTTTGCTGGACTTTCCTATTTTTCAGCTCTTCACTCTCACATTCGTTTTCTGTATGTACAGTAATTGGAAGATGAAATACACTATTAACAAATTTAAACCATTTGTAAATCTTAGTGCTACAATTTATTTGTAGAGAATGTAAATACATAGTTGGAAGTTTTTGTAGAGCACCATTTATTCACGCGCAGCCATGAAATTGACTAAATTGAGAATTGTTTGAATGCATGTGAAAGTGGGTTATGCAATCCTACATTATATATGAAAAAAAGAGTTGGGATTGTTATGTGCTAGCTATCTCTTACCCATTTTTGAAACTTTTATGGGTTGACATGCATCAATTATCTACCATTATGTGGAATCCTCTCGAACTTCTACCCAAAGTAGTGGTATAATAACAGAAATTCATTTTGGGTCAATTGATCAAGGATGTTTAATGCTCTCATGAACTATCGTTATGTTTTTTTGTAGTTGAGCTAGTTTTACAATAGGTACTGCTCATGCAACCTCCTTGAAGTTGAGTGGGGTCTTGTTGTGTCTTGCTTAATTTACTTTGTAGGGGATTGGTGCTTGATATAGATAAGGTAACATAAGGGAAGAATTTTAAGATTCAAGTTAAAGTTTGTTGAGTTGTCCTTATTTGATTAAAATCAAATGATTGTAATCTTATTTACTAGTGCTTAATTCACTTCACTAAGTAGATGAGGAACTACCTTTACCTTATCTTAGAGAGATAAATAGAAAGATCTTAAAAAGTAGAATCACAAATAAAAAAGTATGGGATTTTGCCTTACTTTTCTCTATTTCTTTAGTAGTATTTTCCTCCGAAGTTTGACCTATATATACAAACTACACATATTTATGTACGTGCATATACATACCTAAAACCCACCTTATATACAAATCCAATCAGTCAAGGATCCCAAGCTTCTCCATCTAACATACATTATATGAGGTCTCGGATAAGCACATCACATACTAATATCATGATACTAGACCATGAATTTTCTAAAGTTGAGGAAATTTCAACTATTAGAAATTAAGTATGACCAGTTCGTATCTTCCTCCATACATTCACATGAACTGGGTGCACTCATCCTTTCTAAAGTTGAGGAAATTTCAACTATTAGAAATTAAGTATGACCAGTTCGTATCTTCCTTCATACTTTCACATGAACTGGGTGCACTCATCCTTATCATTGATCTTCTTCTATGGAGCCTTCCGCTCGGTCTGTTTATGTATAGTTAGTTTTTTTTCGAGACCTTTTATATCACTCAATCTATTTGAGCAAATAAATGCTTGTTGTGGAGGAGAATGACCACCTCTAGAGCGAGATAGATTCAGGTGACATATGAGGGTGCACTCGAGAAGGCTGACCATGACGTACAAAAAAAATTATTAGGCATCAATGACTATCTCAGAATCATTATCTATTTTCCAGCACATTTAATTTTTCACATTCCATTTCAATTTTGGGTATTTACAATGTTCCCTTTGCATTTGGGCTTACATTGAGTATTGATGTAAGAAATTTTCATGCTTGAACTAATGATGCAACCTAGGTCTCATCTTTATTTTATTGTATTTCCTGTTTTTTTTATTTGAGCAGCGCATGTCTTCGCGCATTTATCTCATTTATTTTTGTGTATGTTATTTTCGCGCATATTAGCGCTCATGTATTTTGTTTCACACACGCCACTCGCGCACGTTGTACAACTTATTGACGTGACCTACCAATAAGACTCTGAATGAAAGCTTGCCCTAATTACCAGTTAACCTAATTTGACGGACCTTTTCATTCATGGTTTTATTGGTCGGTCACGCCAATAAGTAGTACAACATGCTCGAGTGGCATGCGCGAAACAAAATAGATGAGCGCTAATAATATGTGAAAAAATAACTTACACGAAAATAAACGAGATAAACACACGCGAAGAAATGCGCTGCCCAAATAAAAAAACAGGGAATACAACAAAATAAAGGTGTGACCTAAGTTGCATCTGTTGGATCGTGAAGCGCCCTTAGAGGGGGGGGGGGGGGGGGGGGTATGAATAAGGGATTATTAATTTTTAATTAAATCTTTATTAGTGACCATAATGAAATAATTAAACTTTGAAAATTATAACTTCAAAATCCAGCAGTGAAATAATATTCAAGATAAAGTGAAAAACATGATTTTATTATATAAAAAATGATTACAAAATTTGATCTCTATAACACTGAAGATTGATGCGACGAATGAAAAAGTTTTTTTGTTTTCTCTATCGACTCGCTCCTCGAATCGGTTGGCTTTAGCCTATCTCTCCCTAGATAGACCTCAAACCACCCCTAGACCTAATCCTCAGTATAGTCGCCTAACACACAAGACAAATTTCACCCTAAGCCGTACAAAGACCTAGTCGACAACACAAGTGCAAATTCCTATACGCATAATAAAAATCTCAAAAAGATAAAAAGAAAATACAAGAGATGGAAGAATAAAATGTTCTTGAATAAAGACTCCCTAGAGATCTTCTGAAGGCGATGGCGAAGAGTCGCTTGCGATTGTCGTCGTACACATTCCAGCGACTGGAAGAGATTTCAAAGGCGAACTTCATCAAAGCTCATTCAACACAAAGAATGGTCGCGCCTGTTTGACCATGTGTTGGTATTTGGACTTCGTCTTGGTTGAGTGGCAGGGCCATGACCCAACATCCGAGCTATCATCTTTCCTTGTGCAGACTACTTCACCTCGGGTTTCCCCATCCACCGTGGAAGAGCTGCCCCGGGACCTTCAGGATCTTCTTCAGGAATTCAGCAGTGATCTCACTTTCAATGATGGGCAAGAGATTAGTCGTCCTCCACTATTCACCGGGTCTGGTTATAATTATTGGAGGACTGAGATGAGATGTTTCTTGATGACTCTTGACTTAGACGTTTGGGCTATGGTAAAACAACGTTATTCTCCAACTACAATTGCAGTTGGAGGAGAAACTACAGAAAAGCCTAGAGAAAAATAGGATGATCATGATAAACGAAAATGCACAAACAACGCAAAAGCTATGAACTCTCTTTTCTGCGCACTTGATGAAACTGAATTTAATTGTACGTGTGCATGTGAAATTGCTTATGATATTTGGTATTTGTTGGAACTAACTCATGAGGGTACCTCGTAGGTGAAAGATTCAAAGCTATTTAGATTGGAGATGAAATATGAAAAATTCCAAATGGAGCTCGACGAGGAAGTGGACGCGATGTACACAAGGTTCACAAAGATTGTGAATGCCTCCAAAGGCCTTGGAAAGACATTCTTAAACGGCGACTTGGTGCGAAAGATACAAAGATCTCTCACTCCAAGATTCAATCTGAAGGTTACCGTCATCGCAAAATCGCATGATCTAAAATGGCTCGAGATTGAGATCATTGAGAATCTAAAAACCCATGAGGCTGAACTTAAAATTCAACATGAAGAGTATAATAGAGAGTCAAAGAAAAAGTCGTTGACGCTGAAATCAACAAAAAAGGACGATGATGAAGAGTATGACGAGAAAATGAAAAGAACAAATAATGCTACGATCGTCGATCCACATAAGATGAATGACATTCCCCATCAGTTCATAAGGAATCCAAAAAAGAGAAACATCTTCCGAAAATATACGAAGAAGGGCGGGAACAAAAAGAGCTCTTTATCAAAGAAGGTGAAGGCAAGCGACAACGGGGAGGAAAGGCCACCACCGGAGTGATACCACTGTCGGAAGCCCGAGGACATAAGGAGCAAGAGCTCAAAGTACCTAAAAGAGGAGAAAGAAAAGAACTACAAGCGGAAGGACAAGAAGAATGGGTTAAAGAAGGCCACTTGGGATGGCTCTTCATCTGAGGAGTCTAGCGGCACGAGCTCAAGCGACGACAACGAGGAAAGCATGTGTCTTATGGGAAAACAACATCTTCCCTCTGACGATGATTACAGTGTCCAAAGCGACACTGAGGTACCTCCTCCTGCTTACGACGATTTGCATTCTGAATATATGAAAACTTGTAAATATTTTGATAAAACGTTAAAAGATATTGATTTGCTAAAATCTGAAAATAAAATTTTGTTGAAAGAAAATAAAAAATTATTAAAAGAAACAATCAAGTTTGGGAAAGAGAAGATGAATTGCCAAGAGTGTGACCACTCAGTGTCAAATATCAACGAATTGGAAGAATTGTTTTCCAAGACCTCCTCGGATATCGAAACACTCACTAATGAGAAACATTACTGCGTTGCACTAACACTATCACGCGGCGGTAACCTTTAGGCAACCCCAGGCAATCACAAAATGATTGAGGAGCCAAATTAAGCAGGAAATCATATTTTGGCGGGATGAAATATAATACTACCGCGGTGTGATAGGTCTTACCACACCGCAATTAATGTTGCCTAAGATACAATGTCTTGCTTCCAATTCAGGCTGGCCGTAGCGCGAAAATTCAATTATTGAGCTACCGCCGGCGATAATTATTACCGCATACGATAGCAGATGGTGTTCTATTTAAATGATATTTTGTTCCATCTCTCGTGCGCAAAATGAATTATTTTCAAGGGAGACTTCATGTCTGACGTCCAGAGGAGTTCCAAGAGGCTGATGCGCCATTATTCCAGATGGTGAATTTTTTTTGCAAAAATCTAGCTCTTATACCACTTGTTGGATCGTGAAGCGCCTTAAATGGGGGGGGGGGGGGGGAGGGGTGAATAAGGGATTATTAATTTTCAATTAAATTTTTCTTAGTGACCATTTTGAAATAATTAAACTTTGAAAATTATAACTTAAAAATTTAGCAATGAAACAATATTCCATATAAAGTGCAAAACATGATTTTATTATATAAAAAATAATTACAAATTGTGATCCATAACGCTGAAGATTGAGGCGATGAATGAAAAAGTTCTTTTTATTTTTCATACTGACTTGCTCCTTGAACCGGTTGACTTTAGCCTATCTCTCCCTAGATATGCCTCAAGCCGCTTCTGGACCTAAACC
Source organism: Dactylorhiza incarnata (assembly GCA_033032865.1). NCBI lineage: Eukaryota > Viridiplantae > Streptophyta > Magnoliopsida > Asparagales > Orchidaceae > Dactylorhiza > Dactylorhiza incarnata. Next base: position 2,949,746 of record JAWHQI010000307.1, on the reverse strand, counting down.
TCTGTCTAGACGCCTAACACACGAGGAGAATACCCTCTAAGCTGTACAAAGACCTAGTCACCAACACACGGGTGAATCCCTCTTTGCACAATAAAAATCTCAAAAAGATAAAAAGAAAATACAAGAGATGGAAGAATAAAATGTTTTGGAATAAAGACTCCCTAATGATCTTCTGAATGCGATGACAGAGAGACACTTATGATTGTCGTCGTAGATGCCCGTTCTTCGTGTTGAATGAACTTTGTTGACGTTCGCCTTTGAAATCTCTTCCGGTTGCTGGAATGGCCTCTTGGAACTCCTCTGGATGTCAGACACGAAGTCCCCCTTGAAATAATTTGTTTCACACACGAGAGACAGAGCAAAATGTTCTTTAAATAGAACACTATCTGCTATCGCCAACGATAGCTCAATAATTGAATTTTCGCCCCCCGGCCAACCTGAATTGGAAGTAAGGCATTATATCTTAGGCAACATTTATTGCGATGCGGTAATACCTATCACCCCGTTACAGTATTATATTTCATCCCGCCAAAATGCGATCTCCTACTTTATTTGGCTCCTCAATCATTTTGTGATTGCCCGGGGTTGCCTAAAGAATACCGTCACGCGATAGTGTTTGCGCAGCGCGGTAATGCTTTACATTTTAAGCACTTTGCTCCCGCCAAGTCCCTTTTGAAATCCTTCTTGCTAGCTGTCGTTCTGGAATGATAGTTACCGTCGGCGGTGGTATCCATCGCCGTGCGGTAGTGGCCAATTTAGTCCATGTCTCCTGTCACGACCCGTCTCGACAAGAGTCAGAGCGCACTTCGGGCGGGCCGTGATGCCACAGGCATGAGCGAACAGGAGCCCATGCCTGCTAAGGCGGAAACAGAAATACTACAATAGTTTTGAATTTATTACTTTGAAAAGAATTTAGTATATCTTATAAGTATGCGGAAGCCACAATGAAAGGATAAAACTATGCATTTTCATTAAAATCAGATGTCATACATTATACTGAAATGATGAACATGCAATGAGTTACAATAGCAAAATGCTATAAGTAAAATGATCTGATACAAGCAAGAACACCCTAAGAGTTGTCCACAATACCAGAGAAAATGGCTGACAATAACTAATACAAGAAAAATAGATCCAAAAGTACTGAAACAAAATACATAGAACCTGCTGACACAGTAATCAAAATAGAACCTCCAAGCAAAACTGCAGCTGAACGAAGAAAACTCAGGGAGCAGACGGCGCGGTCACGAACCCTAAGGCAAATCCAAACAGAAGGAAAATGCCTCAGAACAAGAAAATAATAGAAAACAAGCTGTAATTTTAAGTACATGCAGAAATAAATCTAAAGTACCAATTAACTCTTGAAACAGGCTAGTGAAACAGGCAGGTAACTGAAACAAGCTGAAACTATCTAGAAATATTAGCCTACTCCGGAGTATAGCCTAAACAAGTGTTTTGCAACGACATAAGCTGTAATCTATGAAATGCGTAGATGTTTATAGTGGGCACACATGGTTCACACTCAAGTCCAAGTGTAAGGCTTACCAGAATAAGGGTATTCCATGCTCACCGTGACCACGCAATCAAGAAGTTGCACCACCTAAACCCTAGTTTCCACGATTTGCTTATGACACTCAAGACCTAAGTGATTCATGTCTTTTCCGAGGAGATTCCTATCACAACGCGACATACTCACGAGCGATAATTCTTGTATTATCAGAAACTGGTAATAAATTAAATACATGAAAGAAGAACTTAAATTCTTGTTTGCAAGCGAGATGGAATTTCTCCACTTGCCTTAAGGTGAAGCAGGAACTACTAGCGGCAGCTAGGCGGCGCAAGCAAAGACAAGGCTCTATTGAACCTGTTCAGGGATAATCGCAGACGATATTTGATATTTGACAAGCAACAAACCATATGCTAACACAGGCAGTTTAATTCGTGAAAACACAATCAGAAGCGGATTAGCAATTTACCTCCCTCAAGGTGAGGGGAGAAGAAGTTACCACAAGGATCCGGAGTTTGGCGGCTTTGAGGCGACGGAAACCCTAAATTGGGGAGGGTTCAAAGCGATTCCACCACCTGATTTGATGTGCGACACCGGAAACACAAACAAACGTTGGGATTAGGTGGATATACGACCAACGCAAGGCGGACCGACGAAATTACGTCGATCGGAGAGCAAAAATCACCACAAAATAATTAGGCAAATCTGAAACAATGAGGTTGGAGGAGTTTCTCACCCAAGGAGACCAGATCTGGGCTCAAAAACCACGAGGAGGGGTTTCGAGCGAAACCCTAGGAGTCCCCTTGAAATCCGCCGGCCGAAGCGGCGAGGAAGAGGCGCTGACGACTCTAGCAGAGGAGGGAGAAGCGGAAGGGGTTTCTGTTGCCGGCCCCTTGAAGGAAGAAGAAGGATTTAGGGCAGCCTGTTGCCGATCCTTGGAGGAGAAGGGGAAGCTGTCGTCGGCCAGGAGAAGGGAAGGAGGCGCAGAAGTCGGCTGGGGGCGGAGGAGTCATCGACGAGTCGAGCGGAAGGAGGAGCAGGCGACGGCGATGTCACTGGGCGCAGGAGACGGGAGGGGCACGGGAGCGGGAGCGGCACTGGAGCGGGATTCGAGCGAGCGTTTGCGGGATTTTGTGATACGAGAGACCTAGCTGGCGCGGTTTTAAGTCGGGGGGGGGGGGGTGCGGTTAGAAGGGAAATAAATGAGAGGAGAGGGTTTATTGTTATTATTATTATTATTATTATTATAAGTTTTGAATTAAGGGTTGTTACATTCTCCCCTACTTAGAAAGTTTCGTCCCGAAACTTCTGAGAATTCTCTTATGGCGAAAAATTAGAATGACATTCATTCTAACAAGGTTTGCAATTCAAGTCAAGAGAACTAACTGAAAAGGCACTTAAATAGAGAGAGGAACAAGAGCGGAGACATACCGGGATCAAGAGAAAAGATGCGGATACTTGCTACGCATGTCAGCCTCGAGCTCCCAAGTGAACTCCTCAGACTTGCCATGCATCCAAAGTACCTTCACCATAGGAATGGTCCTCTTTCGAAGCTTGCGCTCTTGATATTCCACTATCTTGGCGGGCTCAATCGGATAAGACAGATTAGCTTCAGGAACCACCGGAATTTCCTCAAGAACACGAGTAGGATCATGGATGTATTTCCGGAGCTGACTGACATGGAAAACATCATGAACACCTGACAACGAATCCAGCAACTCCAAACGATAAGCAGATCCTCCAACACGCTCTGAGATGGTGTACGGCCCCACAAATCTCGGGCTGAGCTTATGATGGCGACCAAACCGTTTCACCCCAGGAGTAGGAGAAACCTTCAAGAACACCTGATCACCTACTACAAACTCCAACGGACGGCGGTGCTGATTAGCATATTTTCTCTGTCTTTCAATGGCACGACTGAGCTGAAGACGAGTCTTCTTGGTGGCTTCTTCCATTTCCTGAAGTAACTCAGGGCCCAACACCACCTTCTCACCAACTTCTGACCAATAGAGAGGAGTCCTACAACGACGCCCATACAATGCTTCGAAGGGGGCCATCTTGAGGCTCTCCTGATAGCTATTGTTGTAGGCGAACTCAACCAACGGTAGGTGCTCATCCTAAGCTCCCTTGAAGTCCAGAATATAACACCGCAGCATGTATTCAAGAATCTGGTTAACCCTTTCGGTCTGCCCATCGGTAGTTGGATGATAAGCGGTGTTCAGGTTGAGCTCGGTACCCAAAGCTTGCTGAAAACCCTTCCAAAAGTGCGAAACGAACCTCGAGTCACGATCAGAGACAATCCTCAGAGGAATCCCATGAAGTCTAACTATCTCAGAGACATAGATCCGGGCCATCTTTTCAGTAGAGTGACCTTCCTTGTACGGGATGAAATGAGCCACTTTCGTCATGCGATCCACTATGACCCAAATCGCATCATGCCGTCTCGGAGTACGGGGCAAACCCGTTATGAAGTCCATAGAGACATCCTCCCACTTCCATTCGGGGATAGGCAAGGGCTGCAGAAGACTACCAGGACGCTGACGCTGAGCTTTCACCTTCTGGCACGTCAGACATCGAGAGATGAAGCGAGCTATATAATTCTTCATACCAGGCCACCAAACGATTTGCTTCAAGTCATGATACATTTTATTATTGCCTGGATGACCAGATGTGCGAGACTCGTGAGCTTCCCGGCAAATACTATCGAGCAATTCAGGAACATCAGGAATGCAGAGGCGGCCTCGAAAATGCAGAACATCGTCAGAGATAGAGAAATCCGGAAGAGTCCCAAGTTCAACCTGTCGGCGGATGCGCTGGAGTGCGGGATCAGATGGCTGCAAATCCTTCACCTGCTCTACCCACAACGGAACAGAAACCTCTCCATGACCCTCGGGTGCGATGGATATATCCATCCGATCGAGGTCATCAATCAAGGCTGCTAGAATAGCTGACATGGGCGCACAAGCGGCTACGGAGACATGCCGGCTCAACGCATCTGCAACTGAATTGGCTTTACCAGGAACATAAGTGAGCTGCAAGTCATAATCTGCCATGAACTCGAGCCAACGCCTCTGACGAAGATTGAGGTCCTTCTGAACAAAGATGTACTTTAAACTCTGGTGGTCGGTGAAAAAGTGACACTTCACGCCATAGAGATAATGACGCCAAAGCTTCAGAGCAAACACCACCGCAGCGAACTCCAGATCATGAGTGGGGTAGTTGCGTTCGTGAACCTTCAACTGCCTCGACCCATAAGCAATGACACGATCATCCTGCATCAGGACACAACCCAAACCAACTCCGGAAGCGTCAGTGTAGACTGAAAAGTCCAACCCTTCTGACGGAAGAGCTAAAACAGGCGCTGAACACAGACGTTGCTTCAACTCAGAAAAGGACTGCTCGCACTGATCTGACCACTCGAATCTAGCATGCTTTTGAGTTAGTCGAGTCAGGGGGGGCAGCAAGAGAGGAAAAACCCTTGACGAAGCGTCGGTAATAGCCAGCCAAACCAAGGAAACTGCGGATCTCGGTAGGGGTAGAAGGTCGCTTCCAGTCCATAACTGCGGAAATTTTGGCAGGATCAACAGAAAGTCCATCCCCTGAAATGACGTGGCCTAAGAAGGCAACACGATCCAACCAGAACTCACATTTTGCCAACTTTGCATAAAGCTGATGCTGACGAAGGGTGGAGAGAGTGAGTCTAAGATGCACTGCATGCTCCTCGCGGGTCTTGGAGTAGACCAAGATATCATCAATGAAGACGATGATGAACTTGTCCAGGTACTTACGAAAGACACGGTTCATCATGTCCATGAATGCAGAAGGGGCGCTAGTCAGCCCAAAAGACATCACCAAAAACTCGAAATGACCATACCGAGTCCGGAAGGCCGTCCTGGGGACGTCGGAGTCTCTGATCTTCAGTTGATGGTAACCCGATCTGAGATCTATCTTGGAAAAGACTGTACTGGCCTTAAGCTGATCGAAGAAATCATCCACACGCGGAAGGGGGTACTTATTCTTGATGGTCACCTTATTAAGATCTCGGTAGTCGATGCACAATCTCATGGATCCATCCTTCTTTTTCACGAAGAGTACAGGGGCTCCCCAAGGTGACGAGCTAGGGCGAATGTACCCACGCTCAAGCAGTTCGTCTAACTGCGATTTGAGCTCTTCTAGCTCACGGGGTGCCATACGGTAAGGAGCTTTAGATATAGGGCGCGTCCCAAGCTCTACATCAATACAGAACTCCACATCACGATCAGGAGGCATCCCAGGCAATTCAGCGGGGAACACGTCAGGAAACTCCGAAGCAACAGAAATAGACTCGAGTTGAGGAGAGATAGCATCCGAGTGCGAAGCATAAACGAAGCAGACAGAACATCCTTGGCTAAGAAGGCGAGTGGCGCGTACAGCAGAGATTACCTTCATGTGACTGCGGGTCTGAACATGAACGCTGTATTCCTTGCCATTAATATTGAGATTGACCCTCTTCGCCACACAGTCCAGCTTTGCTCGATACGCGACCAACCAATTCATTCCCAGGATTACGTCGAACTCTGTCATATCCAGAACTATGAGATCGGCGACGACTTGCAATTCTCCAAGCAGGATCGGGCAATTGAGAACGCCTCTGGTTGAGAGATGCAGATGACCGGGTACAGAAATCTTAAAAGGAACCTCAAGTGGCGAAGTATGCCAACTATAAAGGTCCACGATGCGGCGGGCGATAAAAGAGTGCGATGCACCGGAGTCAAATAAGATTTGCATCCACTTATTCTTGACCCTAAAACTTCCTAAAAAGGAAAACATAAAGCATAACAGGTTTGTTCGACTAAGGCAAGTCAGATTTAAGAATGCAGAAAAATTTAAAATTCTACGCAACACGTACCAGAGATGACGTCGGTAGATGCGAGCGCCTCGCCCTGAGTGACGACGTTCAACACAGCTCTGCCCTGAGCTCCGGGGATAACTTGCAGAGGTTGAGCGGGGATCGGGCTATCCTTTATGGGACAGTCGAGCATGAGGTGCCCAACCTGCCCACATTTGAAACAGGCCTTCTGCTTGCGGCGACAGTCCTTTGCCAAGTGGCCCGACCTCTTGCAGAAAGCACAGACGGAGGCAGCAGAGGCAAGTGTCATCTGAGGTTGCTGCGCAGGAGTAACCATCTTCTGCTTCTTCAGGAGGGAGCGGCAGACTTGGGCGACATGGCCCACCTTGTGGCAGAAGGCACACACCTCTTTGGACCTGGGGCCTTGCTGCTGAGCTGGAGCATCCTTGCGCTTGAGGTCGGATGCGGCGGCATTGCTTGTTCCATGCTGAGCTTTCTTGGCAGAACGATCCAACTCAATAGCTTCCACGTGTAAGGCGGCTCCCACGGTCTCCGCGTAGGTGGTGGCGCCATGAGCTACCACAAGCTGGCGGAAGTCACGATGAAGCCCCTTCACGAAACGGCTGATCTTTTTGCCTTCATCCGGTACGAACTCCGGAGCAAGGAGGGAAAGGCGGGAGAACTCTCTCGCGTACTCGGTCACTGTCCTACCAGTCTGCTGAAGGGACAGGAACTTCTCAGCTAACTTGTCCCGTTCCACGGAAGAGAGGAAGTTCTCCATAAGAGCATCCTTGAATTGTCTCCAAGATAAGGTGACAGAATCAGGGAGGCTGCGGTGCTGGAGCCACCAAGTATAAGCATCCTCAGACAATTGATAGGCCGCAAGGAGGACCTTCTGGGTCTCGGGAACTCCAGCATACTCAAAATGCTTCTCCATCTGGGAGATCCATTCAGTGATCACGAAGAAGTCTCGATTGCCATCGAAAGACGACGGATTCAGCCTCTTGAATGCAAGAGTATCTGCCATTGCCACTGGCGGGGCAGGCAGGCTTGGCACGAGCGGGGGAACCAAGGTGACGACAGGCGAGCCGGTCCCAGAATCAGTTGCAGGAGGGGTGGCTCCAGGAAGGGCAGTAGTGTTCGTAACTCCAGCTGTCCCTGCACTGCCGGAACCAAGGGCTGGGTCAGGAGTTTGACGATCCTCTTCCAGACGGGTGAGACATTCCAGAATCTGCCTCATCAGCTGGGCAGTGACATCTCCAGATGTTCCTCCCACTGAAGAGATAGCCCGCTTGCGTTGCGATCGCTTCGAAGCCATCTAGAAAGAAACACAAAGAGTTAAGTAAGATAAACAGTCAGCCTAGGCTTAGAGGATTGAGACTACAAGTTCTAGCATTCTAATACTGTTGAATACGTAAATCATGTAATAGTTACAGCATTTTCAGTGGACAACTCTAGGTGGTAGTCATGCAAGTGCAAATGCGACGATAAGATCGCGTGCGATAGAAGAATGATTTGAAAAAAAAAATCCATGTGTGTACAATCGTCATCTGTTGCTCTTAGCTTAACACTCGTGCAATGAGTTATGTCATGCATGCAATGTATTTATGCCTACAATGCATCCTTAAGAATGTTCATGAATGGATACGCATGCCATGTTAAACGCCCATATCACTTAACATGTCATGCGCATGATGATTCTAATGCCAGCGCACTTGAAAATATTAAACCGCCCATACAATTTAATATTCGCAAGCGGTGTATATCATAGTGGAAATTCATATGCATATAAATGTTAAGTTTGCCCATACTCCCTTAACATTTGTATGCATACTACTCATGCTTATGAGTGAGTGTGTGCGTGTTTCAGCCTCGAACAACAGACAACGACAAAGTGAGTGAGGAAATGATGCATGCACGTATATTTACATAATAAATTTCAAAATATATAAAATTTTTAAAATATTTTATCTTTAGATGCTCAACCTCCCTCTAATACCAACTGCCACGACCTGTCTCGACAAGAGTCAGAGCGCACTTCGGGCGGGCCGTGATGCCACAGGCATGAGCGAACAGGAGCCCATGCCTGCTAAGGCGGAAACAGAAATACTACAATAATTTTGAATTTATTACTTTGAAAAGAATTTAGTATATCTTATAAGTATGCGGAAGCCACAATGAAAGGATAAAACTATGCATTTTCATTAAAATCAGATGTCATACATTATACTGAAATGATGAACATGCAATGAGTTACAATAACAAAATGCTATAAGTAAAATGATCTGATACAAGCAAGAACACCCTAAGAGTTGTCCACAATACCAGAAAAAATGGCCGACAATAACTAATACAAGAAAAATAGATCCAACAGTACTGAAACAAAATACATAGAACCTGCTGACACAGTAATCAAAATAGAACCTCCAAGCAAAACTGCAGCTGAACGAAGAAAACTCAGGGAGCAGACGGCGCGGTCACGAACCCTAAGGCAAATCCAAACAGAAGGAAAATGCCTCAGAACAAGAAAATAATAGAAAACAAGCTGTAATTTTAAGTACATGCAGAAATAAATCTAAAGTACCAATTAACTCTTGAAACAGGCTAGTGAAACATGCAGGTAACTGAAACAAGCTGAAACTATCTAGAAATATTAGCCTACTCCGGAGTATAGCCTAAACAAGTGTTTTGCAACGACATACAAGGTTTTAAATGTCGGATGTCTGAGACATGTCGGATTGGGTTTTTAGATGTCGGATGTCAGATGTCGGAGACATGTCAGGGATATTTTAATATGTCGGATTCCTAAAAAATATTTATATTATAGGTTATACCATATTATCTTAGCTCTATAAACTACATTAATTTGTTCTACTCAATGGACACATTTTCTACTTAGTTGTATTACTTTCAAAATACTCTCTATCTTCAATCACCATTATCTTCTAACCATGTATCTATTTTCTTTGTATGTATATATCCATTTATTATTTTCATTTTTAAGCACTTAAATGTTGAAAATTATTTTATCATTCTTCCTCATTGTTGGAAACGGAAATTATATCAACCTGCATTAAATAATGGTTTTTTTACTTCCATATAAACATGCAAATTAACTGTACAATACTAAGAATAAATATGGCAGTCTTGGTGACAATGACAAAACTTCATGGAATAAATTGCAGCAATCAAATACGCAACTGATACTCCATACATAAAGCATGCAAGAAGAAAGCATTGGAAGGAGACAAGTGAAAATCAAGTATAATCCACGTGCTCGAAAATGTGCAATCAATAAAATGGAAAAAACTTAGCAAAAAACTCTTCCAACGGCGAGGGCGGAGAATAAGCGGAGAGAAATCTCTGATCGTGAGACATTTAGAAATGTCGGCGACATTTAGAAATGTCGGCGGCGGCCGATATATCGGATTTAATCGGATATGTCGGCCGACATAATGAAAAACGCCATAACCTTTAAATTTTCATTATGCAAGTCGTTTTTGGTTGAAACAGGACATGTCGGCCATGTCGGCCGACATTTAAAACAGTGACGACATAAGCTGTAATCTATGAAATGCGTAGATGTTTATAGTGGGCACACATGGTTCACACTCAAGTCCAAGTGTAAGGCTTACCAGAATAAGGGTATTCCATGCTCACCGTGACCATGCAATCAAGAAGTTGCACCACCTAAACCCTAGTTTCCACGATTTGCTTATGACACTCAAGACCTAAGTGATTCATGTCTTTTCCGAGGAGATTCCTATCACAACGCGACATACTCACGAGCGATAATTCTTGTATTATCAGAAACTGGTAATAAATTAAATACATGAAAGAAGAACTTAAATTCTTGTTTGCAAGCGAGAGGGAATTTCTCCACTTGCCTTAAGGTGAAGCAGGAACTACTAGCGGCAGCTAGGCGGCGCAAGCAAAGACAAGGCTCTATTGAACCTGTTCAGGGATAATCGCAGACGATATTTGATATTTGACAAGCAACAAACCATATGCTAACACAGGCAGTTTAATTCGTGAAAACACAATCAGAAGCGGATTAGCAATTTACCTCCCTCAAGGTGAGGGGAGAAGAAGTTACCACAAGGATCCGGAGTTTGGCGGCTTTGAGGCGACGGAAACCCTAAATTGGGGAGGGTTCAAAGCGATTCCACCACCTGATTTGATGTGCGACACCGGAAACACAAACAAACGTTGGGATTAGGTGGATATACGACCAACGCAAGGCGGACCGACGAAATTACGTCGATCGGAGAGCAAAAATCACCACAAAATAATTAGGCAAACCTGAAACAATGAGGTTGGAGGAGTTTCTCACCCAAGGAGACCAGATCTGGGCTCAAAAACCACGAGGAGGGGTTTCGAGCGAAACCCTAGGAGTCCCCTTGAAATCCGCCGGCCGAAGCGGCGAGGAAGAGGCGCTGACGACTCTAGCAGAGGAGGGAGAAGCGGAAGGGGTTTTTGTTGCCGGCCCCTTGAAGGAAGAAGAAGGATTTAGGGCAGCCTGTTGCCGATCCTTGGAGGAGAAGGGGAAGCTGTCGTCGGCCAGGAGAAGGGAAGAAGGAGGCGCAGAAGTCGGCTGGGGGCGGAGGAGTCGTCGACGAGTCGAGCGGAAGGAGGAGCAGGCGACGGCGGCGTCACTGGGCGCAGGAGACGGGAGGGGCACGGGAGCGGGAGCGGCACTGGAGCGGGATTCGAGCGAGCGTTTGCGGGATTTTGTGATACGAGAGACCTAGCTGGCGCGGTTTTAAGTCGGGGGGGGGGGGGTGCGGTTAGAAGGGAAATAAATGAGAGGAGAGGGTTTATTGTTATTATTATTATTATTATAAGTTTTGAATTAAGGGTTGTTACATCTCCCATGTACTTCTCTCTATTTTACCTATAAGACCTACACATTATAAATACATGCAAAGTAGATCGAATACAAATTATGATTTGTTATTCTCAAACCAAGAGATGCGGAACCCATGTTCCAACAACATCAAGTAAGAACTTGTATCCTAGAGCTGCCTAAGGAGCTTTCATTTACAGGATCACTTGCCCGAGCTATCAGAGACACTGGTCGCACTCCAACTCCACTCACTTTATCAATCCCAAAAGGTGCTCATTTAGTCAACAACTGGATAACTACTTAGGCCACACAATATCCTTATGCGTTTTTTCATATACCTGGACAACGTCATGGGAGTCCTCTAGTGACCGACTCATTGCGGGATGCGCATGGGTTCCTTCTTCTAACTGTGTAGTACCGATGTTTTATCAGAGATTATAACAAACATGCTTGGTCATTGACTGCAATACTAAAAGATATTATAGATACAACTTCCCATTGGACCCAAAAGGTCGCGTGCTTTGCAACAGGCTTTGGTGTAATCCTTGGTGTTAGCCATGTTGGAATTCTCGCAACCTTTCGTTATCGAGTGCTACGCTTTCGGGACGGGTATATTTTTCATCTTTATGCAGAGCTCTTGACCGATGCTTATTTCAACCGATCTTTCTCTAGCACATTCCACTCTCGTTCAACTTATTAGAATGAATTGATGACCCTCGTTCTCGCAGCACAACATTGAAGACCGTCATTTCATAGTTCACCACAATTTGAGTTATTTGCTATGCCAGAAGATCTCCACTCTCGCTTAACAAGTTTGTGTGGCCAAGTTAATTGGGTTACAATTGTATATTGGAGTTCAAGTTAAGAAATATCAACGGAACAATTATTACTGTGTGGAAGAACGAGGAAGGGGGATACCGATGAGAAATCCAAGAGGAACTCTCTTGGTCAGCCCTAGACTCAATTTTCCATTCATCCAAAGGTAGTTCAAACATTAGTCTAGGTTAGGTATTAAACCCTCCCAATGTCAGAACTGAAAATAATACCTCATCTGAAAACATTAGTCTAGGTCCGCGTCAAGATCTCCCTCCTTAACAATACTATCTTGCCTTGTCCTCAAGGCAATAGTTAGGAAACTGAGCTTGGAAGTCCTCGCAGTCTATCCACGTCATGTCGCTTCGGGGGCTATGCTACCAAGCCACAAGAACCTGATCCCGAGTCCCTCGTCGGTCTGTTCCACTCTGCGGTCCATGATAGTAATAGGAACATACAACAATGATGTGTCAACAACAACATGAGGCGACAACCTATCCTTGACCTGGTGGTCTCCCACAACTCGCTTGAGTTGCGATACATGAAAGACGGGATGGATGCATCTCTGCTTGGGAAGTCGGAGGAGGTAAGCTACCACGCCAATACGCTCTAATAAAGGTTCGTAGAAGCGGGCGGATAACTTGGGATGCAAACGTGTGGCCACCGAGCTCTGGCGATATGAGCGGAGCTTGACAAACACCGATTCTTCGACCTGGAAGTGGACATCCGACGCTGTTTACTTGCATGATTGAGCATCTTCTGTTGCGCCCGTTGCAAATGAAATTTTATGTTGCGCCTCGACCTTGCATTGACCGGGAAAATGCTGTAAAATGGTAGGAGGGGGCGACCACAAACCATTTCTCCCAACCCAACCATTTCTTCCAGTCGCGTGGTCGGTCAGATGCAAAACATCAAATATAAGTCTCCAAACAGGGATTTAGATCCTTCGATTGACCGTCAATTTGGGGGTGGTAGGCCGAGCTCATCCATAGTTGTGTGCCCTGGAGTTTGAACAACTCTTGACAAAATGTGCTCATGAACATCAGGTCCTGGTCACTGACGATCGAGCGTAGAAAGCTCTGCAAGCGCACGATACCCGAGATGAAGGCCTCTGCCACAAGTGGTGGTAAAAGGATGCTGGAGAGAAAGAAAATGCGCATACTTGGACATGCGACCCACCACCACTAGGATGCAGTCATAACCGGAGGACCGAGATAGATGTGTGATGAAGTCCATAGCTAGATTATCCTAAATCAGGTCGAAAATGGGTAATGGTTGTAGCAAGCCCCCAAGAAAGGTGGCTTCGTACTTGGAGCGTTGACAAACCAAGCATGCAGTCATGAACTTCTCCATATGGTGTAGCATGCCCTTCCAAAAAAGCACAGATGCGAGGTGTCGATAGGTGCAGAAGGCACTGACATGACTCGCCGACAGAATAGTGTGGAACTCGGCTAGAAGCCTCGGGATGCACATCGAGGATGGAGATTATATGAGCCGGTTCCGATAGTGCATCCTGCCACCAATGTGGGTGTATGGGGGACATGCAGTAGGATCAACCCACACACTCTCCAAAATGGGCCGTAGTGTTGAATCTGCCTCCACCTCACTCCGAATGATGCTAGCCTCCTACCACATTGGTCGTGAAATGGCGGCCAATTCCGCCAACTCGGACTGGCGGGACAAGGCATCGACGACCTTGTTGGTCTTTCCCGAACGGAACTCGACAGTAAATCATAGCCCATAAGCTTTGCCATCCAAACTTATTATGCGGGAGTCGACATTTTTTGGCTCAAAAGATATCGCAAACTATGGTGATCTATACACACAATAAACTGGCGGTGATGAGGTACGGGCAACAATGCTGGACAGTTAGGACGAGTTCCATCAACTCGTTTTCATTGGATGATCAAGAACGGACCATGACGGAAGAGTCAAGAAGTCGGGTCAGCTGAGGGGACTGGCCTGTCCCTGGAACCATCAGTGAGGCGTCCTGGGGCTCTGAGAGCTTCTAGGGTAGTGCAGAAAAATCCACTAGGTGGGTCCACTGCATGGCGCGCATAGATATTAACATACACTAGAGGGATGCGTCTCCCGACAAAGTGCAGGGCCAGCCTGCCCACACAAAGGTCATCTGCATGCGCACCCAATTGTGATTCACATCGCCCAACGTCTGTAACCATGCAATTCCTAAGATGATGTTTACGCCTCCCAGAGGAAAAGTGTAAAAATCCGCGGTGACACGACATTCATGCAGCTGGAGGGTTAAACAGAGACAGAGGCCCCCGGTCGTGGAATGACAATCGTCCCCCAAGTAGACGGAGAGCCCTGGGGACGACACAGATGAAAGATGCAGACGAGACACCAGGGCCTGAAAGATGAAGTTGTGGCTGAAGTCGTTGTCAATCATAACCACAATAGGAATGTCCTGAATAGTGCCCCGTAGTTTCATAGTACGCGGTTCTGAAATGCGGTTCTGAAATGTCGCCCGCTGAGAAGCACGACAAATTCAAGCGTTGGAGGAGTGCGTCCTCTGTGTCCATTCGGGAGGGATCCTCTATCAAGAAGGCTTCAAAATCGGCGGTTGTAAACTCGACAACGCGTAGTTCCTTTATGAGGAGGTCATGAGTGAGGGAGTAGGGCTGGCGGCAGCGAAAGCATAATCCCTTACTCCGAAGATCATTGTATTCCTGATTTTAGAGGCGATGTGGCGCCGGTGGACTTGGAACTAGGGGCGATTTGGCAGGAAGGTGGTGCGGGAGAGTAAGCGGAATGGTCTCTGTAGGCGGTTGGCGGCATGATGGTGGTACGTGGAGTCGGGGTGGAGGTGGAAGGGAGGAAACATGACCGGTCAGCCGTCTTGACGGCAAAATCAGCTTCCACCAAGCGGGCAATCTCCATTGCATCAAAAATGTCATGGGGGTGATGAGTGCGGAGCCGGGAACAAATGTGAGGTTGCAACCCCTACAAGAACCCCAAGTAATGGTCGTGTGGGAGACCAGGAACATGGTTGATGAGTTCAATAAACTCATCAATGTACTGATCAAAAGCTATAAATTAAAGAAGAAATTAAATAATTATTTTGCTAAAGAAATCATCCGATCAAATGCGAGAAGATTAACTAGACATGTTAAAAAGAAAGAACAATTTTATAACTAAGAAAAGAAATTACAATTGCAAGAAAAATAAATTCTAAGCTAGGAATTAGAAATGCAAGACATAAAATAAAATTGCATGAAAGAAAATACAACAAAATGGAAGAAAATGATCCAATCTAAAGCAGAGACTGGATGAGGATCACTTGACAACAACTGGCTTTTATAGCTGAAAAATTGGGAAGTCGCGCCCTTGGTCACGCCCGTGACCTAGGGCGTGCCTAGGAATAACTGTCACTTAAAAACCTCGGGAATGTTGGGAAGGAAACCGCCAAAATCTAAAGTAACTCGAATTTACATGCCTTAGGTCACGCCTGTGACTTAGGGCGTGTCAGGCTGGATCTGGAACGGTCAGTGGAACGACTCGATCTGGGGTGATTACGGTAGTTACTGGACGGGTCACGCCCGTGACCGAGGACGTGATCTTGGCAACTGGAACATGGCTGGGTCGGGTTACGGCCGTGACTGAGAGTCATGCCCTTGGTCACGCCCGTGACCAAGGGCGTGTAACTTTAAAGTTGCGCTGACAACTGTTCTGGAGAAGGTCGTGGTCGTGAACATGCCACGCCTTAGATCACGCCATAGGTCACGGGCTTCCTAGGTCACGCCCGTGCCCTAAGGCGTGCACTTTGCGATTTCGGTAGAAATGCTTCAAATCATCTCCTGATTACTTCTATGAGCTCCAAATTGCTATCAACAGCCCAATTATTTCTGAAAATATAAAAAGAAGCGTTTTAGACTATAATTAAGATAAAATAAAAAGTATTTATTTAATACATAAAAATTATAATAAATAAATATATATATAATGCATTATCAAATACCCCCATACTTAAGTTTTTGCTATTCCAGAGAAAAACCAATTCATAAGTATTGGAAGAATCCATAGATCATTTCAAAAATATTAACTTATAATTATGTACTTTAAATAATATATTACTCATATTAAAATAAGTATTGAGATAAAATTTAGATTTATAAGAAATAAGTCATGATTCACAAATTGATTTGAGTTGAGTAAATATTAGTTTCAAAATTCTCTAATTAAATTTTCACAAACAAGAGTATTGAATTAAGCAAAATAATCTAAGATTAAAATTATAAAAGCTTTTAATAACATTAGAAATTTTATAAAAAATCTCAAAATATTCACTAAGCTTTCTCATAAATATCTTGGTTATGAATTGATTTTGGCTCAATGGGGAGAAAATTGGCAAAAAAGAAAGTATTTTGTATATGTTTAGGAAATGATGAATTTTATCCTCTCATTTCGATGACATATATTCTTTTTAAGATTTTTTTATCTTCTTTTTAAAACTTCTCAAATGTATATGTTTAGGAGTGATGGATTTTATTCTCTCATCTCCATGATATATAATCTTTTATAAACTTTAGGTGCATATGTTTTAGGAATGATCAATTTTATCCTTTCATTCCATGACACGATTTTTTTAAAATTTTTTTAATATTGCCAATCAATAGGTTAAATAAAATGTATGGGAAAGGCTAGGGTTTAAAGACTATAAATTTCCAAAGATAAATATTTTGAGTGCATAGAAAATAAATTGAGAAATCTTAAGAATGTATGAGCTAAAGTTAATATAAATTTCTACAAAATTGATTCGTGATATTTTAAAATGAGAAAGTAAAACTAAGAAATATTCTAAACAAATCAAGATAATAAAAAATTTATTAAATCAAATTCATCTAAAAATTAAATATAACAAATTCTGAAGAGACATAAAATCAAAATACATAAAAAGAAAACTCTTTAAAAAGCCTATAAATAAAACTTATAATTTAAAATTAGTTAAACTCAATTAAAAATAAGGAGGAATCTAATATTACAAGATTTATAAAAACATATTAAAAACAAATGTTTTTTTAAAATAAGTTTTTTTTAATAAGTTTTTTTTATATTAATTTTAAACATAAAAACATAAATATTTTTTAGATCTTGGGCTTTCCAAGGAATACTCAATGACATGATCTTAAGGTACTAGGCGGTTTTGTGGGATGAAAGCCCAACATGGTCCTTTCGCAAGAAATTAGTTTTTTAATTTTTGATATTTTTTTGGTATTTTAATTGTCATAGAAAGAAAAATAAGACACAAAGACATAAAATTTTAAAAGAAAAAAACTTATTTTTTGTATTTGGTAAATTTTTTTAAAAATAAAATTGAAAACAAAGAAAAGAGAAACAATTTTTAAAAGTTTTTTTAAAAGATTTTCTAATTTTTATTTTATTTTTTAAATAAAAACAAAACATAAGAGAATACACTCTCATACTTAAAAAATAAACATTGTCCTCAATGTTTATAAATTAAGTACGAAGAAAACTTATAAGAAAAATGCATAAAAAGAAAAGTGCAAGAAAAATAAGATAAGCTAGGGGTGCCTCCTAAGAGCGCTTTGTTTACTGTCTTTTAGCTAGACGTTTTGAGTTAGCTAAAAAGATATTTATAATTAAAAGCACAGATAACTCCCTTAATTCACGCTGAGGTGAATATGCGAAGTCCCTTGCCCGACGACTCCTCCGCTATACTCTTGACTCGTTTGTTGTCCGTTAGCTTGAAATTGTGAATCCAAATTACCTATACATACCTGAGGTAATTTGGATTTCTGGAGATGAGCGGCAAATGGATCATTGAAGAGGTTTGGTTGCAACAACTCATCTGCTATATGGAAATCATTAGTATCAAAAGAATAAAAAATAAGCGTATCAGAAAAATTTTCACAAGAAGTTTCTTGTGAAAATACAGGAGTAAGTGCGGTTTGTTCAATGTTAAAAGAAAAATTGTTATCCGAAAAATCATGTGGAATTCCAAGTGGAATAATTTATTGGGACACAATATTTTCATGAATTTCTTTTTCAAAATAAATTGGTTGTGTGAAAATTCTTGAAAAATAGGAGGGGATTCGGGCGGAGTAGGAGAAGAAACATGTTCTGCTTTTTCGTCTGGTGTCTCCATAGCTCTTTTAAATTTTTGGTATAAAATATCTTCTTGATCTTGAGAATAATTATTTAAATTTGGACAAAGAAAATCCGAAGAATTCCCGAGATCAGAAGAAGAAAAATTTTGTGGGGGTAAAGGAGGGGGAATGAAAATCACGATTAAATAAATTTTCTTCATCGCACCGAATACTATCCGGGTGATCTGGCCACCATGAATAATTAGTTTCGGATCAATAAGGAATTTCATAAGAATGATATGCTATAGAAAAAGCATTGTGATGACAAAATATATTTTGATAATAAAATGAACATTCCTCACTAGAATGATTTGCACCACAAAAATTACAAATAATTTGACGCTTTGTTGCGGCTTCTAAAATGTTAATTTTGTATGTAAGCTTGACAATTTTAACGGTCAAATGAGATAACATTTTTTTTATAAAATAAAAACAACCGTTAATTGAATGAAATTGGAGAAGAAAAATGAAAAAGAGAATTTGGGGGTTGGGGAAGAAAAAGAGAATGATAAAATTAATAAAATTTTCGCTTTCAAAATATCAACAAAATGTCCTCGGCAAAGGCGCCAAAAACTTGATACATAAAATTTGAGATATATTTTCTCCAAATTCTACGAATATAGGTAAGAGTACCTATCGTTCATAGTATAAGATATTTTAAAATAAAATACCAAGTGTCGGATTCCACGGGGTTGTTGAGTACTTCTACTTACACAAATTATTATTATTTTATCGGTAAATAAAATTGATTTTTAAGAATAAAAAAAATTAAAGAAAAAAAACATTTGATCGATAATTAATCTTAAGTAAAATAATTAGAAAATCTAAATTTCATAAGCAATTGATAAAAATAACTCGATCGTGGAGGTTCCCAAATCATGATAGCACCTTTCTCGAGGAATACTACCAATTTACCTTAGGTTGATCAATTAAGACCCCTCGACCAGTCGAAACCCCTAAGCTTGCTTTACGAGATGAACCCCACTATTGAATTTGACTCAAATCCGAAAGATTTATATCATCCTCTCTCGAGGTGAGCATGCAAATCCTTTCACCGATGAGTGATCTTCTCGTATTCTCGGATCTCTCGATCAACTAGAATACAGATCAAGAATTGATTAACATAAACTAGCAATATGAAATCAATGAATTAGAAATCAAATGTGAATCGAGCTTTCTAAATCAAAAGCTATTGAAGAAGAAATTAAATAATGTTTTGCTAAAGAAATCATTCGATCAAATGCGAGAAGATTAGCTACACATGTTAAAAATAAAGAACAATTTTATAACTAAGAAAAGAGATTACAATTGCAAGAAAAATTAATTCTAAGCTAGGAATTTTAAATGCAAAACAAAGTAAAATTGCATGAAAGAAAATACAACAAAATGGAAGAAAATGATCCAATCTAAAAGCAGGGACTGGATGAGGATCACTTGACAGCAACTGGCTTTTACAACAACAACAACACTCAAGCCTTTATCCCACCATAGTGGGGTAAAATGTATTCATTTAATGGGAACTTCTAGAATTCGAACCTATGACCTGCTATATACAAACAATCATTCTTAACCAACTCTCCTAACTGGCTTTTATAGTTGAAAATTTGAGAAGTTACGCCCTTGGTCACGCCCGTGACCTAGGGCGTGTCTGGGAATAACTGCTACTTAAAAACCCCAGGAACGTTGGGAAGGAAACCACCAAAATCTAAAGTAACTCGAAGTTACACGCCCTAGGTGGCTAGGTCACGCCCGTGATCTAGGGCGTGTCAGGCTGGATCTGGAACGGTCAGTGGCGGCTCGATCTGGAGTGATTACAGTAGTTATTGGACGGGTCACGCCCTCGGTCACACCCGTGACCAAGGGCATGTAAAATTAAACTGAGCTGGGGGCGTGATCTTGGCAGCTGGAACATGGCTGGGTCGGGTTACGACTGTGACTGAGAGTTACGCCCTTGGTCACGCCCGTGACCAAGGGCGTGTAACTTTAAAGTTGCGCTGACAGCTGTTCTGGAGAAGGTCGTGGCCGTGAACATGTCACGCCCGTAACCTAGGGCGTGTACTTTGCGATTTCAGCAAAAATGCTTCAAATCATCTCCTAATTACTTCTATGAACTCCAAATTGCTATCAACAACCCAATTTTTCCTGAAAATATAAAAGAAGCGTTTTAGACTATAATTAAGATAAAATAAAATTAAAAGTATTTATTTAATACATAAAAATTATAATATATATATATATAATACATTATCATGTGGTGACCGAAGCGGAAGGCGGAGAGGGGTGGTCAAGACACCTGGATGCTGGCCGAGAGAAGAGCTGGAACCGAAACCGCTGGGGGAGGCGGGATCTGTGGTGGTACGGTGTGGGCCGAGGCCGAGGCTGGATGAGCGGGAGATGCAGCGTGCAACGCTGCTGGGCAAAGGATAAACTAAAGCTAGGAATTATGGTACTGATGATGCCCAATCCTCCCCGGACATGGGTGTCACCCTCCTGGAATAAACGCGCCAAATCTTCGAGGCGATTTCACGACCGTCCGGGTCCATGCCAAGATCTCCCTCTGTAACAACAACCGATGCCTTATTGCGCAAATCGGAGTTGGCATCTCTCATAGCAGTGTAAGAACCAATCTAACAAGTGGTGGATATTATTCGATAGGAGGTTGAGGCGGACCCAGAACTTCAAAGCATTTTGGAAGACATGCACATCAACTCCACCTCCCACCCTCCACTCTCCATAATAGGTGACCAACTACAACAATGGGCAGATTGATTCTCTCACCTGCATCTGCATATATACCCGGACTTCAAGGAATTTCATACGACGCCCACAACTGGACAAGTTGGTCCGTCCGCATCTACTGCCGACTCGCCACTTCGCTCTATTGATGGGGTACTGCATCACGTGAAGGTGTTTGTGGCCACTTGTCTTGTGTGCCAACACACTAAGTATGAGGCCATTTTTCTAGGGGCCCCCTTCAACACCTTCCTGTGTCTGAGCTTGTGTGGGGCAATATTGTGATGGTCTTCATCATGTGTTTACACAAATCCTCATATTTGATTGCATTCATGTGTTTACGACCGTGACTGAGAGTTACGCCCTTGGTCACGCCCGTGACCAAGGGCGTGTAACTTTTAAATTGCGCTGACAGCTGTTCTGGAGAAGGTCGTGGCCGTGAACATGTCACGCCCTAGGTCACGCCCGTAACCTAGGGCGTGTACTTTGCGATTTCAGCAAAAATGCTTCAAATCATCTCCTAATTACTTCTATGAGCTCCAAATTGCTATCAACAACCCAATTTTTCCTGAAAATATAAAAGAAGCGTTTTAGACTATAATTAAGATAAAATAAAATTAAAAGTATTTATTTAATACATAAAAATTATAATATATATATATAATGCATTATCATGTGGTGACCGAAGCGGAAGGCGGAGAGGGGTGGTCAAGACACCTGGATGCTGGCCGAGAGAAGAGCTGGAACCGAAATCACTGGGGGAGGCGGGATCTGTGGTGGTACGGTGTGGGCCGAGGCCGAGGCTGGACGAGATGGAGATGCAGCGTGCAACGCTGCTGGGTAAGGATAAACTAAAGCTAGGAATTATGGTACTGATGATGCCCAATCCTCCCCGGACATGGGTGTCACCCTCCTGGAATAAACACGCCAAATCTTCGAGGCGATTTCACGACCGTCCGGGTCCACGCCAAGATCTCCCTCTGTAACAACAACCGATGCCTTATTGCGCAAATCAGAGTTGGCATCTCTCATAGCAGTGTAAGAACCAATCTAGCAAGTGGTGGATATTATTTGATAGGAGGTTGAGGCGGACCCAGAACTTCAAAGCATTTTGGAAGACATGCACATCAACTCCACCTCCCACCCTCCACTCTCCATAATAGGTGACCAACTACAACAATGGGCAGATTGATTCTCTCACCTACATCTGCATATATACCCGGACTTCAAGGAATTTCATACGACGCCCACAATTGGACAAGTTGGTCCGTCCGCATCTACTGCCGACTCGCCACTTCGCTCTATTGATGGGGTACTGCATCGCGTGAAGGTGTTTGTGGCCACTTGTCTTGTGTGCCAACACACTAAGTATGAGGCCGTTTTTCTAGAGGACTCCTTCAACACCTTCCTGTGTCTGAGCTTGTGTGGGGCAATATTGTGATGGTCTTCATCATGTGTTCACACAAATCCTCATTTGATTGCCTTCTTGTGGTTGTTAACTGACTATTGAAATATGGGTACTTCACCCCACAGGTTTTTGTGGTTAACTACAAATTTTTAATCCCTGCTTGGAGACATCTCTGTCGTTTCATCCTTCCACTATACCGAAGGAATGACTCCATTTTAAGTGTTCTAGGGTCATCACTCCTTCCCCTCCCACTCACACGGTATGATGCCTGCCCTACTAATGTCAAGTTGAGGCCTCCAATGCCAACTCAGGGATCAAATGAAATCATGCGCCAATTCAAGTTCCATCTAACATCACACCCAATGGGAGATGCTTAACCAAGCCAATAAGGGGCAAATAAACATCCATTTTCACATGGGCGACTTAGTCTTCACCATGATTCGACATCGCTGTCAAACCTCAATGGCTTTGCGGCACCTGTTGTAGCTAACCTCCCACTTCTATGGATCCTTTATTGTTGAGGCATGCATTGCAAAGGTGGTTACAACTTGCGCCTTCCAACTCAAAGTCACATCCATTCAGTCTTTTCAGATCATTTGGAAGCTAATGAGATTGGTGGAGATCAC
This sequence comes from Dactylorhiza incarnata, assembly GCA_033032865.1. Taxonomy (NCBI): domain Eukaryota; kingdom Viridiplantae; phylum Streptophyta; class Magnoliopsida; order Asparagales; family Orchidaceae; genus Dactylorhiza; species Dactylorhiza incarnata. The sequence goes on along the minus strand of JAWHQI010000307.1, from coordinate 2,926,860 downwards.
CCTGTCAAGGGAACCCATCCTGTGCACATGGTCACCGATACCATGCTGGTTTATAGCCTGATTTCCATCCTCAACTTCCAAACCAAGATCTACGAGGGGTGCAAAATTGATCAAGTCACGTTGAGCAGAAACACCTGCCACCAGCCGATGGCACTTGGTTGGATCGTGAGAATTTTCACATGCAATTTCTCGGAATTTTTCCTTGAGGTTCCATTTTCTAGAGGGGGCATTATTACAGAGGAGAAGAACAACCACTGCCACAACAGGGTACGCTCAAGAACATTGAATGTGTACGTAAGACCGACGGCCACAACAAACCCAACAGAACCATTACGCACCAACAACTAGTATGGAATCAATATCTATTTTATTTCAACACTTCTATTTTTTGCATTTTATTTCTATTTTGGGTAATAACACCTTTGCCCCTGCACTATGGCTTAAATTGAGTATTGATATAAGAACTTGATTTCCATGCTTGGATTAAGAACTTGGAGCAGAGAGCTGGACAATGATCTTTCCTTTGAGGATTTCATTCTATCTCTTCCCCTTACCATCTCCATCATCATTGATTACCACTTTATACCCCAAAGGGTATCAACTCTACTTGACTTACAGCCAAAAGCCTTGATGTTATGATATCCTCCAATATTATGGCTCCCACACCACACGATTTATCTCCAAATGGATCTTGCAAGCATAGGAATCTATCATGCCTGAATCTATTATACTACCTTGATTTTTCATGGACAATGATTTTTCCATCCAATACGAAATATCTGTTTCACTTGTAGGCGTGTTTGCACCACCCAATTATTCGAGATCATTTATTCGAAGAGATTGATCATCTTGGTGATGAACCAAGTAATCCATTGCTGATGGTACTTCACTCGGTTCATTGTCATGGATTTAGGAACAACTGTCAAAATTTGTTGATATTAGTGACCGAGTAAGCTCTCTGGTTACTCGAGCTTATAGTCATTATCTTCATACATCTTCTAGTTCTTAAACTATGCATAATTGAAGAGGTCACATCCTTCCCAAAGTTTAACTACAAAAGATCTTTCACCCGATAATCTCCTTACACTTTATGGCAATCACTCTATGCTTTATATTCATGTGACATCAGTTCCGACGTCTGCACTATCTTTTGATGCACCCGTTTAATACCGTCCAAGAATTTCTAGGCCCTCTCCTTCTCCCTCCTTTTCTTTGAGGGATCAACTGCAAAGTTCCAAATGAATCCCTTCGTATTTCTCTATCACTCACCCTTCAAGGACTTTCATTCTGTTGTATGTTGATGACCTGAGTATTACCGAGGGAGATTTTATGCACATTATGCAGGTGAAACAACACTTGTGCACTCAATTTGAGATGGAAGATCTTGATCATCTCAACTATTTCCTCGGATGAGGCTAATCACTCTCCTCGTGTATACCCTCTCTCACAACAGACGTTTTTGGAGACATACGTGGCAAATCAGACTATAATCTTACTCACATACCAGCTACATCTCTTGTGTTCAATCTCAAAATGCGCTCTGATGATAATGATAGTTTCCCGATCCTGTATAGATACATATAGTTTGTTGGTATGCTTGTTTATCTCGCTATCAGCTGTTCTGACTTCTCTTGGCAATTCACATTGTCAAACAATTTTTCTCCGCGTTACTATGCATCAATCACCATGCCAGATATATCATCCTAGATATCTATTTTTATCATCAATAACACAGCTAAATTTTTGTGCCTATTATAATGCTGATTGGGCAAAAGTTGTTACTATGATTTATGACTATTACTGCTAAGGTCACTTGGCCCCACTGACTTCTTACATATGTGCATATATGTTTCTAACTTTATTTTTGTATACTACGACAACCCCAATGCCATCCAGATTGCAATTGACCTATTCTTTCATGCACGGACGAAATGAATAGAGATTGATTGTCACTATGTTTACCTGCCATATCTTTGTGGAATCATTATGCTCCCACACATTTCATCCAAGTTGCATATAATTGATTTCTTCACCAAGATTCATACGGTATAGAGACCTCTTTCCTTTTGGAAAAACTCTCGGTGGTTGATCCTCGTGCGTTTGGAGAGGAGTGTTGGCTTCCTCTTTTTTTTTTTAAACTTTCCTTTTCTTTTATTGTGTTCTCTTTCAAACTTGTGAGTGTTCAAATCATGAGTTCGAGGGAGAGTGTTAAATGCTACATTGTACAGGCTTCCTTTCACATAGTTCCTTTCTCCTTGTATACCACGGATGAATACTATACAACAATTTATTTTTTGCTTCTCTCTCCAACAGAAGGTTCCATGTAGTTTTCATAGAACATATATGAAATCCAATTTACTATCACATCAGATTATATTTTTCATATGTTAACACTCCTAAAGAATTGCTTTAGGTGAGTTGTGATTGGGAAGACATGCATCCTAACTTTAACTTTTTTGCCTATCACCGTGAATAATGCTCACCCAGCAGTGATTAAATTTTTGTTATGACTTATGTTCTTTTACTCTTCATATCATATTTGTATGCAGGTTCAAATGTTAGAGAAGCAGCTGCAGGAAGAAATTGACTTGCATGTGGTCTTGGCAAAGGCTGTTGGAAATCATTTTCCGCCTTTACCCATATCTCGATCCAAGCTTCCAATTAAGGTTATTATTATTTTTAAACTTCTATCCTTTTACTCTGAAAGGCAATCTAAATACAGTAGCGATATTTTGGATCATTTATTTTGGGTATCCTTTCTAGCTGTTTGTGTTTGGAAAATATTCTAGGCACAAGAACTCCTAGCCAGTATCGTTGCAATGGAGAAAATAGTTGCAAAGCTTGAAGAAGAACTCTTCACCTTGCGTTTCCTCCTTCAACATGAAAAGATGGAGCATCACAGTACTGAAAGCCATCTAAAACGTTTACCAGTTCCATCATTGAAACCTCCATCATCAACTTCTGGGTATATGCGGGAAAAAGTATATCATTTCTCGTATTGATATTAGCTTTTTGTAAGCGCTACTTATGTTTTGGGGATTTAATGAGGGATTATTTTTGTTACATTCTCCAGCAAGTGTCTTCCCAGGGGGTTTCAAAACTTGGTAGTCAAGTGTCTTCACTCCATCTAGAGGTGTTGCACAGCTGTGAAGATTCAGAGCCATTTACAGGCACAGCTGAAAATCGACCAAATGAGGTCTGTTTTATGTCACTGCATGATATAATAAATAAGTTTTTACTTGTATTGGTTTGTAGTGGATATAACTGGAACTCCATTGCATGAGATATACATAATTTAAGATAAAAATAACATTCCAGTTCACCGGTTTCTGCTGCAGGTATTAAGACGGTCTAGTGGAGTAGAAACGAAAAAGCTGGATTCGTTTTTACATCCGCCCATTGCTGAATTTAGAAGCCCAAAAATGAAGTTCCACTGGCAACATCCAAATGAGCTTTCTGAAGAAATGGTGTTATGCATGAAAAATATTTTTCTTTGCCTCTCGGGATCATCAACAATCACTTCCAAGGCATCTTTGTCAAAGTGCATGTATTCACCAACTTCTTCAACTGGGCATGTCTCCCTTGCTTCATTCCTGTCTTTCTCAGACTCATTCATGTTTCCTTCCTCGATGGAAACTTCTCCGGAGGAGTTAGATCACAATTGTGAAGTAATGGGTCAGGAGAATCTGTATGATCCATATGGAGTTAATGAGAGCTTGAAATGGACTGGAATTGGAAAATATAGTTTGGCTAGTGAGGTGTCTTGGATGTCGGTTGGGAAGGTGCAACTGGACTATGCTGCTGAGGCTCTAAAAAAGTTCAGGTTTTTTCAAACTTCTCACTATGATTCAGTTAGTGTCCAACAAAACAATTTAAATTCAGTTATTGAGAATATTGGTCGCAGTTGCAGTGAATGTTGGCACTTTTTTTCTTCTTCTTACGAGTCCTAGAAGAACTTTTTGGTTGGACCACCATATATAAATCCTGATCATATGCGAACTTAGAAGCTATGCCTAATGACACTTATGCGTATCTTCTGATGAAGTGATGTTGGTTATGTATGCTTGAGATGTTTCTATAGCCAAAATTTTAGCCATAGATTCTTTGTTTTATTAACCACTACTTCTCTTGTACATAAAGTTCAAGTCAAGTTGATTAAATAACGAATATTTTCTAATTGAGATCTTCTTTTATTTAACAAGTGTTTCTCAGCATAATAGTTGTCCTCGAGCTTCTGACGTATATATGCCAATTTTGGATGGTTCAAACTGTGTTTTTTGAAACTTCCTAGTAATTGGATTCTTTCTTTTGCATGCTTCGACTAATGGCTATCTCTTTCCTAGTTGTCCTCGAAATTCTGTTTGGTTTTGGTTGACTGCGATATAGTTTGACTATTTGGTACAAACATTAGTAGCAATGATAGCTTCATGTTCTTATCATTCTTCCACATTGTGTTGCAGGTTTCTTGTGGATCAACTAGATGAAGTCAACCCAGCAAAAATGAATAGTGATGAGAAGCTAGCCTTCTGGATCAACCTATATAATGCCTTAATAATGCATGTATGTCCCTTAATTTTCATGTATGTATTTTTAAAATACCTTGCATTGATAAGTGAATTTCCATGCTAACGAAATGATTATTGTAGTCTTATGTGTCTATAGATGTCTATTTTGTCCCACATCTCATGTACTATTCTTGCCTATATTAATCAATATCAAGAGATTACATCACAAGTTAGGCCGTTGACCTAGCCGCTCGCTCAATGCATCTCCCTGGACAACATCGACGATATATGTTTCTCTTGTCATCGACATCTTTGACTACATTTTTCGTTTGGTATTTTGACTCGAGCGAGCTCTCATCAACGAACATCCTATGATGACTTGCGATTTTACGGTGTGTGGAAATCTCATGATCTCGAACCTATCTCTTATCGACTAACCTTCGTCTCTTGTCAACAAAACTTCCAAATCGACAATCTCACGATCTATCACTGCTTCTTATGAAAACTTTCAACAACCTTGTCGACGTATCCTTGTTCGCTGCTAATTTCCTCGACGGACAAAGCGTCCTATCTACTATTGAATTGAATCTATTACGTTAGATTCTCTCACAAGCAACACCAGTTAACCTTGTACTTCTGTCAAGTATATTATTTTTATTTCACTCTAAGTCTTGGATCACTAACTCATGCGCTTTATAAGAGTGAACCTCTTATTCTTCTACGCACTCAAATCATTTTATATTTCCTGCATATGGTTCTACTATTCATGTCTCTAGCCTCACAAATATTTCTTACGCATCCATGTTAAAACTGCATAATATTTTGATTGTTTCTTATATAAATCATAATCTCATACCCATTTGTTAGCTTACTCACGAAGCAACATATTGGTAGAGGGCGTGAACAAAATGACATGTACTACGTGGATCAATTGCTTAAGTACATTTGTGAACCTTTCGATCATTCAGTAGTATACGTTTTAGCGATCCTCATCTATCTTCTCTGCGACTTATGTTGCATAGATCATCCTTCCCTTAAAGTACTTTTGAACATTGTAAACATGCCTAGATTTAGTCCGTAGTGACATTTGTGGTTATTTTAAAATTTCTAGTATGAATGCGTATAATATTATCACATTTGTTTGATCACTCTCATATGACATGGTTGTACTTATTACATTCTTAGACTAAACTACCCTCTGTTTAACAACATTATGCTCAATTTGCTAATCAATAATGTCAAATGTTGCATATGATAATGATAAGGAATATCTTACTGAGGAGTTTTAGGAGTTTTGCTACTCGCGTAGTATTCCCCACCATCTTCCTGCTCTTATTCTCCTCAGCATAATGGGACTACCAAATTTTTCATATGCATGTGCTTAAACATTTTTTGAAATCTTGCTGTTATAATCCCATGTTTTTACATCAACCCGATTTCCTAACTACTACTTCACAATAAACTCACATTCTCCGCACTTTATCCCAAATATAGTCATTTTCTTCTTATTGTTAGGAATTTTGATGTCTCCGCTATACTCATAACCCAACCCCTACATGAGATAAATTAGATTTCATGGCTCCACGTATAGTGTTTGTAAGTGTAACATTCTGAATCTGAGAGAAGTCCAATGAGGTCGGACAGTGTCTTTGGGGTGGAGAAGTTCAAAGAAAGACAACTCCTAGTAGACTTCTTGGATGACAAACTTCTAGCTGAAAGGAGGTGCATGAATGCTCGGATCTCATAATCGAAATTAGAGGGAAAGCAATTTGACTTAAGTAATAATTTGGAGCCTCAAATGTCAAATGCACCTTCTCGGAGCAAGTGGCGTTATGTTAGAAACTTCGTATATGTGTGTTTTCGTGGGAGTAGTTTTGGGTTGGATGATCTCCTGGGAAATACTCGTAGGCCCCCTATGAAAAATGATAAAATCATGCGGTTAAACTTAGTATGAGCTTAGCTGAACCAAAGAAAACAATATTTCTGAAATTGTGAGTTGAGTCATTATAGATAATAGCAGAGTCAGAAATCCTAAGAGTACGATGTGTGGTGTGGGGACGGACCAAGCGAAAGTTGGTGGACCTCTAACATCCTGTAGAAACCCATGGGTACCAACTCAAAACTAGCCAGTTAGAGTGGAGAGGCTCACTATACCCTATAAAGCCTACGAGTAAACCCAAGTTTTAAGATGTGAGACTAATATTGTCAACCAAGCATCAACAAAGCTCAATCATACATGGCCACATAATGGAGGGCCCCATCGGAATAAAATTCAGCGGTATAAGGTCAATGTTGATGGATCATGCAGGGAGGAATGCCAACACCCCCTTCATGTGGATAGTCATTTGGACACTAAAGATGTGGGTCCTTGGACTTGCTCTGATACGATATAGAAACCTAGGCGGTTAGAGTGGAGTGACCCACTAAGCCTTATAATGCCAAGCAAGTCCAGAATTCAAGATGTGGGACTAATATTGTCAACCAACAATCGACAAAGCTCAGACGTACACATTCTACATAATGGTGAACCTCATCGGGATAAAGTCCGGCGTTGTAAAGAGGTGCATGAATGAACCAAATCTCACATCAGAAGGTTTAAGCAATAATTTGGACCATCAAATATCAACGACACATTTTCAGAGCAAATGATGGAGTTGTGTTGAGAACTTCATAGTTAAGCATGCTCTGGTGATAGTAGTTCTGGGATGGATGACCTCCTGAGAAATACTCAAACTACATATGGAAATGGATAAAACAATGCGGTTCAGTTTATTGTGGGCCGAAATAAAACCAAAACGAACAATGTCTCTGAATTCTAGGTTGGGTCATCATAGTAGGATACTCTATATCCTCAAAAGCGCATGTTTGTTATGCTCATTCTACCTCTCAGACTATTGTATTTTGTGACATAACCTTTTTTTATAACAATCCTACTTTTCTCTATTCCTGAAATACCTTTACCTATCCAATGCGCCAATTTCGATCTGAACTTTAAATAAAATCAACTGCGCTCTCAAAAATTTTCTATGGAGCGGATCTCACAACAGGCATTCACTTCACTATGTCCCTTGGGATGAGATTTGCATCCCAAAGGATACTGGCGGCCTTGGGGTTAGAAACTTTGCGCTCTGGAGGTGTGTTATCATGGGAAAAGTGGCAACTCAGATTATGGGGACTGATGAAAAGTGGCAACTCAAATATCAGCGACACATTTTCAGAGCAAATGATGGAGATGTGTTGAGAACTTCATAGTTAAGCATGCTCTGGTGATAGTAGTTCTGGGATGGATGACCTCCTGAGAAATACTCAAACTACATACGGAAATGGATAAAACAATGCGGTTCAGTTTAGTGTGGGCCGAAATAAAACCAAAGTGAACAATGTCTCTGAATTATAGGTTGGGTTATCATAGTAGGATACTCTATATCCTCAAAAGCGCATGTTTGTTATGCTCATTCTACCTCTCAAACTATTGTATTTTGTGATATAACCTTTTTTTTATAACAATTCCACTTTTCTCTATTCCTGAAATACCTTTACCTATCCAATGCGCCAATTTCGATCTCAACTTTAAATAAAATCAACTGCGCTCTCAAAAATTTTCTATGGAGCAGATCTCACAACAGGCATTCACTTCACTATGTCCCTTGGGATGAGATTTGCATCCCAAAGGATGCTGGCGGCCTTGGGTTTAGAAACTTTGCGCTCTGGAGGTGTGTTATCATGGGAAAAGTGGCAACTCAGAGTATGGGGACTGATGAATGCCTGCTCATCCATTTATTTCGTTGCAAATACTCGGGTCCGACCATGTTCAAGAAGAGTTGAAGGCAATCGAAGATGTGGAAGATCATCAGCTTTGGGGGGGGGGGGGGGGGTAGCTTCACACACGTTTTGGATGGTGGGAGATGGTGCAAAGATCTCATCCATCAATGACATTTGGATTGGGTTGCTACCTATTACCTGTGGGCCATCTTTTGTGGGTCTCCATTCTCCCTGACAGGGTTGCGGGTTTTCTCAACCCAAACCACAACTGGTCGGAGCTGCTCGCTCGGGTCTTTGGACAACCTCTCGCCACCTTTATTATTGCTCTTCCACGCAAATTCATAGGGGGTGAGGATAGGCTTGTTTGGGCTCAAACCGAATCCAAGTGTATGAAGACGGTTGCTGTGTACAGCGAGGAGAGCCATCAACCTATGCTTGCAGGAGGTGGGTTATGGAAGATTAAGGCGTAGCCGCGTGCGCAGATGTTGGTGTGGCGAGCCACAACAAACTCCTTCCGACCTATGATTGGCTTAGCTTTCACAGGCTCCGCGACGACGCGCTCTGCCCGTGGGGTTGCGGGGTTGCTAAAATGGTGAATAATTCCCTTGGAGTATGCGGCTTCTTTGTGAAGATAAAAAAGAATGCGACAGATTGAACCCAACATTATTGCATACGTCCTTCATGGATAATATGCAATTCTTGCAACCAGAGGCGGAATAGGAATTTTTCAAGGCCAAATGCATCATGTTCATCATGTACAAGACCTGGAATGTAAGAAACAATATGATCCACTGTCAATCTTTCCTGCGACCCGCCACCATTGTTATCAAAGCTATATCCGAGGCCGATCCATTGCATGGAAACTGGAGGGACGTAAGTAACCGCCCGTCATTCTGGACCCCCCTGGATGAATCAAGGTGAACTACAACGTGTCGTTCGAGAAAATGGTATGGCTGGATTGGGCTGCCTTATCCGCGATACCACGAGATCCATCGCATGGCTCGGGCTTGTTCTAGCGAAGGATTTTTATTCCATGGTGTCGCAGGACGAATCTATAGGCGGCGGAAAATCCGTGACCTAACCCTACATGCTATTGAAATTCGACGGTGTGAATCTAAATAAGATAATAAATTAAAACATTACTGATAAATTCACAGCAAGATACAATAATTTATTAGGGCGAAAACAAGCTTTTGTTTTCCTCCACGTGGAGGGCCAAAGCACGAGCGCGCGACGAATAAACCCTGCAAATCACAATAATAACCTAACAAACAACTACCATGCAAGATATTCAAACAAGGACGAGAGCCTAATCCAATATAAAATGCTGAATAAAATATTCCAATACAAATAAGACTCACAAAGTAGTGGGCTGACCAAGGCACTGAAGAATTCGGGTCCGGGTATGTAGATCGGCGACTGAAGGTGGGACCGGAGGCGTGACGGAATGGCGGTGTGGCTGTCCTTGGCGGAGAATGGTGAGATCGGACCGGAAATGAATAGATCTGGTCACTAGGGAATAGCTCAGGGTGGGGGTGGATAGATCCGATGTATGAGAGCGGATCCGGCGTATGGGGGTGATGTATGAGGGTGCGGATAACGGATCGGGGGTGGAAAACCCTAGATCTGGACTGACCTAGCATTTTAGGATGGAGAGAGAATGGATCCACGTGGAGAGGGCTGAAGGGGGATCGGTGAGGCTGGTGGAAGGGAATAGGGGGGGGCTGGCGGGTTTGAAAGTGTGCTGGGAAGAGGCAGCTATCCTTGGAGGAGGGTGGCGGCGGCTGGTTGGAAGCTGGAGGCTGGGAGGGGGGCTGCTGAAGACAGGCGGCAGGGAGGGGCTGCTGGATGGCCGCCTGGCAGGGGGGAGTGGCTGATGGGCGGCAGTTTGGAGGTTGCTGGACAGAAGGATTGGCGGCAGTTTGGGGGGATGTGGATGGCCGGAGGATTGATTAGGGGGGTAAACTATAGGTTAAGAACAGTGTATTTCATTTTTAAACAGTAAATATAAGATAATTCAAGGGTGCTGGACAGCAACAGGCAGCTGTGCTTGGGAGGAATTGGATGGATGTAGGAGGGGGAAAAAGAAACTTAGGGTTAGGGAAAGGCTTGGGGAAGAAGATACCAACCTAGGAGTCGTCACCTAGGGTTCCACGGAGTCGGCACCGTGGAGGGATCGCCGGATTTCGGGGTTTCTCTTCTTCAAAATCTGCAATGCCTCAATCAGCCTACAAACCATCTATTTATAATAAAAAGAGGATTAGGGCATCCCACCATCGACGACTATGATTGGCCGGAGGTGGGGCCACCCAAATACATCAAAACAAATGCAAAAATAATAAACTAATATATCAAATTGATTCGCAACGCGAATCCGAACACATCTGCGGAGTCCGATCGTCGATCCGGGCACGCCATATATGGAAAGTCGCCAAATCAGCCCCGAATGGTCCCAAAACTCGTCCTCGTCTCTGCTCCGCATCACATGGTCACCGACTTTATTCTGGAAGGGGATTCTATAGATGCCCACTACAAGTTAAACCGAATTCTCAATGGGCTGCATATGGGTGAATCCGAAAACAACATTGCTCTTCTCCTCAAGGATGCACCACGAATTCATCTCTCTTGTTGCAAGGAGTGCCAACAAAGCTGCGGTCCACATTTCAAGAATTACTTGCACTGAAGATTTTTTATGGAATATAGGAATGCCTATATCCCTTGAGCTTATGAACTTAATCCTGCTAGACTCCTCTTGCCCAATGTGACGCAGGGGCAGGCTAGGGTCTATGAAACTAGACTCACGACGGGCGTTCGGGTGATGGGAACTCAACACAGCGCGAGCCTCACGAGTCCAACAAGTTAAAATGATTTTAAAAGATTTAGATTAAGCCTTTTGCAGGATTCCACAAGAGAGATTAAAAGCAATAAAATTAACACACAGGTGAGGCTCCGAATCGGAGAGTGCAAATATCCAAATGCAAACGAATACGCCCTGCAGGTTAGCACAAACTCAAGAAATCCAAATGATATGAAATGGTAAGCAAAAGCAAATAGCAACTTAGCAAAATAAACAATGTTCAGATCTGAAATCCAAGTGCGACTTACAACCAAAATGAGGAGCCAATCGGACGGGGGTGCCAAATACGGAGAGGAATGGACTCGGGTCTTCGGTGGCCAACGACGGTGGAGTATGGTGGCTGTGCGGAGGGAGGAAGGAGTGGTGGAGGGCTGGACTAGGGCTGTCGGACTGCAGGAGGGCTGGAAGTAGGGCTAGCGGGGTGGAGGAAGGATTTGGGGTGGCCGACGGGGTGGAGGGGAAGCTGGAGGGTGGTCGATAGGTTGTGGGGAGGCTGGGGTGGTCGACCGGCTGCTGGGGGGGCCGGAGAAGCTCGATGGGGGAGGAAGGAGGGCTGGCGGTGGACGTCGGGATAGAAGGAGGGGCAAGGGATCGATGTTGGCGAGAAGACAGGCGGGCGGAAATGGCAATGGCGAGGATGGAGGTAGGCGGGATCGGCGCTGGCGAGGATGGAGGTAGACGGGATCGGCGCTGGTAGGGAGGGAAGGTTCAGGCGTCGCACCTGAAGGTCTTGGCGTCGCACCAAGGAGGACCGGCTGCTAGATTCTCTCACACATTCGGTGCCTCCCCCATCCGTTTGGCTCCAATAAATAGGAAAAGAAACTAGGGCAACAGGAATCAACGGCCCAGATCGTCCGACCTTCCAGTTGCCCAAAATACCCTAAAACTTGTCCAAATGAAATAAAACAAAATACGAAAAATACTCGCGTCGACCTTCCGGACGCATCCGTGGGCTCGGATCACCCAGAAGGGCTCTCAAGATATAAAAATAGAAATCACGCCCGCCTCCTGCGGGAATAAACATGCACCGGCCATCGCGTACGTCGCTCGCCATCAACTCCCCCCGGCTTAGAAGCATTCATCTCCGAGGAATGGAGACGGTCATACTCCTGGCGTAGCTCGGGGGCAAGCCTCTCTAGCTCGGCTGGGACGATCCATGTGTCATCGAAGCTGGGGCGGTTCCTCCAGTGAACTAAGTATCGCAAAGTGCTCAGATCTGCTGCTGTCATGTAGTCATGGGCTAAGATGCCCTCAATGGTCTCCAGGCTCGTAGTCGTCTCTGCAGGTGGTGGCTCACTCTCTACTGAACTCACAGGTGGTGCTGCCGGTGGTGCAGTAAGATCTCCAGGGTGCGACATGGTGGGCTGGGACTGGGAAGATAAAGGTGACAACTGGGGAGACGGTGGCTCAGGTGGTGGCTCAAGTAGTGGCTCAAGTGGTGGCTCCGCGGGAAGGGGCTCGAAGGGGTCCTCATATGCTTGCTCCTCGTAGTATGGAGTCAAGTCTTCCACATTGAACACTCTGCTGATCCCCATGTGCTTCGGAATATCAATTTCATAAGCATTTGGCCCAATCCTTTGTACCACCGTATAAGGGCCCATCCGCCTGGCATTTAGTTTCTTTGCGGTTCCCGAAGGGACCCTCTCAGTACGAAGACGAACCAAGACCTGTGCACCAATTTCAAAGTTCCTCTCCCTCCTGTGTGAATCCGCATAGGCTTTATAATTATCATTACTTATTGCGATTTTCTTCCGGATGGACTCATGAAGCTCATGCATGTGCTGGATAAAGGACTCGGCCGACTCACTGGGACGAGACTCGAGTGGGAGGGGAATCAAGTCGACCGGCTTCCTAGGTTCGTACCCTAATAGGATGTGGTATGGGCTAAGTCCGGTAGTCCTATTCACTGAACTATTATAAGCGAATTCTGCTAAGGGCAAAACAGAGTCCCAAGTACACACATGCTCACCGACAAGACAACGCAAGAGGGAACCCAAGCTCCTATTGACCACTTCGGTCTGCCCATCCGTCTGCGGGTGGTAGGCGGTGGAGAACTTGAGAGTCGTGCCGATTTTCATCCATAGTGTCTTCCAGAAATAGCTCATAAACCGGACGTCGCGGTCAGACACTATAGAGGAGGGTAATCCGTGGTATCTAAAGACTTCCCTAAAGAATAGGCTGGCTACCAAGGTGGCATCGGCTGTCTTGCGGCAAAGAATGAAGTGGGCCATCTTCGAAAAGCGATCCACGATGACATATATAGAGTCATGTTTCTTGGGCGTGCGGGGCAGCCCAAGGACAAAGTCCATGCTGATATCAACCCATGGTCTGTGGGGAATGGGTAATGGTGAGTACATACCATTGGGTTGGCGTGAACCCTTCGCCATCTGGCATGTCCCACAATGCCTCGTCACGCGTGCTACATCCTTCTTCAGCGAGGGCCAATAGAAGCGGTCCTCAACTAAGGTGATAGTCTTATCTCGCCCAAAATGTCCTGCGGCACCACCCGCGTACATCTCCCAAATCAGAAAGTCGCGGAGGGAGGTAGATGGGATGCAAAGTCGGGTGCCGAAAAATAAGTAACCCTCAGAAACGGTGAATCCCTCAACAATGTCAGGCGGCTCACGAGTGAGGGCCCCATAGATGTCCCTAAAATCGGGACACTCGGCATACTCGACAATGAGGCGCTCAAATCCGGTGACGTGCGTGCTCATCGTCTGCAAGAGGCTGATCCGGCGACTCAGGGCGTCGGCCGGTTTGTTTTCAACACCTGCGCGGTGTTTGATGACGTAGTGATAGCTCTGCAGAAATTCAACCCACTTAGCGTGCCTGTGGCTGAGTTTCGACTGGGACTCTAAGTAGCGTAAGGCCTGATGGTCAGAATACAACACAAACTCCTTGTGCAGGAGATAGTGTCGCCAGTAACGTAAAGTCTGGACAATCGCATAAAACTCTCGGTCGTAAGTGGAATACCGCTGGCGGGCCTCGTTCAGTTTTTCGCTGAAATACGCAATAGGGTGGCCCTCCTGACTAAGAACTCCGCCAATCACGAGTCCCGAGGCGTCGCATGCAACCTCGAAGGCTAAACTGAAGTCGGGTAATCTAAGAACAGGGGCCGACTCTAGGTGAACTTTGATCTCCTCGAAAGCCTTAGTGGCGGCCTTGGTCCACACAAAATCTCTCTTACGAAGGCAGCTCGTAAAGGGGGCCATCAACGCACTAAAACCCCGGACAAACCTCCTGTAGAAGGTGGCAAGTCCGTGGAAACTCCTGGCCTCATGAATGGTCGTGGGAATGGGCCAATCACGGATCGCTCTCACCTTGTCGGGATCCACAGAGATGCCCGACGCCGAAATAATGTAGCCGAGGAAGTGGACCGACTCAGCCAAAAAGTCACATTTCTTCAGATTGATGAACAGGTGTTCCCTCCGGAGGATGTCGAACACCAATCGGATATGGTGGAGGTGGTCAGCACGCTCCTGGCTATAGATAAGAATGTCATCGAAATACACAACTAGGAACTTGCCCATGTAGGGCCGCAGGATCTGTGTCATCACCCGCATGAACGTACTGGGGGCGTTCGACAGCCCGAAGGGCATCACCATCCAGTCAAATAAGCCATCCTTCGTCTTGAAGGCCGTCTTCCATTCATCCCCTTCACGGACTCTAATCTGATGGTACCCGCTCCTAAGGTCAATCTTCGTGAAGATACAGGCACCGGCCATGGCGTCAAGTAAGTCATCAAGACGGGGAATCGGGAAACGGTACTTCACTGTAATCTTATTGATGGCTCTACTGTCTACACACATGCGCCAACTCCCGTCCTTCTTTGGGGTAAGGAGGGCAGGAACCGCGCACGGACTCAGACTCTCGCGCACAAAGCCCTTCCTGAGTAAATCGTCTACTTGCCGCTTCAGCTCGGGCATGCTCAGTCGGACTCATTCGATAGTGTGGGAGGTTGGGCAGAGATGCCCCTGGTACAAGGTCGATAACGTGCTGGATATCCCTCATAGGAGAAAGCTCATCCGGAAGCTCCTCAGGCATGACATCTGCAAAGTCTCTCAACAGACGATGTAGGCCTGGGTCAGTAGGAACAACACATCCACCGGGTGTGTCAGGGGCCAGGGTGGCGGCTACAACGATTACGATCCCAGAGTCCAGGCTCTCTCTCATAAAATCATGCGTCCTCAAAAGGTGGAGGGGTTTGGAGGACCCAGCACTGACGGGAGCCTCGACCTTTCCCTTGGGTGAATCCTTGGGTTGGGTCGGGGATAATGTGACCTTTCGGCCTCGGTCGTAAAATACGCATGTGTTCGATCGCCCAAAGCACGTCACATCTCGGTCGAACAGCCAGGGCCGTCCAAGAAGGACATGGGCCACGTCCATCGGGATGACATCGCACCAAACTTGGTCCTCGAAGGACGCTAAGCGAAGGGGTACGAGGCAACGCTGGGTAACCTGGATGGCAGATTTGTCGACCCAGAGGACACGGTAGGGGTGAGGGTGTGGCTCAGGGGTGATCCGCATCCGCTCCAGGGCCTTCTTGGCAACGATATTGACGCAGCTCCCCCCATTGATAGCGAGCTTGCAGGGGCCGCCTGCGCTCTGGAAATATGTGTAAAAGATGGTGGACTGACGCCAGTCATCCTCTGTACGCGGGGTGTGCAGAAGCCGACGTATGACTCCACACTCCAGCGACCTCTCAGCATCGCTCTCCCACTCATCATCTACGGTAGCTACTATGTCACCCTCAGTTCCCACTACAGGGTCCACCCCCTCGTCCTCCTCATCCTCAACTAATAAGTTCCGCATAGGGCACTGTGCCGCATAATGACCTCGTCTAGAACATCTGTAACACTGAGGCCCGCTGGGCTTGGAGGGTCCAATCATGACAACCTTCCCTTTCACATCCTCAGTAGCCTGAGAGTGGGGAGGAGTGGGCCTCCTGAATGTGGGACCGTCAGTCCTCGGAGGCTGCTGGCGGGAGCCAGTGGTCCGAAGGTAGAGTTCATACTCTAGGGCCAACTCATAAATCTGCTCGACTGTCTCCCGGCGGTGGGGAATCAGTTCCCTCTTAATTTCGGGTCTCAGGCCGTTCCGGAACCTGGACGCTGCGGCGCTGCCCTCCTCTCGAAGGTCACTCCGCACCAATAGGTCATCGAATTTGGTCATATATTCGGCTACTGACAACGTGCCCTGTCGTAGCGCATAGACCTGATCAAGCAGTCGATCACGATAAGAATCGGGGAGATATTTCTCCTTCAAACGTCTCTTCATATCTTCCCACCTAATGATGGGTCGATAGCCATCACGCTCAAGGGCTCGCTCGACACTAGTCCAATAATTCATAGCAGACCCCACTAATTTTATCCGTGCGAGTCTAACCTTACGCTCATCACTCATATCATACCAATCAAAGTAATGCTCCATCTCTCGAAGCCAATCACTAAACGCTCCGGGGTCCTGCTGACCATCAAAAGAAGAAACCTCTAAGCGAACTCGGCGAGTGATGTCATCGTGGTAACCGTCGTAACGGTCGTGACGGCCGTAGTCGTGTCGATCTGGTACGGGGTTTCCAGGGGCTTCATGACCATAATCAGGGGGTCCTGGTTGTCGTCAGGGGTGACGACCAGGATTGGGGTGATCCCCTTGACCTTCATAATTATCTTGACGTACCCGAAGTTCATTAATTTGGGTACCCATTTGGTCGAATTGCTCCAGCATCAAGCGCTGGAGGTCCGCGAGGGACACCTCCGCGTTGGTGCCATTGGACCGCTCACCGGTAACGTTTGGGTCAGACATATCTCGTCGAAAATGCCTACCACTACGTAACATACGACGCGCAACAACCTGACGCTTTGATACCAATCTGACGCAGGGGCAGGCTAGGGTCTATGAAACTAGACTCACGACGGGCGTTCGGGTGACGGGAGGAACTCAACACAGCGCGAGCCTCACGAGTCCAACAAGTTAAAATGATTTTAAAAGATTTAGATTAAGCCTTTTGCAGGATTCCACAAGAGAGATTAAAAGCAATAAAATTAACACACAGGTGAGGCTCCGAATCGGAGAGTGCAAATATCCAAATGCAAACGAATACGCCCTGCAGGTTAGCACAAACTCAAGCAATCCAAATGATATGAAATGGTAAGCAAAAGCAAATAGCAACTTAGCAAAATAAACAATGTTCAGATCTGAAATCCAAGTGCGACTTACAACCAAAATGAGGAGCCAATCGGACGGGGGTGCCAAATACGGAGAGGAATGGACTCGGGTCTTCGGTGGCCAATGGCGGTGGAGTATGGTGGCTGTGCGGAAGGAGGAAGGAGTGGTGGAGGGCTGGACTAGGGCTGTCGGACTGCAGGAGGGCTGGAAGTAGGGCTAGCGGGGTGGAGGAAGGATTTGGGGTGGCCGACGGGGTGGAGGGGAAGCTGGAGGGTGGTCGATAGGTTGTGGGGAGGCTGGGGTGGTCGACCGGCTGCTGGGGGGGGGGGGGGCGGAGAAGCTCGATGGGGGAGGAAGGAGGGCTGGCGGTGGACGTCGGAATAGAAGGAGGGGAAAGGGATCGATGTTGACGAGAAAACAGGCGGGCGGAAATGGCGATGGCGAGGATGGAGGTAGGCGGGATCGGCGCTGGCGAGGATGGAGGTAGACGGGATCGGCGCTGGTAGGGAGGGAAGGTTCAGGCGTCGCACCTGAAGGTCTTGGCGTCGCACCAAGGAGGACCGGCTGCTAGATTCTCTCACACATTCGGTGCCTCCCCCATCCGTTTGGCTCCAATAAATAGGAAAAGAAACTAGGGCAACAGGAATCAACGGCCCAGATCGTCCGACCTTCCAGTTGCCCAAAATACCCTAAAACTTGTCCAAATGAAATAAAACAAAATACGAAAAATACTCGCGTCGACCTTCCGGACGCATCCGTGGGCTCGGATCACCCGGAAGGGCTCTCAAGATATAAAAATAGAAATCACGCCCGCCTCCTGCGGGAATAAACATGCACCGGCCATCGCGTACGTCGCTCGCCACAATGTAATCTGTTTCCTTTTATATTTATAATTAATATATAGGCCAAGGCCACCTTTCCAAGAAATACCTTTACCTATATTATTTTACACAGGTCTTGACTTTCATCCTGTGACCACACTTGACCCTCTTCGTGTTGATCGTAGTGAGCATCATTATTACTTGGTTACATGATATTACTATTAACTTATCTACATGTCCTATAGTAACAATCACCTCTCATGCCATCTCCACCACTCTTACCTTCAGAAGTGGATCTTGTTTCTGCTCTAAGGGCAAACGTTCTTGCACATGTCATCCGATCTCTTATTTTATATTGTCTAATATGTTCTGCTCAGAACTTTATTTCATCATTACTTTCCACTTCTACTCCTTCCTCTGCTAAGGAATAATGCATCATTCTGGTTGACTTGTGCTATGTTAGAGGAATTGATCGCGCTGAACTCAAAGCAAACATGAACTTCAGTCCTCTTGCCTACAGGTAAAAAAGTAGTTTGTTATAATTGAGTGTTTAAGAAAAATCCTGACGGAATGGTAGATCGCCTCAACTCTCACCTCGTAGACTAGGGGTGTACTCCACAATTACTTGTGATACTAGTTAGTGTTCCATCATATGTTTATTTAATAACTTAAACACACTTTTGGCGCACAACTGTTTTCCTTAATACACACCAAATTAAATGTTATAGTACTCAATCATATGTATTTTCAAGATCGATAGCAATCAAATGGAGGTCATTTTTTTTTTGCTCTCTTATAGACGCATGGACATCAAAATGCTTCTTCTCTAGTCACTTGACATTGTCTAGGTCTTCAAATTTTCATTAGGACTATCGATCAAACAATTGCTATATCTCTAGGAACTCTCAAAATCTCATTAAGCATCCTATCAGAACCTAGACTATTATCTTTATACATCTTCAATCCAAGTCCATTTTATTTTTTAAATCTGTATATATTGTACATCATTATTATGTTCATTATATTCTTCCAAAATACTTTATTCCATAAAAATTTAAGTTACCAACTTTTCAATTGAAAATGAAAATACTCAGGTGGTGATGAAATCATCCGCACAATGTATTTATATAGAGAAAAAAGAGTATTATGTAATAATCTTGATTGAAACAGTATGCATGCTCGGAAGGCATGTACTAAATTATTCCTTATACTAAAATAGTAGGTCATAAAATTTCCCTTAAGTTGATTAGGAAGACTCTTCAAACTCAACTTGAATGCATTTAAAAAAAATTACTCAATGTCTTAGACTCTTAGTAAATAAATGTGTTAATTGGGTCTTCGTACTTCACGAAAGGAGTGCATTTTGTTCTCTCATTAATACTTTATTTTACCAAATGTGTTCATTCAATCATGTTGAATAAAATTATGAGCAATGTTAACTGTTATATTATTATCACCATAGAGCACTAAGAGATCTGTTAATAATAAACCAAGATTATTCATTAGGGCCCTTATCCCTAAACCTTCACAAACTCTAGCAGTATCTAAAATTCTGGTTTTGCATTGGATCTATCAAACATGTTAAGTTTCTTCTTCTCAAGGTTGTAAGATTATCTCCATCAAATGTGCAATACCTGGAAGTCCAGTATCTATCATTCACTAACCTGCCCAATCTGCATTGACATATACCTTGATCTTAAGTTGATTTTAGGGAGAGAACATTAAGCTTTTTTTAAATGCCCTTTAAATATCTAAGAATTCTATGAGTTGCTTCTTTATGGATGTTTCAAGGAAAATGCATAAACTTGCTAATGACAACCCAACATTAGAACATAGTGACAATCAACCTCTGTTTTTTTTTCCTTTCATGAAAGACATTGGATGCAATCTGGATTGCACTAGTATTTTCACAATGTAGGAGAGTAAGAGTAGAAACAGGCACACTCATATCATTGAGAAGCCAACAAAGCCAAACAACAACAACAACAACAACAACATAACCCATATAGTCCCCAATCATTGGGGGTATGGGCGGGGGAAGATTGGAAACAGACCTAACCTTTGGCACTATGCACAAAGTGGCTTCTCTCAGAGGAGAAAGACCTAACCTTTGACAATAAATGCACAAAGTGGCTGCTCACAGAGTACCACTGAAATAGTGGCCCCCTATACCGTCGCGTTTGCTGCGGAATCATGCCCTCAAATCAAAGCCAAAGACATCAGAGAGGGCAGACCCAAGAATCCATTTTGATTTATGTGCACATAACCATGCTTCCTTCATTCAGCATCCAGAGCATTGGTGAAGCACAATCCAACAAAGCCAAACGATCAACAATAATTTCCCCTTGATATTCTACCTCAACACTGGATCGAGAGATCACATCCCGCTACTTTGATTTCTAGGAAATCAAAGAATATCCAAGGAGCACACAATACCAAGTAGTGAATCATCTATCAATAATATCCTGCCCAATGAGTGCCAATATGCACAAAGTTCTTATTGCAGGGTCGAGGGAAAAATAATGATCTAGATCTAGTTCCTTGTATATAGTGAATTACCCGCAGTAAGGAGCATAATGCGTGGTACAAGGCGTAGAAATGAACTGGTTGACTATATGAACTACATGAGCGATGGTGGATGATTAATAGTTTGCCAACCAGCTGCTTGTATCTAGAAGGGTTCGAAAGAATATAACCATCGTCACCTCATCTTGAGGTTCAACTCAAGAGATGTAGCTATTGTGCATATTTCTGTGAGGTCTCCTTTATCAATTGAATTTGAAAATCATGCTCGTGCATATTTCTTACCCATTTTATTGCAGTGTTCATCATTTCTCTACCATTACTTCACTTTCTTCCATGGATCTTGTTTCTTCCACTGCTCAACCTTTGCGTCTATTTACTTGTCTACATCACGTGCCTGATCATTTGACCTTGTTCACCACTGTGAATCCCGCTCTTCAGTTTTTTCTTACTACTATCTCTGATTATTGGGAGTCTCAGTCATATTAGGAGGCCAGGAGGCCGTTACTACAACTGAGTGGCAGGCCATCATGGATGAAAAATGAGTGCTTTGGCACATACACATGATCTTGTCACCTTACCCACTGACATACACATGACGTAGACAAATCAAACTTAGATAAATATATTCAAACAACACACGAACTAATAAGTACTATTAGCTTAATAACTGCAATCAAATATAAACGTATAAAAGCAAATAAATTACAATAAAATGTAAATTTTAAGTAAAAATAAATTGTTAAATATAGAAATTTTGAAATCTTGAAGAAAGACTTATTTTGAAGATATTTATCTTACATTTAGCAAAGACAAATGTAAATACTAAATAACATGGTAACAGACTTGATGCAGAATGTTCATGCGACATTGAAGATGATGATTGGATTGACAGTTTCAGACGTCAATTTAACGATCGGAGGTCGATCGCGACCGGTTCGATTTTTATATTTTTATGTATTTTTCATTTATTTTTCTGAGTTGTATTTTGAGAGTTAGGTTAAATCATCTGTCAGACATTCATGATGATTAGATGTATTTAACCTAATCCCCCCTCTATATTATGCTAGCAGCCGGCTCATTAGGGCTATCGAGAATTTAGATTTTATCCAGAGAAAAGCCGCTCGATCTGCGGCTCGGTGCGACGTCGATCCTCTCGCGCGGTACGAAGCCGTCGGGTCCACCACCATCCCTAACATCCAGTGCCCCCGCCGGCTTTGCCTTGCATTAGAGCCCTCTCCACAACTTTCTACTAACCTCCACGACTGTGACCTCCTCGTCCACACCCAGCCTCCGACCTAGCATCCATCCACCCGTCCTTGGATTTCCATTCACCTCCACGACCTCCTCCTCCACGCCTAGCCGCCGCCGACCTAGCCTTCAACCGCCTTTACACTCCTGAAACCCCCCTCCATTTCCCCCTCCAGCCCTTGTTGATGCATTGCCCCTACTTACATCGTCGGTTGATCCACCACAGCCCATCTCCCACTGAAATCCTCCCCCAAACATCCCCCACTAGCCCTGGCCAGCCTCTACCTCCCTTCTACAACCCTTCAAGCCCCTCTAAAACAGCCACCGACACCCTTCGGCCCCTCCACACAGCCATCCAGTCCTCCGACAACCAACATCCAACAACTGTCATATTCTCGGATTGCCTCCACTACTCCTACAATCACCGGATGTCCAATCCTACACCAACGACCCCTTACTTGGTGAGACACACATTTATTTTCATGTCTTTTATATATGTACTGATACATTTTTATTGCTAGTATTATCACACATAATTAATTTGACTCTTTTATTTCTCATTTGTATTCTCATTGCCCCGCACTAATTTTAGCATTTTCAATTAGTTGCAATTGTTACTTGTTAACCTAAGTAGAACTTCTGTGATTATTATGATAAAATGCGCGAGATTTAAAATTTTCTTGTTTAATTAACTATGTGTTGGACCGGTTGAGGTGTTGTCGTGTGACCTCGAGGTCACGGGTTCGAGTCCTGGAAGCAGCCTCTTGCAAAAATGCAAGGTAAGGTTTGCCTACATTTCACCCTTGTGGTGGGACCCTTCCCCGAACCCTCGCTGCGTGGGGATGCCTTTGAGCACCGGGCTGCCCCCTTTATTTTAATTAACTATGCATTGGAAATAATTGCATGATTGAAGAGTTGTATCGCATTAGGGTTTATGTTGAACAAGCATTAGTCCATTGGACCGCATGCTTGCATGCTCCTGCATTTTCATTTTAGGGTTTGTCATAGGTCCTTGTGACTATGTGCATTCACCTAGGGGCATCGCGTGTCCGTCACCTATAGACTTGTCCAGCGTCAGAAATGATGAGAGAAATCTGATCATCGATATGATATTTCTCTTCTGAAAAGTAAATGTGTTAGTTTTTTTTTCATGTTTAATCATCTCAATCATCATTATACATCTCTGTCTCAAATTATCTAATTTATCGTCATCATTATCATCTCTGGCACTATCATCACTTGCTGACTTTATCTCAAATTTATCTTGACCCAATTTATCTTTTTTCAGGCCTATCTTGCATATGGAGTTCCTAGAACTGAGATCAAACTCTTCTCCTTAATGAAAAAGGTTTAAGTGAATGGTTTCCCTCCAACTTTGTCATTCTAGAGTGTTAATCAAGCAAGCAGTCTCCATTATTTTTCTGATCTTTGTAAATAAATGCAGGTATCTTATACTGTTGGAGGTCAATCTTTTAGTGCCGTTGACATAGAATTCATTATGTTAAAGATGAAACCTCCTGCTCATCGCCCTCATATAGTATGTGACAAGCTTTTTAGTTCTTGCATTTACTTTCCCACGTAAGATTCCCGATTGTCTCTAATTAATTAATTTCTTTCCAGGCATTAGTTATGACCCTACACAAGTTTAAAATATCAGAGGAACATAAAAGATATTCTGTTGAATGCTTTAACCCCCTGGTTCTGTTTGCCCTCAGTTGTGGGATGTACTCTTGCCCTGCAGTAAGTTCATAATTCTTTTAGGGTCCATTCGTTTGGACAGAATTGAGGCCCTAGAATTAGAATTGAAGGTTATTTTCATGGGAATTGGACCTCCAATTCCAATTCCGAAGCCTTAATTCTATCCAACCGAATGGACCCTTACAGTTTTCTAGTTGAATTTTTACAAGAGAGATTCATGTTTTTGTTATATTTCCATTTTTGAAAAACCTATACGTGGCTGTAAATTTACCATTTTATCATCATTATTGTTGTTAGCTTTTGCTGGCAAGTACTCAAACTGAATATTGCACTATAATTGGAAAATGGATATAACTCAGAAGATATGCTTGCGCCAAGGTTCTTTAAGTCTGAATCCTTCCAAGAACTCCTCTCTTAGAGAGATACAAAGACTTCAAAGCATAAATTGTAAGTGATTAATTACCTAAAATGCCACATGATAATAAATTACATAAAATGCCACATGATAATAAATTACATAAAATGTAAGTGATTAATTAAGAATACAATAAGAGGCAGGCTTGGGGAGCCGGATTTGAATCTTCACTCGCCGTGAGGCGGGTCATCCGAGATTGTATGTTACCCCCTCGGGTTGAGGGTACCAAGGGAGGAGAGATTTTGGGGAAGGAGGAGAGGGGAGCAAGAGAGGAGAGAAATCTCAAGGGAATACCGCTTGAGTCAGCCCTAGGACAATTTCATAATGATCCAAAGATGCCCCTCAATCATACAAACACATATATTTCCCAAGAATAGTGACAAAGGTGTAATTACCATAAGTTCACAACATAAGACATTTAAAACAGTGCGCTACATAAAATTATGAAATGTTAAACAAGAACTCCTCTGGTAGTCCGCCTGGATAGTCTCCTATTCCGTTCAAGTTGCTTTGCACATGTAGACCCACGAAGTGCTTGTAGGCGACTCCTCATCGCCCGTTACAATACCTATGTTTGGGAAATGTTTCTTGTTCACAAGGCAGAACTTCGATTGCTGCAGTCGTCTGATCGACCCATGTGGCATCGGGAGGAGGGTGGCGTTGCCAACTCACAAGAACCTGATCGTGCCAAATCCCATCCTACGGTGCAATCCGTAAAGGATGGCCTATGGGGTCCACTCCATGGTGTCAGTATCCGCGAGCTGTGCGGGTAGGGTGCCTTTGATGACATGGTCGTCAACTTCCTTTTTAACTTGAGAGACGTGGAACGCCAGGTGGATGCTACTCGAGACCGAGATTTGTAGACGATATGTCACGTCGCTTATGCAGCCAGAATTTGGAAGGGGCCATAGAATCATGCCAATAACTTCAAATGAGATTAGTTGGCCAATGGGGTATGTATGCATAACATGGGTCCGACGAACACTAAATCTCCCACTTTGAACTGGACCTCGCGACAATGTTTATTTGTTGCAAATATCATCTTTTGTTGTGCCTATTGTATCTTGCAAGATCTCATCCCGCTCTCGTAGGCGAAAGCCTCCCCTTTGCACTCATCCAATAAATGATGAAGGTTGGAGCGAAAGGGGCGCCCATACACTGCCTCTAATGGCAACATGCTTATTGTATAATGAAATGAAGTGTTGTATGAATACTCAGCCCAACTCAGCCACTTAGCCCAGTCTTGCGGCTAATCACGCAGTTGAAAAAACGGAAGTAAGTATCCAAACACCTATAAGCACGCCTGATTACCCGTCGGTATGGGGATGATAGATTGTGCTCATCTGAATCTATGTCCCATGTAGCTTGAAGAGAGTATGTCAGAACATACTCAAGAATAGCGGGACACAGTCGCTCACAATCGACCAGGGAAATCGTGAAGGTGCATGACCCCTTCAATGAAAACTCTACGATAATCGAGGCAGTGATGGGGGTGGCAGAGTGGCAGAAAGTGATCATACTTTGACAAGCAACCCACCATCAGTAAAATGCAGTCATAACCCTTAGAGTGTGACAATCCAGTAATGGAATCCATAACATCCTCAAAAATTTGTTATGGAATTGATAGAGACTAAAATAGCCCACTCGAAAACATGGCCACGTACTTGGCCCTTTGGCACGGGAGGCACGCAACCACATATTGTTTCACCTGTCGAACCCTGCCCGACTAATACAGAGATGTGGAAAGACCTCAGTAGGTACGGAAGACGCCGGTGTGGCCGACGATGAGCTTAAATATGAAACTTAGCTAGGATCTGAGGAACATAGCTGGACCTAGCAGAGAGGATTAGTCCCCCGAGGTGAAGGAGCCAATCCCCCACAACAGTGAACGATGGGTGGTCCATGGGGTCGGTTTATATCGCTTCCAGAGTGAGATCTGTTAACACCTTCTATTATATAATTGACACATCCTCCGAGATTGCCCTGGATATCGCCAACAAAGGCAAACTCTGTCTAAATTGGCGACCGAGGAGGTATGGTCGTCAATGTTGAATTGCAAGAATGAGGGTCATCATATTGTTCTCATAAGAGAAGCGCGAGCGCATAGCAGTGGAGGAGCGACTAAAGTACGCCACCGATATGTCAGACGACCTGTATTAACATTGTTGCAATGCCCGTACCCGAAGTGTCACCCTCGACCACGAACAACTGAGTAAAGTTGGGCATCACCAGGATTGATTCCTCGCCCAATGCCCTTTGAAGGGAGGAGAAGACTGTGGTGGCTGTCGAATGCCAAGAGAGCCGCTCCTCTTCTGTCTTCTTGAGGAGGTTGGTGAGTGGTCGCACCGTGCCATAATCTTAAATGAATCAACGGTAATATTCGACCATGCCCAAGAATCCTCACATGTCCTATAAGTAGTGCATGTGGAGGGAGGCAACTCTTGATTGCACACGAGTCATGGAGATCCCGTGAGCTGAGATGGTGCGACCCAAGTAAACTTTGCTTGCCCAAAAGAACACTTCTTCACTTTGACCAAAAATTCATGGTGCTACGGTGTGGCGAGTGTCACCTCGAGGTGGAGGTGGTCCTGCCAAGATGAAGTGTAGACCAAGATATCATAAAAAATACCAAGATGTACTTACGAAGCACAGGTCGAAAGACCTCATTCATCGTGGCCTAGAAGGTAATATGTGTGTTTGTTAGGCCAAACGACATCACTACGAACTCAAAGTGCTCATCATGAGTTCGGAATGTCATTTTGGGAATGTCCTCGCATACCCAAATCTGGTGATAGCCGGATTGCAGGTTTAGCTTGGAAAAGTATGTTGCGCCGTGGAGCTCGTCGACCAATTTCTAAATGACTAGAAAGGATACTAATCGGCAATGGTAGCCTTGTTCAACTCCTGATAGTTGACACAAAAGTGTCAATTGTCATCCTTCTTGCGAACTAGAAGTACAAGTCTGGAGAAGGGGTTGAAACTTAGTCGAATCAGGCCACCCACGAGCATTTACTTGATCAAACGCTCGATTTCGTCCTTCTGGATATGGTCGTAACGGTATAGGTGGACCGAAATCGCCTCGACCCCTGGGACAAGGGTAATGCTGTGGTCAGCGGTCCAGTGAGAAGGCAAGCCCCGTACAACCGAAAACACCGAAGGACAAGTATCTAAGATGCTCTGTAGCCGAGGGGCAATCAACACTGTGTTGGAAGGTCGCGCGGTGACCAGCCAAAGTAGGGGGGAGAAGTCCGCGACTTCCTTCTTTCTAATGGTTCGAAAGGTCACGACGGTTTGGGTCAAAGAGGAGACACCACACAATGTCTTCGGTGCAACACATGTGCAAACATCATCATCACGTGGGCCCAGTTGACATTCACATCCTCAATTGCACTCAGCCATGCGGCGCCCAAGATGGCATTGATATAGGCTGAAGGCATAAAAGTTTGTTGTTGCGTGGCTTGGGCTGACGAGAAGTTGTAATATGGTGCAAAGGCCTCTGGCGGGGAGTCAACGCCTGTCACCGAGGCACACCGTAAACGCAAGGGAAGGGTGATTGGAAAGCTCAACTGATCCATCAACTGGGAGATTAACTTGTGGCTCGAGCCACTGTCAATAATCACCACAATAGGAATGTCATGCAGCTGCTCTTGGAGATTTATGGCCTGCGGCCCTGAAATGCACCCCCCAAAAAACACAAAAAATATAAGAGGTGGAGGTTGCCCGAAGGCTCAAGAGAGTTCCCCTCATCGAGCTATAGATCCTCAAAGTCAGCTATGGTGATTTCCACCTCATCCTCGATAATATGCAGTAGCTCCTTCATAGGGCATCCATGGTTCGGGGTATACATTTGCTTGTAATGAAAGCACAAATACTTACTCCTGAGGTTTTTATACTTCTGAGTGGGAAAATGTTGAGTAAGGGGGATTGTGGTCAGCTCAGGGTGGAAAAGGTGGCTTGGGAAGTAAGGGAGGTGGATGAACGTTTTGCTGTTCAGAAGGAGGATGCTTAGTTGCAGTCGGAGGGAAGAAGGATGATTGATTATTGCCAGTTGTTGGGTCGGTGGCGGGGTGGTAATAGTTGAGAGTCTTCACTGACAAGTCGGCTTCAACTAGACGGGCGATGTCCATGAAATCTATAATGGTATGAGGATGGTGAGTGTGAAGCTAAGAGCTGACGCGAGGAAGGAGTTCTTGCTTGAAAAACCACAATTAATGATCTGGGATAAGCCCAGGGTACCTGCGTCACCAGGGCAATGAACTCGTCAATGTAAGCATCCAGGGAGCTAGTCTGACGGATGTCGCAAAGACATTCAACCATGATGCCCGAGTAGCGAACATCATATCGCCTGATAAGCTCTTGCTTCAGATCAGCCCACACGAGGGTTGTGACATCTGGAGAAGCCAACAAATCCAACTTATGGTGGAACCTTCCATGCCCAAACATCATCATGGAACCCGTTGCGTCTCTGAAGTATGCTGGAGATCAAAGAACTATTCAGACACATAGGATCAGAACAAATACACACGGCTGAATACAAGTTGCATCCAACTTGAATCACAACAGCCTAAAGAAAGTAAGACTTTGGTCACGGACAAGGTCCGCTTCTCCTCCTGAGCACACCAGGATGGTGATACTCGCTCCAATACTCGCTCCTCGCCACAGAAGCTCGCTTCTCGCTGTCGCCGGGCGATATTGACTGTCGCCTGGGCGATAGCTCGGATCCTCGCAAGCTCGCTGCTCGCACTCCAGATACTCGCAAGCTCGCTGCTCGCACTCCAGATACTCGCAAGCTCGCTGCTCGCACTCCAGATACTCGCAAGCTCGCTGCTCGCACTCCAGGATACTCGCACGCTCGTCGCGCGCGCTTCCTCTCTTTCTCGCTGTCGCCGGGCGATATCACTGTCGCCGGGCGATATCTCCTCTACTCGCTACTCGCTCAAGGAGCTCGCCGAACTCGCTCCAAGTCCGATGCTCGCCTGCCGAACTTACTCCAAGTCCGATGCTCGCCGGGTAGCACTCTGGTATCTCTAACTCGCTCAGAGTTGATGATACTCGCCACTTCTGATGGCTATACTCGTCACTCTCAGAGTATATACTCGTCACTGTCAGAAGGTATATGTTTAGGGGGGGGGGGGGGGGAGTACCCCTCTATTTATAGGCAGACTCAAGGGGGGCGAGTAGGAGCAACCGCCGGGCGAGATCGCCGATACTCGCACGTTGTCGCCGATACTCGCACGCTGTCGCCGATACTCGCACGCTGTCGCCGGTACTCGCACGCTGTCGCCGGCGACAGCTCACTTCAAAAAACTAACAAAAACCTGCAGCCGGCAACCATCTACAGATCTTTACCTCATCCGGTTACTGTCCAGGAAGCTCCAAAACGACTGCAGCTGCTCGAATCTCCCTCCAAACAGCCCAGTCGACTCCTGGAATTGAGGTTCCAGCCGGCCTTTGGCTTCTCCCAGTTCTCAAGCCAACCTGCACCTGAAAGTTCCCTCTTCTCCTTCTACCAGCCTCTGTCCAGCACCCATTCTGGGTTGTCTACACTGCCGGTAGCTCCCATCAGCCCCCACCACCTCCTGTCAGCCTCCGGCCATTTCCAAGCTGCATACCCGACTCCTTCCAGCATCTGTCCCTGCTCACTCAGCCCTTGCAGCAGCAGAGCTCAGCAATCTGAGCCCTTCCCATGGTCTTAGGTCGGCCTATTATCTTGTCCCGTCCAAAATTTGCCGGAGACCCACCAGCCCTCTACTATCTAGTTGTGTAAGTCTTAAAGTGGTTGTCATTTATTTTGTGTTGATTGGTGTGTTCATTTCCTACTTGAGTTGTGTCTATTAGTAATCTTTGTTGCCAAGTTCTTATTGAAAACATTGTGCGTTCTTATTTACTTGAGATTATTTGATTACGAACACTCTTACATTTATATAACTTCACATATCTCTTTGTTCGTAAGCTTTATCTATAACATCCCCTGGAACTCTGCTAGACCCTTTTATGTTAATTGGGCCCCAACATGGATGGTGGGCCCCAGTTAACATACACCTACCACCCATAAGCTCAATTTAAGCCTAAGTGTGCACCAAAAACTTGATCTAACACGACGAGGGTTCGATAGGAGCTGAATGCGCACCGATTGTCATGCACATCCTACAACCACGAGCTGATGTCTCATTTCCCCGTCAAAAGACTCAATGAGCCCCGTGATAACTTCAAACCCATTAAAATGAATAATTAGACAATATATTAATTATTTTATTAATGAAACTTTGGCTCATAACTACATAAAAAATAAACGAAACCCGAATAAATTTTAGAGAAATCAGAAGTTTGTCTCTTCCACCTTTGGTGATTCCACCCCTCCAATGCATACATCCCATTCCTTTTTCATGGTAGCTGCCGCATACCACTTGGTGGTGACTTCAGAAGCTTGGGAGTGGGAATAATCATTCCCTCCCCCTCTGGGTGGTTATAGGCTTGTGGCCTTTGAGTTTCATTTGAGAAAAAGAGTAAAACGAAAATGGGTTGACCATTTTGACCCTTGATAGGCCCCACTTTGCTGAGGTGGCTGGAGGAAGCTTATAGAGCTGATGGGCTTCCATGTTGGGCTTTGGGCAAAGCCCATATAATTTAATAAATTTTCAAGCCTAAAAATATGAAAGTTTCATTTTAAAAAATCCATTTCAATTAAATTAAATTAGAAATAATAGATTGAAAAAATAATAGGGGTCCACAAGAGTCATATATTTTTCTGAAATTTATTCGGGGTTTCGTTTATTTTTTATGTAATTATGAGCCGAAGTTTCATTAATAAAATAATTAATATTTTATCTAAATACTCATTTTACTGGGTTTGAAGTTATCACGGGGCTCATTGAATCTTTTGGCGGGGAAATGAGACATCAGCTCGTGGTTGTAGGATGTGCATGACAATCTGTGCGCTTTGAGCTCCTATCGAACCCATTGTTGTGTTAGATCAAGCTTTTGGTGCACACTTAGGATTAAATTGAGTTTATGGGTGGTAGGTGTATGTTAATTGGGGCCCACCATCCATGTTGGGGCCCAATTAACATACATGGGTCTAGCAGAGTTCCGGGGGATGTTATATTATCTACATTTGCATATCTTATATTTTGATTTATAAAACAAAATGTTATTGCAAGTTAAGATTGCCGGATTCATATTATTGCATTTAAGGTTCATCCATTGTTCCCCATCATAGGACCGTCATGCGTCAGGAAAGGCTCTGGATGGGTGCATTCCACGAAGGATTTCCTAGTCGCGGATGACAGCATAGGGACCACGTAGGAGCCGCGAACGGGACGGAGGGAGTTCCATGTTATGGACAACGACGTAGAGTCGCGATACAACGACGAACACGTAGGGGTTGCGGGCTTCATAGATTGCTGGTTCCAGTGGCCGGAGGGTAGGCGGAAAAAGTAGGCGGGACCAAATTTTGACCCTTTGGGTTGACGATACCAAGGGATGAAAGTTTTTTTATGGAGGGATAGTGGCAAATGTGTAATTACCATAAGTTCACAACATAATACAATTAAAAGAGTGCGTTATGTAAAATAGCGAAACGATAAACAAGAACTCCTTGGGTAGTCCACCCAGATAGTCTCGTATCCGTCCGAACCGCCCCGCGCGTGCAGTCGGCTCCTCATCGTCCTGCTCCTTAACCGTATACATATCCGACGAGGGATACATGTCATTAGCACAATATTAGCATTTAAGTTGTTTCGAAACTGGGAAAATGTTGTGTTAGCATATCCTGATATAAGATATTAAAATGCACCAATTTAGGAGAACATTTGTGCAAACTAAAGGGCATTCAGCATACATTAGAGTATTTTAAATTTATCCAAGGAAAAAAATTTACTTCTAGTACAATCTTCATTTCTATATAGGCGTGCTCTTCTTATATTGTACCAATTTCCCTCTGCCTAATATCTTTTAAAACCAGGATATCCTGATACAGTTTTTCCCCTTGAACCCTGTACATGTTGTGTAGTAAGGCCAAGCAACTTCACTAGTAGTTTTACTAATAACAGCTCATATTCATTCGCATATTCCTCATTGAGTCTGGACTACTTTCTTCAATATATTGCATCAAGGTTCCCTAATCTTACTTAATTGTGTCTGTACTTGTTTCGAGTTGTTGATTTTTCGTTATAGGCCATCTTAAGGGATGCCAATGACTTGTCATCCCAAAGCCTAAAATGTGTTAAAATGATTTAAGTCGGCGGCCTACATAAATTTGTTATTGGCTGTTGGGCTCTCGATAGGCTTTGACCGCGACTTATCGAAACATCCGATTCAATTCTTTTTTTTTTGTTTAAACACTATGCTAAGTGTATACCAAAGCACGTAAATGTTAAACAAAAAGTACGAAAATTTCGAATGCTTTCTGACATTGGCGGGTGGTACAGTTGGAGAAACGACCGTCAATTTGAATGATGGTGCACATGATGTGCGTGATGGACGGTCCAACATGAATAAAAAAGACATGTCAAGATTAGTCCCACAACGTTTACCCAGACGGTCCACTCGTGCTTATAATAGACCCCGCCTCTCATATCCTTGACCCGGGCTTTGGAATGGAAAATGGGTGCGGTGATTTAACATGGTATCAGAGCTAGGTTCAGCTGAGGGGGCGTGTAGGACGGTCCATCATGAACCAAAAAAGGCATGCCAAGATTAGTCCCACACCGTTTATCCAAACGGTCGACTCGTGCTTATAATAGACCCGTCTCTCCAATCCTTGACCCAGGCTTTGGAATGGAAAATGGGTGCGGTGGTTTAACATGTTATCAAAGCTAAGTTCACGTTGAGGGGGCGTGTTGGACGGTCCAGCATGAACCAAAAAAAGGCATGCCAAGATTAGTCCCACACCGTTTACCCAAATGGTCAACTCGTGCTTATAATAAATAGGCCCCGCCTCTCCTATCCTTGACCCGGGCTTTGGAATGGAAAATGGGTGCTGTGGTTTAATAGTGCGATGACTATTATTTTTAGCAACTCTTTTGGATTTTAAGGGACTTAAATCCTCTCATTTTTGGATGGAAAACGGTTCCTACTGATTTTTTTTAAGTTTTTATAGGTGTTATGCCAATTTTTTGTCAAGTTCTCTTTTTTTTAAGATTTCCTTTTACATAATAGCAGGCTTCGCTCCTGTTCCATCCCATGTGTGTATTAATGTGCATGATTTTGTTCTCTGAATCATAGACTAGAAGAAAACATAGCCCCAGCAGCAATTAACCATGGATTTATCTTGGATTACTCAGGTGAGGATCTTCACAGCCAAGACCGTTCAAGAGGAGCTCCAAAGTTCCATGACAGACTACATCCGAGCATCCGTCGGCATAAACGAGAAAGGCAAACTTCTTCTGCCGAAGCTGCTCCACTCCTTCACCAAGGGAGTTGTGGAGGACTCTTTCCTCGTCGATTGGATTTCCCGGCACCTCACCCCGGAACAAGCTGCCATTGTTCAACGCTCGACATGCCTGAACAAGCAGAGGCTTCTCGGCGCCCGAAGTTTCAGCATCGTTCCATTCAACTCCAGATTCCGCTACCTCTTCTTGCCGTGTAACAGGAGGGGCAAGTCCCCCGCCTGAATCACGAATTTTTTCTGCCCGGGACGATCGCGGACGATATCATTATGATCACGCCCGATCACAATTATAATCATGTGCAATCACAATTATGATCGTAGGTGATCATTAAGATAGTGACCTGCACACAATCATATTGATCGCGCACGATTGTCCCGGACATCATTTCCGTGCCTGAAACTGATGCGCACACAATTTTCTTGCACAAAATGTCGGCAGGCTTAGCATTGATATCGTGTTAGCCCAACATTTTGCGCGAGAAAATGTTATTACACAATACAGACGTAACAACACATCCATTAGTGGACAGAAGGAGATGCACAAATAGACGCAGAAGCCCCGGCGGTGGAAGAGCAAAGCAGCAGTGATCCGCCCTGCTTCGTGTCATCGACGGTCATCACGATAATAATATCGAGCTCGTGTCTCGTATTCGGAGCATTCATTCCATAAAAACTCAGAATAATCAGTTCAAAAACTGAAATTTGAGGGGACTATTGCTAAGATATATAGGAGAATTACAAAGCAGTTACTGAATTCTCATTAGAAGCTCAATTACATTGGAAGCAAAAAAGAAGAGCGTAGAAGACTTACATGAATGGAGAATAATGGTGACAGAGAGCACGAAATAAGAAGCGATGTATCATTCGGCGGGCACGCGGAACACGATAAATGTAAAGATTTGTGCGAATTAATTCGCAAAGTATCGTACATGAAAATTCCAAATTAATTTTGTAATCTGATGTAATATAAGGGCAATTGAAGCTGCGCCGACAAAAATTTAGGAGTGAATGTTTGGACCGAGCAGCAGAAAGCTCGATAAAAAAAAGCGCGAAAATGAACAAAATGGGGGGAGGGGGAGAGAAATATGTTTGAAGGAAATGGAAGGAGAAGAAGACTCGAGGATTTTTACATAGGGTTTTTAATTTTTTTTTTCTGGATTTTTTTTTCCTTTGCATTTCATTTTCATTTTTGCTCTTTTTATTTTTTTGGGGGGGGGTATTCTTCAGTCTGTACCAACTAGCAGCACTGCCTCACGGAGCAAGCCACGATTTGAGCCCAATGCCTAAGCCGCGTCTTCACGTGCTGAGGACTGTCCCCTGTTACCCAATAACAAAAATCAGTTAAAAACTACAAATACATTAAAACTTCATGTATTTTTTATAATGCTCTGCAAATCCCTTAAATTATATCAAATTTCATGTAGAATTATTAAAAAAAAAATACATGAAAACTTCATCCATCAAGTTATTAAATTAGTAAAAATTAAGGGAGTTATTATACACGGAGTAAAAAAATTTATTCGTAAAGCAAATATCTAGTTATATATATATATATATGAATTAAAGATTCTCTATTAGCAAATTAAAATTTTAACTAATAATTTAAAGATTTAAAAGTACGAGATCTTTCAATTTCTTTTTTTTTTGTAATTTCACCTTGTTGTAGTTTCTCACGAATTTACAAAGAGTTTTTATTTAAATCACTATTTATTTTATGATTTTATGTGTGCATATAATATTTAGTCTTTTCGGTTTGAGATTTTTAATTAAATGTATACACACACGAATCGAATTAAAAAATCTACTTTTTTTTTTGCAAAGATAGAGTACTTGTAATTGCAGGAATGATTGAATGAATGTCTTGTGTTTTTTATTTTATTTAAATTTTATGCATTGATCTGCCAATAATAATTCTTATTTTCTTTAGAGTTGTGGATAGCAAAAATTGTGGATAGTTGATTTCTTTTGCAAAAATTATTATCAATTATCTCAAAATTTTGGAGTGTTAGGAAAGACGCTATCAACTCCTTTATTATTATCAAGTAGGACCGGTCAAATTGTTCGCATGATTCCCTTGCACTAAACCGTGCACAGAACTCCCCTATACTCATGCCCGGAGCCACACGACTTTCTTGCACTAAATCGTGCCCTTGGAGTTCCCTGCATCCATGCCAGGAGCCAACCATGGTGTGCCCGGGCTGCCTCATCCAACAACCTGAATGACGGGCCACACCAATAAACTCCCCCTGGAACGCCATCCAGGGGGGTCGAACCCATGACCTCCCCCACAACTTTGATACCATTGTTAGGGAGTGACGCCCACTAACTATCCCAAAAACCCTGGAGTGTTAGAAAAGACGCTACTAACTCCTTTATTATTATCAAGCAGGACCTGTCAAATTGTTCTCATGGCTCCCTCGCACTAAACCATGCCCGAAACTCCCCTGTACTCAAGCCCGGAGCCAACCCAACTCTCTTGCACTAAACCGTACCCTTGGAGTTCTCCTGCACCCATGCTAGGAGCCAACCATGATGCACCTGGACTGCCCCATCCAACAACATGGATGGCGGGCCACACCCAACACTATGACACTATTGTTTCTCAACCACATTAAACTTTAATATGACTAGCTTACTTTGGGTAAGGTCACATGTGCGTAATATCTGGTTAATGATTTCAGTACTTTAGTCACGGCTGTTTCCCGGCGTATTCTGGTGCAGTAGGAAATTTTTTTATACGGGATAACACAACATGATCTATCGCGCGCGTGCAAATCTGACCTTCCGTTGTTGTGCTTGATCTAAAATATGACCGGATTTTTTATACGAGCAGTTCGGCCCGTATTTTTGATATGTCAATCTTAAAATCGGGGATCCTATGACAGGAATTAATCACACACGGTAGATCACAGTCGTAGCAACGAGTTTAATAGTAACATTTTTTTATCGTGTAATAGTTTATTTCTCTCAAATTTATATTAATTTAATTTATTGTTTTAGTTTATTATAATATTTTGACTTCTATTTTTATCATCTTTTACACTTTTTTTTATTTCATACCATTTTTTTTATCTTCTTTTACACTTTTTTTTATTTCATACCATATTTTTTAAAATTAATGATGTCTTTAAAAAAATACTATATTACAAAGCTACCATGAATTGGACGGCTCTTTGTAGATACTCACCAGGTTTGAATATCTTCCAGGTGTCGTCGGAACCACCGACGGAGTGCTCCTGCTGCGGCGGCTCATCGGGACTTCTCGGGCTCGGCGTGCCGTAAAGCGTTGACGCCGACGACGTCGCTGTCGCTGTCCCCGTCGGCGTCGATGCCGGGCTCGGGGACTGCCGGAGCTTTGGGTCCGAAAGCTGCCGCTTCACCGCGAAGTACAAATTCAGCGCCGGCAACGTCCTGCACAGCTGCTGCCCCCCGTTCTCCTCATTGAACCCGAAGCCGAGCTCTATCGACCCCCTCAGCTCATCCAAATCCTCGTCCGTCAGACTCCTCACCCTTGCCGGCTTCATTTCCTCCTCCTTCCCCTGCCGCAGCCGCTCCTCCTCCACCACCACGCCGCCGCTCTCCCCGCTCCGGCTTCGCTGATACATCTGCCTCCTCCTCTTCTCCCACTGCACCTCCCTCTTCGTCTCCCTCATCGAAAGCTGCTTCGACAGAACCCTCTTCCGCATTCCGGCCCTCCACGTCGTCGGCGGCGGGAGCATCATTGCCTCCTCCGGGTCCTCCTCTGTTTCGCTCTCGGAGGAGGAAAATGGCGGCGGCGGCGAGTCCGTGGACGAAGAGGTCTCCAGTACTAGCTTATGATGCTCCATCGCTCTGTTCATGCTTCTGCTGCCTCTCATCATCGTGCATCCGGCGGTAGCCACTACGGCCGCGCCGGTGCGACGGGAGAGCGTAAAAAGAATGGAGAAATGCTGGTTAAAATGGGGGAGGGGAGAGGAGGGAGAGAAGATTGGTGGTATATTGAGGAAAGTGAGGTATTAAGGGGTGGTTGCAACGGTCGAGGAGGGGAGAGCTGCCGACCGTTGGTTGCCGCTAGGATTTCTAAAATTAGGAGCGGTGAAGGTGGCGGCCACCGGTCCCGTGGCTATACTTGGCGGGAATATGCAGGGGAGACGAAAAGAGGTTCCTGATATTTTTAAGAGCAATTTTAAAAGGGCAATGTTATATGCAGTCCTATTCTCGTTATTCGTAGTACAATTTGTACGAGTTTTTCTGCGTTTTTTGAAAATACGCTATGTGCATGCATTTTGTAGGAAAATTGTTCAACACGAAAGTTGTCGAGATCTACAATTTTCGTGTTGAACACATTTCCTAAAAATGCATGTACAAGACGTATTTACAAAAAATACGCCCATATTTCAATCAGGACGGCAATACGCCTTGTGCGTGCATTTTTAGGAAAAGTATTCAACACGAAAGTTGTATATCTCGACGAGATATATCTCGACGAGATCTACAACTTTCATGTTGAACAATTTTCCTAAAAATGCATGTACAGAGCGTATTTCAAAAAGCGCGAAAAAACTCGTAAAAAATGGACTGCGAATAGCGAGAATAGGACTGCGTATAACATTGTCCTTTTAAAAAAGCACTTCCAAATTTGCTATTCACATACAAAATATATTAACATATCAAAATATTTTATTTTCACATCATCTGTTATTGTCACACCATTTTGATCAAAATAGAGGAGCCGACGAGGGACTTGACGCTAGTCGTCTCCTTGCAATCCTTTGCTGTCAGTCAGAGCTCCGCCAAGCTCTCCATTACATGAAGGAGTTCTTCCAACTCTCCCAAGAACAATGAACTCAAAGTGGCTTCAACGTTCTTATTCACCACGCTCAGTCGGAGTTTCATCTTCGTCGATCAATATTGAAGCCTCTAGATGAAGGCGATTCAGCGTTCGAAGCTGAATTTTCCAATCTTCTTCCTCTCTGACGCTCGATTTCGCCTGCGTTCAGGTTGCATCGCGAGAACGAAGGGCTAAGGTGGGTGATTGCGTTTAAAGCTAGGTATGCACTTAATGCTCCGTGGGTTGGGTTTTTGTATTTTTTTTAGAAAGTTTATTGGTGTGTTAATAGCCTTATTAGGTGCATGTGCTTTTAACATTACTCTATTTTAATCCAATGTAGATTTCTTTAATAAATTTTTTTAATTAATTTGGAGTACGTGTATTACCTCCGTACACTATTCATTAAGATGTGTGCTAATGATCGGAGGAGATGAGAAACTTCTAGTTTACATCATTATAGACAATAGGAATGCTAATAGAGGGTAGATTCAGGATTTTCCCTATTTCTGACTAAATGGATACTATCTATTTCACGGTGTAGATGTATTGTGGGCTGATCCGACGGGTTGAGTAATCCTATACTTTTATTTTTTTTAATCAAAAAAACCCGCACTACTAGATTAAATGAGAATGAGTCTTGTTTATTAGATGGAGAAATGAATACTGTTCATTTCGTCAGAAATGGAGAGGATCAGGCTCCGGGGCAGAATCCTCTCTCTCGGGAGAAAAAACACTATAAAGTGGCAAAAAAGACAAAAGAACAATTGAGGAATAGTAGACAACATTTGATTATTTCATCGATATTGATTTTAATACATTTTGGTACTTATTTATAGCCCAAAATAGCTCATTACATCAAAGCAGATAATAAAAGCTCACTTGGGAAAACTGTAGTTTGTTTAATTTTTGCCTCTTTGTTTTTTAACTTCATTAATCTTATTGTTGAGGTTACTTCTTTTGATACCCCCTCTTAATCTCGATGAGCGGTGTGTTGGGTTTTCTATACCCCTCGAACGAGATTACATATCACATATGCGCAGCGAAAATAACAAGAACAACTCAAAAGAAGCTAACAGATCTTGCGGTTTTCATGATTCAAGAGAATAAGCAAATCGAAATACAAGGTACCTTTGCGGGATTGAGTCAACACTCAACCAAGGTGCTCCCAAGAGAAATCCGAAAGTCTGCATTTGAGTTCTTCAAGAATCGAAATGGATCGATCCCTCTACAAAAGTCCACACAAGCAAAGGAGAACCCTAGCTTCTTGTCGTACAAGAACTAGGTCGGAGAAGGATGCTCTCAACGTCCCCACAGACTGCTAGATCCGATCCAAGGGAGGCGGCGACCGACGGCAACGACTAGCGGCGGAGGGCGGTCGGAGGACGGGAAGAACGAGACCCTCGCGCGGAACTGTTCCGGTCGGCGGTTCACGTCAAAATCGCGAAAAGATAAAAGTCCTCCGTAAACTTAGAATTGCAAGCCCTTTTATACTAAAACACATAAATCAGGCTATCCGCAGACCAG
The DNA here is from genome assembly GCA_033032865.1 of Dactylorhiza incarnata. Classification (NCBI taxonomy): domain Eukaryota; kingdom Viridiplantae; phylum Streptophyta; class Magnoliopsida; order Asparagales; family Orchidaceae; genus Dactylorhiza; species Dactylorhiza incarnata. The sequence continues at coordinate 2,887,138 of JAWHQI010000307.1, read as the reverse complement.
AACATTTCTGTCCAGATTTACATTCGCCGAATTCGACTAATCACTATAACCGAATTCGACTCAGATTCGGCGAAACCATTTCGACGAATTCGTCTATATGCTATAGCCGATTCGACTATATAAATTCGGTTATATCATTTCGTCGAAACCATTTCGTCGAATTGATATATTTCGGCTAAACCCTTTAGTCGAATTCGGTTAATCACATTAGCCGAATCGATATAGCCGAATTCCATTAGTCGAATCAACATAATTCGGTTAAACCCTTTAGCCGAATTTGACACAGTTCGGTTAAACCCTTTACCCGAATTTGTCTAGCATAAACCCATTCATTTAAACCCTTTAAACGATTTCTCGTTGAAACATTCTCAAGTTAATGTCAAGCAGTCACATGATTGGTCCTCCACTCATATCCAATATGAGTAAGGCCAACACAATCCTTTTTCCAATTTCTCCAAACGCTTTTATGTGCGACCCTATATGCTCATATTGCGTTGGCAGCAAGACTAACCGTTGATTGCTTTGAGATCACCTCAGAAACTCCAACACGGTGATCTTTATCCTTTTTCTCATTTCGAGAAATTTGTCTCTTATTAATTAAGGGCTTCGTCATAGGATCAACAAGCTGGTTCTCTGAAACACAGTGTTGATAAAATGATATTGTTATTCGATAGGCTTGCTCATGCTAGGAAATACAAGGTTCCCGGACTACATATGTGTTGTCGCATTGAAGGATGGCGGATGTTGTAGTGTCTTCTTACTTCCTTTAAGTGCCAAATTACTTGCTTTAACCAAAGGGATTCACACACGACACTACTTAGGGCACCTACATATTCTGCTTCAGTCGAGGATAATGCAACAATTTGATGTTTCCTTGATGACCATGATATGGGTTTGGTTCTTAGCAAAAATATATAGCCTTGAGTACTCCTAAAGATGTCCTCCCAAACTGAATAATTGTAGCCGCTTAAGCTTGCTTTCTCTTCTTTCTCATGGATGGGGACATAGTTCGTTCCCTGTATATGTCGCGTTATTCTTTTGGTAGCATCGAGATGATGTTTGTTGGGGTTGGAAACAAGTGATGTTGATGACATACTCAATGCCCGATCTTGTATTTGTGAGGGGGATCAATAATTCTACCATAGACCCGAAGTTTTCTTTCTTTACTTTCTCACCTTATTCTTTTGTTTTTTCAAACTTATCAAATGTACTCATAGAAGTAATCGTAGGTTCTTCTAGCTTAATTGTTTTTTTCCAGCAGGTCCTTTGCATATTCCTCTTGGGACAAAAAGACATTGACTTTGTGTTGAGCATCCCTAGAAAATACTTCGTCAACCCCAACTTTATCATCTCATATTTTGGCTTCATCTTGTTTCTTAATTTTTGAATTAGGGATTGAGAAGTTCTTGTGATGACTAAGTATCAACGTAGATGTAGATGAAAGTTGACCATTCGTTTGTCTTGGATATGTACAGAGAAGATTCTACGCGACATTTGGTGAACCCTTCATCAAGTAGGTAATGATCGATATTTGAACTCCATGCGTGCAGGGCCTGTTTTAGACCATACAAGGCCTTCTTGATCGTGTACACCTTTCTTCCTTTTCCTTGTACTTCAAATCCTTTTGGTTGCTCAATATATATCCCTTTAGAGATTACCACATTTAAGAAGGCGGATTTTACATCGAGCTTGAAGATTGGGAGATGGTTTTGAGTAGCATAAACTATAATTTACGCGACAAGTCGATCTTTGGCTATTGGTGCAAAGATTTCTTCATAGTCTTTTCAAAAAAATTGTATGTATTCTGTTGAAACTCGGATACCGGTTCAACGAAGTTCGGACTAAGAGGGAGCAACATGCGTTACTTGACTCGTCGTCGAACGCTTTAGACTTAGATATTCCGATCCTAGAGATGAACTTCACTAGTGGAAGTGGATTGCCTACTCACAGACCCTCGAGCTACAGCGAGGAGGTCCCGCCACACACCTGAAAATTCTGCTCAAAATTTTCCCTCCCAAAACCAAAATTGAGCTTGGCACCTCAGATGGCATGAAGAAGATACTCAAAAGGGGTGAGCTCTAGGAGGCTGAGTCTGCCTTCTCCGAGGTGCTTTGAGGTCTATTTATAGGCAAAGCTTCCCGAGGGTAAAATGGTCATTTACGGTCTGCAGATAGCTCCCCCCACCTTTACGAAAACACAAAATTTAGACCAATATAGTATGCGGACAGCGACCTCCGCATTTACGAAAAATACTAAATTTAGATCAAAATGCTCTGCAGACAATGGCCTCCGCCTTTATGAAAATACTAAATTTAGACCAAAATGGTCTACGGACAACAGACTTCGCCTTTACGAAAGTACTATAGCCAGACCCTGACGTCCTGTCGATATCTTAATTCCCAAAGATCACGACATATTGGGTCTAGGCGAGCACCAAGACTGGGATCGCTGGAACTCTCCTGGTCTGAACTCGCCTGGCCTGAGCTCGCCTGGACTGAGTTCGCTAGGCTTGAACTCGCTCGGCTGGAACTCGCCTAGAATGCTTACCTCTCTTTCACAGCTCGCCTACTACTCTTCAAAAACATGGTCTTTTTTGGCTTGTTGAATACATGTTGAACACATTTACCGCTCTTTGCGAGCTTGCCCAAGGTTGAAAAGAAACGTTAACCCTTATTTAGCGAGCCCCAGCCGCAGAGGAGTGAATCTCGCCTATTTGCCTCTGCTCTTCTCTATAAATAGGGGGAGGATGCTGTTCCACTGATAAACAAAAATCTCCTCCCGTCGACATCTTGCCGATTGGCGCGATGCCGTCATATGATGATGATGAACTCAGCGTGGCTTCCCTTCTGAATATGCTTGGGGGCGCTCCATGAAACGACATCGAGAGTGAGAGCGCGGCGAGAAGGAATCCAATAACAAAAGGAAGATCATGCCTTCTTCTGCTGAGGCGATGCCTCCCCCTCCTTCAGAACGAGAAGCGTTGTGCAAGCCCTCTCAACAGGGACTTGAGAACTTGTGCGGAACTAACCGACCCACCTTTGAGCCCCTCAACCTGGCGAATCAGGTGAGCTAAACTCATCTTTAATTTCTGATACCTTAGAAGCGCGAGTGTTGACCCTACGACTTTGTGAACTGAGGCAGGCTGCTGTTAATTCTATTGTGGTGCTCGCACTACAGAACCCTCTGGTCAATGGTGGTTTCCATTATCAATAAAATTCATGCATAATTTTATTCTGGCCTTCCAAAGTGTAAACTTGTTCAGATTACACACTGGTGGTCTAGTGGACGCATAGTCCTTAGAACTCATTTTCTTAAAATACTATTGAAATATAAAAATATGAGTGACATGATCTTTTGATCTAGGTGTTAACCTTTTTCTGATCAACCTAGCTCTGATACCAATTGGAAGTGCACAGTGTTGGAACATGCTTTCCACATTTATTGGTTTGAGAATAACACATCCCATTGTATTTGATCAAACTTATCATGTGTTTATAGTGTGCAGGAACTTCTACTTTCAAGCCTACATGAGTACGAAAAAGAAAGACGACGATTCCTTATCAGATCAATACATTGTTGTTAGCACGACGCGTTAACGCTACCGCTGGCTGTAGCTTCTGCATATTTAGAAACCTCGTCGAGAAGGAAACATTCATCAAAAAATAATGTCGTCGGGACTGAACATAACAACTCTTATTGCGTCACGTTAAGGCTAACGCACGGTGGTAACATATGGAAGTCTCGCGATCATGATGCTGATTGAGGAGCAAAAAAGAAGGAGATCTGACAGCTAGGAAAGAAATAACGCTAACGCGACGCACTATCCTTACCGCGGTGCGGTAGGAGGGGATGCCAAATTTGGAGCCAGAATGTTGCCAAAAATGGCTCAATCCATGTGCCAACTTGTTGCCTAAAGAGGCTACCGCCTGGCGGTAGCACTACCACTGGCGCTAGGATCCGAGTCTATTTAAAGAGCAGTACTCCGCCTCCATTTTGATTTGCTGATTTCGACGATGCATCAAAGCCACAACTCATATACTTTCGTGAGAGCCTCTTTGCAGCCAAGACAACTCCATCGACGTTCATAAATGCAAAGAACTCGAAGATGGATCGATCACGCTTATTCTACACGAAGGTCGTACACATCAACTCCAAGGATTACTTCGATACACCTTCGACAAGATCTTCGAGTTCAATTTAAGAGGGAGTTTTGTCTTTTAGTTTTATTTCGTATCTTGTAACATTTATTTCTGTATTAGTAGAGAAATTCGCCGCAGTGGTGGGCGACTAGATAGTGAGTGGCTTAGGGAGAAATTCCCCACGTGGTTGGCGACTAGGGCCTTGCGAGGACTATGGAGAATTTGCCGCGTGGGTGTGGCGACTAGGTCTAGGGTTAGATCTAGGGGGTGCTCGAGGCCTTTCTGGGGATAGAGATGCTAGAGCGGCTTGAAGCCGTAGCTGGGGATAGATCGGCTAAAGCCAACCGGTTCTTAGGGAGAAAAGTCAGTATAGAAAACCAAAAAGGGTTTTATCCATTCGCCTCAATCTCAAGCATCATTGGGATAAGATTTTGTAATAATTTCTAAAACAATAATTCTATATGTTTTTCTCAAATATTATCATGCAATCTCTGATCTTTGAAATCTAAACGAAAAGGCATTCTCTGTCACTAACGCCGAGTGGTAACACTACCGCTGGTAGTAGTAATAGAGTTCACATCTGTCGTGCCAAATACAACCCACTTTCATAAGAAGCTTAATGCAATGTTTAATCTGAGATATTTTTATAAATACTGTCAACATATTTGAATAAACTCAATTAAGTTTAAGAAGTTTTAAATCCCTTATTTAACCCCCCCCCCCCCCCCCTCTAAGGGCGCCTACAGATCCAACACACAGTAACTCTTCTGAGAATTCCCTAGAGGGGAGGGGGTGAATAGAGATTTAAATTTTTTTACTATGAGTGCACATAAAATTAAGTCTAATTCCTAAGCATCCAAGATTCCTACCTGAATTAAATCAATCACAGAATAATAAAAATAGACTAGAGACAAAATGCACAACACAGAATATATAAAGCTATAGTTGTTCCCCAAAATCTGGGTAATCCACTCTTCTATCACCTTAGTAGGAATACACTATCACAGTGCCTGAGTCTTTTAATAAATAGACTCTTAGAATCACTGAGCCTTTTAATAAGGAGACTCTTAGAACCAGAGACCGAGTCTTTTGATATGGAGACTCTTAGAATCAAACCATATCTTTTGATAAGGAGATCTTGAATCAAACTAAATCTTTTGATAAGGAGATCTTGAACCAGACTGAATCCTTTGAAGAGGGGTTCTTAAAACTCTTTATTAGTTTACAGAAATGAGAATTAGAGTAAAAAGAAGAAGATGAAGTGTAATCTTCTGATTTGAATCTCTTTCAACATTCATTAAGGATTTTAGGCACTAAGTGTTATGGATCCTTTGTAAGATTATGAATCCTTGCTTAGAAGAAGATGCAAGGATTATAAGCACTGATCCAGTCTTTTCAAATTGATCTCTGTATATTTGATTATCTCTTTTCAAAGAGAGGAAGAAAAAGCTTTCTGCAGCTTGAGGAAGAAGAACTGTTGTGCAAAGATCTTTCAGGTGGAGTCAGAGAGAGAGAGAGAGAGAGAGAGAGAGAGAGAGAGAGAGAGAGAGACAAGAAGAGAACTAGAGAGATATCTTTTGAATTCTTTGTGGATATAATCTTATGTCGAATTACTTTCCCTTCAGATCGACTTTTCAATTGGAAAGTATAAAATGAGAATTGTAACTTTCCATCTATATGTAACATCCCAACTTTAAAAAGGGGTCTAATCGGTTCAATTGAACCCTTGGAGGAGCTTAGACTGGGTCATAAGAAACCACGACCCGACCTCCACCCCATAATGGTGGTCATTTAGAGAAATGGTTGTTTTGGGTAGCATTGTGCTTAACAACAATGCTAAAGTAGTTAAATGAGCATACGTACTATGAATTGACTTTCATCAGTTGTGTTAGACTCGTATGGTCAATACAAGTGCAACGGATCTCGTTTTGTTCTAATCTGAGGTCATTTGGTGAAAATGACCATTTGAAGTACAATAGTGCGTCACGACGACACTATTTTAGTTTAATGAGCATACGTGCTCTGAACCAACTTCCGACAGTTACGTTAGACTCGTATGGTCAATACAAGTGCAACAGAACTCGTTTCATTCTAATCTGAGGTCATTTGGTGAAAGTGATCATTTTGAGTGTCAGGACGATCACGCCGACGCTATTTTAGTTTATTGAGCATATGTGCTCCGAATCGACTTTCGTTAGTTGCGTTAGACTCGTATGGTCAATATGAGTGCAACAGAACTTGTTTTGTTCCAATCTGAGCTCATTTGGTGAAAATGACCATTTTGAGTACCGTTGCGCGTCACGACGACGCTATTTTTGTTTAATGAACATACATGCTCTGAATCCGCTTCCGTCAGTTGTGTTAGACTCATATGGTCGATACGAGTGCAATGAAACTCATTTCGTTCCAATCCAAGGTTAGTTGGCGAAAATGACAATTTTGAGTACTGTAGCGCGTAACGACGATGCTATTTTAGTTTAATGAGCATGCGTGCTCTAAATCGACTTCCGTCAGTTGCGTTAGACTTGTATGGTCGATACGAGTGCAATGAAACTCGTTTTATTCCAATCCGAAGTCATTTGGTGAAAGTGACCATTTTAAGTACCGTGCGTGTCACGACGACACTATTTTAGTTTGATGAGCATATATGCTCCGAATCGACTTCCGTTAGTTGTGTTAGACCCGTATGGTTGATACGAGTGCAACGGAACTCATTTCGTTCCAATCCGATGTCATTTGGTGAAAGTGACCATTTTGAGTACCGCATCGCATCACGACGACGCTATTTTAGTTTAATGAGCATACATTCTCTGAATCGACTTCCGTCAGTTGTGTTAGACTCGTATGGTCAATACGAGTGCAATGGAACTCGTTTCGTTCCAATCTGAGGCCATTTGGAGAAAATGACTATTTTGAGTAACGTCGAGCGTCGTAACAACGCCATCTTAAAATATTGAGCAAACGAGCTCTAAATTGAATTTGGTCTGTTGCGTTAGACTCGTATAAAAATACGAGTACAACTGAATTTATTTCGCTCTATTTCGACATCGTTTAGTCAAGTAAATAAAAATAAATGCTCGTAAAATTATACGAAACCTCGAGATACGTGAACGCTGGATTTCAACCCCGTCACTTCAATGATGACCCTACATTCGACAACTAAGACCCATATTGACTATGAAATGCATGGGGGACCCATTTAGGGTTGACTTGGTCAATCCATCTCCAAAATGGGGATTTTTCTTATTTATAAACCACTTAACCCAAGCCACTCTTCCCCATCCCATAGCTGATGGACACCAATCCCCATGCTCTCATCTGATTGACCAATGGCTGATCCATGGAAAAAAAAACCCAAAGAAAATAACCTAGGCTCTAGCCTTAACCCTTCACTAACCCTAGGTTAACCAAGCACTAACCCAACCTCCCTACCTAAGCTACCTTAACCAGCATGCGCAAACAGATATTTTAAACCCTCCATTAAGGTGCTGCCAGCTGCCCTTAATCCAACTAAAGTTGGCTGGAACCAAACCTGGGTAAGGGAGAAAAAAAGAAGAGGAAGGAGGGGAAGAGCTCTCGGGTTGCCTATAAAACAAGCCTCAACCCTGCTTCATGGGAGAGAACCACCTCCAGGAGCTCCTCCCGAGCTTTTCCGAAACCAACCCACCACCCATGCGCCTGTTGGAGCCTGGGAAGATGAGCCGAGCACCACCCCGCCACCTTGACGCCTCCTCCATGCATGGTGGCTCCCCGAGGCCCTTGCCCCTCTGGGATATACACCTCACCGAAGAAGGAGCGACAACCCTCACTGGGAGGGTTTCAGGTGGCGAAACTGATGGAGAGCAGAGCTCTGGCGGTTCCCGAGAGCCCATGTTCTGTAATCACTCCTCCCGAAGGCCGGCGGCGGCGCCAGGCCGCCGAACTTGCGCCGGGAGAAGCCCCTGCCTCTGGCGAGTCGACCGGAGGCGATGGCTCACCGACCCACCGGCCGCCCGGCGACGGTGAGAGCTCGTAAGCCCCCCTCGAAACGAACAGTTACCGTTGGATCTTATGATCCAACGGTCCACATTTCTCGGCAATGATAGGCCCTCCCTGCAGCGGATCGGTTCCAGATCCGTTGTGGGGTCGTAGTCATCCTCTGTGCGGCTTGATCCCAGCCTATTGATCCATTTCAAGATCCGTGTTCTATGGTGTTAAAATAAGCTAAAATGGTTTTGATTTTTCAAAGCCGAATCCCAAAACCTATCTACAAAAAATAATGGGAATTTTCCCGCATTATTTGTTATTTTAGTAATTAAAAAGGTGATCAATTACTGTGATTTTAATTAACAGAGAGCCTTAATTTTAGGATATTAATCCAAGAAATTCATGAGGATCTCTATTACTACTACACATCCACTGTAATTATTGCGTAATTTTTAGAGGATATTTACTATTTTTAGAGGGTTAAAACCTCTGTTTTTTATTATTAAAGAATTATCCACTCTTCCAAAATGTCTCCAAAATTTATGAAAAGTTTGAAGGACTAAAACACACCATGTGAAAAAGTTTGGGAACTTGTAAAGTATTTCTTCTATATTTAAGAATTTAATTGATGGCTATGAGAGGCTAAATAAAGTAACCAAGGCTATTAAAGTCCCCAAAAAGCTCTGAAATTTGAATGTCAGTAATTTTGTAAATTAGTTTGAAAGTTCTCTATGAAAGTTTATGGGGAGGGTGAAAGTTCTCTATGAAAGTCCTCTATGAAAGTTTAATAATTTTGCGAATGGTATTTAAAGTCCTCTATGAAAGTTTAATAATTTTGTGAATTAGTTTGCTATTTTAATGATTTTTAAAATAGGACAACACTGATTTTAAATTACCAGTTGACCTTTTCTTAATCAAAATTTTTTGAATTTTTTTTTGAAAAGATCGGTGGAGGTTATTTGAACCCTCTGTAAAGGTTTAAAAACTTTTGATTCAAACTTGTATTTCCTTAGGGTTTTAATCGAGGGTGAAATGTGGCTAAGTAATTTATTAGAGGCTAATACTGAACTCAATATGATGTGAGATGTTTATGGGGAGCTACTCATGGTGACCATAATATATGGTTTTAATTTCATGACATTTGGTCATGTCAGGTATTTTAATGAATTGTTAAACGTAAAGCCTTCATGATTAAGTAAGAGAAATAATGACTCAAACAAACCACCATACTCTAAGAGGATTACAATTTGATAATTCAAGATAAAAAAAAGAGAAACTTAAATGGTAATCGGGTTCGAACGACATGAAACCTAACAGAACTTGAAATTCATCTTAATGTTAATTCAGCTACGATGAATATATAATGCGCCTCCTTGGAATGGGGATGCCTGCTTGGAATGAAGATACCTCCTTGGAACAGAGATGTCTCCTTAGGACGGAGATGCCTGCTTAAAACGGAGATGCCTCCTCAGAATGGATGGGAGAATTGAGCTTGCCTCCTTGGAATGGAGAAGGAACTGCAGTTATTGGAATTTGAATTGCTTCTTATTCTGTTCTTTTTAATTCAGTATTTCAATTACTGCACTTCTTTTCAGTATTTTCAATTACTGTTTTCAGTTCAGTATTTTGATTATTGTACTCTATTTCAGTGTTTCAGTTATTGCATTTTTATTTCAGTATTGCTTATAATTTAGATTTGATATGAAGATGAGACATTCCTTCAGGGTCAACACTAAATAGTGCCGAACTGGCCGCCGCTCTTGAAGCAGAGCAGACATATCGATGTTTTGGCTTTTTATTTCAGTATTACTTATAATTTAGATTTGACGTAAAGATGAGGTATTCCTTCAGGGTCAGCCCTAAATAGTGTCGAACTGGCCACCGCGCTTGAAGCAGAGCGGACAGATTGATGTTTTGGACTTTTATTTCAGTATTGCTTATAATTTATATTTGACGTGAAGATGGGGCATTCCTTCAGGGTCAAACCTAAATAGTGCCGAACTGGTCGCCGCTCTTGAAGCAGAGCGGACAGATCGATGTTTTGGCTTTTTATTTCAGCATTACCTATAATTTAAAGTTAATATGAAGATGAGACATTCCTTCAGGATCAACCCTAAATAGTGTCAGGGACTGAGGCATACCAGAATCACATTGTTATAATTAGGAATATAAAGTGCCTTGGAGAATTATTCCCACGGGAATACATTGTGCCTTGGAGAATTATTCCTACGGGAATACGCCTTGGAGAATTATTCCTACGGGAATATATTGTGCCTTCAAGAATTATTCATATGGGAATATATTATGCCTTCGAGAATTATTCCTACGGGAATATTGTGAAATTTTTTCGAATCTTTATGAAGTGAGCAGGAATCATACAACTTAGAGTTTACAAGCCAAACAACTAGAAGCACATGAAGGAAATAGTCTTTATTGATAACAACAATCTTCATTACAAGGAGAGGTATACATGGCGAGACATGATTTCGCCAGTATACAAAACCAAAGAGAAAAATTACAATCTATCTCTCAAGATCTGAAGAAGAACTTCATCAGAAGTTTAAGAAGATTGTTTTTCAATTTACTGTGTTGTTGTAAGAACCATATCTTAAATCTTGTAGGAAGCTTGCTTCCGAGTTGTTGTGTAGATCCTTGTTTGAGGATCGAGATTGTAGGAGTTGTTTTACTCCGAGTTGTAGGAGTGGTGTACTCCGAGTTGTAGGAGTTTTGACTCCGAGGTGTAAGATTATTTTTTAATCTGAGATTGGTGAAGTAGCCGAGTCTAGCCTCGAAGTGCTAGATAGGCGAGGCGGGAAAGAGGACTACCCACATCGGGGAACCTCTATAAAATCCTTGTGTCTGTGCTATGCTTTATTGTGTGCATTTCTGTGTTATATTTTAATTCCGCGTAAAGACATAGAATCCACCTATTCACCCCCCTCTAGGTGATTTAGGCCGCAACTAGATACTTTCAATTGGTATCAGAGCTAGGTTATTCGCTATAAGGCTAACACCTTGAACAAGACCTCCTCATCTAGTTGCTGAAGCAAGTATGTGTGGAATGGAAAGAACCAAGGTTCCCACCATGGAGTTACCCATATGCACCAAGGAAAAGTTTAATATATGGAAGGTCAGAGCAGAGATGTTCATAGAAGCTATAGATCCAAGATTGTCTCTAGTTATTCAAGAAGGACCAATTGTCCCCATGACAGTTCCCATTTGCAGCACTTCCAAATCTGTGCCCATGAAACTTTCTGAAATGACTGAAGATGAGATTATCTTAGTTAACCTGGATTGGGAAGCTAAGAGCATCCTATCTAATGCAGTGGACAATTCTACACTCAAGCAACTGTCTCATTACACAACGACCAAGGATTTTTGGGACTCTCTAATAGCTCTTATGGAAGGATCAAAGGATGAACAAGACACCGTAGATGAGAAAAATATCAGGACCTTAAGTGACAGTGATTCAAGTTGTTCAGATCTAGAAGAGGAAACACTTCTTGGACTGACTGCTCTATCTGAGTCAGAAGAGGAAGTCCAGGTTGAAACCTATCCCGGACAGGTATGCATAAGGGCACCTTTGTCTGTTACAGACTCCGAAGCTGAGACAAGCTCATCGGAAAATGATGAAACACCTAATCTGGCAAATCAGTATGATGCTCTCCTAATAGCTCTTGAAAAGAGCAAGGAATTGATTAAATCTCAAGCTGAGGAAATCAGAATCCTAAAACCCTTCGAAGCACAATTAAATGAGAAGATCAAGGAAGAGATCAGGTTATTCAATGAGCTCATTCTACTTAGAATGAAGTCAGAGGCTCAAGAAAGAACTATCAGATCTTTAGAGAAGAAGCTTTATATGGAAAGAAAGCCAGTGGCTCAATTCTCTAAACCTAAATCAATTGACTCCAGGAATAGAGGAAAGAACACAACTAAAGCTAGGCCTCACACCACCTTTCAAAAGGTGCGGACTCCCTCTAACAGGTATGATCAGGACAACCTCCGTGATCACTGGAAGTTGTTATGGCAGGGAGAATACTCCTAACTATAGTAAAAGAAAGGGAATGGTGGTGAGTGCTCGGAAAGCTCCCCACGAAGAAATCCAAATGGCCCAACCTGGACCATTTGTGTTCAATGCACCAGCCCCTACATTCAAGGGTAAGGAAGCAACATCCTCCCAATCTTTTCCAGCAAGGAAGCAAACTGGGTGCAACACCGTAGCCAACCCTCACTTGAATATATCTGATGCCATCAACACCATAAGAGCTTCCAAGCTTTCATCTGTTGATGTCAAACAGATAAAATCAAGTGGAAATGGGTATGCTAAAGTACCCAATCAGCTACTTGCTGTGGAAAATAGGAAGAATGTTGTTGCCTTCTCAACTGAAAACAAGCATTATGATGTTACTTGCAAATCAAAAATTGCTCGGAAGAGAAGGTACAACATCCATGAATGTTGGTGCTGTGGTAAAGTGGGACACTTTGCCATCGACTGTTGGCACAACCTGTGTGTGTCTAATGCAAAGAAGAGCTTTTCTACTGAAGTTGTCGTAAGTAGAAATATTCATTATCATGCTAACCAGAACCAAGGACCCAAATCTGTTTGGGTTCCTAAGGGCAATTGATTATTGATTGCAGGTATGTCCAAAGGCCAATTCAAATCCAATATGGTACTTGGACAGTGGATGTTCTCAGCACATGACCGGAACAAGAAGTTTATTACAAGAGTATACCCCTGTGAAAGATGGACCAAAAGTTATTTTTGGCGGATCTGATCGGGGAATCACGAAAGGCTACGGTATGATTACCAACGGTATAGTCTCTTTCACAGATGTAGTTTATATTAAAGGATTACAACATAATCTCATTAGCATAAGTCAACTATGTGACAAAGGCTATATGGTTGAGTTCTACAAGGACAAGTGCTTGATAAAGTCGTCTGATACGTCAGAAACTATTTTAACAGGCACTCGGAGTAGAAATATTTTCTGCTTAAATTTCCTTTGTTTAGACTCTTCTACACCAGTGTGTCTTTTAGCAAAAGATAGTGCATCTCTTTGTGACCAGTGGCACAAGAGACTAGCACATATTAATTTCAAAACTATAAGTATGTTATTTTCTCACAATTTAGTTCGTGATGCTCCAGATGTTAAGTGCATTAAAGAAAGACCGTGTCATGCATGCCAAATGGGTAAGCAGACTCGGGCTACCTTTAAAAGCATTATTGGCAAAGATTCTACCAGATGCTTATATCTGCTCCATATGGACTTGTTTGGTCCCATGTCAATCCGAAGTTTAGGAGGTAAGTCTTATACGTTGGTTATTGTTGATGACTACTCACGTTTTGCTTGGGTATTCTTTCTGAAACACAAGTCAGACACCTTTGCTTCTTTCACCACATTCGTCAAGCAAATCCAGAATGAGTTGGAATGTTCTGTGGTCAAAATCAGAAGTGATCATGGTACAGAATTCAAGTCTGGAGCTATGACCGAATTTTGTGAAAGCCTAGGTATCTTTCATGAGTTTTCCTCTCCCCGTACTCCACAACAAAATGGAGTAGCTGAGAGAAAGAATAGAACACTCATAGAGGCTTGCAGAACAATGTTGAGTGACTCTTCACTACTAGAATACTTCTGGGCTGAAGGCATCAACACTGCTTGCCACGTGCAAAACAGAGCACTGATCAACAAGAATCATCATAAGACTCCTTATGAACTTCTGAAGGACAAGAAACCAACCTTGTCTTATTTTAGAATTTTTGGTAGTAAATGTTTCGTACTTAATAACGGGAAATATTACAAAACTAAATTTAGTGAAAAATGTTTTGAAGGTATTTTTGTAGGTTATAGTAGCCATAGTAAGGCATATAGGATTTTCAATAAGAAAACCCTGGTTGTAGAAGAAACTTATAATGTTATATTTGATGAGATGAGTGTGCTTCAAAGCAGCTCTTCTAGTGTCTTTGTTGAAGATGCAGATGCAAGGTTCAAAGAACTAAACTTAGAAGAAGTTGTAAAGGAAGACGTTCCAAAGTCTATTGAAGTAAATATTCCGTCTACATGTGAGGAAGATGAACCTCAAGAAGATGAAGATGTACCTGAAGTGCAGGAACCTCATGGTCATCAAAATGCTGGAATGATCAGACATTTAAGGGACCATCCTGCTGAGCAAATTATTGGAGATACCCATGTCGGTGTAAGAACAAGAAGAGGTACAATTAATGAAGTTTTGCATTTAAGCTTTCTATCACAGGTTGAGCCAAAGAAATTCGATGAAGCAAAGAACGATGATTCATGGATGATCTCAATGCAAGAGGAACTCAATCAGTTTAAGAGATGCAAAGTGTGGAAGCTGGTACCCAGACCCAAAGGACAGAATATCATTGGAACAAAATGGGTATTCAGAAACAAGCTGGACGAAGATGGTGTGATCATCAAGAACAAGGCCAGACTTGTTTCTCAAGGGTACAGACAAGAAGAAGGGATCGACTTCGATCAAACATTTGCTCCCGTGGCAAGGCTCGAAGCGATTCGGTTGTTTCTAGCATATGCTGCTCACAAAGGATTTAAGGTCTATCAAATGGACGTGAAGTCAGCCTTCCTTAATGGTGATATAAAGGAAGAAGTATACGTAGAACAACCCCCAGGTTTCGTTGACTCCTCTTTTCCTGATTATGTCTATTTCTTACGAAAAGCTTTATATGGTCTCAAGCAAGCTCCTCGTGCTTGGTATGAGACGCTGTCTAGCTTCCTTCTTGAAAACAAATTCACAAGAGGAAAGATAGACAAGACATTATTTCTTAGGGAAGTAAAAGGCAAGATTTTGCTAGTACAAATCTATGTCGACGACATCATCTTTGGATCTACCGATGATAACCTCTGCAAAAAGTTCTCTAACTTGATGCAAGGGAAATTTGAAATGAGCAGTATGGGAGAGCTGAAGTATTTCTTAGGACTTCAGGTAAAGCAATCAGAGGATGGAATTTTCATCTCTCAGACGAAGTTTACCAAAGAGTTAATCAAGAAATTCGGAATGGAGAATGCAACCTCTATGAGGACTCCAATGGGTTCAGCTATGTCTCTAGACAAGGATGAGAAAGGGAAACCTTTTGATGAAACCAAGTTTAGAAGCATAATTGGATCCTTGCTCTACCTTACTGCGAGTAGACCGGATATAATGTTCTCAACATGTGTTTGTGCTAGATTTCAGGTGAACACTAAGGAATCTCACTACTCCGCTGCAAAGAGGATTTTGAGATACCTTAAAGGCACACCAAATCTTGGCTTATGGTACCCAAGAAGTAATGATTTTGAGCTAACAGGTTTTTCAGATGCTGATTTTGCAGGAAGCAAAGACGACAGGAAAAGTACTTCAGGAACGTGCCAATTCTTAGGGAAACGGCTTATCTCCTGGAGTAGCAATAAACAGAATTGTGTTGCTATTTCAACCGCTGAATCGGAGTATATCTCCGCAGGCAGTTGTTGTGCACAATTGCTGTGGATAAGAAACCAACTTGAAGACTACAACTTGAAGCTTAAGGAAATTCCTATGTACTGTGATTCATCAAGCGCTATTGCAATTGCCAATAATCCGGTGTCTCACAGCAGGACGAAGCACATTGAGATCCGTTACCACTTCATCCGGGAGCATGTGGAGCACAAGGACATTGATTTTAGCTATGTCCCAACGGATCGACAAATTGCAGATATTTTCACAAAGCCGCTCGACGAATCAAAGTTCAACTATTTCAAAATGGAGCTTGGCATGTTAAACAAAGAATCTTAGAAACAAGCTCAGAAAATCAGAAAATTCCTTCTCCCAGAAGACAGAAATTTGAATAGTCGAATTTTTCAGAAGATATCATCGAATTGCATTCGACTATACCATTTAGTCGAATTCGGCGATTTCAATTAATCTATTCGGCTAATCGAACCCCTTTAACCGAATTTGGCGAATCCTATTAATCGAATTCGACTAATCCCAATAGCCGAATGACGAATCTTCCGGAATTCAAATTTCCTTCTTATCATTTACTGGAATTCAAAGAGACACGATTCAAAATATCAGGTACGCGCTCTCTCTCCTAATTTCCAACTCCATATAAATGATTCTTAAAAGAGAAATACGAACGCATCGCACTCCCGAATTCGTCCGTCGCTTCACTTCCGACTCCGACCTTCGTTCGTGCGATTCCTCTGCCGATTCGTCTCCCTCAATCGATTCTTCTCCAAAATTCCGTTCGCAATGTCTAAGAAGCAGTCAAGCAAGTTGCTCTCCGGCAGTGAGCTCGTAAGAACTGGGTTCGACAGTTCGATGGATGAATTCCGAAATGTCATTTTGGCGCTTAAAGTTGCAGGATTAGGTTTTATTCTAGAGCATCCTTGCAAGGTTCTTGAGAAGGAAGTGTTGAAGTTCTTCAAGCATGCAGAGCTCAGGAAGCAAGGGTCAGTAATCAAGAGCAAAATCGGTGATCTCTCAGTCAAGGTTTCTCCCTCCAGATTGACTAAGCTTTTCAAACTTCCAGTGGTAACCGAATCAGACGTTTTCTCTTCCAAGGACTTCAAGAAGGCATTGTCGTTTTGTGGATTGCCTAAAGGAACTAAATCCATCTATAGGAAGCACGTGAATGAGGAAGGGAAACTGCTCTCAGATATTATGGGGAAAGTTCTTTTGTGTCAAGTTGACTCTCATGACTACATTTCAAATGATATGTTCAAATTGCTCGGTTCAGTAATCTGCAGGACAAGGGCTGATTGAGGCAGCGTGTTGTTTGACAGAATTTCAGCTAGTCTGAACACTCCTAACTTTGGAAGAATCCTCTCTTTATATCTCAATCGCTTAGACAAAGTCAGATTCAGCATGAAGACAGGAACCCCTCTCCACCATTTCAAAAGAATAGATTCCTCCATGTTTGAAAGATGGTCCAGGAAAGTTGGTGAGACCAAGGTGCTGACTCCCGTTATTTCAAAAGCTAAAAAGATCCTTTGTGATGAGTCTGAAAGGAGCTTCGACAGTAACTCTCCAGTCTCCTCTCCTGAAAAAGAAAGTGAAAAAGAACGTGAACCCTCCAAGGGGGAGTGTTCTAAGCTACCAGAATCAGGCAAACGAGATTCTCCTGTAGTTTCTCCAGCTCCATCTCCAAAGATTCCTACTCCTCACAGCTCTCCTTCCAAGGCAGATGAAAATGTTGGTAGAAATGATGATAGTGATGGTAATGATGAAGGGGGAGATGACCCTGATGCTGATAAAGTGAAGATAGATATGTCAGCTAAGGGCAAAGATTCTCTTCCAGAAGATGAAATCCCTGATCAGATTGAGGGTGAGAATGTCCATTCTGCTCATTCTCATTCTGCAGCAGACAAGCAAGATCAGACAGAGCCAACTCCGCATCCTGAAAATATTACAATCATTATTGAAGATAAACATGAAGCAGGGCCTTCTGCCTCTACATCCAGGATGAAAGAGAAATCAGTGCAACGCCCCAAAATTCACAAAATTCAGATCACTATTGAAGATAAGAGAAATGAAGGCTCCACCCCTCCTCCAGTTAAAAATGTTGACACCCTCGATGCTCTTCAATTTTATCACTATATGAATGATGTAGATTCAAGTTATTTTCTGGTCGCTGAGGATGATTTTGGAATATCTTCTCGATTCCAAGCTCAACCTCCCTCTGCTGAAGACTCCATGATGATCAATTTGGAAGAACTGCTTGTAAAGCAGAAAAGATTCTTTGAATTTGCTCTCAGTCAGGTTTTTGCGAAGACCAGAGCCATAGAGAAGGGAATGGGCAATCATTTACACTCAGTAGCCCACAGTTTAGACAAGGTCAAAGAAAAGCAAGATGAATATTTCTCGATGGGTGCCTCCACCCTAAAGCATGTAGTGGATGGATTACATAATATCAGTGATAATACTACAAAACTTTCTGAAAATCAGCAATATATTTTTGAGGATGCAGTGAAGGGAAGATCGGCCATTCAGAACTCTCTCCAAAGTGTAAAGAATGAAATTATCCAAACCCTGACTGAAGAAGTCAGAAAGGGGGAGGAAAGATTGCATGAAAGGATTCAAACGCAAATTTTTGATTTGAATAGAGAGATAGAAGGAAGGATTCAAGAGTCATACATGAATGTTCAATCCCAGCTTTCAGAAATTTCAATAGGCATTGAGGTCAAGTTTCAAGATTTATATGGTTATATGCATCAAAATCAAATGTGGTTGCACAATGAATTGTCAAGAGGCTATGCCCATGGTTTCCACGGGCCAGGCCAATCTTCTGCGCAGCCAGCATTTCCGTCTGAAGAATTCTATCCGGACATTCAATTTGCTGCTCCTCAGGGTGACTATGAACCTCCTGAAGGATACATTTGGTCTGATGATGAGAATGAGACATCCAGAAAAAGGGGAAGATCTGAAAATACTGAAGTAGGTGGAACTGGTTTCATGAGAGATGCCTTTAGAGCTGCAAATCCAAGGCAGGATGTTCAGAGGACTGAAGGTCCGAGAAATGGTAGTTCTGGAGCCTCTCAACCTAGAAGATTTGATGGTGAAGTATGGAGCCCTGAATCTAGAAATATCATTCTTGATCATTTCAGGCTAATTAGCTGGTCAAATGAACTGCCAGAAAAGTATTATGACAGAGAAGAAATTAACAAGTGGCAGATCTCCATGCTAAACAGGAGAATTCATTCCAGAAATCATAAAGAAGACTCAAATCCTCCTCCACGTCCTCCAAAGTATTTTCCGAAGCCAAGAGCTTACTTTGACAGACAATTGAAGAAGATTCAAAAGGGAAAGACGCAAGAGAAATGATGGATGCTTGATCGCTAGACTCTATTTCTCTTTTAAGAACATTTATATATTGCTGTCAAATTAATTTTTGGTGGACTTAAGTTTTTGATGCTTTTATATATCCACATAGTTCAGTTCTTTACTTGCTTACATTTATTATTCCCTGTGCAATTCACCATAGTGGATAGGGTTCTGACTTCTTCAAATAGGGGGAGATTGTTGGGTATTGTATCCACAATAACCCTGATTTGAAGAAGTCCCCTTCAAACTAAGATGAATTGTAGTTGTATTTGATTATGCACTTTAACTGTGATGTGACAGGTTATTCCACTCTAAGTACAAACCAATGTCAGGTTTCAATGAGTCGTCAAACACAGTCCTGTGCAATGTAATCCCTCATTGTATAGACCAAAGTGTTGGCTCATGTGAAATCTCTCTATTGGGATGTACTTCATTTACAAAGTGCTAGAGAAGAAGGACTGGAGCTGATGATGGAATCATTTGAGAAAGGAAAATAACTTAAGTAAAATTCGATTATATCATTTAGAACATATAGTCGAACTCGACTATATGGTTTGAATGGATATAACCAAATTCGGCTAATCCTTGTCCGAAAGGTTTATTTTTCTAAGTATAAGAATAGTCGAATTCGATTATTGTAATTCGGTGAATCTGTTTAGTCGAATCCCTAGAACTGCTGAATTCGACTATATGGTTTAAACGAATAAATTCGGTTAATGCCATTCGGTTAATCCATTTCGCCGAATCGGTCTGCAGGTATTTTCCGGTTCAATTCGACGGCGTATTCTTTAGGGCATTCCCCATGTACAGTACAGGTGGAGCTAGATCCCTAATTCGTGCTTATGACCGTTGGAAGAAGACCCTATAAATACCTAAGGTTTATTTCTAAATAACCCTAATCGCGAATTATGAAAAATCTCTCGCAAACTACGACTGACGGCCGACTATTCTTGCGCAAACATTTCTTCTCCGTCAAAGCCAGCGATTCGTGACTCGTCTTCAAAAGTTCAATCGTCAAGATCAAGATCTACTGATTAGCTCTCATTTTCTATTGATCAAGTCGATTCAAGTTCTCAGATCTAGCTTCAAATCGTCTTCAAGATTTCTTCATTCTTCATTTTCAAAGAACTGAAGTTTATTGCTAAGAAGAAGAAATCTATCTCTCAAGATCTGAAGAAGAACTTCATCAGAAGTTTAAGAAGATTGTTTTTCAATTTACTGTGTTGTTGTAAGAACCATATCTTAAATCTTGTAGGAAGCTTGCTTCCGAGTTGTTGTGTAGATCCTTGTTTGAGGATCGAGATTGTAGGAGTTATTTTACTCCGAGTTGTAGGAGTGGTGTACTCCGAGTTGTAGGAGTTTTGACTCTGAGGTGTAAGATTATTTTTTAATCTGAGATTGGTGAAGTAGCCGAGTCTAGCCTCGAAGTGCTAGATAGGCGAGGCGGGAAAGAGGACTACCCACATCGGGGAACCTCTATAAAATCCTTGTGTCTGTGTTGTGTTTTATTGTGTGCATTTCTGTGTTATATTTTAATTCCGCGTAAAGACATAGAATCCACCTATTCACCCCCCTCTAGGTGATTTAGGCCGCAAGTAGATACTTTCAGATCTCTTGAGCTCTCTCCTCCTATGCAAGTTTTGGTTGGCTGCTGGTGCCCACCAAGGTGCCCGACTGAGCATTGGTTTGGGAGGGGAAGCTCTCTGAGATCTTCCGGGTTTGTAGCGGGACCTCCTCGTTATAGCCTTGGGTCCGTTCCTAGTTCTTTGTCCTCGATCAAGAGTATAAGTGAGGGATAAGTAGGCGTAGGCGACACCCCTCTGTGGGTCAGAACGCAAGAGACCGTTTGCCGGTTTTAACACTTAGGATAAAAGAACACCTTAATTAAGTTAATTTGCACCAAATCGGGGGAAGAGATCACCCTGCGACACATCTTACTTAGGGAAAACGAACACCTCAATTTGCATCCAATCGGGGGAAGAGATCACCCTGCGACACATCTTACTTAGGGAAAATGAACACCCTAATTTTTACATCTAATTTGGGGAAGAGATTAACTCGGTGCATATCTTACTTAGGGGATATAAACATGAAAAATGCTACGGTCGCCAACCACTACACTACACTTACATATACCCTCATAACCAGTGGCGGAACAAAGATTTTTGCCTAATCCGGGCATTAATTAAAAATTAATTATAAATCAATTTTTTCATAAAAATGGCAAAATAGATACTTACCAAAGTATATTAGGGTTCAACAAGAATTTCAAACAGTCATTATAATTGAGAAAAATAATATATATTGGTACCAATCATTCCACAATTATGAAAACTTGTAATAACAAGATTTTCAAAAGAACTTACATGTGAGCAAGTAACTTTTCGTGGACACATATTCTGAAAATGCGTAATAATTTCTTCATTAGTAATTTTGTCGACAATATTTTTCTCAATATATGTTATCAAACAGTCATTCATCCTCCATTCTATAACGGTTCTTTAAAATCCTTATAGCAAAAAATATTCTTTTCATACTAGCAATTGCAACCGGTAGCAAACAAGCCCACTACAAGAAAACTCATTATTAGCTAGGTGAACAATCTCTTGCTAAATCATAAAATTCGTTGCTATTTATATTAGCAAGATTCAACAAAGTCTTTTCCTTTCTAAATTGAGTCTAGCTAAATTCAGCAAGAATGTTTTGCCCTGCTATTTTGCAAGAAAATTTTAGCAAGACATTTTACATTTCTTAAATTAGCAAGGAATTCAAAGTTTTGTCGTTAATTATTATTTTAAATAAAATTTATTTTTTGTATATAATAAAAAATTATACAACTAGTGGTGACTGCTGGATTCGAACGGCCGACCTACCATATACATTCGACCAAGCTTACCAACTCACCTAACTTATTAATTTACATTATTATTGCGGTATTTTAATTATATCTAAATGTTTAAATAACTAATAAATTTATGCAAGAAATTAAATATATATATATATTACTATTTTGTTTGACACTAATAATGTATGCTAATTTATAAATATATATAAGTATTTATAAAATTATATAAAGATCTAAATATTGTACCACCCTGTATTCGCCGAGTGGGCCCCCAGATTTCCGCGAGGTATTTTTTGACATCGTTTCTAGCAAGTTCCAGGGCAGGGAGAGAGGAGGGCGAGCGGTGGAGGTAGAGGCCTCCCGCTCGCCCAGCTCGTGTAGGAGGCAAGCAAGGAGGGGGCGAGCTCCTCTCGCCCCGCTCCTAACAAAAGTGGGGCGAGAGGAGTGGGGCGAGGCCCCCTCTCGCCCCCGCCCCCAGCATAGGGGGGCGAGAGGATGTAACATCCTCAATCCTGCTAGACTCATTGGAAATGTTAGGGCATAGGGGTGAGGTGAGTGGCCACTAGGGCCTTAGGCTAGGGTGGAAATGGCTAAGTGCACACCAAAGCTCAAAAACCAACCTAGCCCTAAGCCCTTCAATTAGGCCAATTGGCCTTCAATTGTCCAATTTGACCTCACATATGTTGCCCTAACCACTAAGGGAGACCAATAGGATGGAAATTGCACTTGAGTGGGACCCAATTGCATGAAGTTGACCAAAGTCAAACCTTACCTAATTTTGGTCAAATCTTCACCCTTTGATTTAAATTGAACCAATTGGAGCCCCACCATGGACCAACCAATGTTGGGTGATGTTTAGGGAACCATGACCCCCAAGTGGGGTCAACCCACTCACCTTGTTGACCAAAGTCAACCATGGTCAACATAGCCCATTAAGGGGAATTTTAAGCCTAATTTGAATGGAACCCAACCCCCATCATCTAATCAATCACTTATGGACTTAGGACATGCCCATATCATCCTTAGACTGAGCTCAAACCTTAGGTTTGATTAACCAAAGGAGAGGGGGACCAAAAGTGATTAAAAAGCATAAAGCTAAAAGAGAAAAGCAAAAAGCAAACCCCCCCTCCCCCCCCCCCCCCCCCCCCTATAACACTCCACCTCCAATCAGCCTAGGGGCCAGCCATGATTGTTGATGATCTGGGCTTGACCCAGAGGGAAGCAGGAGGCCAGCAGGTGCAGGAGGGTGGCAGCAAGGAGCTGCCCGAGAAAGCTAGATTTCAAAACCAGCTATAGAGGCCTCCCCGCCTCATTCCAGCCACTCCATCAGCTTCAGAAGGGAGAGAGCAGTCGGGAACGACACCTGGAGCAAGGACATAGCCGGAGAATCGAGTTCGGGAGCAGGCTCGCCGGAGCAACGCTTAACCATGGTGAACCGCCGCCGGAGCCGCCGACACGCCCCAATCACGGTTCGTTTCTCCTCCCCTCCCCCCATGCTAGCTTCCTATCACAAAACGAAGAAGGATCGGGCTCAATTGAGCCCGAATCCACTCCTTAAATCCATGAAATTTGGTTCGAAACGGGAAGCCTGGGATCGCCGGAAACCGCCGCCTCCGACCGCCAGTCGCCGGTGGATGGTAGCCCCGACCACCACGAAGGTGTCGGTGGTGTTGGCCGGCGGTGGTGGTGGCTGGATCGCCGGCAAACTCGATCGCAAAATCGCCCAGCGCGGTTCAATCTCAGCCGTTGGCTGGAGGAGGAAGACGAGCCGGCTACCGATAGATCTGCTTTAAGATGCGTGCGCGCCTCTTTTCTTTAATTAAATTAATTCAAACTCTTGGATTTTCTGCCCTTATTTATCCAGCCACTTCTATAATTAATTAGGGTCCCTTAATGACTGAATAAGAAAAAGTGCCCAACATGAAAGTTGTAGGCCTTGACCTTAGCTTTCATTAGGGCTTGAGTTCAGGTCATTTGGTGACCCACAGCTCCCTGGGGAGCTGTTTTACTAGGACTGGTCCTACACTAGGTCAGTCCACTAAAATAATTATCTAGCCTAGAACTCTCAAGCTTTGAAGCTGAGATTTTAACCATGGGTAGGTATACCCTAGGGGCACCCTCTGCCCAAAAATCAGCCCTTGATGGGCACTTTTACATATAGTTTTTGTGGTATTTAAGATATATAAATAATGTTGATTTTTGGAGCATATGAAGTCCAAATGACACCAAATTTTGGTGACATGCTCTTTAGTACATGAGTGCCTACCTAAATTTTCACTCCATTTGGAGTTGTTTTGATTTGGAAAATGGGAAACCCTAATGAGGGCCCATAAAGCTCAAATTAGGGTTTAGGCCATATGAGGAGGTGAGGGAGTTGGTCTCCCTCAATCTGGATGATTATGTAGGTAATGATATATAATTGCAGGTGACACCCCCTAATGGAGCATTTGGAGCCATTAGGGTGGGGTGTCCTAAAACCCTAAGGGTAAACCCTTAAGGTTGCAAATTAGGGCTTGTGAAGGACATAGGACCAAATGTCCTTGCCTTGGCTCAGAACTTGGTAGACATGTTTGTAGGAGCATTCATTGGCTTAGATAATTTAATGGGATCTTTTAGAGACATTTGTGTATTTTTCTCTTATTAAATGAAATTGTCACTATTTCCTTAAATAAATAAAATGCATGGTCAGATGACCTTGTATGACTTTGAAATTTTAACAGTGGCTGAATTGGGATGAAAATAGGCCATGGAAATTTTATTATGATTTATTGAAGTATTATCCCTTGTGGAGGAATTTTTAAGTGCTTACTAGTTTAGAGAAATTTAATTATGAAAAATATCAAATCATTGGGTAAAATTATGAAACTTGGTTATCTGTCATTTTAGGTTGATATATGCCCATGATAATTATTTGGAAGCCTGTAGATTTGTATTTCATGTACCTCATGTAGAAATTGGTAAGCATTACACTTGGATGTTAAATCATTTTAATTATTCAAATAATATGATAATGATACAAATATTTGGCAGAGGACTCTATACCCCCATTTGGACACATGGTAATTTTTGTAGAATTTTCAGATGTGAAATATTATTTTTCCTAATTATAGTGGCATTTTGGTAATTATACAACTATGATGATTTAGTAGGCCACATGGCATCCTAGGGTCATGAAACTCAGTAAACCACCTTGATATGGAATATTACATTACTGATCATTTTCATGTAGCTTGTAGAAGTATTTTGAGGATAGATCATGTGTAATTTGACTTAAGACCTTAACTACTTTAAATAATAATAAATACCAAATTAATATGGAAAAATATGGAAATTGGAACATACCTTATTAAGGTCAGTGAGAGCCTAGTATAATTATACCAGACACTGGTGATGAGTTTTTAGAAGGATCTCCTTTTGAGGCTTGAGGTTAGTTCAACCTAGTGGTCTGCGATTAGTAAAAACAGAATTTTGAATTTTAGACAATTCAGACCCCTAAGTAGTGATTAGAAGTTATGCCCATTTATTAATTGAGTTATAGCCCACAATGATTCAAGGAGGGTCAAGCCTAGGGTTGACAGTGAGATGGTGCTAGGGTTAGTGCATGAGGGTGGAGGTACGTTCAACCCAATTGGGTGGGACAGATGTTGAGCTAAGTTACTTTAATTATATGAAATAATGAGGGGTGAACTAAAGGTTAATCACCAACTAAAGTAATTGTCTTGAGAAAGAGGACGGTGGGGTTGAGCTCATTAAATCTTTAGTACCGTTGGGGGCCCCTTTACGGGGTATACCGCGGGAAGTCCAAGATTCACCCTAAATATAATACTAACTCAATTGTAGGCAAGAGTAGCCTAATTAGGTCAGCAAACTAGTATGGATCTCCTTCGAGGAGGAGATGGGTTGGATCAACTTGTGTGTTAGTCCCTGAGCCGGAGGCTCGGGTAGACTTAATAACACCTGTTACTTATGCAACTAGTGACGAGTCTTCGGTACTAGGCTAGTCGTGTCACCGACGGTAGTACGTTGACTCAGGTGAGGGTGAGGTTTAGAAGGCCGGTAAGTTTGAGTACCGCGGTCTGGAGGACAATCTCTAATAACCCACCCGACCTTAAAGTCTGGTGGATTCCAGCAAGAGTACGCAAGAGCTCTGTTGTTGTGTTCTTAGCATTGAGGCGTACGTGAAGTCTAGGCTTGGTAGTGAGCATACCCGCCTAGGATGTGGAGTGCCCGATCCACTGCCACCGTGAGCCACGACGGTCGGTACCCGAAAGGTTGGCTTCCTTTCTAACAAATTGGGAACTATAAAGGTCTGTGCGCATAGAGTCGTGTGGGTGAGTCACATTGCATAAACACATTAAGTCATCATAAGCATAGCATAGCATAACATACACATTAGCATACCTAGGGGTGTAAACGAGTCGAGCTCGAGTCGAGCTTGGCAAAATTCCCAAACTCGAGCTCGAGCTCGAGCTAAATATTTCGAGCTCGAGCTCGAGCTCGAGCTCGTCGAGCTCACCCTGCTTGGCTCGAGCTCGAGCTCGAGACCAGTATATTGAGCTCGAGCTCGAGCTTTCGAGCTCGCGAGCTCGAGTCGAGCTCGAGCTGCTCGCGAGCTTTTTGCTCATGAACCCATTTTTATTATTATTTATATATTTTTTTTTAAAATACCCAATAAAAAAGCTCACGAGCCGGCTCGCGAGCTCATGAACAAGAGTAATCGAGCTCGAGCTCGGCTCGAAATCGAGCTCGAGCTCGTCGAGCTCGAGCTCGAGCTCAACTGGTTCGAGCTCGAGTCGAGCTTTTTTCGAGCCGGCTCATCGAGCTCACGAGCCGGCTCGACTCAACTTGCAGGGCTAAGCATACCCCCATCATATAAATTAGTATGAGCTCTTTTATATGATGGGTTACCTGGACATCTTAACTTATATGTCGTATGAGCGTTCATATAAGTTAAGGTACGAATCTATGATGGTAGATTAGTTTCACTTACTGCACCGCATTTTTATTACTGGTTTACTTCATGCTCTACTTTACTGTCATTTATTTGCACTATACTGCTAGCTAG
Source organism: Dactylorhiza incarnata (assembly GCA_033032865.1). Lineage (NCBI taxonomy): Eukaryota > Viridiplantae > Streptophyta > Magnoliopsida > Asparagales > Orchidaceae > Dactylorhiza > Dactylorhiza incarnata. Next base: position 2,860,308 of record JAWHQI010000307.1, on the reverse strand, counting down.
TTTTACCGCCTTTCCTATACTTGCTAGATTAGTGTCATGTCACCTCTTTCCTTGTTTACCCCTTGTTGTCCTCCGCTTCTTCCTCCCGCTCGGTTCCTAGGAGTCGTGGAGGGAGGCAAGGACAAAACGACTTAGTCTTTATGACTAACGGTCGGATGTGGCCGTAACAGGAGTCCGAGGAGACGGAGTTGTCCCGCGCGCAGCTGGACGAGATGGCATGACCTGAGCAGCGGATGCAGTGCATTACCACGACGCCACAGGTTGATGACTAGACAGTTAGCTTTCAGTTTTGAGAGTTTGTAGTTTTCGCATGTTGTAGAGAGAGAGAGAGTACTCATTTTGGATATGTATCGGGCTTAAGCCCCTTTTGCTTGTACTGTCTCTTCTTGGACATTTCTGTTTCATTATATATCTATATGATGTTGTGACATGTGTACATGCCTTTAATTATGTACTTACTTTTGACATATATTTACTTATGATCGTATAGCCGACAGAGTCGGTGCTGAGCGGGGTTAGCCAACCCGAGTGTTGGTGACACCGCAAAGCAGCGATTCTGGGCGAAGATCCACCTCAACCGTGCGATGCGGTAGAGGTTCGAGTTTTCATGTACCCGAACGGGTTTTGAGAAAAGAGATCTTACAGAGGAGGTGGGGCGAGCCCCCCTCTCGCCCCCGCCCCCAGCATAGGGGGGCGAGAGGAGGTGGGGCGAGCCCCCCTCTCGTCCCCGCCCCCAGCATAGGGGGCGAGAGGAGGTGGGGCGAGCCCCCCTCTCGCCCCCGCCCCCAGCATGGGGGGCGAGACAGGAGGGGGCCGAGCCCTCCCTCTCGCCCCCATCCCCAGCAGGGGGGCGAGACAGGAGGGGGCCGAGCCCTCCCTCTCGCCCCCATCCCCAGCAGGGGGGCGAGACAGGAGGGGGCCGAGCCCTCCCTCTCGCCCCCATCTCCAGCAGGGGGCGAGACAGGAGGGGGCCGAGCCCTCCCTCTCGCCCCCATCCCCAGCAGGGGGGCGAGACAGGAGGGGGTCGAGCCCTCCCTCTCGCCCCCATCCCCTGCAAGGGGGCGAGACAGGAGGGGGTCGAGCCCTCCCTCTCGCCCCCATCCCCAGCAGGGGGGCGAGACAGGGAGGAGGTCAGCCCCCTCTCGCCCGGCCCCGGGAAGGTGTTCTGGTCTGCGTCTAGCGCTGCAGAACAGCGGGATTTGGCTATCCGCAGGCCAAATACGGGGGCATTTCGGTAATTTCGCAGGCAGTTTTTGGCTATTCGCAGCCCAAATTCAGGAATCCTATAAATGGGACCAAGGGGGCACCATTTGGAGGCAAAGCTTGTTCGAGGCTCCCTCTCTCCCTCCCCAAATCTCTCTCTAGTGGGGTGAGGAGAGCCTCCAGTGGTGCCCAAGCCCGGCATTGGCTTGGGTGGGGAAGCGCTCTAAAGATCTTCTGGGTATGTGGTGGGACCTCCTCGCCTAGCTCTTGGTCCAGTTCATAGTTCCAACACCTTTAACCTAGAGCTCTCCCTTGGGGGGAGTAAGAGTTGGCCACCCCTCAACTTATTGGGGGCCCCGAACTTCACAGAGACCGAGATATCGGTTTCAACAAATATATTATTAATTATTTCATTTAATACTAATAATCTATGCTAATTTATAAATATATATAAAGGACTAAATATATTATTAATTATTTTGTTGAATACTAATAATCTATGTTAATTTATATATATATTTATATATATAGGACTAAATATATTATTAATTATTTTGTTGAATACTAATAATCTATGTTAATTTATATATAAATAAATATATATATATATATGTTTAAATAATTTTACAAAATTATATAAAAAAACTAAATATATATAATAATTATTTCGTTGGATACTAATAATCTATGCTAATTTATAAATATATATAAATATTTAAATAAATTTTGAAATTATATAAAGTGTATATACATATATATAATTATTCCATTCCTAATTTTAGCTTAGGACTTTAAGGGAGGGGGGAAAGAAATCATAAAAATTATGTTTTTGTAAGAAAGAGAGCAAATATTTTGGAGGAAAATATCTCCATCAAAAATTTTCAACAAAAAAATTTGTTGCTATTTTGCAACAAAAAAACTTGTTGCTATTTTGCAACAAATAAACTTATTGTTATTTTACTACATTGTACAGTGCAAATGAAGCTACCATTTGGGCTCATAAGGTGGAACCGCGCTAGTCGGACCCATAATCCCACAAGGGAGATTAGGAAATATCTAAAGTTCAAATATCGGGTGGTAGGCAACCTGATACTCAAGAAGACAAAGGCTTCGTTTGGCGCGATGGTGGCGGTCGTGAACGTGGTGGTCATGAACCGTCGTTTGTGAACGCCCGATCTCGCCTAACAAAATTCATGCATTTTATGCTCAAAACTAGTTTATTTTCTTCGCAGCGGTCATAACCTTTGTCTTGCCAAACATACACTCTATGATAATGACGTTTTTGACCCAACTCACCGGAGCAAAAAAACAGCGTCAAACGAAGCCAAAGTGCAAGCTTGAGTCCCAACCTAGAAAACATTTCAAGCTCAATGTATCTGTATGCACAAAACATTTGTGAGAAGCATCACATAGTCGGTGGAGATTGCATATATGCAACACATGTAAAATTCGAGGGAAGGTGAATCTAGCGGAACAAGTGAAATGTGAAACCAATGAGGGTTTATTCGGCGTGCGATTATTGGCTGTGGAATTGACTTTCCAACGAAAATCAATATCTGCGGAAATTGACTGTGTTGAATTCTAATTTTGTTGTTCAGCTGCAGAATGAAATTCGGCCAGTAGAATTGGAATTGAGACAAAAAAGATGTTCAGCTGTAGGTTGAAATTGGTATTGGAAAGAATGACAAAAAATGAGTGTCATGGCGAAAAATGCGCGCCAGGTGAAAAATACGCGCCCGGGTGGAAAATGCGCTCATCGGGCGGAAAATGAGCGCCCGGGCGGGAAATGAGCGTCGGGGCAGAAAATTCGCGCCCTTGTGGAAAATGCACGCTCAGGCAAAAAAATTGTGGCCCGGGCAAAAAATACTCGCCCGGGTGAGCTCGCAGTTCCGGAATGTTCAATTACAAAACCGGCAGCAGGACCTAAACATTCGACGGAGGGTTTTGTATGTTTACTTCAATGTCGATGACTTTTGAATCAAAAGTCAATTCAGTCCTAAAATCATTCATCCGAACAACAGTATTAATTTTTGTATTCTCAAAGCCAATTCTTAAATACCAATATCGTTCACGCAAACGGACCCTAAAGAAAGTTAAGATGAAGAGCATTTACATATGAGTACTTATGATGCATACAAAGATGATTCCAAGGGCATGTTCGTGGTCGGTCCGCAAACCACTAATGTTAATGGAAAGAGCTGATGGAGCAAGAACCGCGCCATAACACCTTGTCCAAAACAAGGTGCAAGGCCAATCAACTGGTAATCGATTATAATGTTTGATTGTAGAAGCAAGAACCAACTTTATCTCGCAAAATATTTTGCACAAGTTGAACCTCCGATGCCCTACAAGATCGTTTGGATCAAACAGTGGCTGACGTAAAAATAACTGAACAATGCAAGAGCGAGCAATTACAAAATATGCTCGGAGTCAAGTCCATTTTGAGCAAGCGAAACTAATGCAAGAGCGAGCAATTACAAAATATGCTCGGTGTCAAGTCCATTTTGAGCAAGCGAAACTAATGCAAGAGAGAGCAATTACAAAGTTGTAAGAATATATCGGGACCTCAATAACTTATTGGACTCTTGACTAAATACAAAAAAGTGTGTATCGTTGTAAGTTTAGGCTCTGTTTGGCGCGACGTTTTTGTTCGGGTGAGTTTGGACAAAACCGTCACCCATCATAGAATGTATGTTTAGCATGACCTCCATTAAGAACTGAAAACTAATTTTGAACATAAGAATAGATGAAGTTTTGAAGTGAGGTCGGGCAGTCACCATGATCGCCACCCCGCGCCAAATGGAGCCTTAATTGTAGCGGGACAAGCATGCTCCACAAGTCTCAATACAAAACACTTTTTTTATGATTCTAGTCTTTTTCCATCTTTTAGGCTACTGAAAATCTATACTAAAACTCTGGCCAATATGGCCAGCAATGCTTACGTTTTATTAGTTTTATTAGTGAAGAATTCTTCGTTGCGAGATTTTCTTTGGTTATTCCGCTGCATCAATCATTTAAATAAAAATAAAAGAAATATTATGTCCCCTTTGCAGGAGGGTCCCACCATAAGGGTGAAATGTAAGCAAATCTTATCGGGCATTTTTGCAAGAAGCTGCTTCCATAACTCAAACCCGTGACCTCAAGGTCAACCGGTGCGTCGAACCTCCCCTTGCCAAATTTTCATAAGAAAAAAAATCTCATTTTTGCTCTAGGCTCCGTTTGGCACTGCGTTTTTGCTCCGGCGAGTTTGGACAAACATGACCACCGTAGAATGTATGCTTGGTTGTCGAATGTATGCTCGGCATGACAACGGTTACGATCACCACCAAGAAAAGAAAAATAGTTCTGAAGATAAAAGTGGATGAAGTTCCTTAGGCGAGATCGGACGTTCACGAACAACAGTCGACAGTTCATAACCACTGGCCACTGCGTTCATGACCGCCAGCATCGTGTCAAACGGAGCCTCAATGTTGATCAGAGGATTTCATAAAAGAATGCGGGGGAAAGGGTGTACGTGTGTGCATGAGTGCGTGCACGTGGGGGCGTGTATGTGCGTGGTAGTCGTGCACGAGACTTTACCCGTGCTGGGCACAACTCATTCTTTTTTGAATCTTGCAAATCCATAACTTTAAAAATGGGTAAAATTGGAATAATGAATGTTACACCAAAGACTTATCTTCCCTCATCCATCTATACTAACATAAAAGCCAATTGTTCGACATATGTTATCTCGGTCATGTGGATACGTATGCGACAACATTCTAAGCAAGATCCCCTCACATTAATGCATGAATTATTTTCTTTTGTTTTTCCATGGGTGATGTTAAAGATGTGATACATAGAATCCAAGCAGGTTGGTTGAAGTGGAGGCGCGCCAGAGATCTTATGTGACCGTAAAGTACCATTAAAACTTAAAGGCAAGTTTCACCGTACTGCAATTAGAACAACGATGCTCTATGGTTCTGAGTGTTGGGCAGTGAATTGTGTACATGAGCAAAAAATGGTAGTTGCGGAGATGAGAATGCTTAGGTGGATGTGTGGACACACGAGACTGGATAAAATTAGGAATGAATGTATCAGGGATAAGACAGGAGTGACACCAATTGCAGATAAGATGCGAGAAGCTCGACTAAGATGGTTTGGACACGTACAAAGGAGACCATTAGAGGCACATGTTAGTGTTATGAAAGTTTAGACACTAGGCATGTTAAACAGGGGAGGGGTAGACCAATAATGACTTGGAATGAGACTATAAGGAAAGACATGATGTACTTATACATTAGTGAGATTATGACTAAAGATAGGGCACAATGGCGACAAAAGATCCCTATAGCCGACCCCACTATAGTGGGATAAAGGCTTGAGTGTTGTTGTTTCCATGGGTGATGTGAAAGTGGGTCATTCTGCCTATACAGTTTTGGTAGATTTACATTAACAAAATACACGCAACAATTCATTTGAATGGGCGGTGCAATCAAGCTCTGATAGGCTTATGATAACAAAATACACTTGTGAAGAGATAAATTGCAGCTAGCCCTACAACCAGTCATTTAGGGTTCAATTACAAAAGCTTTTGGAAAATAAAGGTCACACACCAGAATTGAAAGCGGCTTAATTGATTTCAGTCTTCATTTCCCTGCCAGTTGAACCATAGGGAGATCTGCTCACAAACCTGCCAATTAAGAGCATCAATTGGACAGCTGTCATTCATGTAGAGTTTTGATTTTTGGTCCTTTTTTTCCTTCAAATATTAATGGAGTGAAATTGTTTTGCTTTAAAAAAGGGGCCATTTACCGGGACCTCCCCTCTAAATTTGAAAAATTACAGATTGCACCCTCTCTTATTATTGAAATTACAAAAACCTCCCTTAAATGTTACAAAATATTACATTTACCTCCCCTGAAGTTCACATTCATAACATCCATGCACAAAAATACCCCTCTCGGAGTACATTTTATGGATGTTATGAAATGTGAACTTCAGGGGAGGTAAATGTTATGTTTTGTAACATTCAAGGGAGGTTTTTGTAATTTCAATAATAAGAGAGGGTGCAATCTGTAATTATGCTAACTTCCAAGAGAAGTTTTAGAGAAATTTTGGTAATTATTCGTTAAAAAAAAGAAATCTAATTATTCCTATCAACAAAAATCGTTTTTTGGGTAGAATATGGGGTAGACTGCTTTTGTATCTGGCACAACACAAATCCTCCTGAAAAAAAGTTTGTGCAGCAGGGTATGTTAGTTAGGGTTTCAAGAAAAAACATGTGGACCATTTTACATACAAGTTCGGTTCAACTTATTTGCAAAAGGTTAAATACTTCGGCTCCGCTTGGCACGGTGGTTACAACCGTCGTTCGTGAACGATCGACCTCACCTAAGAAACTTCATCCACTTTTATGTTCAAAACTAGTTTTCTTTTTTGATTGCGGTCATAACTGTTGTCATGCCAAACATGCATTCTATGACGGTGACGTTTTTGTCCAAACTAACCAGAGCACAAAAGCCACGCCAAACGGAGCCTTCACCTCTACTTGCAAAAGTTTTATAACTATTAATTTGTTAGTGTGTAATGAGCACACTCCAAAGGAGAAGCTACACAATCACTGATTTTTATTGTGCCTATTTCTATTTACAATTAGTCATTTCATGTGGACGATTCGAACCTAGAGATTTGGTCGCTCTCACCTCAAAAAATCCGCAAACACGGTAAAATAGAACTCTGAATATCAATCACCAGGGTTCACAAAAATAATTTTTCAGAAAATGAAACTCTAAGTATTCCAGGATACAATGATAGGTAGGAGGAGGCAGAAGAAAATAAAACATGGGCCTACTTCCCTAAGGATGTGGACTGGAAAGGCATCAGGTGAGACATTCCTTTAAGTGGATTCAGTATTCCATTATTGAACTGGAATACTGTTCCACCCTGAAAGGAAAAAAGTTAGGTAGGTTTATTTATATTATTATTATTAGAGATTGCTTTTCTAACCACTCCAGTCTTATGAAATAATTCAATTTCAAAAAGCAAGGAGAAGGAAGGGGGTTAGCTGGTCCTGAAGTTTTGACTACCGTCCCTTTCAAAAACAAAAAAAAAAAGTCAACGCAGCTATAATTTCATGCAATTATAGCAGTGAGTGTAAGTAAAATGGCCGGGTCTACCCGACTTGTAAACTGTGGGCATCCAACGGTCTCAAAGCGCTTTGAGATGTGTGCGGGCATCCACGCGGACCGTTGGATGCCCGCACTTTACGGTAAAGCGCATCACCCGCACTTTACCCCCCACCCCGCTTACCCGACTTCTATGACTTAAAAACCTTTTGGTCCCTTACCGTGGAACATTCTCTAGCACAATTTCATTCTCCCAGGTCATGTTACCAATCGAAGGCACACAAAACCCCTGAGGAGACAGCCAAAATTGTGGTCCACAAATGGTGTCAATTTTTTTGGGGGGTTTGGTCGAAGATGTCAAGGACCGCCGAAGATGACAATGCGGGCCACTAAGGCTTCGTTTGGTGCGGCTTATTTGCTCCGGTGGGTGAGTTTGGACAGAAACGCAATTATCATAGAATGTATGTTTGGCATGACAAAGGTTATGACCCCTACCAAAAAAATAAACTAGTTTTGTGCATACAATGCATGAAATTTTTTAGGTGATGTAGGGCGTTCACAAAGGACGGTTCATGACCACCGCGCCAAAAGAAGCCTAAAGCTATCTTTGATATTGTTGTGGCATTTGAGAATGCTTTGAAATTTTAGCGGCGATAGTAGTTACCTACGTTTGGGACAACCGTGGTGTTTGAGCGGTGACGGTGCAAAACAATAGTAATAAATGTAGCGGTGGCAGTTACCTATGTTTATTGCTAACGTTTGACCGCTCCTCCATAATTGTGGTGGTGCATCATCCTAAAAATCATTTTGAGAAAATAGCATTCGTGACCATACCTACCCACGATCACCACTTCCCCTTGCCCAAACAAAGCTGGAGTCTCAGTTTGGAGAGGATTTTTGGGAGAGCGGTTGACTGCCCTCCAACAACCACTGCTAGAAGTGCGAGGAGCAACAGGCCATCGCCTCTATTTCTTCGCTGCAGAAGCTTCCAGTGAACACCACTAGAAGGATGGTGGTGCAGATTTGCACCAAATAGAGCCGGTTTGGCGTATGACTGGGCCAAACCGTCCCTAAGTTGGTGTTAAGTATTTTATTTAATATGTCCACGTGTCCGAACCGACTCGTTATGGCTTAACGGGTTTCGTGTCAACCTGGGGCTAGGCTCTATGCTGGAGATACTATTTAACTCATTCCAAACTTGATGGGTAGAGTAGAATATCATGAGCGGTCTCTAACCCTAACAATTGCACAACTCGATAAACAACATAGCATATACCATGATTTTGACACAAAACATACGCCCGACAAAGAAATCCAAAATTTTGACAACTTCTTTTATCTAAGTCTTCATTTGATAGACAAACTTGATGATGAATATAGATAGGCCAATGTAGCAATTTTTCAAGCAGAATAGCTTCTTAATGATTTATGTGCATATTATAAGGACTCAAAACAGTATGCATGCTCTTTAAACTTTGTTGTGGTATGATGTATTTCAAACACAATGAATTTAATTCAAAATGTGTAAAGTTTAAGCATCATGATCTCCAGAAACAAGAAGCAAAAGTTTCATGAAGACTTTGCACAAACCTTAAATTCATGGAGTAGGAGTTTTTTTTTCTTCAAACTACATCATTTCCAACCTAAACATTTTGGAGCAAAAGCAAGGAAAAACAGAGGAGGTAAAAAAATCATCTTACCTATCCCGGCGCTTCTCGAGAAATCGCTGAAGTGAGTGCCTCCGTGCTACCGGAAGATCTGAATTCCGAAGAAGAGAAAGATTTGCATTCAGGGTGAAGTTAACATGAAGAAAATCTCTCTACCTTCTAAAAGATGCTGGAGATCTAACTTGTAAGAGCTTCTTTCTCACCAGTTTGAAGCTTGAGAAGATAGGGAGAAGGATTTGTGAGAAGCTGTGGTGGCTGAGGAGACGGTGCTGTTGAAGAGCTCTGCTGTGATGGAGACCTCGACAGGTTTGGTCCTGCCCTTGACGGAGCACTGCTCATGCTCGTTTTGTTTCCAGAGGAAGCCGCTGTAGATGTGGCTGCAGCAGCGATCAACATGATCGCGTGCGCCTGATCTTCGAAAGTGGCAGTAGTCAGCATGGAACGGCAGGGGAGAGAGAGAGAAAGAGAGGGAGGAGAGAGAGAGAACCTTCTCTGGAGAAACAGCGTCATAGACGTTTACTGTTCCATTGTAGAAGATAGTGAGCTGAGCGCCGGCGCTAGGGTTCTTCATTGCTGAAGCGCTTGAAAAGAATCGAGATCGAATGAATCAAGAAAAAAAATGTAATATAGTCTTTGACTGGAACAAATCCAAATCCGTATATTTTCCCTGGTTTTCATGAACGCTTCTATCCAGGGGAAAAAACTGAAAACACGAGGCGAACATCCATGTTTTAATCCTTAGAAAAAAAAAGTAAAGCCAGGCCACTGGTTCCATATCGAAGTAGCTAAACAAAAAGCATATGAATATAGAGAGCAGAACAAGACGACGAATGATACGATTTTTTGTTAATATCATAAAGAGGAGATATAATTAGGGCAGAACAAATTGACCTAAAAGAACGAGATCGTGCTGTAACCAGTCCTTCGCCGGAATCACGAACGTCTCAAACACTCACCCTATTCCCCCCTCTTTCGCTTCCCAAATTATGAACTCAGACAATTCAATCCACAAATTCTACAGATCACATCAAAGCGCATTAAAATCAGGCGCCGGCGCGCCGAAATCGGAGGTTCGCCGCCATACAGGTAAATTGAAATAAGCAAACCTGATGCTGCCGTCTCCTCCTGGCCCCTCTCCGATAGCAAATCCAAGTTTGCTGCCCGTCTCCGACTCCTCTTCCAGCTTCACAAGCGCCGTCGCCACCTGCTTCTTCATTTTTCTTCCCTTGTTCTCCATCATCGCTCCCCCGAGGCTGGAGTTCATCTGCGCCACCTCCGGGAGATCCATTACAATTACTTTAAGCCCTCTTCTTCTCTCTCCCTCTCTCTCTCCCTCTCTCTCTCCCACTGGTTTACTGAAACAGAAAATACAAACAGACCGTAAGACCAGGGCTAATATGTTTGTACGTTAAACAGATTCGTAGAACTCTACTAAAAATCAAATTTTCATTGTATTTATTATTTTTTCACATTATAAATTATGAATTGTTGATTCATGCATTTTTATGATCATTTTAAGTAGTCATATGTATATATTTTGAGCTGAAAATACATTTTTAAAAATGTGACTTTTTTTAACTATTATTTGTTGCGGGTCGTTCAACGCTCTCCTGGACCGGTCAAGCTGAACCGTCTTAGCTCGAGAGTAAGCCGAACGCTCAAATAGTCAAAAATGAGAACCAACAGTAGACAGCAGGATTCTTACGTGGAAAACCCGGAAAGGGAAAAAACCACGGGGCCTAGCCCAGTTCTGAATGATCCACTAGTGTCGTGAGTTACAGAGAGTTGCTTTTCGAGAGTGACATGCCACCGCTCATTACAAAGATTTTGCTAAGTCCTCGGGAGTCGAGCATGGTGAAGCGTGCTCTGAGACAGCTTTGGGTGGAGTGGTGCGGAGCGGCCTGGAGCGGAGCGCTGCAGTGCGGCCTGGAGCGGAGCGCTGCGGAGCGGCCTGGAGCAGAGCTGCCTAGAACGGAGCGCCCTTGAGCAGAGCGCTACGGAGCAGTTTGGAGCGGAGCGCTGCGGAGCAGTGTGGAGCGGAGCGCTGCGGAGCAGCCTGAAGCGGAGCGCTGTGGGACAACCTGGAGTGGAGCGCTGGCGGAGCGGCCTGAAGCGGAGCGCTGCGGAGCGGAGCAGCCTGAAGCGGAGCGCTGCGGAGCGGAGCAGCGCTGGAGGGGAGCGCTGCAGAGCGGCCGGGAGCGGAGCGCTGCGGAGCGGCCCGGAGCGGAGCTGCTTTGAGCGGAGCAGCGCTGGAGCGGAGCGCTGCGGAGCGGCCTGGAGCGGAGCTGCTTTGAGCGGAGCTGCTTTGAGCGGAGCGCCCTTGAGCGGAGCGCTACGGAGCGATGCGAGACAGCCTGGAGCGGAGCGCTGCGGAGCAGCCCGGATCCAAGCCACCGAGATCCTCCCAAGTTCTTGAAGTAAAGCTGGAGTGTTGAGGGAGATCTCTGAGGGTAGCTCGAAGGTCCATGAAGATCTTCCAAGAGTCCTTGCCGGAAAACTCAAGAGCTCTTTCTTCTCCCAGTGCCAAAAGGTCTCTTCAAATGGAGGCCCGACCCTCCTTTTATAGTTTTTGAGGAGGGCGTTCCGGTAACTGCGTCATGCTGATTCTTGGACGAGCGAATGAGGATGCTTGTTTCGGGGCACGCGGATTGTCAACTTTGTATTTGTGATGAGTTTGCCCTTCGGTCACGCTGGGCAGCCTGTGCACCCTCTCTGGTGGTGGTGGTGGCCGGCGATCGCCGCCGGAGAAGGACGATAGCGGCGCGCTTCGCGGAACAAGTAGGAGCGAGAGCGCTTCTTATGGACCACAAGAGAGCAGGAGCGCTCTCTGCAGAGCATGAGGGAGCGGGAGCACATGAGCACCTCCCGCAGAGCAGGCGCGAGCAGAAGCGCTCCTACGGAGCAGGCAGGAGCGGAAGCGCTCCCTGCAGAGCGGGGGCGAGCGGGAGCGCAGGATCGCAGGATCGCCCCGCACGGAACAGGAGCGAACGGGGGGCGCAAGAGCGTCTCCCGCGGAGCAGTAGCGAGCAGAAGCACAGGAACGCCTCCCGTGGAGCGGGAGCGCCTTCGGTGGAGCTGAAGCGCCTTCAGCGGAGCATGAGCGAGCGGGAGCACAGGAGCACCTCCCGCAGAGCAGGCACGAGCAGAAGCGCTCTTACGGAGCAGACATGAGCGAAAGCGCTCCATGCGGAGCGGGAGCGAGCGAGAGCACAGGAGCACCTCCCGCGGAGCAGGCGCGAGCGGGAGCGCAGGAGCGCCTCCCGCGGAGCAGGAGCGAGCGGGAGCGCAGGAGCGCCTCCCGCGGAGCAGGAGCGAGCGGGAGCGCAGGAGCGCCTCCCGCGGAGCAGGAGCGAGCGGGAGCGCAGGAGCGCCTCCCGCGGAGCAGGAGCGTCTCCCGCGGAGCAGGAGCGAGCGGGAGCGCAGGAGCGTCTCCCGTGGAGCAGGAGCGAGCGGGAGCGCCTCCCGCGGACCAGGAGCGAGCGGGAGCGCCTCCCGCGGAGCGGGCGCGAGCCGAGTCACTCTTGCGGAGCAGGCGAGAGCAAAAGCGCTCTCCGGGGAGCGGAAGCGCCTTCGGCGGAGCAGGAGAGCCTCCCGCAGAACATGAGCGAGCGGGAGCGCAGGAGCGCCTCCCGCGGAACAGGAGCGAGCGGGAGCGCAGGAGCGCCTCCCGCAGAGCAGGAGCGAGCAGAAGCACTCGTGCGGAGCAGGTGGGAGCAGAAGCGCTCTCTGCGGAGCCGGGGCGCTTTCTGCGGAGAAGGAGCGAGCGGGAGCGCATCCCGCGGAGCGGGCGCGAGCAGAGTCACTCTTGCGGAGCAGGCGAAAACGGAAGTGCTCTCCGGGGAGCGGAAGCGCCTTCGATGGAGCAGGAGCGAGCGGGAGCGCATGAGCGCCTACCGCGGAGCAGGAGCGAGCGGGAGCGCAGGAGCGCCTCCCGCGGACCAGGAGCGAGCGGGAGCGCAGGAGCGCCTCCTGCGGAGCAGGAGAGAGCGGGAGCGCAGGAGCGCCTTTCGCGGAGCAGGAGCGAGCGGGAGCGCAGGAGCGAGCAGAAGCACTCTTGCGAAGCAGGTGGGAGCGGAAGCGCTCTCTGCGGAGCCGGAGCGATTTCTGTGGAGCAAGAGCGAGCAGGAGCGCATCCCGCGGAGCGGGCGCGAGCAGAGTCACTCTTGCGGAGCAGGAGAAAACAGAAGCGCTCTCCGGGGAGCGAAAGCGCCTTCGGCGGAGCAGGAGCGAGCGGGAGCGCAGGTGCGCCTCCCGCGGAGTAGTAGCGAGCGGGAGCGCAGGAGCGCCTCCCGCGGATCAGGAGCGAGGGGGAGCGCAGGAGCGGCTCCCGCGGAGCAGGAGCGAACGGGAGGGCAGGAGCGCCTCCCGCGGAGCAGGAGCGAGCAGAAGCACTCTTGCGGAGCAGGCGGGAGCGGAAGCGCTCTCTGCGGAGCCGGAGCGCTTTCTGCGGAGCAGGAGCGCCTCCCGCGGAGCGGGCGCGAGTAGAGTCACTCTTGCGGAGCAGGTGAAAACGGAAGCGCTCTCCGGGGAGCGGAAGCGCCTTCGGCGGAGCAAGAGCGAGCGGGAGCGCCGGAGCGCCTCCCGCAAAACAGGAGAGAGCGGGGGCGCAAGAGCGCCTCCCGGGGAGCGGGAGCGAGCGGGAGCGCAGGAGCGCCTCCCGCGGAGCAGGAGCGAGCGGGAGCGCCTCCCGCGGAGCAGGAGCGAGCAGAAGCACTCTTGCGGAGCAGGCGGGAGCGCTCTCTGCGAAGCCAGAGTGCTTTCTGCGGAGCAGGAGCGAGCGGGAGCGCAGGAGCGCCTCCCGCGGAGCGGGCGCGAGCAGAGTCACTCTTGCGTAGCAGGCGAAAACGGAAGCGCTCTCCGAGGAGCGGAAGCGCCTTCGGCGGAGCAGGAGTGAACGGGAGCGGAGGAGCGCCTCCTGCGGAACATGAGCGAGCGGGAGCGCAGGAGCGCCTCCCGCGGAACATGAGCGAGCGGGAGCGCCTCCCGCAGAACAGGAGCGAGCGGGAGCGCAGGATCGCCTCCCGCAGAACAGGAGCGCCTCCCGCGGAGCAGGAGCGAGCGGGAGCGCAGGAGCGCCTCCCGCGGAGCAGGAGCGCAGGAGCGCCTCCCGCGGAGCAGGAGCGAGCAGAAGCACTCTTGTAGAGCAGGCGGGAGCGGAAGCGCTCTCTGCGAAGCCAGAGTGCTTTCGGCGGAGCAGGAGCGAGCGGGAGCGCAGGAGCGCCTCCTGCGGAGCGGGCGCGAGCAGAGTCACTCTTGCGGAGCAGGCGAAAATGGAAGCGCTCTCCGAGGAGCGGAAGCGCCTTCGGCGGAGCAGGAGCGAGCGGGAGCGCAGGAGCGCCTCCCGCGGAACAGGAGCGAGCGGGAGCGCAGGATCGCCTCCCGCGGAACAGGAGCGCCTCCCGCGGAGCAGGAGCGAGCAGGAGCGCAGGAGCGCCTCCCGCGGAGCAGGAGCGAGCAGAAGCACTCTTCCGGAGCAGGCGAGCGCGGAAGCGCTCTCGAGGCTGCTTAGCTGCAATATTTAGACCTGACATAAAAGCTGGAGCCTCCCTTCGGGTCCGGTCGAGGCCGCTATGAGAAACACTCGGTCCGACCCAAACTGAACCCTTTTAGGGGAACCCCATCATTATTATAATTGCATTTTACATTGAAAATGCAGTCCGGTTGCAACTGTATTTTACATTGCAGTTGTATTTTACACTGAAAATGCAGTTTCACAGCATTCTTTATATGTGTTGAACGTACAGAATTATCTGAGAGAATATTTATGCACGGTAAGGCACAGTGATCATAGTAGATCACCTTCATAGAGCAAGTACAGTCGTATGATTTTTGTTTTTCACGGTATAGATTTTTTGTGAAAATATATGTTGTATATATATAATACAGTCGTATTGAAAAGTGATCCTTACGGTGGACATACGACACAAAAATACAGGCCAATCCGCCGGAATCAAAAATATAGTTGTTAACTGTACCTAAAGCACGACAAGGTATCGCACACGATAAATCACGCTCAGGTTAACCGTACCAACAATTTTTCCTAAGACTAGGGTGAGCAAACACAGCTCCAAAACTTGGAACTGATCTCCAATAAAATTTATTTTTAATGTATTCCAGATTAATCAAACGGGATTAAACTATTCGTTTTAAAAGTTCAAATCCATTTTGTAAAATTTAATTATCTGTTTTTATTGAAACTAACACCATGTCATATCATAACAGAAATAATAAAATAAGGGCGCTGCTATTAGCACTGTCCTTTTATCTATTAGCACTCAAAATTTTAAAATTTTATGGTTTATTAGCACTCACTTTTGTCTATTAGCACTCAGAAATTTAAAATTTTATTGTGTTATTTTTAATAGCCGCAAACAACCCTTTCCCCTTAGATGCATGCCCCTACACATCTCCCCTCGCAGAAACGACGCCGTTGGAGTCGGCGGCGATGACGATGCCGTTGGCGGCGGTGACGATGGCATTGGAGTCGGCGGCAACGTCGATGGCGTTGGCGGCGGTGACGATGGTGTTGGTGGCGGCGACGATGGCGTTGGCGGAGGCGACGATGGCGTTGGAGTTGGCGGCGACGACGATGGCGTTGGCGGCGACGACGATGGCGTTGGAGTTGGCGGCGACGACGATGGCGTTGACGGAAGCGACGATGACGTTGGAGTAGGCGGCGACGACGATGGCATTGGCGGAGGCGACGATGGCGTTGGAGTGGCGGCGTCGACGATGGCGTTGGCGGCGGCGACGATGGCGTTGGCAGCAGCGACGATGGCGTTGGCGGCGGCGACGATGGCGTTGGCGGCGACGACGATAGTGAAAATGATATTTTTATTATGTTAAAAAAAATTGACAAAAAAGTGCTAATAATAATAGTGCTTTGCTAATAGGCAGGTTGAGTGCGAATAGACAATCACTTAAAACAGCGCTTGCTAATAGCCGCGAGGGCAAATAAACAAAAGCGCAGTGCTTATAGCGGCGCACTAAAATAAAACAACATGAGAAACATTCTTTATTATAATATGGGTGATGTTATTAGTAAATTTTACTTTGCTTTAACAAATCATTACTAATAGTAAAACCTCAAATTAAAAAATTGTTATTTGAAAATTATTTTGTTATTATCAAATCACCAAATTTTTTTAAAAAAAAAATCCCCACCCTATAATGAGTTGCATTCATTCATTCAAAATATGCTTTTGTATTAATCTAAAGTTTAGTGTTACAAAATCATTCTAGCCGTCGTAGGTCTGGAAGGAAGAGGACTCGGGCGACGAAATGCGAAGCCCTATCCGTCGTCGTCGGAGTCGGCTGAGAGGGACTGAAGTAAGTATGAAGTTATTCTTTAGTGAGTTCACGTGCTGAAAATTATTTGGGTGCAAGTAGGATAACAAAATGCTTAAATCCCATGGCCACGAATTCTTTATGTTTTAATGTTGTGCATAATAAACCCAACCAGATCTCGGATTAATGAAATTTAGGCTTTACGAAGAATATCATAAAAACAATCTCTATTTAGCAAATCATTACTATTAGCAAAACCACAAATCTAAAATGATTATTTAAAATTTCCACCGTATAATGAGTTACATTTATTCATTCAAAATATGTGTTTGTATTAAACAATAGTTTAGTATTACAAAATAATAGGTCTCGAAGAAAGAGGACTCGGGAGACGAAATGGGTAGCCCTAGCCGGAGTGAGCTGAGAGGGAAGAAAGTAAGTATGAAGGTGTTCTTTAGTGTGTTCAAGTGTTGGAAACTATTTGGGTGCAAGTAGGATTACAAAATCCTTAAATCACACATCCACGAATTCATTATGTTCTGATGTTGTGCTTAATAAACGAGCCAGATTTCAGATTGATGAAACTTAGGCTTTAAGACACCCTAAATTCATCTCAAATCCTCCGACTAAACTGACTTTTTGCTTTTGGAGCTCACTAGAACAGGAGCAAAAAATGATTTGTGGTTGGTTTGCTAATATAAATTATAGAGATTTGAAAATAATGCAAAAAAGAAGAAGATTTTTCTATATTTTTTATTTGCTAAAAGTGAAACAATGTTTGCTAATAAAAGCACCCTAAAACATTCATATTTACAATTCTATCACTTTTTATTTTAAATTTTATAATTTTTAATAATTTAATTAAATTTATTTATTTTGAGATGAAATCATCAAAGTTCAACTTTGCAAAAATTTCAACGGAAAGCAGCATTATCTTCAAAGTTCAACTTTGCATCAGCAGTCACTAGCTGCTCATCGAATGTCTCAGCAATTGGATTGACCTCTCATAAGGGGTAATAAGTCTTTCAAAAGAGTTCATAAAGCTTCAACACTTGCTCAATTGAAGCATTCCTATAAGCGGTTTAGGGCTAGGAAAGTAGGCGGCGGCGGCGAGCTTGGGAAGTAGGCAGTGGCGGCAAACGGCGAACCAGCAGAGGTGTCAAGCTAGAATTGAGGAGTCACGATGTGCTAAATCACAATATAAACTTTGTCTCCTTCTCTTCTCAAGGCACAAGTAGTTTACCTTCTCTCCCTCATCTGTAAAAGATTATATGATATTATTTCAAAAGATCTGTGAAGGTTGTTAGGTCTCTACTATACAAGACTCAGAAGATTCTGAAGACTCATAGCAAAAGGACTGTCGTTTTCGACTTGTATTAAGTAGTGTCATCTCACACACTGTAGAAGAGAGGAGTAGTACTCATATTTTGAGGAACTTCTATAAAAACTTTTATCTCGTCTGAGATGAATGCTTTACAACTTAGATCAATGATTTTTCATGCACTTTTTGTGCTTATTTCTATGCTTTCGGATTTTCTCTTTTTATCTTTTATCATCTCTCTATACGATATGGCTGAGTTCATTTGTGTAACTCACATAAGTAGTTTTGCTTTCGGTTTTTCTTTTTTTCTATTAAGTAATGTTCATAACCATTTTCGCACATTTTTTTTGAATTTGTATTATTTTTAACTTCAGTGAGATCATAATAAATAAATCTATAGTGCAAAAATGAAGATTTTATCCTCTATAATAATAATAATAATAATAATAATAATAATAAATATTTCTACCACAAATAATCATCAAAACACAAACTCTCATTAAAGCAATATGTCACCAATTGATATACAACTCATGTGATCAATGTGCTCATGAAAGATCTTTGGTATTGAACCCTTGGTGTGTAGATTCACTGACATAGAGTTTGTCATAATATGCTTTATATAGATTTGACTACTCATAACTCCCTCTTTAATCGACAATAATTTATCTCCATGTGCTTAGATTTAGAATCTCTATAATTATTATTGGAATACAATACAACATATTTATTCACACAAATATGTTAAGTAATCTTTCAACATAGCTCTGTAACTCGGATCGGTTCGGTTCGGTTCCACTCAGAACCAAGAATCGACCCGTATAGGTTCGATTCCAAAATTCTGGAATCGGAACCGACCCACGGTTCTAATTTGTAGAACCGGAAACCGAACCGGAAATGTCATGGACGGTTCCGGTTTGGTTCTCGGTTCTTTAAATTCTATTTCATGGACAACAAATTGCCTTCAAAAAATGAAAAATCTGAGAGAAATGTTTGCAAAATCGGAATCACAATATTGACGCATAAAGACATTAAGACATTATAAATAAAGTTAATGAAGGGCGCATAGTTGTCAATCAAAGATGATGTAGAGAAGAAGCCTTAACACGACGACGAGGAGTGCACAGAGAAGGGTGCATAGTTCTTCAATGCTCCTGCTCCCAGGGTAACGGGACAAGGCATTGGGATGTCTCAAAAGTAAATAAGCGAAGAAGAGGAAAGAGAAGTGTTGCGGGTCGCTTAGGGCTCTTGGTAGACCGGTCGAATTGAACCACCTTAGCTCGGGAGCGAACTAAGCGCGCAAACAGTCACAGAGAAATTCGTTGAGTACACTGAGACGTTTTAACGTGGAAAAACCCGGAAAGGGTGAAAAAATCACGCGGCCGGGGCTGTGCCGACCAAACTTCACTATCTTCTGAGAGGTTACAATCCGATGTTTAGAATTCGAGCGCGACAGGCCGCCGCTCGTTACAATATGAGGGGGGGAGAGAGAGAAAGAGAACGTTCCAAGGGTGACAGGCCACCTCTCGGAAAAAACTAAGTCTTTTCCTTCTGAGAATGGTAGAGAACGAAAGTGAGAATGCCTTGTCCGCTTTCGTGAAGACGAAAGTGAGAGCGATGTGTCCGCTTTCGTGAGAACGAAAGTGAGACTGCTGAGTCGCCTTTTGGGACGAAGGAAAACTTCAAGTCCACGAAGGAGATCTTCAAGCGCCGAGGGAGAAATCCGTGGAAATCTTCAAGGAGCTCTCCCGGGTCCAGAAGGCAAGGTCCCTTGAAATGAAGCCCTGGGGCTCCTTTTATAGCTTTGGTCGGGGGTAGCCCGGTAATCTTGTCATTGTAACCACCATAACCACCTGGGAGGACGAATCATATTTTCCGGTTCAAAGCCCACGAATCACCATTTTTCGTAAATAACCGTCATGCCCTTCGAGGAAAGGCGACAAGCTGTTCCTGAAAAGTGAGAAACTGAAAAGTCAAAAAGTGAGCGAGCCGAGTCGGAAAAGTGAGCGAGTCGGAAATGTGAGCGAGTCGGAAAGACAAAATGTGAGAAGTTAGAAAAGACAAAAAGTGAGCTAAGCGCGCTCAGAAGCGTTCTGAGCACGTAACGAATGGGGAATTGCTCCGAACGGAGCCCGAAAAGCGGGCGGCGAGCCGGAAGAGGGGGGACTCACCCCAACCTTGCTTCGAAGGAGGGCGGTTCGACCGCCCCTAAAGGCGGGCGTGGCGCGGCCGCACCCGAGGGAGGGGGCGACCCCTCTTGGCCGCACCCCAAGGGGGTGCGGCTTGGCCGCACCCCAAGGGGGTGCGGCTTGGCCGCACCCCACATGGGGTGCGGCTTGGATGCACCCCAAAGGGGGGTGCGGCGTGGCCGCACCCGTCATGGAGTGCGGCTTGGCCGCACCCCACATGGGGTGCGGTTTGGCCGCACCCCCAAAAAAGGGGGGTGCGGCTTGGCCGCACCCCTCATGGGGTGCGGTTTGGCCGCTCCCCCCACTATGGGGGGTGCGACTATTCGCACCCCACTAGTGGGGTGCTAGCCGCACCTTGGTAGCGGGGTTCAGTCATGGTGGGGCGCGACGCGCGTGCGTGCTCGCGTGTTGGCGGTGAAAATGGCGGGCCCGTCCTCCTCAACCCGGGCGATCGTGCATTGACCGTTGACCCCACCTCCTCTTAGTGGAGTTTTTTCCTAGATGCACCCCAAGGCCTCTACGGATATATAACATAAGCCCCCCAAACCTTCGGAGTCCGAATTTCGCCGTGGAGGAGTTAGGAGGTTTTGATTTTTCTGTGGCAGTTTTGATCATTGCTCTCCTCGTGGTGCCTTGGGTAGGAATCGCTGTCGAGGGATGGTTGTGTGGTTGCTTTTGCTTTCTTGTTCTGTTTAGCCGTTTCTCGCTCTGTGCTGCGTTGCAATAACATTCTCGTGGCCCTGCCGCCCCTTGGGATTGTTGCTGGCTTGTTGTTTAGCGTTGATGCCCGAACTGCTTGATAGCTTTTTACGAGGCGACGGAGGAGTATGCACGGGTTCGAGCCGGCAAGTTTTTCATAATAATAACAAGAAATCAGTTTGCGCGAGTCCGAGCTCGCGGCTTTCACATAATATAGGCTTGGCCGGTGAATAGCTGGTGTATTCAAACCGGGGCGAACGTAAGGGGGACAGGCCCCTACGGCGCCGGGACTCTACGGCGGAGGAGAAGGGCGAACCTTCAATCGACGACGGTGCGAAGTCCCCGGGGCAGGGCCCCGAGATGGCCGGTGAATAGCTGGTGTATTCAAACTGGGGGCGAACATAAGGGAGGCAGGCCCCTACGACGCCGGGACTCTACGACGGAGGAGAATGGCGAACCTTCAATCGACGGCGGTGCGAAGTCCCCAGGGCAGGGCCCCGAGATGGCCGGTGAATAGCTGGTGTATTCAAACCGGGGGCGAACGTAAGGGGGGCAGGCCCCTACGACGTCGGGACTCTACGACGGAGGAGAAGGGCGAACCTTCAATCGATGGCGGTGCGAAGTCCCCAGGGCAGGGCCCTGAAATAAAGATCTTCCAGAATTGAATATAGATGTTGAAGCATACATTTTTTATAGTAAAAATCGTTTTGCACATAGTTTTTGAAATATAAGATAAGTTTGCACGAGTCTGAGCTCGTGGCTTTGCATACAATACATAATATAAGATAAGTTCGCACGAGTCTGAGCTCGCGGCTTTGCATACATAATATAAGATAAGTTTGCACGAGTCTGAGCTCGCGGCTTTCTACTTGATAGAAGACTTGATGTTACTGATAGAAGCGGCGTAGGTTCTGGGCATTCCAGGTGCGTGGTAGAGTCTTTCCTTCCGCTGTTCTGAGCCTGTATGTTTCGGGTTTTACGATTGCAGTGACAACGTACGGACCTTCCCAGGTGGGTGAGAGTTTATCTCCTTGGGGGCCCTTTCCAGCCGCCTCGATGCTGCGTAGGACGAGATCTCCTATGTTGATTGGTCTGGGCTTCACCCTTCTGTCATAGAGCCGAGCTATGCGCCTTTGGTAAGAGGCGGCACGCTGGGCAGCGTCGTCCCAGACTTCGGGGATTAGGTCAAGGTTTTCCCGAAGCAGTCCGTCATTCTTGCTGGGATCGAAGGTTAGCACTCGAGTGCTCGGAATGCCGATGTCGATGCAGATGACCGCTTCAGTACCGTAACAGAGGTTATATGGCGTCTCTCCTGTGGGAGTCCTCTCTGTTGTTCGATATGCCCATAGTACGTTTGGGAGTGCGTCTACCCATTGTCCCCCAGCTTCTTCCAGGCGCGTCTTCAACCCTTTGAGGATGGTGCGGTTCGTAACTTCTACTTGTCCGTTGGTTTGCGGATGTGCTACGGCGGTATGACGAAGGTTGATCTTCAGGTCCTCGCACATCTTAGTGAAGGACTTCCCAGTGATCTGGGCGCCGTTGTTGGCAATGATTGTTGCTGGGATACCGAAGCGGCAGACGATGTTTTTCCAGACAAATTGTTTAGCGTACTCTTCTGTGATTTTGGCTAGGGGTTCCGCTTCTATCCACTTGGTGAAGTAATCGATGGCTAGGATGATGAACTTCCTCTGTCCGGAAGCCAGAGGTAGGGGGCCGAGGAGGTCGATTCCCCATTGCGCGAACGGCCACGCACTTTGGAGTGTGGAGAGCGCGACCGGGGGCTGACGAGGCACGTTGGCATGCAGCTGTCAGCTCCTGCACTTTTGGACCAGCTCGGCTGCGTCCCTCTTCATTGTTGGCCAATAGAAGCCTTGGCGTAGTATCTTTTGTGCCAACGCCTTTCCGCCCAGATGCTCTCCGCAGACTCCCCCGTGCACTTCTCTGAGGGCGTAGTCTGACTCGCCCGCCGGTAGGCATTTTAGATATGGTCCTGAGAATGCCCGCCTGTAGAGCTCCCTGTCCACGATAGTGAATGATGTCGCCCGCATCCGTAATCTTCGTGCCTCTAGGCGGTCCTCAGGGAGGTGTCCGTGCTCGAGGTAAGCTCGTAAGGGGGTCATCCAGGATGACTCTTCCTGGTGGATGGTTGCGACCTCCCACGACCCTTGAATACTCGGAATCACGATCTCTTCTATTCGGCGTTGAAAGTGCACAGTTAACCTCACTAGAATTCTCTAGAGGGGGGTGAATAGAGATTAAAAATATTTTGTGCAATGTTAATATATATATGTGTATGATCACAGATTATAGCTTCCCACACACCAACAAGAATTAAACAAATAAAGAAAGTTAATGCAAGAAAAGAAATCACAGCACAACACAAGAAAATATAGTGGTTCCCCAAACTTTGGGTAGTCCACTCTTCTACCCCCTTGGTAGGAATTCACTATCTTGCACTGAGTCTTTTGATAAGGAGACTCTTAGAACCACCCTGAGTCTTTTGACAAGGAGACTCTTAGAACCAACTGAGTCTTTTGAAAAGGAGACTCTTATAACCAGTACACTGAATTTTTTGAAGAGAGATTCTAAAAACTCTTTTACAATGTTTAAGTAAAAATAAGAAAGAAGAAAGAAATAAGAACAAGAATGAATCTTCTTCCTAGCAAGAAGATTGGAAGCACAAGAAGTGAATTAAATCTTTCTTCTATAGAGAGAAGAAGATTGGTAGCTTTTCTCTCTTATGTGAGAGCTATCAGAATTCGCAGCAGGGTGACTTCAGAAGCAGAGAGAAGAAGAATGCTTGAATATTGCTGCAGGACTATTTCTCAATTCTCTCTTTTTCACTTGGGAGCTTTTCCTCTTTTCAAATGTAAAAGTGGTGAATCACTTGACTACTTCTTCTGCCGACCTCCTCTTTATTTATAGCTCTGTTTCAATCAAATAATACTAAAGGAGAGTAATCAATTAGCAGACAGAGTATTAGAAAGAAAGAGAAATTCCCATAATAGTTATATCCATAGAAGGAAAGTATTCATTCTAATTTCAAATAATGTCCATAATGAATTTTAACAAATTAGCCAAGAATCTAATAGAGGAAAAGAAAGATTCAGAACGGCTATAAGACATAAATTGATTCCATATAGATCAGATCTATAAGATAAAGAAAGAGATCTGGCGATTTTGAATTCTGTCATAAAGATCGACGTGCGTCGATTACTATTCGACGCAAGCGTCAAATACATCCTGTCTGGACGTCGAGAGGAGAATAAGGAAGGTGCGTCGATAAAGGTGCGTCGACAACATTAGATGCGTCGACTAGAAATCAGAGTAACGTCGACAACACATACGTCGAAATCTTCCTAGAGTTACTTCGACTCAATCTGAAGGAAACGTCGACTACATTTCGACGTTGCGTCGAATACTATTCGACGCATATTTACTTAGCCTTATTTTTCATTCTTAGAATTCTTCTTTAACTCATTTCTAGGGGTTAAGAGAAATCATTTTCCCAACAGGCGTCTTCGAGACTGGTAGCTGGAGGGTGAAGTGGCGAGCTTGGATAGAGCATCAGCCCTGAAATTCTGCTCCCGGGGAATGTGTAGAATTTGATACGACGGGATCTTCTGGAGGAGTAATTTTGCGAATACGAGGTATTTCGTCATCTGGTCACTCTTGGCCTCGTAGTCTCCTTCTACTTGTGAGACTACGAGTTGAGAGTCTGCGTAGATAGTTAGGTTTTCTACTTTGCAATTGATGGCGAGTCGAAGACCGGCGATCAGCGCCTCGTACTCTGCAATGTTGTTTGTCGCGGGGAACTTCAACCGGAGGCCGTAATCCAAGGTGATCCCATCGGGACTTATGAGGAGCAGTCCCGCTCCGGCCCCTTCAGCTCCAGAGGCACCGTCGACATAGAGAGTCCAATGGGGGCTAGTGGTGTCTTTGACGGGAGCTGCTTCTGGTGGGATGGTGTACTCTACAACAAAGTCGGCGAGTACTTGTGACTTGATGTCTGGTCGGGGCAGGAATTGGATGTCAAACTCGCCGAGTTCTATGGCCCACTTTACTAGTCTTCCTGAGACTTCTGGTTTCTGGAGGATTGCTCGCAGTGAGAGTTGTGTCAACACTTTTACTGTATGAGCCTGGAAGTAGGGCCGAAGCTTCCTCGCCGAAAAGACAAGGGCCAAGGCTGTCTTGTCCGCTGCTGGATATCTGGTTTCGGTGTCAGAGAGGACTTTGCTGAGGTAGTAGATTGGTCGTTGCACCCCTCCTTCATCTTTCATGAGCACTGAGCTAAGAGCCGTAGGTGACACTGCCAGGTATAAAAATAGAGTTTCTCCGGGGGTGGGCTTTGACAGAAGCGGTGGCGAAGCCAGGTATTGTTTAAGAAGTTCGAACGCCACCTGACACTCGTCAGTCCACTGGAAGCCGGAGTGGCGCGCTCCCCGGAGGATTTTGAAGAAGGGGAGGTACTTGTCTCCCATTCGTGACAAGAAACGGGATAGCGCAGCGATCCTCCCGTTCAGGCGTTGCACTTCCTTAATTGAGCGAGGTGGCGACATATCTTCCAACGCCTTGATCTTCTCAGGGTTGGCCTCAATCCCCCGATGGGTTACCATGAAACCTAAGAACTTTCCCACCGTCACACCAAACGCGCACTTGCTGGGATTGAGCCGCATCTGGAAGCGACGGAGAAGTTGAAAGCACTTTCCCAAGTCTTTCAAGTGGTCGCAACGGTGGACGCTTTTCACCAGCATGTCGTCCACGTAAACCTCCATCGTTTCCCCGATGAGATTCTTGAAGACCTTGTTCATTAGCCTTTGATAGGTGGCTCCGACATTTTTGAGACCGAAGGGCATCACCTTGTAGCAGTAGACTCCTCTGTCGGTGCGGAAGGCGGTATGCTCCTCGTCCGCGAGGTTCATCCTTATCTGGTTGTGACCTGAATAGGCATCCATGAAGCTGAGTAGCTCGTGGCCGGCCGTCGCGTCAACGAGCTGGTCGATCCTCGGGAGGGGGAAGCTGTCCTTTGGACATGCCTGGTTCAGATTGCTGTAGTCGATGCACATTCGCCATTTCCCGGAGGCCTTTTTCACCATGACCACGTTGGCAAGCCACGTGGGGTATTCCGCTTCGCGTATGAACCGTGCCTCGAGGAGTTTAGCTACTTCCTCCTCGATCGCTTTCAGTCGCTCGGGGGCAAAGTTTCTCTTTTTTTGAATTACAGGCCTACAGGCGGGGTTGATGTTTAAAGAGTGATAGATGACTTCAGGATCCACCCCGGGCATGTCTTCTGGGCTCCAAGCGAAGATGTCCTCGTTCTCTTGCAGGAAGGTTGTGAATTCTTCTCGTTCTTCTCGTGACAGGAGTGACCCGACCAGAACAGTCCGGGTCGAGTCTTGCTGGGAGAGTGGTACTTCCACTAGTCCTTCGATGGGCGCTCCTCGCTGCAGAGTGGCTTCGTCTCGCAGGTCGAAGTTATTGATATTGAGAGCGGTTGCCTTCACTGGTTGAGCCTGCTTCAGATAGTAGGTTCTGGCTTCCTCTTGGTCTCCTCTTACGACTCCTATGCCTGCGGCAGTTGGGAACTTCATAGCCAGATGCGGAATAGATGGGACTGCCCCAAAGATAGACTGGAGCGGTCTCCCGAAGATGGCATTATAGGCGGAAGTGGATTCCACCACCACGAACTGGATGCCGTACGTTGACTGTCTTAGAAACTCGCCCAATGTGACTGGGAGAGTGATCATGCCTTGAACAGGGACATGTCGATTGTCGAAGCCGTAGATGGGCCCGGCCGCAGGGCTGAGCTGATCCTTTGTGAGCTTCATATTTTGCAAAGTAGAAAGGAACAAAACATCAACTGAGCTTCTGTTATCGACCAATATCCTCTTTACGTTAAAGCAAGGGTCCCCGATCCCTGCGCTGATTACGAGGGGATCCTGGTGCGGTAGTCGTAATCCTTGCAGGTCTTCTTCCCCGAAAGCGATCGTAATGTCCTGTTTGAGCTTCTTGTCTTCGTGGTCCCTCGGGAGTTTGGCTATCGAGAGGATTTGCGCCGCCAGGATGGAAGGTCCAGCGATCGTTTCGATTTCTCCCACCATATGCCTTCCTCCTTGCGCTCCCCGGGGAGCGGGAGGCTGTTCCCTTGCATCCCTAGGCTGCTGAGGCTGATTGGGAACCTGGCCTTGTAGGAATCTCCCTAGGAGTCCCTGGCGGACGAGACGCTCGATTTCGTCTTTAAGTCTGGAACACTCTTCAGTGGTATGCCCGGTTCCCCGATGGAACTCGCAGTACCTGGACTGGTCGCCCCTTGGGTTTGGGGCTAACGTCCGAGGTGCGCGGAGTTCTGGGTTGTTTTGAATGGCGTTGAGTACATTCGTTCTAGTAGTGTTCAACGGGGTGTAGGTCCTGGGCGACTGCGGTCCCAGGTCTCTTCGGGGGTCACGACGATGTTCGTCACTACGGCGCTCCTCGCCGCGTCGTTCTTCTCGTCCGCGAGGGGCTTGATCTGATCCTCTCTTCCTTCCTTGGCTTCCTTCGAACTGCCTACGGTGTGCTCGATGGCCTTGTCAGCAGCTATTTGAGCTTCAACTCGGTGAACGAGGTCAGGGTAACTTGGTACGGTTTCTCTCATGAGAGCTGAGTAGAAGCCACTTGGGCGGAGTCCTCCAAGGAAAACTCCCCGCAGGAGCTCAGGGTCAACTCCCGGGATCTGTCGAGCTTCCGTAGTGAAGCGTCGGAAAAAATTTTTGAGTGTCTCTCCGTCGTTTTGGCGAATCCCTGAGAGGTGGGAGGGATCTCGGACAATTCTGCGGTTGGCTATGAATTGGTCCACGAACTGCTGCGCCATTTCAGTGAAGTTGTTGATGGCCCCATTCCGCAGAGAGTGGAACCAAGTGCGCGCCTGCCCCTTCAAGGTTGTCGGGAACACCTGACAGAGGAGCTGATCAGGGGCACTGTAAATCCTCATAACGGTGGTGAAGTGATTGACATGTTCCAACGGATCGTCCGTCCCATCGAATGTCTCGATGCTGGGAAGCTTGAAACCATTCGGAATTGGATGTGCCAAGACTTGAGGCGACAACGGGGAGCCGTGGTGTGCAGGACGGCGGGCGAGAGTTGCGCGTCGTCCTGCTTGGGCATACTCTTCTTCTTTCATGTCACGTATTTCCTCTCGCGTGGCTCTTTCCAATGCTCAGACGGGAGCAGCTCTCCCTTGGCGGGGGTGATGGGGGTCAGCCTCCGGTCCTCTGACCGGCGGAGCAGGATGAGCGGAGCTTGCCGCGTCGGAGAAATCTTCAGAGACTTCATCTTCCCGAACGGCTCCCTCGACCGGAGCATGATTCGGAACTGGGGGTGGCGGAGCGTTCGATGCTGGAGGCTGAATGGGAACTCGAGGTGCCCCCAGGTTTCTCACGAGAGTCAGCATCTCGGCTTGTTGCTCTTCCATTTGCCGAATGCGCCCTTCCAGCACCGTCGCAGGCGCAAGCACCGCCTCTTCTGTGAGAGGCGCGTTGATAAGCGAGTGGGAGGGAGCTGGGTCGACGCGTCCCTCCGCGATTGATCCTTCAGTAGTGCGAGCGCTTTTTTTTGCCATTGCAATTGGTGGCTAAGCGCTTCCTTTAGCGAGTCTTTGCAGAGTTTTGGGAATCGGTTCCCACAGACGACGCCAAACTGTTGCGGGTCGCTTAGGGCTCTTTGTAGACCGGTCGAATTGAACCACCTTAGCTCGGGAGCGAACTAAGCGCGCAAACAGTCACAGAAATTCGTTGAGTACACTGGGACGTTTTAACGTGGAAAAACCCGGAAAGGGTGAAAAAACCACGCGACCGGGGCTGTGCCGACCAAACTTCACTATCTTCTGAGAGGTTACAATCCGATGTTTAGAATTTGAGCGCGACAGGCCGCCGCTCGTTACAATATGAGGGAGAGAGAGAGAAAGAAAGAGAACGTTCCGAGGGTGACAGACCACCTCTCTGAAAAAACTAAGTCTTTTCCTTCTGAGAATTGTAGAGAACGAAAGTGAGAATGCCTTGTCCGCTTTCGTGAAGACGAAAGTGAGAGCGCTGTGTCCGCTTTCGTGAGAACGAAAGTGAGACTGCCGAGTCGCCTTTCGGGACGAAGGAAAACTTCAAGTTCACAAAGGAGATCTTCAAGCGCTGAGGGAGAAATCCGTGGAAATCTTCAAGGAGCTCTCCCGGGTCCATAAGGCAAGGTCCCTTGAAATGAAGCCCTGGGGCTCCTTCTATAGCTTTGGCCGGGGGTAGCCCGGTAATCTTGCCATTGTAACCACCAAAACCACCTGGGAGGACGAATCATATTTTCCGGTTCAGAGCCCACGGATCACCATTTTTCGTAAATGACCGTCCTGCCCTTCGAGGAAAGGCGACAAGCTGTTCCTGAAAAATGAGAAACTGAAAAGACAAAATGTGAGCGAGCCAAGTCGGAAAAGTGAGCGAGTCGGAAATGTGAGCGAGTCAGAAAGACAAAATGTGAGAAGTCAGAAAAGACAAAAAGTGAGCTAAGCGCGCTCAGAAGCGTTCTGAGCACGTAACGAACGGGGAATTGCTCCGAACGAAGCCCGGAGCCCGAAAAGTGGGCGGCAAGCCGGAAGAGGGGGGACTCACCCCAACCTTGCTTCGGGGGAGGGCGGTTCGACCGCCCCTAAAGGTGGGCGTGGCGCGGCCGCGCCCGAGGGAGGGGGGCGACCCCTCTTGGCCGCACCCCTCATGGGGTGCGGCTTGGCCGCACCCCAAAGGGGGGGTGCGGCTTGGCCGCACCCCACATGGGGTGCGGTTTGGCCGCATCCCTCATGGGGTGCGGTTTGGCCACTCCCCCACTATGGGGGTGCGGTTATTCGCACCCCACTAGTGGGGTGCTAGCCGCACCTCGGTAGCGGGGTTCAGTCATGGTGGGGCGCGACGCGCGTGCGTGCTCGCGTGTTGGCGGTGAAAATGGCGGGCCCGTCCTCCTCCACCCGGGCGATCGTGCGTTGACCATTGACCCCACCTCCTCTTAGTGGAGTTTTTTCCTAGACGCACCCCAAGACCTCTACGGATATATAACAAGAAGAATTTAGAAGAATGTTGAAATTGATTGAACTAGATAAGAAACTCAATGAAGAGAAAATAAAAAAAGATATGTTGAAAGTTACAAAATCGTACAAAAGCTAAAGGCTTGCATTATGTCTGAATGGAAGAATAAAGGCTTTGAGATTTGGCGGTGTATCTGTTGTACCAATTTTATTCAAAACATCAACTGCTCCATCATCAACCATCGTCACATCAACACTGAAGAACCACTTAAAAAGAGACCCAGAATTTATCCATCTTACAGAGTTATCTCAAGGGAACTACATTTCAGATCAATAAGGTAGACATAGTACCAGGTAGAAAGATGAATGTTATCAGGAATTTGATCTCTTGAAAAGAGATGCTATACTCTGGACGAAGCCTATCCTCAGGACCTGAACTTTTGAGAAAACTGGAAGGCATTTTGAAGTCTATTGCAAAACACCTAGACAAGGCTACTAGAAGATATTCTGAGTTTTGTGATTCTACTCAAAGGAAGTTGATTGACAACTGTAGGAGAATAAGAATGGAGAGAGAAAATGTGGGGAAGAAACCTTAACACGACGACGAGGAGTGCACAGAGAAGAAGAAGGGAAGAAGGCTTACAATGCACAACCGGCGAAGGAGGAGCAGGAACGTTGTAATCGACGCCGGCGCCTAGCGGACCAGCGATGCCATTCTTGTTCACTGGGGAGACGGGTAGAAGGGAGTCGTTCCTGTTCGCTGGGGAGACGGGGATGGGTAGCGGGAGCGGCGCTAGAGCTAGAGACGGGGATGGGTAGCGGGAGCTGGAGACTGGGATGGGTCACGGGAGAATGACCTGAGAATAGATAAAAAATGATATCATAAAACTTAACATTTTATTTTCTTAAGTATTGAAAGTGATAATAAAAAAAATTATTCAAATATACGGTTCGGATCGGTTCTCGGGTACCCAACCACGGGACCCGAGAACCGAACCGAACCGCCGGTTCTTTTATTTTCAAGAACCGGAACCGAACCGACCAATGTGAGAACCGACCCGAACCGTCTGGTTCGGGTCGGTTTCGTTCCGGTTCTCGGTTCTTCGGATATTTTTGCACATGGCTATTTCAACATCATCCAAATGTACCCAAGTTATAAAATTTTACAACTATTTTTCATGTTTGGATAAATGTTCTAAAACTCTAACGCGATGGTTCAAGAAATTTTGAGTGTCTGCTTGCACTATTATAAGATATAGCTCGTCAAACTAAAAGGTAGACATTGTTGATGCTTTATTTTCCCAACCTAGCTCCACACAACTAAGAGGACGAGAGGGGAGGGGGTACTGCGGATGGCTAGCTACTCATAGTCATGAGTGATTGGGCGAGTCCATAGTGAGATGTCGTGAATGGATGCGTGAGATCTCTAGGATGAGGCTTTGTTAGATATATACAGGGAAGGTACTTGCAGGATGCATGCATGAGATCTCTAGGACGAGGCCTCGCTAGATACAAGGAAGGTACTTGCAGGAACCTCTTTGGGGTGTCGCGAGTACTAGGGCCTCTTGGCCCAGGTTTTACACCGCCTTTTTCAGTCACTGCTCA
This sequence comes from Dactylorhiza incarnata, assembly GCA_033032865.1. Classification (NCBI taxonomy): domain Eukaryota; kingdom Viridiplantae; phylum Streptophyta; class Magnoliopsida; order Asparagales; family Orchidaceae; genus Dactylorhiza; species Dactylorhiza incarnata. The sequence continues at coordinate 2,829,196 of JAWHQI010000307.1, read as the reverse complement.
CGTCTATTCATAGACGTGGGGCCCTGCCCACAGGTAGCGTCTAAAAATATGGGATGCCCACTTCAAGGAAGAGTGCTCCCCATGGGGGAGGCGAGTACTCCCCATGGGGGAGACGAATACTCCCCATTAGGGGGGCGAACACTCCCCATGGGGGATGAGAATACTCCCCATGGGGGAGGTGAGAACTCTAGATGAAGTGACTTGGATCTATCGTCTTGAAGGAGGTGATTGTCGACTTTTTGGTTGAACAGATACCTGCATTTTTGTAAGTTTCTAAAAAACTTTGAAAAAATAAAAATACTCGTAAATATATCAATCCACCTCCTCTGAAGTTGGTGATAATGAGTGTATACATAAACAGAGGATGCAAGTACCTGATGGAGCTTGCAGATACCTGTTTCCTCATGCATTTAGGGGACACAAGAAGTAAATAGTGTATATATGTTAAAAAAAAAAAGAATGTGATTACCTGAGAGTTCTTGTGGACACCTAATTTATTCCTACAGAGAAACGCTAAAATAGGTATAAAGAAATATAAATCCCGAGTACCTAAGAAAAAGTTGCATATATCTTTTTTATTTCTGCATTGAAATGTTAGAACATGTATCTAGAAGAATATATCAAAAAGTGCGACTACCTCAGGAGAACTCACGGACATCTATTTTATTCCTGCAGAAAAATTCCTAAACAGGTATACAAAAATATAAAGCACGAGTACCTTAGGAGAACTCACGTACACCTATTTTATTCATGCAAAGACACACTAAAATAGGTATAAAGAAACATAAAGCGCGAGTACCTGGGGAGAACTCGTGAAGACATATATTATTCCTGTAGAGAAACGCTAAAACAGATATACAAAAATATAAAGCGTGAGTACCTGAGGAGAGCTCGCGGATACCTCAAATTCATGTACGAATGCTTTGATACTTTCACTATGTAAACCCAAGTGAAGACCAAAGAAAAGCCTTACGCGGATTCAATATAATAACCTCACATAATCATTCTGATACTTCTAATGTGAAAACCAGTGAAATCCACAGATGGAGAAGGTCGTGCAAACTCAAAATAGGTGTTCGCACATAATATAATATCTTGAATAATATGCCAATATAAGCATTCTGATATTTTTACGATGTCTCCCACTTATTCATGTCAAGGTTCCATATTTGATATTGACTGTGTAATGACACTTTTTGCAACAGCTTAACTGTCGGCGAATAACATTCTCTGCTTTTAGCGAGTTCCTTCATAGATAGGGTGTTTTATACATCTCAGACATGCGTGAATATCAAACATATGAATTCCACATCATATGGTAGATACAACAAAAAACTACTTTGAGAATACCATGCTTATGCGAGACCATCATATATCGAAAATAATGTTCCAGGAATTTCCTTGAAACAAGTGATATTGCATCAAATGATATACATATGGTGAGTATTGGTCGGATGTATGATTTGAATACTGATATGTCAAGTAGCACAACTGTTCTTCATAATGCGTGAAGAATTCTAGCATATCATGAATATGCATTCCGTGAATATCGAATATACGGCCAATGAGTACCGTTTATATAAAGTCAGCAAATACATACTATATGACCATCGAGTACTTTATAAATCCACACATTCCTCATAGATGATAATACTGTGTCGAAGTATTCATGTAGTGGATACTAAACAAATGTATGATCTTCGTGTATAACATGTCTAAAAGTAACAACTTGTTAGGAATGAGGATAATGAATCTCAGCGGATCATGGATGATATGCATTCTGCGAATACCAATTTTATGGTCTATGAATACCAATTGCACGGACAGCGAATGCCGAATTTATGGCCATTAAATATCAACTATATGAGCAGCGAGTGCCGGGTATACTGTAACGGCCCTTAATCCACACAAACATCTAATATAAATTACTTTACATAAAATCATCATCATAAACATCACAATGAGCTGTACATGACATCACACCACCAAGCAGTTCACAGTTACATATATACCTCACATAGAACTTTCATGTCGCCGTTACACAAAAAGTAGGAAACACAGTATTAAACTTTAAACATGCTAGTTCATAAACGGTTAAGGCGGCATTTGCAAAAAGAAGTAACAACATTTATGCTTTCAGACATCCTCCACAATGCACTAACGCTGGCCAGCTTGCGATTTGCCTTTACCTAAAAAAATTTGACGTAGCAACCGTTAGCCTTTAACAAAGACTAAGTGATATTCTATCTCTTTAACCTGCTGTACATGCAAAGCAAAACAAAAAGATATAGCAATATGCTTAAACATTTAAGTTCTACTAAGCAGGTATTAAATAACATTGGTGAGCATATATGACATTTGAATAAGCTAAAAGAAAGCAGTAAGTAAACAAAAGTTCTAGTACGCTAGCATGAGCATATATTCATTGTTGCAGCAAGATGTAGCATATATTAGCATGGAGAAGTAATATATATCATAGCATGTTCGTTCATGTTCTTTCAGTCAGTAGGATACGGTAAGGGCATTTGAAGCGTTACCTTTGTTCCATTCTCTTTTCTTATTTTTTTTTGGGCCCGACCCCTCTGGGTCCTTTGTCTAAATCAGGACGAGCACATGCGTTTCCGCCTACGGCCGTCTGACTTAGTCTTTCATTCGTTTTCATTTCATTCATGCGCATTTAACTTCAATTAGCCCTTAACCTTCCTACGTGTCGACACGTTTACAGTAACATAACGATGTTTGTTTTATAAAAATAATTCTCCTCAGATAGAAGATCGCTTGATTTGCCTTTACAGGCCGTATCATAAAACGATCTAATGTTTTTCAGTGATCTTTGCATACAACATGTAATACTTATAAAAGGGACAATGCAATAGCTTCAAAAGTACTTGAAAATAAACATAAATTAAACAGATAGTTCTCACATTGGGATTTTTATTGCAATTGTCACGCCTCATGTCATCGCCGCAATTATCATGAGATGCCATCCGTCGTGATATCTGTGTAGGGACATATAGTTAGGGTCTTTTATATCGGGGTTGCATCTTCGTATAGCTATGACGATGATTCCTAGGGTTGACGTAGACTTTTGTAGGAATCGTCTAAGAATGAAAATCTGAACTATGAGACTCAAACAGCCCTCCCTGAACATCCGTTAAAGAAAGTCACATTCTTAAGGGGCAGCATAGCATAAGGGGCAACATAAGGGCAGTTAACTGAAACAGGACAACAGCCGGCCAAAGTAAAACAGGAAGCTTACAGCAATAATAAAATAGAACATGGACAACCCCCAAAAATCCAACAAGAAAAGCCACAACTTGTTGGAAATAGGGTAACAAACAGCCGACTGGTAAGACAAAAGCCCCCCAAATTTCATGAAAATCTTAACATGAGTCCCCTACCAGATATTCCAACATTAATACAAGAATAGAAGAGAGGGAGAAAGGAGAGAACTCGCAAACCCTAGCTGCAATAGAAATGAGACCGGGAGAGAGTCGGTAGGTATATAACACGTATTCTTGCACCGCCCCCCCCCTCCAACAGCAATCTCATAAGTGCTATCAGCACACCAATAAAAAATAGATAGCAGCACACCTTTGTTTTTGTATTAGCAGTCGGTCAAAAGTGTGTAATAGTACTTGCTATTAACATACCTAGCAGTAAGTGCTATCCGCACACCAAATAGCTGTTGCTAGTAAAACATCAAAAATCAGCACACCATAGGCCACATGACAAGCCCAAACAAAGCCCCCAATAGCTCCCCTTTTTGTTTTAATACCAAGTAAATGAGAAGAAAATCTTAATTAGCATATTCACGTTCGTTCACTGGTTTAATTATCATCATAGGGGATCTTAATTAGCACATAATAATATTGGTTGGAGATATTCGTAATCACAAAATAATGAAAGTAGTGAAAAGAACTTACAGAAAACGTCGTGCGTCACATATACAATCAGCGAATACCAACTATATGCACAACGAGTATCGAATATATGATCAGTGAATACCATTGAATGGGCAGTGAGTGCCGAATATATGATTGGCGAATTCCATTGAATGGGAGGCGAGTGTCGAATATATGACCAGCAAATAACAATTGTATGGACAGTGAATACCATTGTGTTACCCTTTTCTGAATAACATTCATAATAGTTTCGGAGGATCTCGAAAGCTATCTACTAAGGTGGACCAGTTGGGCATAAGACATCAGTTGCCATAAGTTTGTCCTCAGAAAGGCACCTAAGTAGTAGCGATATCTTTGTTGATGCTCGATAGAGCTGTGCTATCACTCTAATCAGTGTATAGCATACCATGTATGCAAGTTACAAACATTTCCAGCGAGAGCAATGTTAGTGGATTTTACATCAGCGATTGTGGAGTGTGATGGATGTCGGCAGAGAGATTCGGAAACTTAAAGTCCTCTTCAAGAGATTGGATCAAGAGATCTCAATTCAAGGGGGTTCAGGTAACCTTTGTCGATTACCCTTTCTTAAATCCCTTCGTAAGATTAGATCTGGAGATCTCAATTCAAGGGGGGTCAAGTAATCATATGATCATAATGGGATTGTTCAAGGCCCTCCACAAGATTGGATTCGGAGAACTCAATACGGGGGGGGGGGGGGGGGGGGGGGGGGGGGGGGGCAAGTGAACATTTTAGATCATAAAAAGGATTGTTCAAACCCCTCTGTAAGATTGAATCCAGAGACTACAATGTGCGCGGTGCGGTTTTGGCCCAAACCGCAACCGCACCGCAAGGGCGCGGTTTTGGCATAAGCAAAATTGCACCACGCCGAAATTGTGCGATGTGGTTTCAGTTCGATGCGGTTTTTTACAGTGCGGTTGCGGTTTTGATGCGGTTTTTAGGTATGTGATTTATATAGACACCTAACAGATGATCTGGGATGAAATGCGATATAAAATTTGATCAAAAACATAGTTACATGAGTTACATTATCATGAAATAACTTATAGTTCATTTTCATCACCATCGTCATGTTGTGTTGCATTTTCCAACTCTAAAAAATGTAATGAGTTAAGAAACTATTAATCAACAAATTATTTATTAACAATAAAACAATTAATAATTTAAAACCTTTATCGTGCTCTTCGGACTTCTCAATATCAATCTCATATCTTCAATCTCATTAAAGTTCTTCTTGCAGGACAATCAATCATGAGTACAAATTAGAGTTTCAACTGTCTTTGGTGCCAAAGAACTCTTGAATGGATCAAGTATGTGTCCACCGGTGCTAAATGCTGATAAAGATGCTATAGTTGATATTATGATGGCTAAAATATCTCTGGCTACTAGAGATAGAATTGGAAACCTTGCAAAGTTAACTTTCCACCAACTTGAGATATCAAAATTGGTTTGCAAATTCATTATTTCTTCTTTTATATATAATGTCAATTCAGATGTATAAGCTGCTACATCTTCCTCTTCAGGATCCAAAAAAATGTTTCTTTGATACAATACAAAGTTAAATTCAACATTCCATACACATGTAGACATGATAATATAATATTTATACATATATTTACTATAATGTTTAGTAGTTTAATAACTGTTTTTAATAATATTTATTATTTATTATAGTCTAATCAGTGTATTTTTACCTTTTAAGGAATAATTGGGTTGTTAATAGCATTTTGGAGCTCATGACCATGCTCGAAAGTCTTTTGGGCGTGACCTCAGGCAGTGTACCTCTTCACGCCCCGGGACCATCCAGCAGACTGTGACGCTCTCTGACATCTTTTTAATATCACACGCCCACAGGTCACGACGTGACCTGAGATCACGACGTGACCTGAGGCCGTGTAACCATGTCACACCCGCGCAGCTCTCCTTCAACCCATGATCCTCCAACAACTCGATTAAATGTGCATGCCCCCAGGTCACGACGTGACCTGCGGGTGTGACCCATCCATAAACCGCATAATACATCCAGTCACGCCCGTTTCCTGACGTTTCTTCACGCAATGGTCACGCCGCCCTAGGGTCAGGTCGTCGACCTAGAGCAGTTTTTACAGAACGTTCTCGGGCTTTTATTTGACGGTTTTTCACCAAATCACGCCCTCATGTCAGGTCGTGGACCTAGGACGTGTACTTGGAAATTTTCACCTATATAAAGTCAGCTGCTGTCAAGAGTAGATCATCCAGTCTTTGCTTAGATTGGATCAATTTCAGCTTAGTTTATGTATTTTTCTTATTGTAATTTCATTTCTTGCAAGTAGTGTAGGATTCACATTTCAATTCTAGTTTAAGATCACACTTCTTATTTTCCTAGCTTAGTATTTACGTTCATAAACTTGTAATTCTTTTTTTATATACTAGCATTGCCTTTCCTTTCAAGTCCTCTTATTTTCTTATTATTTGCAATCCTTGCTTTCTATTTTCACGTCTCATTTTCTTATAAAATTGTCTTTTCATCTGATCATGTTTAGCTAAGTTCTTTTGGCATTTTATTGGATGATCTCTTTAGTAATTTAATTATATAATTTCTTTTTCCATAAGCTTTGAATGAAAATCTTGATTTACCTTTGATTTTAGTTGCGTTGATTACATATTGTCGACACATATCTTTCAATCCATGAGTTGTATTCTAATTGGTCGTAAGGTCCGTGAATACGAGGAGATCGCTTAAGGGTGAAATGATTTGCATGCACTCTTCAAGAGAGGATGACATAAATCTTCCGGATTATAGTTAAATATAATAGTGGGGTTCGACTAGTCGAGAGATCTTAATCGTCAACCTAAAGTTATGTGGTAGTATTCCTTTAGCGAGGCCTATAATAATTTGGGAACCTCCGCAGTCGAGTTATTTTTATCAAATGCTTATGATTAGTTAGAATTAATAATTATTTTACTTTAGAAGGATTCAAGATCAAATGCTCTTTTTTCATATTTATCATTTTCAAGATCAACCTCAACTCTATTTCGCCGATAAAATAATAGTATGTGCGTGAGTAGAAGTAATCAACAAGCTTCGTGAAATACGACACTTATATTTATTTTAAATATATTATGTTATGAACGATAGACACACTTCCTTATAGTGTGTAGAATTGGAGAAAACATCTCTTAAATTTTACGTATCAAGACCTCCCACTAGCTCAACTTGATGCTTGGCTAGATAAAGTTTGACTCATTACTGGAGTTGCAATAGCTTTGTAATGGTCATATAATCTATAGAGCGTGCTTTCTGTCAAATTCATCAATATATTTCTTCTCGTAGCATCATAAATCGTATTTAAGCACTTCAACTTACATTGAGGGTCCAAACCAAAAGCAACATATAATAATATATTATTTTTATCTAAACTATCACAATATTTATCAAATTTTACTTTCATACGACATGCTAAGTTAAACATTGCAAAATCAGGGTAATCATATGATTCACACATCAAAGTAATCATATGCTCCATCATCGAAATATTTTGAAAAAATAAATGAGAAGTTGGGTACTTTGAACCCGAGACCTCCAAAGTCACAGTGCAGAACATCGTTAGAAGCATCACAAATAATTTGTCTTTCTTCCAATCCTTTGTAGTAGGAGGCCACAAAACTTATTTCCTTAGTAAAGTAGTTAGCAGCAGGAGTGCCGTCACGTCGGGGTACAATCGGGACCGGGGTACTGTCGTTGGCTGCACGCCCCCTACATTGTCAATTGTGTACATGATGAACTAGAGAGCGTGGAATAAAAAGGTGAAAACACGGAAAATGAGGGCAATTTTGGAATAAATGAAAAAAATGTGTGAACGGCCCACAACCACGGAAAAACTTTATTAATAGAATAGATGTGATATGTCATATATTTATGCAAATTAAAAAGTATGCAAATTATTTGGTGTGGTGCAGTCTTCAAGATCGGAAAACTACACCGCAACACGTTCGATTTATAGAAGTTCAAAACCACACTGCACCGAAACTATGCAGTGTGGTTTAAAAATCGGTGCGATTTTTACTTGGCGGGCATTTTTTGCGGTTTACGGTTTTTGATGCTCACACCATCCAAAGACCTCGATACGAGGAGGTATAAGTGAAACTTTTGATAAAAGAATTGATGCTTGAAGCACATCGAGGGATTAGACCTCGAGATAGTAATTTCGGGGAGATACAAGCAAACACTTTGAAAAACTCTAAGCATTAATTTGTAAAAAATACAAAAATGGTAAGAGACATATGAAGGATATATAAAAGACTTAAGAGAAGTATCTCTTTAAGTTGTCACCACTCTAGATGTTTGTAGAAGACTTTGGAAGTTCTAGCTAAATGTGGTCATGGTGTGGTTACGGCCCAACGATGCTTACATTCGAGGACATCTGTAGTTACCGACGAGATCCTCTAGAGAATATAATGCTTTAAGTCCTCAGTGAGACATTTTTGTATCGTGGCCAACGTTCAAATGGTGTTGCCAAATGAAATCCTTGTTGCGGCTCCAATTATCAGGTCGTAGAAGGGGAAGTTGTAACATCCCAATTCTGATAAGAGGCATAGTTGGTTCAATTAAACCCCTGAAGAAGCTTAGTCAGGGTCACAGAGACTGACTCGTGACCTGACCTCCATCTTATATTAATATTGGTTTTGAACTACGATGACTTGATATGGATGTTTGAGTAAATCAATTTGAAATCGATCTCGGTCAGTAGCAGTGCACTCATGAAATCAATACGAACTCAACGACACCAATTACACCTCATTTCAATGTATAATGGCGAAGTTGGCAATTTCAGGCTGAATTGAGCTACATGACGACCCCAACATGACTTTCTGAGCAAATGGACTCTGAATCGACCACAGTCAGTTGCGTTGTATTTATATGGTCAATACGAACTCGATGCCATTCGTTTTGTTCAATTATGACGTAAATCAAGAAAATTGACCAAATTAGGTCGCATTTGAACTACGAGTCGATCTGAATAGGTAAATATGAGCAAAAGAACTCTGAATTGACCCCTAGTTAGTTGCACCAGACTCGTATAATCAATACGAGCATGATGCAATTCATTTCATTCAAATCCGATGGGAATTGAGAAAGTTGGTCGAAATATGTCGTTTCGAGCTACGCGACGACTCGAGTGAATAATTACGAGTAAACAGACTCGAAATTGACTTCGATTGTATTCCTAAGACTCGTGAGTCTGATACGAATGCAACGACGCTCTCCACGCATTTTTTCCCATGCTTATTTTGGAAGTTATGATTTTTCTTTCATATATATATATATATATATATATATATGTACGAGTGACAGTGCACGGGGGACCCCCGTACCCCGCGCGACAGTGCCCGGCCTCTGATCGGCGGGCTTCGCCCGCCCCAGATCGATGCATCGATGTGGTCTTCGCCCGCATTGAAGCTGACCAGTTAAATCGATGCGTTGTCGTGAGTTGCTCCCGCATCAAGGCGGGCTGCGCCCACATCAATTCAGGTTGCACCCTTAACATATGCGTATGAGTACTCAAAACGACCGTAAAAAAAATATAAATTAAAATTACAATTTTTATTTTAAAAAAAAATTTACGCTTACGTACAAAAATTTATTTTTCTTCATCTCTCCCTCTCTCTCTTTTTCTCTCTCCTCTTCCTCTCTCTTCCGCCATCTCCCTCTCTCTCCCTTCTCTCTCCCTTTCTCTCTCTTTCTTTCTTTCTCTCTCCCTCTCTCACGCGGCAAATTTTTTGGTCCGTGAATCGGACGGCAAAAACCGTCCGGGAATAAATAGCGCCGAGCCCACTGTATTTTTCGTTTCGATTTTTCTTTCCCTCCCTTTTTTTCGTCGTTCTCCCTCGTAATCGCCCAGATTGCTTCTCCCACAGAGGTTAAACCTGTACATCAATGTCGGCCTCCTCGCAATCTTTCTCGAAGCAGACCGCCTCGCAGCCCGACCTCCTCGAAGACTCCCTACTCGAAGCTTAGATCTCCTCGAAGCCGCCCTCCTGGAATCCCGACCTCCTCGAAACCTACATTTTCGCAGCCTCCACCATGTTCAAAGCTGGAGCTTCTTCCGACGACACTCCCACTGTTAAATCTTCCGACGACAGTCCCACTGTTAAATCTTCCGACGACACTGTTAAAGTAAACATTCCTTTTTGTTTTCTCCAGATTGCTTTATCCAGTTTGTTTTTGCTAACTACATTTTGGCTGATTTGTAGTGTAGAGTTATAGTATACTGTAAAATTTCTTGAGCACCTCTATGATTAGCTATTCTTTGAATTATCTATGAATAGTTTAGTTCAAATAAAATCCGACCGGAGTTTGTATAGTATTTAGAACAACACTGCTATTTTACGGCCGGATGTTTGGCAAACAGTATCCGAAACAACACGATGTTTACCTCTTATTAATCACATAATGTAATTGTCCACAGGCTAGTGATGCTGTTGTATTTCCTACTGTGCACTCAGATGAGGAAGCATATCAGATGTACAAAGATTATGCACGCAAACTCGGATTCAGTGTGCGCAAAGAACATATCGTATATTGGACACATACTCAGATTGTGAAGGCGAGAGAATTTTCATGTTCAAAAGCTGGGTTCAAGCGTTCAAATCCAGTGAAAGATCCAGAGAAGAAATTCCGCAAACTTGATACTCGTACTGGTTGCTTAGCTTGCCTGCATTTTAGGGCTGATAAAGATGGAAAAAATTGGGAGGTGATAAGGTTCGTAGAGGAACACAATCATTCGCTTGCTCCAGAGAATGATAGTTATTTGTTGAGATCTCATCGTAACATATCTGACGTTCAAGGTAGCTTATTGAGGAACATGTCTGGTGCTGGAATCAGAACAGTTGATGCTTATAATTTTATAGCTGATGAAGTTGGCGGATTTGAAAACGTCGGGTTTTCTAAAACAGATGCTTATAATTTTGTTCACCGTGAAAAAAGAGAATTGATAGAAAGCGGTGACGCCTCGAGTTTGTTGAAAAATTTTTAGGAAAGGCAAATGGAAGATAGCATGTTCTCGTACGATGTCCAGACAGACGAGTTTGGCCACCTTAAAAGTTTTTGTTGGATGGACGGACAGAGTAGGATTGACTACGATTCATTTAACGATGTTATTACATTTGATACCACGTACCGGATGAACAAATATAACTTGGCATGTGCTCCATTTATAGCCATAAACCATCATTGGCAAAATGTATTTGTAGGGGGAGCGTTCGTTGCAGAAGAGACCATCGAATCCTTTTGCTGGGTGTTTGAAACTTTTTTGAGATTTACTGGTGGGAAACAGCCAAGCACTATGTTTACAGATCAGGATCAGGTAATGGCCGTTGCGATTGCGAGAGTTTTCAGTAGTACTCGGCATCGCCTATGTCAGTGGCATATTTCCAAGAAAGCACCTTCAAAGGTGCCAACCTTCAACAACGACAGAAATATTAGAGCTTTATTTTATCAATGCATGAGCAAATGTGACAATGAGGCCGAGTTTGATTTAAATTGGAGTGCAATGATTATAAGGGGTAAGTTGGAGGACAATAGATGGTTGTCTGATCTATACAAAGTTAGAAATAAATGGTCCACAACATTTAATAAAGATATTTTGGACTTAGGAATTCTATCAACTCAAAGAAGTGAATCGGCTAACAATGTGTTACATGGTTGTACAAAACCAACAAGTTCTCTTGTTGAGTGTTTCAGTGGGATGGAGAAGATGATTTCATCTTGGAGGAGATCTGAACATGATGAGGATTTCAAGTGTAAGCAAAGTTCTATCACCTTAAAATTTCAAAATTGTCCCCTACTAAAACAAGCGTCGAAGGTTTACACAAGAAAAATGTTTTCTATTTTCGAACAAATTTTTATTAGTGGGGCAGTTAGTGTGAGCATCACCGAAGAAATTAAATATGATGATCATATGTTATACATCACAAGACATTGTGATGCAGGCGTGGACGACGACAAACAATGGTTAGTTAAAGTTGATTGTAACACATACGATGTGATGTGCTCTTGCAAGGGTTTTGAAACAAAAGGAATTTTGTGTAAACACATATTACGAGTATACATTTCGAAGAATCTAAGACAAATTAATTTTAAATACTTTCTAAAGAGATTTACACTAGCTGCCAAGAAAGATTTATACCTCTCAAAGAGTACATGCATGAAGGAGAACCAATCCAGCCTGGTGTTTAGAAACCATCTTATGAGGTTCACGTACGAGTTATCTCAACTAGTAGATAATTGCCCACCAACCCAGCAACATGTGCTTACCGCCATGAATGAATTGAGGAGAAGTGCAGAAGAAATAGTAGACTATGAAGGGGGCTTGAAGACACAAACTGCAGAAGGAAATTTTCAGGGGACAGACTTGTTAAGGGATCCAAGGGCAGGACGTCGTAAAGGTTTGTCAAAAGTCCGGTTGAAGAGCTTTTTTGAAAAGCCATCAAAGAAACAAAGTAAGCTTCCACCGCATTATTAGATAAATTCATTGTTTATGATTGCTGATTCAAATAAGTATATTAATTCCGTGTGCTTTTCATACAGAGAGGAAACAGGCCCCTAAGGTTAAGCCGGAGTTTGAAGATCCTAAGGAGTTCCCTAAGGAGTTCGACTTCATGGGAAGTGCCAACTTTGAAACAGACTCTTCCACATTGCCTGACAATATATTCAGTGGATTAAAAGATGAAGTTTCTCCGTCTGTTCCATTTAATTTTTGTAGTGTCCCTGGTGTGCTACGTTGGTGATCTACTTTTGTAATAGTTTTGTATTGTCAATCATTGTAATTAACATTATATTAGAATTACGTAATTCTATTTTTTCTGCTATCAGATTACGGTCGGATTAATTGATCTGATCAAACAAATAAAGTCAGATTACGATCGGATTCACATGACAGATTAAAATGCTTATAGCTTCATATCACAAATATGAGTTATTTTAAACAACAAATAACCTCCTATCACATACGAAAGGGAGCATCATCATTTATGGTGACTTCCTTGTAAGCACCCACAGACTCCGCTAGCTGAACTACTATTTGGTGATTACATCCAACCAACACAAATTATTAAACCAACAAAAATGTAAGATCAAATACCCTAAGGTGTTGGATCAGCTGGGTAATTATTTACCCACCAAAAAATATTGTTTGTGGTACATAGTACCCAACAAAAAATTGAGTCAGGACACCAGATTGTTAATTAAGGTTACAGAAACATTGAATCATTTCAAAACCAATCTCGGCTCTGAATTTAGGCATATCTTTTTGTCACCCTCTGCAGTCTGACCAAGGGATGATATTCTTGCTAGCCTCCACTTCCATGTACTTTAGGACGAACACACCACAGTCGTGGCCGTTTTCTTGCGTCGGTACTTCACTCATTATCCTTATCTCCCAATCTGAAATATGAACTGGAAGAGCATCCATTGCATCCTCGTGCAGCCCTTTAATCTGCAGAAATTATAATGCATTTTAACAAATTATAAAAATTCTTAATCAAAATAAAAATACAAGGTGCCGAACTGAACATACCAATGAAGGTAATGTGGCCCTGTGCATTTTGTTGGGCAATGAGTCATAAAAGTACCAACAATGATGTTTTAGATTGCATATTAATAAAACCCAGTGGCTTTGCACATTCACAGGCATCATAATCAATTCACAAGCTTGGACATTAGAAGGTGTGAAGTGAGATAACAAACGATGATAAGGCACTTTACAGCTCTTATAATACTGCATGTATCGAACAAAAAATATATAATGCATGGTTAGGTTACCTCTTATAAATTACCATAACATAGAAATTAACTTTACAGCTCTTATAAAATTAACATGCACAATTGTTACCGCATAGTTTGGTGACACGTAGAGAAATGTTTTCCAAGAATCAAGGGATGCACTCCTACGGTGGTTTAGAAGGACGGCGAAAGCATCCAAGTGAGTATCCATCAGCCATCCGTCCCGTAATAGATCTTCCATCTCTGATCTTTTCATAGCAATGTTGCCACTCTCAAATATACTATCACTGCATCAAGTTAAGATTTCAAATTTAAATCCTATAAGACAATTTGAACAGGGGTTTCTTTTGAAAATAAAGTAATCAAATTACCCCGGGGCAAAACGACTCAAGGTAGAGTCTACAAGCACTCTTGCAGCAGCAGAAAGATTTGATCTTCCTTGGAACTGAACCTCAATTTTAGATTGTCTTCCCATAGAGACACACACCTTAGCACGTCGTTTTTTATGACCTTTGGAATCTGGGGTAGACTCGCTATTAGAGACATCTACATGCTCCTTCAATAAATGAATCATTGTTGTTGGTGTGGCGGCGGATGGATTGTGTTCTTTAGCTGCGACATGCTTTGAATTAGAGTAAAAAGAGAGTCGAGTCTCTCCTTGCAGTAGCTTCGCACACCACTAATTTCTGCAACTAATTTTTCCTCCAAAAGGTTAATTCGTTTTTTGATAAAAGATTTTAACTCCTTCTCCTTCTTCCTCTTTTCCTTCTCTTTCTTGGCCTTTTCCTTCATTCTCAGAACTTTCTCCATATCAACTGACTGCTCAATCATCTTTTTCTTCTTCAACTTCACTTTCAATACCTCCTCAAAAGATGATTCTGAGTCCTCGGGACCAAGAATCTGTTGCTCCTCGGAGGTTAGGTAAGTAAAGGTAGTCCTTACCTGCACATAATATATTAGTAATCAGCAATAAGAGAAGATTAATGTACTCTAAACATCACTAAGTAGTTACCTGATCTTTTTGGAGCAATTTCTCGGATAATTGAGAACAGAAATTCGAACTGAAACCACCTTTGCAAGCCCATCGACACAAGCGTGGTCGACCTAGCTTATCTACTGGAACCTGAAGATTACTATGTTCGAAGAACCAAACCTAAAATGTAACAATTAGTAACAAATAAGATGATAAATAAGATGATGATATACTAATAAATAAATAGAAAAAAATATACATGTTAATCCCTTACCACAAGAACTATAGAGCACCCTTCGAGGTAACCCAGGCTGGCTTGTTCATTCCTAGTGCAGCTGAGATTATACAGTGACTCGAACTGCTTATGTAGAAAAGTGTGGACTGCTTTTGGCCAGTTAAATCTTTGGAACTCGTCCAAGCCTCTAAAATCTTTAAGACACATTGGGATTCTAAGAGACTTTAGGGGAAATAAAAACCGGATAAGGACATACTTTATAAGAGCATCTACTCTCTCCATATCATCTTCATATGAAACTGCTTCTGTATGGGCTAATGTATTAAGCTGCTCCACAATATCTGCTTGTGTAATTTTTGAGGCTGGAGATCTTCTAAAATTGAAATCATCTCCACTATTTGGGAGACCGAGTATTAAAGCCACCTCGTTAACACTCATTTTTATATAATATTTTCCTAACAAGAATGCATTTTTATCGGGCCTATAAAGCCTGATCAAACGATATAATAGAGGGACATTTTGTGGTAAATCAGGAAGTGAGAAAAAGTGAAAAACTGAAGCGTTAATGAGTAGTTGTTTGGCTTGATCAGAAATGACGGCCAACAAAGGTTCATCTTGCCTCTTGAAGGTGGAGACAGCGCAATGTGTATTCAAATATGTTCCAGTGGAATAACCTTCCACCTGCATTAAAACCGACAATTGCTAAGAACTACACAACAGTACTTCGCCATATGCTTACAACAAAAAGAACTAAACAGGAGTAATCCGGCCGGACAATTGATCTGGAATATGAGAAGATACAATGAATCCGGCCGGAAACATGATCTTTTATGTGATTATACAGCACATTAAAACCGACAGCCCTACACAGTACTTCGCCATATGCTTACAACAACAAAAGCAAAACAGGAGTATGTTTACAACAACATAAATCTGGAAGGCAGCCAATCTGGAATATTTTTACGTTTTGCAGGTTTTAGGGAAAACCGAAACTATAACACAGAGGGGAGAAATGCTTACCCCTACCGCAAGTAGACCCTTTGTAAGAACTCGGAAGCACAATGTGGCGTCGCTGACGGGAAGTTCGGGAGACTTTAGACCCCCAAAGACTGCCAGAAACAAGTTCGATTTTCCGGAGAGCGACCTAGACCTGGAAGAGGAAGAAAGGGGTTCGATTTTCCGGAGAGCGAGCGAGCAGGTTTCAAATTTCGAAAGGGCGAAAAATGCAGTGGGCCCGACGCTATTTATTCCTGGACGGTTTTTGCCGTCCGATTTACGGACCAAAAAATTTGCCCTCTCACGCATACCATTTTTTTCTTTTGTTGGAATCGGGAATGAGGAGAGAGAATGAGAGAGAGAGAGAGTTTTGATCTAATGGTCCCTATTTATCATACCATAATTGACGGTGCAGATTTTTTCAATGAATTTTTATTTCAGGCTATTCGCAGGCCACAATATTTCTTTTTAATATAGTATATATATGTATATATAGATATGTATATAGATATGTATATGTATATATATGTACATATATATATGTATGCTTATATGTATATATAATTATAAGTTTAACAATTTATAAACAAAAAACCTACCTGATTCCTAACCTTAAACCGATGTACAAAACGAGAGAGGAGTGAGAGCTCACACATGGGGGAGGAATCACGAGCTCGGGCAGGGGAATCACGATCTGAAGCTTAATCCTCCTCCTGGACGGGTTCCAGGGGAAGTTCATCGGCCAAGGGAGGATGGACACCTGTGCACCAAGGTTTCACAGGAGGAGCTCGGTGGGGGATTTGTATTGGTTGACATCGTGTATATATGAGAGCTTCATCTCCTCCTCTCGGAATACTCATGGCAAGAGGTTACTCCTTATCCGTTCACGATCATGGTAGGGTCAATGAGCCATAATAAAGACGAAGAGAAGTCGAGGAGTTTCATTGAAGGAAATTCATACCTGTTGAAGATGTTGAAACACATCTGATGAGGAAGGCAAAGCAGTAGCATTTATTTCTGTTTCATGTAGTTTGCTTTCTGTTTGTTTTCCCCTATATAATGTACTCGAATGATCTTAAGTATTATGATGATGAAATGAAATAACAAAGACAATGTCTTTGTTCTTGTGTTTCTTCCCAATTTTCATTATGTTGATGCCTCATGTTCCAACATTTGCATCAGAGAGATTTGTTGCTTGAAGAGAGGCCATCAGAGGAAAGATGTTCGATCAACTGAATTAACATTCATATCGACAGTCCATCCTTATCGTTCTCATCATATGGCGGTTTCAAATTCAACCCACATGTTTCGATTCACTCAAATTGGGGTTCATAGATGGAGAACACTATGATTTCTAGTCCACCCATATCCGTTTGTTCTTTCAATCCCAAGGTCTCTGGGAGCAGGTAAAGAATGGGAAGACAGAACAGTCTCTTACTACATCCAAAGGAAAGGAACAAGTTGATCCCGAGACTCTCAAAGCAGTCACAGAAGAAGACAAGCTAGAAGCAAAGGCCCTCCCCATACTGCATCACGAAGTGAGCAAGGAGATCTACCCAAGGATAATGGGGGCTGCCACTCCAAAGGAGGCAAATGACATCCTTTTCAATGAATTTCAAGGTTCAGAAAAGGTAATCTCTATTAAGCTTCAACTTCAATGGAAATTGTTTTAAAACATAGCCATGATTGAGTGTCAGAATCTGTCAAAGATTTTGTGTCTAGAATTATGGGAATTGTAAACCAAATTAGTAGCCTTGGTGATAAACTTAAGGATAAGAAAATTGCCCCCAAAATCTTGCGATGTTTACCTCTAAAGTTTGATCCCATTGTAACCACCATTGAGGAAACAAAGAACCTCAAAACTCTCTCAATTATTGAGCTTATGGGATCTCCCCAAGCTCATGAAGAAAGATTGAAGAGATCTACTGGTGATTTAGAACATGCTTTCCAACTGAAGACAAATCTCTCATCAATTGAAAAAGTTCTTCCAAGAAATTTAAAACAAATAAGAGAGGTAGAGGGAGTGCTAGACAAAGTGAAGCAAGAACTACTGATTTTAGAAATGCATAGTGTAAGACCCCTTTTTTTTCTTTTCAGACACCGGTCTTAGGCCCAGAACCGCCGCTTTGCGGTGACACCTTCACTCGGGAAGGTCGCCACTACAAAATGCCGATCCTGCCGGCCAAATCGATCACAAAGAAAAGTATATTAAAGAAGACAAGTCCACATAATCACCATGAAAAATATAAGACCATAAAGGTAAATGTCCACAGAGTATAACTGAATAAAAGATAACAAGGGTTACAATAATAAATGGCTCATGCCCTGTACATCATATCCTCACTACAAGATCACTCGCGGAAGCTAACTACTAATCACTCACTGATCCTGAATCCTGTGCTCCTGTACTAGACTGGTCCGCCTCCGTCTGCACCGGCCTCTGGTGTTGCTGCGTTTCCTCGATCTCCTAAAATGATATGGTCCACCGACCGTTAGTCAAAAAAGACTAAGCCAATCCCCCATCTCTCCCCCAGTGACTCCTAGGCACCGAGCGGGAGGACGAAGCGGAGGTAAACAAAGGGGTAAACAAATGCAGGTGACAGGGAAACTAGTTATGGAAAGATCTACCACTACACAAGTGTGTATATATAATAAACTGAAGCAGTAAGCAAAGTAAGGTGCGAACAGGTAAAGTAAACAGGGGTACAAAGATAAGTATAAGAAATTAACCATTGATTTATAGGAATGTACACACAAACCTATAGACCATGGGGTCGTTTAGCAAGGCCTACCGTATAAGAAGTCCCATAACCGACTTATACGTTTGGGGTAGGTTGAAATGCAATGTTTTATGCTATGACATGCAAGGTATGTTGTTATGTTATGTTCATACAAGTGCAACTCACTCACTACGACTCTATGCGCATAGACCTTTAGTTCCCCCCTTTTTGGAGCGAGCTAGACTCCCAGGATACTCCCGTAGTGGCAAACGGAAGCGGTGGGTTGGGCCTCGCCCACCTCTAGGTTGGTATTCACACTACCTAACCTAGACCCATCGTACGCCTCAACGCAAAACCCACGGAGCATCTGCGTACTCTTACTGGCTGGACCACCAGATTTTCATGGCTAAGTGTAAATACCACACTTGCCGAGTCAACGTATTGACGTCGGTGTGAATGACCGCCAATACCGAAGACCCACCACCTTCAGTGCACATGCAACATGTTCTACTACCTACTTTCGAGCCATAAGCTCCCCGGGCTAACCTGCCCGCCATCAACAACCATCTCTGAGTCACAAGCTCACCGGACTAACCAGTCTGCTCTTACAACTACCGAGCCTACAACTCGTAGCACCAAACCAACTAACCTGTCGTAACCACGGGGTGTGGGTGTGTGTATTATTAAGTTATTCTTGTACAACATTTTACTCTTACAGTTTATGGTTAATCTTGGACTTCCCGAGGGTTACCCTGTAAGGGGCTCGCTACGGTACTAGGAACCGAAATGGGATGACACCCCAAAGTTCCCTTTCTCAAGACACTTAGTGTTGTTGGTATCTACCCATAAGAACACCCTCTTTGTTATTACAATTGAATTAACCCTAGGTGATTCATGACTTTCCAAGACGATCCTTCGTCAATCCCGAGCACCACTTTACCCTCAACACACCAAGCACACTTTACCATCTATAATCCTTCTTGTTGACCATCATACCTTCTCAACCAAACTAGGTAAACCTCATACCTCCCATCCCTCCTAAGGATCCACTTGATTCTCAAATTTCACATTTTACTATACGCAGACCAAACTAATTATATGAAGCTCACAACTATAGGTACTCCAAATATTCATCCAACTGACCCAATCTATTTACTGGAGGTCTATCATGATGTTATAAGATTAATTCCAGAGAATCGTATTTTTCCCAACATTATTAATATTTAAAGAAATTTTCCAAAAATACAACCTCCTAAGATTTGAACTACAAGTGCACTTTTCTGACTTCCAATGCCTACTAAAATTTTTACATAAATCCAAGGTACCTAATAATCAGTAAATATGAAGTTTTAGGAAATTCCAGCACGGTTTACTATTTTTAAAAATTCCTAAACCCACTAATTTTCAATTATTTCCAAAGGAGGTACCCTCATATGAACTCCAAACCTTATGTAAATTTTTACAGAGGTGAATCATACTAAAATATCCAGTCCTATAAAATTTGACCATATTCCATAAAGGTTACATTTGTAATTTCTACAAAGGTTATATTTGCAATTAATTCCAATTTGAACTAGAAGTACCAAAAATATCAATCCAAAAATTATGAGAAAATTACTGTGGGTTTATAATGGTATGAAATGACATCCAGCAAAGTTCATGAAATTACAGAAAACTAACACTCTAAAATTAATCATCCCAAAAATTGCCAACAATAAGAATAATTATAATTTGGACCTCCAAAAGTCTTCCAATGGTTCTAACAGAATCTCCAGGGATTAATAACATCAAAACTAAGTTGGTGACAGAAATTGGTTAATCCCTAGGTATTAATCTTGCCTAAAACCCCAAAACCTAAATATTTACAAATCTACCCAAGGATTTATTCCCTAAGGTATACAACCCCAAACCTCTTCAATTTCACAGGGGAGGCTCCTCTGGTCACTATGACCTACTCTCCAAAATTATAGGTCAAACCATAAAGGTTTGACCCCTCTTCCTTCATTGACCTCTAAATGCACCCCTTAGGGTTTATCCTAGGATTATGGTCCATACTTCCCCAAATCCACCCATACTTCTTGTGAGGGTGTTATATCACTCATAGGACTCAGAGGAGTCCATTACACTCCTCTCCAAGGACAAACACCCCTATGTCCTTCACAAAGCCCTAAAGGGCACTATAGGGTTAACCACTAGGGTTCAAGGGCACACCAAGCCCAACCCTCCCATAATTGGCTCCTTGGGGGTATCCCATACACCCCAAGTCAGTGACCAAAGTCACTCCTTCAATAAGTGGGAGGAAGCCCCTCCACACTCCATAGTTAGCCTAGGTCCATCTTTACCCTAATTTATCTCCTAAGCATACATATGTCCAAGGGAAATTCCCTATCTTGTCCAAGTCCAACCAACCCAAAACTTTGGCCAGAGGTCAGTGAATGGTCACCCAAGGTCCCACCAAAATTTGGTGAGGATTAGGGTTCTTAGGGTGCCTAATTGGGGTGCAATTAGCAATTAGCCCATTTGCAATTTATTAGGGTAAACCACCTCCAATGCCCACTAAATTTGGGCCAAGGGTTGGCATGGGTGAGGGTGATGTACACCCCAAATTTGAGGACAATTGGCTTTGTGGGAGAGTGGGGGCACTCACCCAAGGTTTTTCCTTAACCCAGGGAGCCTAGGGTTGACTTTGTGATTTGCCCTATCAAATCAACTCCAAATGGGTTGAGATTTTAACCAGAGACCTAACATGCTCTCTAAGACCACGCATCCAAATTTGGAAGGGTCTTGAGGTGTTTAAGACACCTAATTAAATCACACATGGATTATTAAAATTTTCCAAAAACTATAGAAAAATATTCTCCAAAAATTCTGATTTTTGGATATATCCTATATATATATAAGAATAGCCTATACCCCAAATTTCAAGTCATTTGAAGTTCTGGATTGATGTGGGCATCCACTCAAAGTTCAGTCAAACCTTGCACTAAAATGGGTGCTGAGGTTAAACCAGGACTCCAAATTGGGTGAACTCAATTTTGTAATAAACTAGACATCGGGGGCTCCAACTTTGATGTTGGACAATGTTTCCCCAGAAGCCTCTAAGTATTTTCTATAATTAAAACTAGAATCAGCTAACAAATAGCACTATTAATATGAATATATAAATAAATAATATTTTATTTAAATCCAAAGCACGCGGATCCGACGACCATCCCACCATCTTCTCCGATGAACGGACGGTGGAGATGTCTCGCGCCTGGGCCGACTTGCGGGGCGATTTCCCGGCCACCCTCACATCTCCCCGGCCGGCAAGTGCCACCACCACCTCCGTTGAGGTGGTGGTCGGCGATAGGAGGTCATTTGCCGGCCGGTGGTGGCCGGAGTAGGGGTTTCGGGGAGGGGAAAAGTGCTCGAAAATGAGCACCTTTGAGAGCACGATTCGAGCCCGATTGAACTCGAATCAAGCCCCAATTAGATTGAGATCTAAGCACTGAGAGGGAGGAAGAGGATCGGACCTCATTTGGTGTGATTCGTGGCTCCGTTTGCCGGCTGTCATTGTTCTTCCTTGGAGCTTTGGGTGCCATGGAATCTCCTCCTCTGAGCACTGAAAGGGTCGAGAAAGTGGGGGTTTCAAATCCTCTCTCCATTATGAAGCTAATGGGAGGGCCAATTAAGGATGGTGGAGGCTCTAACTCCAAAAGCCATTAATGGGCTTTCGGTATTCCTATGGCCGGCCACCCAAACAGCCCCCTACCCTTCTATTCCTCCAGAAAACTCATGGAATCCCCTCCACATTCATCAGGGGAGATGAAAGGGGTCATCAATGGGGATTCCAAGGGGTGTATCACCTTAATGGCCATGAATGACCTCTTTCTCTCTCCTCAAAATTGGGGAAAACCCTCATTTTCTCTCTCATAATCACCATGGTCGACTTTCCACTCCCTCCTGTGTTTAATGTTAGCCTACTATGCTGGTTGACCACTCAATTGAGCTAGCCCAAAAGGGATTGGGCTAGGTTTAAGAGATTTGACCTAATTTGGGCAAGTTTGACTTTTGGTCAAATTGACCAATTGGGTGACCCTAGGATGGTGCTTTTGGGTCCATTAGACTCCAAATTAAATTTAGAAACTACTGGTGGGGTCAATTTGGTCACATGAGCCTTAGTTGACCCAATATGAGTTGATTTGACCAAAACAGGCTAAGTTGACTTTGGTCAAATTGAGCCCTAGGGTTGACCCATTCATGGGGCTTTTTGTTCCACTGGGTCCCCTATGATATTATAATACTATGGGTAGGGTCAATTTAATATGGTGGTGGTCATTTAGGGCACTTAGTGAAGAATTGCCATTTTGACCTAAAAGGGCATATAGGTCAATTTGCACCATTGGGGGTCCCATGATGGGGCTTTTAGGTCTACTAGGTCTCTTATGATATTTTATACCTAGATGTGTGGTCAACTTGGCATGGTGGAGGTCAATTGACTCTAATTGGGCTACTTTGACCAATTTGGGGTTAGGGTTGACTTTGGTCAATCTTGCCTCTTAGGTTGACCCCAATGGGCCCTTGGTGCTCTAAGGGGACCCCTAAAGGGTTAGGGATACTATGTTGGGGTCAAATGGGTCAAGATAAGGCCCCTAGGTCAAACCCTAGGTAGGTAGCTGCAATTTACTATTTGTAGACCAAGGCACTTTCAACCCTAATTTTGCCTAAGTTAAAGGGATTTCTACACTACCAAGGCCTTGTCATGACCTTGTCATTACATATTCATCTGGGGGGTCTAGCTGTCTGGGGGATGTTACACATAGTTTAGACATAATAACTCTCCAATTTCCTGCACACTTTCCAAAAGAACAAATCACATTGCAATTGATTGTTTTTATAAGTGTAAGAGGTGCAAAAAGCCTACCCATATGCAAAAAGATTGTTAGTCCAAGGATAAAGAAGAGAAGAAAGAAGAGGCTAAATGTATTGATACCACTGGAAAACTCCTCATTTCCGGAATCAATGTTGAACAACATGCTCATGAAATTTGGTTATAAGATAGTGGATGTTCCAATCATATGTCCTCTTGCAAACATTTTTTTGTCAAGATTAATGAATCTAGCAAATCACATGTTATACTAGGGGATGGGAAGAAGCTAGACATGGAAGGGATGAGGACTATAGCTGTAATATCCAAAGATGGTCAGATTAGGCACATTGAAGATGTGCATTATGTGCCTTTGCTCACTCAAAGTTTGTTAAGTGTAGGACAACTCATGAGAAATGGCTACACTATCACTTTTGAAGATACACATTGTCACATACTCCACAAAGTAACCAGTGTGTGCATAGTATCAGTGGAAATGACATCAAATAAAATGTTCCCTCTTGAATTAGAATCACCAAATGAACAAGCTCTTATGTGTAGATCTAATATATCTCTATGGTACCACCGATATGCCCACATGAACCACAAGGATCTTCAAATGCTTCAACAATAGGATATGGTAAGTGGTCTACCTGAGCTGAAGGATGGCAGCTCAATGTGTGAGGATTGCTTCTTGGGCAAGAGCCATCATTTGCCTTTCCCAACTACAACAACATGGAGAGCACAAGAGCCATTGGAGCTGGTTCATGCTGACCTATGGGGAATAGCTGCCACACCCTCTTTGGGTGGAATGAGGTATCTATGCCTTACTGATGATATTTCTAGGTATGCCTGGGTTTTCTGTTTGCAACAAAAATCAGATGTTTTCTCCAAGTTTAAAGAGTTCAAAACTCTTGTTGAAAAATAAAGTGGACATAGTATAAAGAGACTAAGGACTGATCGTGGAGGGGAATTCATTGGAGAGGAATTCATGGCCTACTGTAGAAGCAGTGATATCTTCAGAGAGCTCAACTCTCCTCGGTACCCTGAGAAAAATGGGATAGTAGATAGAAAGAACAGGACTATTATAGAAAAAGTAAGAGGAACGTTGCAACATCATCATTTACCATATGAATTCTGGGCAGAAACTGCTCATACAGATGTGTATGTGCGGAACAGATCTCCCACCAGAAGCCTTGAATCTGCAGCACCATATGAACTCTGGCGGAAGAAGAATCCAAATGATCAACATCTAAGGATATTTGGATGTCTTTCCTATAGACATATCCAGAAAGAAAATGGAAAGAAGCTTGAAATGAAAGCAAAAAATGGTGTGTTTGTTGGATACATCCATCATTCAAAGGCTTACCGCATATACAAAGCAGAGAAGCAGCAACTACATATATACAGGGACATAATATTTGATGAGAATACATCTTGGGACTGGGATCAGGCTCCAAGAATTGCTCCACTACCTGTTGAGGCTGCTGCTAAAGAACAACCATCCAATTCAACAGAAGAAGTCAACCAAGAACAAATTGCTTCCCACATTGCTGATTCTGATTCTGAAGAGGAGTCATCATTTCCCCAAAGGTACAAATCTTTACCTGATATTTATCAACAAACTGAAGTTGCTTTTCTCATCAAGAAGATCCCAAGAGTTACATAGTTGCTACTAGTGACTCAAACTAGGTAAGTGCAATGAAAAATGTGATAGAGATGGTTGAGAAAAGTAAAATTTGGGATTTAGTTCCTAAACAAGAAAATAAGAACATCATAAATTTGAAATGGCTTTATAAAATTAAACAAGGTGAAGAGGGTAGAATAGTCAAGTATAAAGCCAGGATTGTGGCCAAAGGTTATACCCAGCAGAATGGTATAAATTACACTGAAACCTTTGCCCCCGTCGTTCGAATGGAGACTATCAGGGCTTTTCTTGTTGTTGGAGCTCAAGCTAGACTACAAATTCACCAGCTTGACGTGAAATCAACCTTTCTTAATGGAAATATAGATGAAGAAATATATGTTAACCAATTAGAAGGTTTTGTGAAGCCAGGTTAAGAAGAGAAGGTTTACAGGCTACAGGAAGTTCTCTACGGGCTAAAGCAAGCTCCCAGAGCATGGAATCAAAAGATTGATTCATATCTCAATTCAAATGGGTATGACAGAAGCCGAAATTAGCCCTCACTAACCACCAAAAGGTTTAGTTTAAATCACTTCTTCTTTCTCTATTTGTATGTTGACGACCTAATTTTCATAGGGTCGTCTCCTGATATTGTGAATGACTTTAAGAGTATCATGAAGGAAGAGTATGAGATGAGTGACCTTGGTATGATGAGATTTGTCTTAGGCTTCCAAATCAAACAGCAGTGTTGAAACTGGCAACCAGTCTCTTGAGTTTGGACCCACTGAGGAGTGTAGCCCGCACCTACTTATCCCTCACTTACACTCTTGACTATGGATGGAGAACAATGAACAGACCCAAGGCTGCAGCGAGGAGGTCCCGCCACACGCCCGGAAGATCTTAGAGAACTTCCCCTCCCAAACCAATGCTCAGCCGGGCACCTTTGAGGGCACTAGCAGCCAACCAAAACTTGCCTAGGAGTAGAGAGCCTAAGTGATCCGCCTTCCTCCAAGATGCCCTTAATTCTCTAGTCTGGACTGCAAATAACATAAATCCACCTTATGGTTTTACTAATCGCATCCCAAATTGGTCTACTAACAGCCTAACTCCGCTGTTCTGAAGGGCTATTGGCAGCCCACAAAGGGTATCAAGGTCATTTCCCCACTAAAGCCATCTGGGTGAGTGATCCGTGAAGGCACCACTCGCCAAGCCTCTCGCACGCTAGATTCCACTGGGCGAGTGGTCCAAGTGGGGACCACTCGCCTGAGCTCAACGCATTCGCACTCCTAAGTGAGCGAGTGCTTTGCGGAAGAGGCTCTCACTCTCCCCAAGGCTCCCCTGCCTCCCCTGACCTAGGCGAGTGCCCTTCTTGACCTACCTTGCCTGCATTTTGGACCTTTTCAACCCACTCGGCGAATACGGGGTTGTACACAATCCCCGCTCTTTGCGAGCGAGTCCTGCGCTCAGAAAGAACATTCCAACCCCCATTATTCGGTGAGTGCCTTGTTGACCTGGAGGGAATATTTTTGGTGGGTCCCTCCCTTCTGCTATAAATATACCCCGAGTCGCTGCCCTGAGTGTCTGTCCTCCTGTTACTGTTTCTCTTTTTCAGCTTTGTGCTTCCGTCGCTCGAAATGTCGTTCATGAGGCCGACATTGAGACCGCTCTCGCAAGGACTAATGGAATGCCTTGTCGCCGCTCAGGGGGAGAATACCTCCAGGTCCACTCAGTATGTTCCCTGGCTCTCGTCAAAGAGAGATCCTTCTAAGACTTACCGACTGAAGAAAGCCAGGGTGGTCCGGCAAAACCAGTTGGCGATGGAGTCCGCGTCAGATACTCCTCCCTTTTTCAACATCCCACCCAACAACACCGCCGAGGTATTGTATTTTATCTTGCTTTAAAGCTAACCCCGGAGGCACGATATTATAAAAATTTCAATCACTCGCGGAACCTATTGGTGACGGAGGGCGGTGCGGGTGTCTCGCATTCACCTCTCGTGGTGAAAGCAAGCTGCAAGGTCTGTATGACCTCTCGCCTTAAATCTTCGAACATTCCCACCGTCAACACACTCGCAGACGACTACGAGTGGCCTGGGTCAGATCCATCTCCTCCATCTCCAACCATGGAGCTCAGCTTGAGATTTTCTTGCACAGGCTACGGTCCACGCCCACCACACCAAAAATGTTGAAACCGACAAACGGTCTCTTGCGTTCGGACCTACTGAGGGTGTAGCCCGCACCTACTTATCCCTCACTTACACTCTTGACTGTAGATGGAGAACTATGAACCGACCCAAGGCTGTAGCGAGGAGGTCCCGCCACACACCTGGAAGATCTTAGAGAGTTTCCTCTCTTAAACCAATGCTCAGCCGGGCACCATGGAGGGCACTAGCAGCCAACCAAAACTTGCCTAGGAGGAGAGAGCCTAAGAGATCCGCCTTACTCCAAGGTGCCCTTAAGGGTCTATTTATAGATTCTCTAGTCTGCACTACAAATAGCTTAAATCCACCCTATGGTTTTACTAATCACACCCCAAATTGGTCTGTTAACAACCTAACTCCGCTGTTCTGAAGGGCTATTGGCAACCCACAAAGGGTATCTAGGTCATTTCCCCACTAAAGCCTTCTAGGTGAGTGATCCATAAAGACACCACTCGCCAAGCCTCTCGCACACTAGATTCCACTGGGCGAGTGGTCCGAGTGGGGACCACTCGCCTGACCTTCAGCACATTCGTACTCCTAAGTGAGCGAGTGCTTTGCGGAAGAGGCTCGCACTTGCCCTGAGTCTCCCTTGCCTCCTCTGACCTGGGCGAGCGCCCTTCTTGAGCTACCTTGCCTGCCTTTTGGATTACCACCGAGTGAGCCTACCCCTACCAGCTCGGTGAGAGCCTGGTCAGCGGGTCTGGTTGGGGTTAACCTTCGAAAACTGCCACCGAGTGCGCCTTCGGACCTGCCAGCTAGGTGGGAGCCCGGTCAGCGGGTATGCTCGAGGCCAACCTTTTGAAACTTTCTATCCTGCCACTGAGTGGGCCTATGAAACTGCCAGCTAGGTGAGAGCCTGGTCAGCGGGTCTGCTCGGGGCCAACCTTTTGAAACTTTCCATCCTGCCACCGAGTGAGCTACAACCCTGCCAGCTAGGTGAGAGCCTGGTCAGCGGGTCTGCTCGGGGCCAACCTTTAAAACCTGACACTGAATGAGCCTACGACCCGGCCAGCTAGGTGGGAGCCTGGTCAGCGGGTCTGCTCGGGGCTAGCCTTTGAAACTTTCTATCCTGCCACCGAGTGAGCCTACGACCCTGCCAGCTAGGTGAGAGCCTGGTCAGCGGGTCTGCTCGGGGCCAACCTTTGAATCTTTCCACCGAGTGAGCCTTCAGACCTGCCAGCTAGGTGGGAGCCCGGTCAGCGGGTCTGCTCGGGGCAAACTTTTTGAAAATTTCCATCCTGCCACCGAGTGAGCCTATGACCCTGCCAGCTAGGAGAGAGTTGTTGGGCTTTCTTAGAACAATGCATCAAATGCACGCATTGGAAAAACGAATAAGAACAACCCTAAACAGTTCAAGGAACTTGCGATTTCATGAATCTAGAAATAGGAAAGGTGACAAAAGTGATATACCTTTAGGGTGTTGGAGCATGCGTTTCGCACTCTTCTGGTTTGATAATAACAAAGTCCCATTTGTATTTGATTCTATTTTTATTAATGGTGTGCAGGTAACAGGTATAAGATGTTCACAATTCTGCTGGAGCTCAATTTGAGAGTATGAAATTTTCACTGTCGGAATTTTCCGACAGCTGATGTCGCCCAGGCGACAGCAGAGAAGTTACAACAACTTCCCCCACAGCAACACGACGAGCGGCGGTTTTGCACTGTCGGAAATCCGACATCGATGTCGCCCAGGCGACAGCTCGGAGGTTAGAGCAACTGCCCGCACGACAGCACTACGAGCGACAGTTTTGCACTGTCGGAAATCTGACATCGATGTCGCCCAGGCGACAGCTTGGAGGTTAGAGCAACTGCCCGCACGACAGCACTACGACGGCAGTTTAGCGCTGTCAGAAATTCCGACAGTCGATGTCGCCCAGGCGACAGCGAATTTCTATATATTGGCTCCTTTTGTTCGTGCATTCCAAGCATTGACAATTTCAAGTCCCTTCCTGAGTGCATACGAACCAGAGAGCTCCAGAACCTCATCAACTCCCATT
The DNA here is from genome assembly GCA_033032865.1 of Dactylorhiza incarnata. Lineage (NCBI taxonomy): Eukaryota > Viridiplantae > Streptophyta > Magnoliopsida > Asparagales > Orchidaceae > Dactylorhiza > Dactylorhiza incarnata. Next base: position 2,799,916 of record JAWHQI010000307.1, on the reverse strand, counting down.
TGTGCTTAGAAGGTTTGAGATTGAAGACGAGATCGGGCGCGCTTCTTCATCAATGATCATCTCGAGGCTTCAACCTTCCTTTCAGAGATCTGAATTTCTAGGGAGTTGTTCTTTTCATATTGTATTTTCATTTATATACATTTCATTTTGTATTGGTAGAGAAATCGTCGTCTTGCGTGTGGCGTCTAAGTCCTTGCGTGGCTTAGGGGAAAATCGCTTCCTTGTATGGAGCGTCCAAGTCCTTGCATGGCTTGGTGGGAAATCATGGCCTTGTGTGCTACGTCTAGATCTTGGGAAGATCTAGAGGATAGGCTTGGGCTTGGTCTAGAGAGAGACAAGTGATAGCCTTCCGATCCTTGGGAGAAGGATTGGTAAACACAAATTGTAAAAGGGTTATTATCATATTTGTGCTTTGATCTTAAGCATTGTTAAGATCATATTATTTGTATGTGATTTTCATAATTATAAAGTTATGACTTTTTCTTCAATTGCAAATATGGTTGTTTAATCTTTAACTTAGAAATTTGTGTTTGAATTTATTCTAAAAATTACATTAGTTTGAAATTTTTATAAGTAACTTTTAGAAAAGTAAAAGTTGTTTTAAAATTCTTAAGTAAAAATCATATTTTCTAAAAGGCCCTTATTCACCCCCCCCCCCCTCTAAGGGAGCCTCAAGATCCAACACGTGGTATCAGAGGCAGGTTACTCCAAAATGGTTTTACCACCGGGAGTAATGGCGCACAACGATCACGCGTTCGTTGAGGGGCAAGGAATTAGTAGGCCACCACTTTTTACGGGCACGGACTATAACTATTGGAAAACCCGAATGCGGTGTTTTCTAATAGCTCTCGACATGGAAGTTTGGAATATGGTCGAGACGAGTTATTCTTCCCCAACAATTGTTGTAGGAGATGTAACTATGGTCAAACCCAAAGACAAGTGGGATGACAATGATAAATTAAGATGTAAAAACAATGCAAAAGCCATGAATGCTTTATTTTGCGCACTAGATCGCACTGAATTTAATAGAGTTTGTGCTTGTGAGACTGCATATGAAATTTGGAACCTTTTAGAAATCACTCATGAAGGTACTTCGCAGGTAAAGGATTCAAAGCTATTTCAACTGGAGTCAGAATTCGAAAGATTCAAAATGGAGGTGGATGAAGAAATTGATACAATGTACACACGATTTACTAAAATCGTGAATGATTCAAAGGTGTTGGGTAAGGTTTTCTCCAATGGAGATTTAGTGAGGAAAATCTTAAGATCACTTCCCCCGAAGTTCAATCCTAAAGTGACTGCAATTTCTGAGTCACATGATCTTAAGACCTTACAATTGGAGAGTCTCATTGGGAATCTAAAAACCCATGAAGTGGAGTTGAAGATTCAAAGCCAAGAGTACAATTTGGAGCCCAAAAAGAAAAGCTTGGAGTTGAAATCTAAAAAGGAAGTTGAAACTGAATCTGAAGAAAGTGAGGAAGATGAGGAAGGACTGTTTGTGAGGAACTTTAAGAAGTGTATGAGAAATCCGGAGAGGAGAAATTCATTTAAATTTTTTTTCAAAAAGAATGATTTTGCCTACCAAAAAGGCAAAGGAAAAATGGAGAATGAAGAGGAGCGTCCGCTACCGGAGTGCTACCATTGCAAGAAGATTGGTCATATCAGAAGCAAGTGCCCAAAGTATCTGAAAGAGCAAAAAGCAAAGAGGCACGATAAAAGTTACAAGAAGAAAGTGTTAAAGGCAGAGACTTGGGATGATTCTTCGTCTGATGAAAAAAGTGATTCCTCAACACAAGAGGAAGAGGAGGCAAATGTCTGCTTGATGGGGAAAGAAAATGCGTCATCTAACGACGATTGCAGTGTCCAAAGCGACATTGAGGTAACTCCTCCATCTTATGAAGATTTGTATTCTGAATTTATGAAAACTTGCAATTTTTTGGATAAAAGCCTAAAACAAATTGATTTTTTAAAATCTGAAAACAAAGTTCTTTTGAAAGTAAATAAAAAGTTATCAAATGATTTGAAATCTATTGGGAACGAGAAGGAAATTTGTCAAGAGTGTGATCACTCTTCGACAAGGATAAAAGAACTTGAAAACACTATTTCCAAGTCCGATCAAAAAATTGATCAACTTTTAAAAGAGAAAAAGGATTTAGAAAAAGTTGTTAAAATCTCTCATTCTCAATTAGAGAATTATAGGAAAAGTGTTGCAAATAGATGTGGCATGATAGTAAAAGAAAATTCAATTTTAAAGTCCAAAGTAAATGAGTTGAACATGGCAATTGGAAAATTTGGTGTTGGAAAAAAATCTCTGGATATGCTTTTAGCCAACCAATGCCATGGGACAACAAAATTTGGGCTAGGATACGTTTTTGGAAGCTCTGGAAGCTGTCAGAAATTTCCGACAGCTGCTGTCGGAACCAGCGACAGCTCCAGGTTCAGAAAACCTGTGTTTCAAAATGAAAATTTTTCTAAGTCCACACATAAAGATGTTTCCACCAGCAAGAGTCCAGAGAAACCATTGAAAAATGGTTCCTCACCATTCATTGTATGTGCCAAATGTCATCAATTTGGTCACATCTCCGGATCATGTTGGAAGAAAGGAAAAATTAATGTTAAACAAATCTGGGTACCTAAGGCGTCCACCTATACCATGGGATCGACCACTTGGGTAACCAGATCTTTACTCTCATCATCTTTTTAGGTGTGCGTGCAGGCTAGGAACAAGGAAGACGTGTGGTATTTGGACTCTGGATGTTCAAAACACATGACGGGCGATAAATCAAAGTTCCTTAGCCTGGAGATGAAGAAAGGTGGAACAGTGACGTTTGGAGATAATGGCAAGGGTAAAGTCAAAGGCATTGGAGTAGTAGGTAACGAAGAATTTAAAATTTCAAATGTTTTATATGTTAAAGGTTTGAAACATAATTTAATTTCTATTAGTCAACTATGTGATAAAAATCTAAATGTTCTATTTGACTCTAGCTCAAACCTTTGCAAAATTATTGATTCTAAAACAAACGAAATCGTACTTACTGCACCAAGAATAAACAATGTCTATACAATCACTTTTCATGATTTATCTCATTCTACACTTAAATGTTTTATTTCAAAGAATGATGAACTTGAATTATGGCATAGGAGACTAGGACATTCTAGTGCCAAACGCATAGTAAAGCTTTCTAAAAATAAAATTATAAAAGGTTTACCAAATTTGAATGGAAAGCTTTCTTCATTATGTTCACCATGCCAAAAAGGAAAGTTTACAAAATCATCTTTTAAAAGCAAAAATGTTATTTCTACTACTAGACCTTTACATTTATTACATATGGACTTGTTTGGTCCAATTTCTACACAAAGTCTAGGAGGTAGAAAATATACGTTTGTTATTATTGATGATTATTCTAGATTTTCTTGGACATTGTTTTTAAATTCAAAATCTGATGCTTTTGATGAATTTGTAAAACTAATTTCACGTATTCAAAATGAACTTGATTTAAAAGTAAAATGCATTAGATCAGATCATGGAGGAGAATTTGATAATGAAAAATTTATTTCATATTGTAATGAATTTGGGATAAAACACGAATTTTCTGCTCCTCGCACACCACAGCAAAATGGTGTAGTGGAGAGGAAAAATAGAACACTTCAAGAATTAGGACGTACTATGCTTTGCGAATTTAAATTGCCAAAATATTTTTGGGCCGAAGCGGTCAGTACTGCATGCTATATTATTAATCGTGTCATGATTCGTCCTACATTACAATTAACTCCTTATGAAATTTATTTTAAAAAAAAAACAAAAGTATCTTACTTTAAAGTTTTTGGTTGTAAATGTTTTATTTTGAATACAAAAGATAACTTAGGCAAATTTGATGAAAAATGTGATGAAGGAATTTTCATTGGTTATTCTTCAACTAGCAAGGCCTATAGAGTTTATAATAAATGTACTAAAGTGGTTGAAGAATCTATTCATGTAAAATTTGATGAAAACATTTCTTGTGTAGAAAATACTAAAGTTGCAGGTAATGAGAAAAATGAAGAAGATGTGGAACAAAATCTGAAGAAAAATGATGATGATAATGATGAAGAAAAAGTAGAGAAAGAAGATGAAAAAGATGATGAAGAAGAAGAAGAACAAGGATATGTACCTCCAACCGAGCTAAGGTTCTCAAAAGATCATCCGCAAGAACTTGTTATTGGAGAACCATTAAATGGGGTACGTACACGTTCTAGTTTACATGAAAGTTTTTCAAATTTATGTTTTGTCTCAAATATAGAACCAAAAGATGTTGTCACCGCTATAAATGATGAATCTTGGTTTCTAGCTATGTATGAAGAACTTAACCAATTTGAAAGAAATAAAGTTTGGATTCTTGTAGATAGACCTAGTGATCATCCTGTGGTAGGAGTCAAATGGATTTTCAAAAACAAATTAGATAGTGACTCTAGGGTCACTAGAAACAAAGCTAGGCTTGTAGCGAAAGGATATAATCAAATTGAAGGGGTAGATTTTGATGAAACATTTGCACCCGTAGCACGATTGGAAGCAGTTAGAATTTTTGTTGCATTTGCTAGTCACAAAGGTTTAAATTATTGCAAATGGATATTAAAACTGCATTTTTAAACGGGTTGATTAAAGAAGAAGTTTATGTTGAACAACCTCCAGGATTTATAAATGAAAATTTCCTAATCGCGTATATAGATTGATAAAAGCTTTGTATGGTTTAAAACAAGCACCACGAGCATGGTATGATAGATTGACTATATATTTATTACAAAATGGTTTTAAAATGGGTGGTGTTGATTGTACACTCTTCATTAAGCAAGTAAATGATGATTTAATTGTTTTACAAATTTATGTTGATGATATTATTTTTGGAGCCACTAATGAAGAGTTGTGTAATTATGTTGTAAAAATCATGGAAAGTGAATTTGAGATGAGTATGGTAGGAGAATTAAAATATTTCTTAGGATTTCAAATTGTTTAAAAACATGATGGAGTTTTTATTAACCAATCAAAATATATTCATGATGTTTTAAAACGATTTGGATTTGAAAATCTCAAACAAGCAAATACTCCTATGAGTGTATCTTTAAAATTAGGAAAAGATGAAAATGGAATATCAATAGATCAAACTTTATATAGAGGCATGATAGGTTCACTTTTATATTTAACTGCTTCTAGACCGGATATTATGTTTTCAGTTTGTTTATGTGCTAGATTTCAAGCCGATCCCAAAGAATCACATTTAAAAGCGGTAAAAAGAATTTTTAGATATTTAATTGGCACATCTAAACTTGGTTTATGGTATCCTCATAGCGATAATTTTACTCTTTTTGGCTACTCTGATTCTGATTATGCCGGTTGTTCACTAGATAGGAAAAGCACTAGTGGCACTTGTCACTTTTTAGGCCCTTCACTCATTTCATGGTCGAGTAGGAAACAGAATTCTGTTGCCCTCTCAACCACCGAGGCCGAATACATCGCACTTGGTAGTTGTTGTGCACAAGCTCTTTGGATGAAACAAACTTTAGAAGACTTTAATATTCAACAACAAACTATTGAATTATGGTGTGATAATAAAAGTGCAATTGATTTAACATACAACCCGGTCCATCATTCAAGGTCTAAGCATATTGATGTGAGACATCATTTTATTAGAGATCATATTAAAAATAACCACATAAAAATTTCATTTATAGACACGGATAATCAACTAGCGGATATATTCACTAAACCATTACCGGATTCCCGTTTTTCTATGCTTAGGCTAGAATTGGGAATCCTAGACATTTCATAATGATTATATCACTTCTTATGGCCTATAAAATTTAAAAAAAATATATCACAAAACCTATATATTTTAAAAAGAAAGACTAAATTTTAAATCAAACCATAGAATTTGAATTACTTAAGAAAAATTCACATAAGAAAAATTCACACATAATTAATATTACATAAAATTGTTTCACAACAAATAGTAGAAATTCACATAGGATCAAGTTCAGATAACAGAAAATGAAATCTAGGCAAATTCATTGTCGCCCAAGCGACAGTGGATGTCGGAAAATTCCGACATCAGTCAGAAGCAGCACCCTGATGATAACTACTCAGAATCCTCATAACCAGCCCCGCTGCTCTTTGGACAGTCTTCTGGAGGTCCCCGTCTTACGGCCTTACCATGTCGAGTCCGCCTCACCGATTGGCGTGGCGGTTCATCATCTGGAATTTGCCATTCGGCCGCTTCTTCCGGAGTAGGCTTTAACTTCAAACCTTTCACCAAAAATTTCATAAACTTCTGCATTCTACTATGATCTTTCTTCACTTCCTTCTTGTGATCCTCAAAGGAATCACGCAGATCATCTATAGACTCTCGTAGTGATCCTCCCCTAGGAATTGTCGGCTCTCTAATCTCAATTCCAGGATGAGGCTTTTTCTGCGTCTTCTTCACTCTCATAGTTCCCGTATAATATATCTCAGGAAAACAATCATCAAAGTACGAATCTTGAACTATCCATTCATACTTCTTATATAGTATACGTTGAATTATTGCCCCCATTGGCAAAGTATGAATCTTCACCCATTTCGGGTGTTTTAATCTAAAAGCATACCGAATCTGAGAAAGGATGAAGTCCGCTACATCAAAAGGTTCCTCCTCCATAATAAAGTAAGTAATGATCGTCAACTGTGTCGTGATACTCCTTGTATCTCCACTCTTTAACATAACTGAGTTCCTTAATATATCTTGGACTAAATATGCATCCGGAGTGAGTGACGAAACTTCAGTGATTAGGGTCTTCTTTTGACTTCCATGTAAACTCATGTTTACAAGAGTCCAATCTCTATCCTTTCTATAGCTCTCCACTACATCCGGCATATGTTCACTCATAAGAAGACCGAATTCCTCTCTAAGATCAACATGTGTTATTTCCACATGTTGACCTTGGATTCTAGATCTCACTCCCCCATCCAATTCAGTGTAACTCGGGTCTTCCAAATGATTATAAAATTCTCGAATCAAAAAGGATGAGAACGTATCTGCTGTGATTACTGAAATTATACCTGCATTCGCAAGACGATCATAGATATGATCATGCTTCGGAGAGTCAAATTCTACGTATTTTGATACCCCAATTATTGCTTTCTCCACCCCAGGGTAAACTTGATATGAACTATGTGCATCTTCAGACGTACTCCTTCGTGCCTTCGAACTGGAAGCCATTCTACAAACATAACATAACAAAAATGAATTAAATAAGTTCTGTGCACTGGAACGATGTCGCCCAGGCGACATTGGCTGTCGAAAAATTCCGACTGTACTCCAGTGAACTTTTCTTTAAAATTCTCCACTACACTTCCAGATCTACTCAAACTCAAGCTATATTTATGTTAAAATTTATTTTTTCTTTCTAGAACAAAACTACATCTTCTCACATATCCTTACTATTCATCTTCTTCAACCTTCAAAAAAAAATCTTCCATTTTTGAAATTAAACCATGTAAAACACTTACACCCCAAAAATACAACACTTAAACACAAAAATCACAAAATCCAAACAACATCCACCAAGATCCACCAAGATCCACTTGATTTACGCTAGATCTACACCTTTTATACACAAAACCTCAAAGATCTACACCATTCATCAAAGGTAAAATGAAAAAAAAAACATTTTTCATCTTCTCTCCTTTCCAAAATCACAAATCTCTAAAGGTTTTAAGTCAAAAATTCAAAATAAAAAAACCCCATACCTTATATCTAGGGTTGTCGCCGAACTCCGACAGCTTCCTCTCGCCCTTAAGTCCAGGAAATGATGCACAATAGGGTTTGACTCGGTTTTAAGCCGTATTTATATTTTTAGCTGTCGCTCAGGCGACAGTGACTGTCGGAAATTTTCGACAGCTCCCGATTTGCTTAATCTTCAGTTTTTTGGTCCCTTTGATGTTTTCCAATAGTTATATGTCTTTATTAATGCTACACCTCATGAATTGATGCCAAACCATGTGCTTTTTTTTTAAATGGCTATTACATGATTATATGATTTCATTTCAAATCTATCATCGTATTGACACTCCTACTTAGTTGTTTAGACTATTGGAAATTGTTTTCGCATGCCTCTAAGTATGAGAAATTGTTTATATATAATAATGAACTATCACGTTCACTTCTTTTGATCCATACATATGTCTTTCTATTTAATATATACATGAATCATATTTGTTTTAACATAATACAATAGCACTTCATAAATACTACTTTCAACCTTGATTTGTTAGCGCAATAAAATATACACCATCTTTTGCGATTCAAGTGAATTCGGAGATCCTTGGTCAATTAAAAAATTATCAATATCTCGATATTAAAATATCACAAAATATGTGATAAAAAAAACAAAAAAAAATTAAATTAAAGACAAGGATACTCCACCAAGCACTACTTACCCTCCTGATAAGTCTTAATAAGCATTGTGAGGTTAAGCACCTTGGAAAGAATTGTAAAGTGTCTTGTGCAAAAGAAAAATGATATTCTATTCTTCTTATGCTATCTCTTCAAGGTCAAAGTTGTCTTTATATGCTTATATTATGTTCTCTATTCCAATGATCATGTACATTAAATAACTTCATATGTTTGATCTAAGTATCACTTGTACACATCATTATGTTATATAAACATTCATCTCATGAGAATTGGACCGAAAATATTCCAAATTTTTATACACAATTGTGTCTTTCTATGATACTTTAAAATGACCTTAATCATGTTTAAGCTATTTTATTTTATTACTTCATATGGCTATACCGTCTATTCATGAGTTTATTCAATACTATGGCATATTACTATTACTTCAAGACTTTCAATCATTTTCCCAACAAGTGCTTCCGCTTACTCTTATTTTCTCCATCCTCTCTCTTCCCTTAAGATCTACTCATTCATTACCTTTTGCTAATACCAAAAGGGGGAGAATTATAAGTATATTCAAGAAATCAAAGAACTATTACACCTAAATAGTCAACCTAAACAATACATCATTTCAATTTACTATCACATTTAGGGGGAACATTCATTTAGGGAGAGCTTTCATCTAGGGGGATTACTCTTAAGAGGAATATATCATGTTATTTTTGTGCACACACCATATGTTAAAATCAACAACCTAAATAGGCATGATTTCTTTTTATACGAATTTGTTATTATCAAAAGGGGGAGATTGTTGGAGCATGCGTTTCGCACTCTTCCGGTTTTATAATAACAAAGTCCCGTTTGTATTTGATTCTATTTTTATTAATGGTGTGCAGGTAACAGGTATGAGATGTTCACAATTCTGCTGGAGCTCAATTTGAGAGTATGAAATTTTCACTGTCGGAATTTTCCGACAGCTGATGTCGCCCAGGCGACAGCAGAGAAGTTACAACAACTTCCCCCACAGCAACACGACGAGAGACAGTTTTGCACTGTCGAAAATCCGATATCGATGTCACCCAGGTGACAGCTCGGAGGTTAGAGCAACTGCCCGCACGACAGCACTACGAGCGATAGTTTTGCACTGTCGGAAATCTGACATCGATGTCTCCCAGGCGACAGCTCGGAGGTTAGAGCAACTTCCCGCACGACAGCACTACGGCGACAGTTTAGCACTGTCAGAAATTCCGACAGTCGATGTCGCCCAGGCAACAGCGAATTTCTATATATTGGCTCCTTTTGTTCGTGCATTCCAAGCATTGACAATTTCAAGTCCCTTCCTGAGTGCATACGAACCAGAGAGCTCCAGAACCTCATCAACTCCCATTTGTGCTTAGAAGGTTTGAGATTGAAGACGAGATCGGGCGCGCTTCTTCATCAACGATCATCTCGAGGCTTCAACCTTCCTTTCAGAGATCTGAATTTCTAGGGAGTTATTCTTTTCATATTGTATTTTCATTTATATACATTTCATTTTGTATTGGTAGAGAAATCGTCGTCTTGCGTGCGGCGTCTAAGTCCTTGCGTGGCTTAGGGGAAAATCGCTTCCTTGTGTGGAGCGTCCACGTCCTTGCGTGGCTTGGTGGGAAATCGTGGCCTTGTGTGCTACGTCTAGATCTTGGGAAGATCTAGAGGATAGGCTTGGGCTTGGTCTAGAGAGAGACAAGTGATAGCCTTCCGATCCTTGGGAGAAGGATTGGTAAACACAAATTGTAAAAGGGTTATTATCATATTTGTGCCTTGATCTTAAGCATTGTTAAGATCATATTATTTGTATGTGATTTTCATAATTATAAAGTTATGACTTTTTCTTCAATTGCAAATGTGGTTGTTTAATCTTTAACTTAGAAATTTGTGTTTGAATTTATTCTAAAAATTACATTAGTTTGAAATTTTTATAAGTAACTTTTAGAAAAGTAAAAGTTGTTTTAAAATTCTTAAGTAAAAATCATATTTTCTAAAAGGCCCTTATTCACCCCCCCCCCCATCCCCCCTCTAAGGGTGCCTCAAGATCCAACATAGGGTATTGAGTCAATACTCAACCAAGATGCTCCAAGAAGAAATCTCGAAGACAACCTCTGAGTCCCAAGCGCTGAAATCGATCGGCGCCTCTACAAAAGTCCACATGAGTGTTGAAGAACCCTAGATTCTTGTCGCACAAGAACTAGGTCAGAGAAGAAGAGCCCTCTACGTCTCCCACAGACTGCTAGGTCCGACGACAGGGAGAGGCGGTGGCAGGATCGACCGGTCGGAACTCTTCAGTCGGAACTTCGCGAAACTCTTCTGTCGCTCTCTCTGATTCACAAAAAGGGATCGCACACCAAGGGCATAAGTAAACCGTGATCTATTTATACCCCAGGAAGAGAGAGACTATTCGCACACCAATGACCAGAAATGGAGTAAACAGAATTCGTCGAGTGATCATGAATTCGTCGAGCAAACACAGAATTCGTCAAGTGATCATGAATTCGCCGAGCCATGAATTCGTCGAGAAACCATGAATTCGTCGAGCCATGAATTCGTCGAATCAACATGGATTTGTCGAGTCAACATGGATTCGTCGAGTCAAAATGGATTTGTTGAGTCAACATAGATTCGAACATTCGATGAACTGAGGTAAGAGTCGTCGAGACATTCTCGACGACTCATCTCGAAAACTTGTCAACATGCTCCATACAATATTCACAATACCTATGAAGCATTCAGTTGACTCGACCCAACTCCAATAAGTCGTAGGATTGGTCCTTCCTCCAATATGAGTAAGGACAACACAATTCTTCCTCCAACTTATCCAAACACTCTTGTGTGTGGCCCCATAGGCTCATATCGTGTTGGCAGTGAGACTAAATGCTTGATCACTTCCAGATCACCTTAGAAACACCAACAGTCTCCCACTTGATCTTGAACGTATCAAACAAAAGTCTCACAAACAATGAGCGGCATCTAGAAATACATCATTGCTACCCAAGAAATAAGAGTTCATAACTCAACAAGCCTGTCTTGACCAATGTATCAGTGTTGTCATGTCCCTTTGTCCCTTATATCCGGATAGAACTAGAGGCATGGACCGTGCCACCCTCATAATTGTTCAATCCTAATTTCTTGATCTAGAATAGACTGTCTGAAATTGGTGAGCTCAATATCATATATTGACTCAACCAAGCATGGTCATGCATTTCTCAGTCTCATTCCATCAAGGGGCCCATGGATGTAACTCCTGTCATATTGGAGGACAAATTCCATTTCTGTCCATACACAAACACCCAAATGATTCGCAACATACCCAATAACCACCCTTATCATCAACCTTTCTCAAGGAAGACTTTAGAAGTCATCAAAGTACGCTCTTCCTCACTTGATGAATGTTGTGACTTCAGGTCAAAGAACTACAAACACCATTGTCAGTTAAGACATACTTGTGACACGTTCATATAACAATCCACAAAGTAGTTTTAAGGTGGGTTTGTCCAGTACAACTTGTTCACTAACAAGTACCCATGTGTTGACTTGATATCACAATATCATGACCTGTAAGAACCGGTCATCAGTCAACGCACATGCTAGTCTTAATGTATCATCATCGCCCTTCAACTTCTAAGATGATACTCCGACCAGGGACCATTTAAGAATGAAGCTTCTAATTAAACATAGGCCCTCGCATTCAAGTCACACACTTGAATTCCTATGGAAGCAAACATTCTAAGGGCATCTATTATGCTAATTAATCTATCATATAGAAGCAGTTAACATAATAATAAGAACTTGCCATAAATAAAATATAAAGTACTCTATTCATCACATGAATAAACATCAATCGACAAATATAAATAAATTAATCCACAAGACTCCCACTAGAGATGATCATTCAGGTATCTAATACCCATTGATCTAGTATGACCATCATGCTTTCTCTGTGCAAGAGGCTTCGTCAGTGGATCCGCAATATTATCTTCAGTCAGTACTCTGCGTATGCTCACATCTCCTTGATCGACAATCTCTCGTATAAGATGGAACCGCTGAAGTATGTGCTTGGAGCACTGATGAGATCTAGGTTCCTTAGCTTGTGCAATAGCACCGTTGTTGTCATAGTAGAGAACTACGAGATCAACAATGCTAGGAACTACACCAAGCTCGCTGATGAATTTCCTTATCCACACAGCCTCCTTCGCCGCATTTCCCACAGTGATATACATCATTCATCCTTCTCAAGTACTTTAGGATATTCTTGACAGCTATCCAGTGACCATCACTAGGATCAGACGGATACCTGATCGTCATGCTCAAAGCATATGAGACATCGGGTCGAGTACACAACATTGCATACATGATTGATCCAATTGCCGAAGCATATGAAATCAACTTCATGCGGTCCTTATCTTCCAAAGATTTAGGACACTGGTCCTTAGAGAGACTCAAACCATGTGACATGGGTAAGAATACCTTCTTGGTCTCAAGCATGTTGAACCGTTTCAACACCTTCTCAATGTATGTACTCTGGGTCAAACCCATCAACTTCTTCGATCTATTTCTATAGATCTTAATACCAAGTATATAAGTCGCTTCACCCAAGTCCTTCATAGAAAAGCAGTCCCATAGCCTGTTCTTAACAGCTTGCAGGGTCAGAATGTCATTCCCGATCAGCAGTATGTCATCTACATACAATATCAAGAAAATGATAGTGCTCCCACTAATCCTCTTGTAAACACAAGACTCATCCTCGTTCTTGATGAAACCAAACTCTTTGATTTTCTCATCAAAATGCAGATTCCAACTTTTAGAAGCTTGTTTCAATCCATAAATGGATCGATTCAACTTACATATTTTAGTGGTTTCACTTGGAGATACAAAACCCTCGGGTTGTGTCATATACACTTCCTCAAGAAGGTTTCCATTAAGGAAAGCCGTTTTGACATCCATTTGCCAGATCTCGTAGTCATAATACGCAGCAATAACAAGTAGAATTCTGATGGACTTGACCATGGAAACAGGGGAAAGGTCTCATCATAGTCAACACCATGAATTTGCCAGAAATCTTTAGCCACCAGCCGACCTTTAAATGTTTGTACATTCCCATCCATGTCGGTCTTCTTCTTGAAGACACACTTGCACCCTATGGGTCTTACCCCTTCAGGTGGTTCCACCAAGGTCCAAACTTGGTTTGCATACATGGAGTTCATTTCAGATTTCATGGCCTCAAGCCACTTCTCGGAGTCAGGTCCATTCATAACCTCTTGGTAAGTTGCAGACTCATCATCATGATTCATAAGCAACACATTACCTATTTGAGATACGAGAAATCCATATCTCTCAGGCTCAAATCTTGGTCTACCAGATCTACGTAGGACTTGTGTTTCTTGAGCAAGCTCTCTAGCTACAACTACTTGTAGTCCTTGCTCAGGTTCCAATCTAGACTCATCATCAGTTTGTGGTTCATGAACTTCTTCATGTTCTACCTTTGCAGTCTTTCTGGACAAGAACTCTTTCTCTAGAAAGATGCATGTCCTTGCAACAAAGACTTTGCCCTCAGATGGCAGGTAGAAGTAGTACCCTTTGGTCTCCCTAGGATGCCCCACTAGATAACATTTATCTGATTTGGGTTCCAGCTTGTCAGGCATTTGACGTCGCATGCACGCCTCACAGCCCCAAATCTTAATGAAAGACATACCAGGACACTTCCCAGTTCATATCTCATATGGTGTCTTTTGAACCGTTTTCGTTGGAGCGCGATTTAAAGTGAAAGAAGCAGTCTCTAGAGCAAATCCCCAAAAGGAAACGGGCAAATCTGCATGACTCATCATTGACCGTACCATGTCCAACAAAGTACAATTCCTCCTCTCAGACACACCATTATGTTGAGGTGTTCCGGCCGGAGTGAGTTGTGATACAATACCACATTCTCTCAGATGATCACGAAACTCATGATATTCGCCACCTCGATCAGATCAAAGGGCTTTTATCCTTTTTCTCAGTTGGTTCTCTACTTCATTCTAAAACTCTTTGAACTTTTCAAAGGTTTCAGATTTGTTCTTCATAAGAAACATGTATCCGTATCTACTGAAATCATCGGTGAATGTAACAAAGTAATAGAACCAACCTCTAGCCACGGAACTCATGGGTCCACATACATCACTATGTATCACACCCAAGAGATCATTATCCCTCTCATTATTTGATGGAGACGATGACCCTCAACATGACGACGACAGCAACTGCAACGCCAACGCCGCTACAACCTCCGCCCGCGGCACAATAATAATCTAATTAATAAATATAATTAATTAATAATAATTATTAATTAAATATTATCCCTATAATATTTAATTATAATTATCTTTATTTAATTATGATTATTAATTAAATATTATCATGTCATGTTTTAATGTTATTGTGTGAACCATATTTCATGTATGGTGCGTCTAGTATTAATTAATAAATAGAATTAATTAATAATAATTATTAATTAAATATTATCCCTATAATATTTAATTATAATTATCGTTATTCAATTATGATTATTAATTAAATATTATCATGTCATGTTTTAATGTTATTGCCTGAACCATATTTCATGTATGGTGCGTCTAGTATTTATTTTATTATGTTGGGCTGCATGTAGCCTTGTACGTTTATTTTGGTTTGTTGTTATCGTTTATTTTGGTATGTTTTAATTTTGTAAGCCTATAAATAGGCCCCCCATGTAATAGAATAAGTCATGATATGAATGAATCAAATTTGAATTCCTCTTAATTGAGAAATCTCCTCTTGCCTAATATTCTCCCCTCTCCCTCCCTTGGATCTCTTGCCTAAAGTGTTCTATTCTCCCTCTCTAGGAATTTCGAAATTCCTCCTCTCCTCTTGCCTAAGATTTCTTCTCTCTTTCCTTTCTCCTTCATCTTCTTGGCTTTGGCCGAAATTCTCTTCCCCCCTTGCCTAAAATTCTCCTTCTTCTTCCTCCTCTTTGTGGTATTCGACCACCTTCTTCTCTTGCCACCACCACCTTTCCTCCTTCTCCTTTTGTTCAAGCCGCCACCAACATCCCTCCTCCACAAAACCAAGAAGCCATCATTTCCCTCTTCAAAAGGGGTCTACTATTCATTCACCACCTTTTCTCTCTCCACCATCATAATCTTCAAGATTATTCGGCCACCACAAAGTCAAGGAACAAGGCGTGCGTGCTTTTCGTGGGACCTTAGAATGTGCAATTTTCCAAGGCCTACATCAATTTGGTATCAGAGCTAGGTTGTTTCAATTTCTTAATTGACACACGATCCATTGGAGGTTCAAGCCGGACATACTACCGATGGATGTTACCTTCGTCTATTTTCCTCTCCTATGCCACTCATCGGGGATGAGTGATTTTGAGAGGGGGAGGATTGATGGAGACGATGACCCTCAACATGACGACGACAGCAACTGCAACGCCAACGCCGCTACAACCTCCGCCCGCGGCACAATAATAATCTAATTAATAAATATAATTAATTAATAATAATAATTAATTAAATATTATCCCTATAATATTTAATTATAATTATCATTATTCAATTATGATTATTAATTAAATATTATCATGTCATGTTTTAATGTTATTGTGTGAACCATATTTCATGTATGGTGTGTCTAGTATTAATTAATAAATATAATTAATTAATAATAATTATTAATTAAATATTATCCCTATAATATTTAATTATAATTATCATTATTCAATTATGATTATTAATTAAATATTGTCATGTCATGTTTTAATGTTATTGCCTGAACCATATTTCATGTATGATGCGTTTAGTATTTATTTTATTATGTTGGGCTGCATGTAGCCTTGTACGTTTATTTTGGTATGTTGTCATCGTTTATTTTGGTATATTTTAATTTTGTAAGCCTATAAATAGGCCCCCATGTAATAGAATAAGTCATGATATGAATGAATCAAATTTGAATTCCTCTTAATTGAGAAATCTCCTCTTGCCTGATATTCTCCCCTCTCCCTCCCTTGGATCTCTTGCCTAAAGTGTTCTATTCTCCCTCTCTAGGAATTTCGAAATTCCTCCTCTCCTCTTGCCTAAGATTTCTTCTCTCTTTCCTTTCTCCTTCATCCTCTTGGCTTTGGCCGAAATTCTCTTCCCCCATTGCCTAAAATTCTCCTTCTTCTTCCTCCTCTTTGTGGTATTCGACCACCTTCTTCTCTTGCCACCACCACCTTTCCTCCTTCTCCTTTTGTTCAAGCCGCCACCAACATCCCTCCTCCACAAAACCAAGAAGCCATCATTTCCCTCTTCAAAAGGGGTCTACTATTCATTCACCACCTTTTCTCTCTCCACCATCATAATCTTCAAGATTATTCGGCCACCACAAAGTCAAGGAACAAGGCGTGCGTGCTTTTCGTGGGACCTTAGAACGTGCAATTTTCCAAGGCCTACATCATTATTACTAGTGAAAGGGGCTTGGATATCCCTCTCATCTTGCCTAATAAACATGACTCGCGTCTCTCAAAAGATTCATAATCGAATGAGTCCAACATTCCATCTTTATGGAGCTTGGATACGCGTTTCTCATTTATATGGCCTAAACGACAATGCCAAAGATACGAATGATTCGAGTCATTAGTTTTTATTCTTTTAGTATTTTCTATATTATAGATTGACTGATCTAAGTTCAAAACGTATAAGCCATTAAACAGTTGGGCTACACCATAACAAACATCATTCATAAATATTGAACAACTATTGTTCTTAATAATGAAAGAAAATCCTCTCATGTCTAAACATGACACATATATAATGTTTCGAGTTATGACTGGAACGAAATAACAAGTATCTAATTCAATTACAAGCCCTGTGGGCAAAGAAAGACGATATACTCCTACGGCAACAGCAACAACTCTTGCTCCATTTCCAACACGCAGGTCTACCTCTCCTTTACCCAGCAGTCTTCTCCTTCCCAGTTCCTGCACATTTGTACAAATGTGAGAACCGCATCCGTTATCCAATACCCAAGATGAAGGAGCGAAAAGGTTTATTTCTATAACAAATATACCTGAAGTGGAAGTCACACTTCCTTTCTTCTTTTGCAGATCTTCAAGATAGAGGGGACAGTTCCTCCTCCAATGCCCTTCCTTACCGCAATGGTGGCACTTCCCTTCCTTCGCCAAGCCTTTGTTCTTCAGTGCTGAAGACTTGGGATCAAGATATGACTTAAGTCCTACCTTAGTCTTCTTAAATCCCTTGGTATTGCCCCTGCCTTTATGCACCATCAATATGGGGTTAGCAGGCTTGACCTTCTTCATATTTATTTCAGGAGTTCTTAACATGCCTAGGAGCTCAGACAGTGTCTTGTCAATTTCATTCATATTGTAATTCAAGACAAACTGTTCGTAACTGTCCGACAATGATTGCAGGATCAGATTAGTGGCCAACTCTTGGCTCAAAGGAAACCCCAGTCTTTCAAGGTTCTTTATATACCCAATTATATTGAGTACGTGAGTCCCTACTGGGTCTCGAGCTCCCATCTTACACTAAAATAATGTCATGGATATGTCAAACCTCTCTTGGCGAGCTTGCCCTTGAAACATTTCTTCAGGTGCTCAACCATCTCGTAACAACTCATGTTCTCGTGTTGCTTTTGTAACTCAGAGTTCATGGTCGCGAGCATAAGGCATTCAACATCCAAGGAGTCATCTGCATACTTCTTGTAAGCATCTTTATCTGCACGTGGTGTAGTAGCGGCTGGCTCTTGGGGGGGGGGGGGATCTTCTTCCAGGACATAGAGCTTACGCTCTTGCATGAGAACAATTCTCAAGTTCCTGAACCAGTCAAGGAAGTTAATCTCATTGAGCTTGTCCTTCTCAAGGATCGCCCTTAGGGACAAGGTGGAGTGAGAACCACTTGTCATGAATATTCTACAAGGAATTTTGCAAAGTAAAATTTTACTACTATATTTTAAAATACATTTAATTTTAATAAGGAATTTTATTAAAAGCTCTCACTATTTTATTCAAACTGATAACTCTTAATATCAATTCAGAGAGTTTATGCGAGCTACTCTCTTAGTGGACAAGATCCATATTTCACCAACACAATGAGTCCGCTTTGGCGTTCCTCTCATAATGCGGTTATTTAGGTAGACAACACTTGTCAATTACATCACTGTGGAACTCTTGTATGATTGGTGAATAACTCATTATTCGCATCCATCATATGGAGCATGTCAACTCTATGCCTCTAGGCACTCAACCTTTGAGGTCACTAATGAAATCACCAAAATGCATTTATTTTATAGTATTTTTTGTTAGATTTTATTTAAAAGCTATGTTTTTCATGGTATTTTATGTTTGCACGTGCATATTACAAAATTACACAAACTGGAAATGACTGGAGCAAATACCTCAAAAAGAACAAAATTTCAGAGACCGCCTAAACCCGCACACTTGACCGATCCATTTCATCTCATTGACAATCCGTTGACACCGAAAGAAATGAGCGCGCCGAGATGACCCGGACTTTGACCATCGAGGCAATACGGTGCGGTGTTGATTTAACTAACTAAATTAATTCAGCACCAAAGGTGGCGCTTGTTTTAATCCAGAAATTTGTTCTTAAAACCAACGCCCATAATGGTGCTGGTCTAAAATCAATTGGGCGTTGACTAGTCAGCACCCAATAGGAGGGAGCTGAATTAAATTCTGAATTAAATTAAATTCTGCGTTGAATTAAAGCTGTGTGCTGAATTTAATCCCTTGTCGCGTGGGCGCTGGATTTAAATTCAGCCGTTTCATTTGATTCGAAACTGAAATGATTTTTTTTGAAACAATCCAAAAAGTTTTTCTATAAATTCTCCTCATTTGTGATGGAGGGGGAGGAGGAAATTTTGAGAGCTGAAAGTGTGAGTTTACTTGCATTATATTTGTGAGTTTTTGAGAGACATTGTATGAGAGGAAGGAGACTTGGAGAAAGCTCATGTATGCGCTCTGCGCAAGTTTGTAAGTCTTTTGTTGTTGATCAATAAAATCTTTCTTTGCTTATACATTCTTCTACAATGATCTCTCTTATAATCTTTGTAAAATAAATCATGCGTGAGTAGTTTCATTTGTTTTGGGTGCGATATAATTACTTATTTAATTGTATGATTACTATAATTACTCATCGCTCAATCTTGCGACTTGTATCCAGAAATTTTAATATAAAGCTTTGATATTTTGTGTAGCCTAAATGCGCATATCGCATTCCTCCGAAAGTTCGATGTTATATATAGCGCAAGTGCATACAAAATATTCTTAGTAAGTTAAAAAATTTCGGACTCAGTCACGACGCTCTTTATCATTTTTCATCAACTAATTTTGTCTTATATTGCTCGCATATATTACATGCTTAAGCGATTTTGATGTGATATGTGGAAAGCAATACACAAAATAGTTTGATGAATTATAAAAATAAAGGTTTCATTGGTAAATCATAACTTAGACTATATTTTCATGATGCGATGAATTATTACTCAATAATCATAGACTAAATATTTTAATTAAAATTGCACCCGGAACATATTTCTCATAAATTATTTTTCTCAAATTAAGATCTCATTTGTTTAGACAAATCAACCCAACCTTTTATTTATAATTCGCTTGGATTAAAGTAGAATTTAGACCTTCTCTGTGGATCGACTCGTACTTGTATCGGTATTATAATCGTACACCGTGCACTTGCGATTTTTATTACTTAAAATTTTGTTGCACTATATTGATTCCAATCTTAAACTGCTTATCATATTGTGTTGTTATTTTAGTGCTTTGAAATTTCTCACCAGTCACCTAGTTAAGATAGACTCGATGTCGACAGTGGGATATCACAATTATCCGCTCGCACCCTTACCAAGATAGATTAATGCACCTTGCTTTGGCAAACCCACACTTCATCGATCGAGGCAGGAAGAGTGTCATCCACCGGAAGGCATCCGTACACTTAATATTGGAAAGGGGTTTTAAGATACAATCGATGAACATTTCATTGTGATTAGCATTTAATCACTGTGCACATTCACAAAATAGAAATACAACATTCACAAACCAAATACATCCCCAATGTGCACAAAATAATATTATCAACACTTTGATAAGAGGGGCTAAATCTGAACACTTAGAATGTTTCTAAATCTCTAGATTTACATGCATTGGACACAAGCAAAACAACTCCACTTATGCAGTAGACAAGCTCGTCTCTCAATATCAGATTCAAAATCTAAGGCATCTGGTTTCATAAACCATTTTGAGGGACTGTTACTGCAAAGGAGAAACAATGTCTGAAACAATGAAATCGCAACGCAATCACATGCGTTCCTGGCGAGGTTCCAAGGGGCAACGCCCCTAGCGATGGTCTACATTTCTACGTATTTAGAACACTTCTAAATTTCTAGATTTACATGCATGAGATCGCAACCTCGCTCTGATACCACTGTTGGACTTTCTTAAAACAATGCATCAAATGCACGCATCGTAAAAACGAACAAGAATAACCCTAAACAGTTCAAGGAACTTGCGATTTCATGAATCTAGAAATAGGAAATGTGACAAAAGTGATATACCTTTAGGGGATTGAGTCAATACTCAACCAAGATGCTCCAAGAATAAATCTCAAAGACAACCTCTGAGTACCAAGCGCTAAAATCGATCGACGCCTCTACAGAAGTCCACACGAGTGTTGAAGAACCCTAGATTCTCGTCGCACAAGAACTAGGTCGGAGAAGAAGAGCCCTCTACATCTCCCACAGACTGCTAGGTGCGACGACAGGGAGAGGCGGCGGCGGCGGGATCGACCGGTCAGAACTCTTCCGTCGAAACTTCGCGGAACTCTTCCGTCGCTCTCTCTGATTCACAAAAAGGGATCGCACACCTAGGGCATAAGTAAACCGTGATCTATTTATACCCCAGGAAGAGAGACGCTATCTGCACACCCACGACCAAAAATGGAGTAAACAGAATTCGTCGAGTGATCATGAATTCGTCGAGTAAACACAGAATTCGTCGAGTGATCATGAATTCGTCGAGCCATGAATTCGTCGAGACACCATGAATTCGTCGAGCCATAAATTCGTCGAATCAACATGGATTCGTCGAGTCAACATGGATTCGTCGAGTCATGAATTCATCAGGTGCGTCGAGTCAACATGGATTCGGCGAGTCAAAATGGATTTGTCGAGTCAACATGGATTCGAACATTCGACGAACTGAGGTAAGAGTCGTCGAGACAGTCTCGATGACTCGTCTCGAAAACTTGCCAACACGCTCCATACAATATTCACAATACCTATGGAGCATTCAGTTGACTCGACCCAACTCCAATAAGTTGTAGGATTGGTCCTTCACTCATATCCAATATGAGTAAGGCCAACACAATTCTTCCTCCAACTTCTCCAAACACTCGTGTGTGTGACTCCATAGGCTCATATTGCGTTGACAGTGAGACTAAATGCTTGATCACTTCCAGATCACCTTGGAAACACCAACGAGAGCCTGGTCAGTGGGTCTGCTCGGGGCCAACCTTTTGAAACTTTCCATCCTGCCACCGAGTGAGCCTACGGCCCTGCCAGCCAAGTGAGAGCCTGGTCAGCGGGTCTGCTCGGGGCCAACCTTTGAAACTTATCACCGAGTGAGCCTACGACCCTGCCAGCTAGGTGGGAGCTTGGTCAGTGGGTCTGCTTGGGGCCAACCTTTGAAACTATTCATCCTGCCACCGAGTGAGCCTACGGCCCTGCCAGCTAGGTGAGAGCCTGGTCAGCGGGTCTGCTTGGGGACAACCTTTGAACCTTTCCATTCTGCCATCGAGTGAACCTACGGCCCTGCCAGCTAGATGAGAGCCTGGTCAGCGGGTCTGCTCGGGGCCAACCTTTGAAACTTTCCATCCTGCTACTGAGTGAGCCAACGGCCCTGCCAGCTAGGTGAGAGCCTGGTCAGCGGGTCTGCTCGGGGCCAACCTTTGAAACTTTCCATCCTGCTACCGAGTGAGCCTACGGACCTACCAGCTAGGTGAGAGCTTGGTCAACGGGTCTGCTCGGGGACAACCTTTGAAACCTGCCAACGAGTGAGCCTACGACCCTGCCAGCTTGGTGGGAGCCTGGTTAGCGGGTCTGTTCGGGGCAAGACTTTGAAACTTTCCATCCTGCCACCGAGTGATCCTACGACCCTGCCAGCTAAGTGAGAGCCTGGTCAGCGGGTCTTCTCGGAGCCAATCTTTGAAACCTGCCACTGAGTGAGCCTATGGCACTGCCAGCTAGGTGGGAGCATGGTAAGCGGGTCTGCTCAGGTCCAGCCATTGAAACTTTCCATCCTACCACCGAGTGAGCCTACAACCCTACCAGTAAGGTCGGTGCCTGGTCATCGGGTCTGCTCGGGGCCAACCTTTGAAACATGCCATCCTGCCACCGAGTGAGCCTACGATGTCAGCTAGGTGAGAGCCTGGTCAGCGGGTCTGCTCGGGGCCAACCTTTGAAACCTGCCACCGAGTGAGCCTACGACCCTACCAGCTAGGTGGGAGCTTGGCCAGCGGGTCTACTCAGAGTCAACTTTTAAAACTTTCCATCCTGCCACCGAGTGAGCCTACGACCCTACCAGCTAGGTGGGAGCCTGGTCATTGGGTCTGCTCGGGGCCAACCTCTGAAACCTGCCACCGAGTAAGCCTACGACCCTACAAGTTAGGTGGGAGCCTGGTCAGCGGGTCTGCTCGGGGCCAGACATTAAAAATTTCCATCCTGCCACCGAGTGAGCCTACGACCTTGCCAGCTAGGTGAGAGCCTGGTCAGTGGGTCTGCTCGGGGACAACCTTTGAAACCTACCATCGAGTGAGCCTACGACCCTGCCAGCTAGGTGGGAGACTAGTCAGCGGGTCTGCTCGGGGCCAACCCTTGAAACTTTCCACTGAGTGAGCCTACAATCCTGCCAGGTAGGTGGGAGCCTGGTCAACGGGTCTGCTCGGGGCCAGCCTTTGAAACTTTCCATCCTGCCACCGAGTGAGCCTACGGCCCTGCCAGCTAGATGGGAGCCTGGTAAGCGGGTCTGCTCGGGGACAACCTTTGAAACCTGCCATCCTGCCACTGAGTGAGCCTACGACCATGCCAGCTAGGTGAGAGCCTGATCAGTGGGTCTCCTTGGGGCCAACCATTGAAACCTGCCACCGAGTGAGCCTACGGCCCTTCCAGCTAGTTGGGAGCCTGGTCAGCGGGCTTGCTCGGGGCCAACCTTTGAAACTTGCCACTGAGTGAGCCTATGACTCTGCCAGCTTGGTGGGAGCCTAGTCAGCAGGTCTGCTCGGGGCCCACCCTTGAAACCTACCACCGAGTGAGCCTACGACCCTGCCAGCTAGGTGGGAGCCTGGTCAGCGGGTGTTGGGAAAAACCCCTTTGATTTAACTTAAAAAATTACCTAAAAGTGATTTTATTTCTTAGGATTGAATTACCCATTGTATAGTGAGGGTAATTTGGTCATTATATGTCTTAGGATATCATATCCAAACTAGGGTGTCAAGACCATATCAAGAGAAGCAGAATTTGGGCAAAGTTAATACTTGCATCGAATAAAATTCGACGCAATGTCAAGTTATTGTCGACGCTACTCTGACTAGAAGTCCAAGTAGTTCACCCTTCTGTCGAAGTAATACAAGTCAACGTTGCATCGAATAGATATCGACGCAGAGGCCATGGACTTGTCGGAGCACTTGAAGAAGTCGACGCAGCTTCTACTTCAACTCGGCGCAGAAGGAAATATCTGTCGAAGTAATCTAAAGTCGACGGAACGTCGACTTCATCTCAACGCAGATAATGAAGCTCAGAATCATATCTTCAACTTGACGGTTACGCCGATTGGGTATCAACGCAACGTCGATTAGCTGAGTTCAGTCAGAGCAAGGATGAATTCGAAGCTGCTCCTACAAGAACTCGAAGGTGCGTCGATAAGAGAGGAAGTTAACTCGACGCTACGTCGAATACAGCCTGAAAAGGGAAACCTTTTCAGCTGTCATTTTGGACCTCTCTCATGGCCCACCTCTCTCAAGACCATTCTCCAACGACACATAAATGCCTGAAATAGAAAGAAGAATTAAAGAAGACAAAAGGCTTTCTTGGAAACAAGCTTTGTGCTGGTGGATGGGTCGGGGATTTAAGAAGGAAGGAAGGATTTATTGTCCAGACAAATATACCCTTTCAGAACTTACCTGAAAGGGAATGAAATTCAAATTCAATAAATGGACAATAAAAGGAAACAGAGGAAAGAGAAAAGAAAGGCACTTATCACAATCGGCGATACTGTTCTATTGGGTCTCCTTCTTCTTCCTCTCTCACACAGGAACCCTAACCGAAGAAAATACGGAGAAGGAACATATGTTATTCTTCTTCTCTCTAAGAACAGTACAGAACAAGGCTGCTCATCATCACAATCTTATAGTAGCCAAAGTTCAATCAGAAAGAAGATAGAAGGATCTGACAATCATAGCTTCTGCAAATCATCACCATCTTAAGCAGAAGTTCATCAAGAGCAGATCCTGTGAACAGATGCAAGAAGTTGTTCTTAATACAACCATCATAAGAATTCTGAAAACAGAATTCCTATATCATTCTTCTTTCTCTTTCTCATTCCCTTCTGTAAAAGAGTTTTATTAATCTCTCTTCAAAGGATTCAGTGGTTCAAGATCTCCTTTTCAAAAGATCTGGTGGTTCAAGATCTCCTTATCAAAAGATCTGACGGTTCATGATCTCCTTGTCAAAAGATCAGTGGTTCTAAGAGTCTCCTTACCAAAACACTCAGGCACTGTGGTGCATCCCTACCAGGTGGTAGAAGAGGGGAGCACCCACATTTTGGGGAACCTCTATAAAAACTTTTGTGTGTCTTCTGATTGCTAATTTTCTGTGTTGTCCCTATAGCTAGTTTACTCTACTGATTTCTGCTTTATATTTCAGCACAAGTTTATTCTGCCTGAGATCTTGTTTGAGCATAAATCTTTAGATTATTTTATTGTACTCACTGTTAGAATAGGAATAATCTTTAAATCTCTATTCACCCCCCCCCCCCTCTAGAGGATTCTCAGAGGCACACTGTGCACTTTCAGCAGGTCTGCTCGGGGCCAGCCTTTGAAACTTTCAATCCTGCCACCGAGTGAGCCTACAGCCCTGCCAGCTAGGTGGGAGCCTGGTCAGTGGGTCTGCTCGGGGCCAATCTTTGAAACCTGCCACCGAGTGAGTCTACGGCCCTGCCAACTAGGTGGGAGCCTGGTCAGCAGGTCTGCTCGGGGCCAACCTCTGAAACCAGCCACCAAGTTATCATATGGCCCTGCCGGCTAGGTGGCAGCCTGGTCAGCGGGTCTACTCGGGGCCAGCCTTGTGAAACTTTCCATCATCATCTCGCATGCTATTATACCACATATATAAGAAAAATGATGTTTAAAGAATAGGTATTCTCATTACATGAACTTAAGGATAGAAATGATTCAAGTTATCACCACTCCATGTGTGACCGACGGACTCGCCTTCCCCTTTCTGGAGGCGATAACCCCCCGATTTCAAGGTTTCCTCAATGACATAGGGGCCCTCCCAATTAGGATTGAGCTTTCCTACCGTGGCTGACCTTCCGGCCGCGTCGACCTTTTTTAATACGAGATCCCCCTTCTCAAATTACTTGATCCTGATGTGCT
The DNA here is from genome assembly GCA_033032865.1 of Dactylorhiza incarnata. Classification (NCBI taxonomy): domain Eukaryota; kingdom Viridiplantae; phylum Streptophyta; class Magnoliopsida; order Asparagales; family Orchidaceae; genus Dactylorhiza; species Dactylorhiza incarnata. The sequence goes on along the minus strand of JAWHQI010000307.1, from coordinate 2,773,785 downwards.
TGCCAAAGTATTTGGCCATCCGCCGCTTGACCTCTTCCTGCCGAATGGCGGCAAGATCTTGGACCTCCTCGATCAGGTCCAGGGAGAGTCACAGTTCCTCCTCGTTCCATGCTCTCCATTCTTCATCACCCCTTCGGCGGCCCTTACCCGCGGTGTCTTGACTTCAAACTCCACGAGAATAATGGCCTCACAACCGTGAGAGAGCTTGAAGGGGGGTCTCGTCGTAGCGGTGTTGGGCGTAGTCCTTAGAGCCCACGGGACCGAAGGGAGTTGCTCCACCCAATTATCCTGTAAGTTCTCTACTTTCTTTTTGAGAAGGTTCACTATGATCTTGTTCGCTGCCTCCACCTGCCCGTTGCTCGTGGGATGATGAACAGATGCGAACCTGAGATCTATCTCCAGCTGGCTATAGAAGCTGATGAACTCCTCACTGGCGAATTGCGGACCATTATCTGTGACTATGGCTTGAGGGTGCCCATGTCGACAGATGAACTCCCTCCATACAAATTTGTGGATTACCTGGGAGGTGACCTTGGCCAAAGCCTTAACCTCCAACCACTTCGAGAAGTAGTCGACCATGACCAAGAGAAACCTTGTTTGCCCACTTGCCTGGGGAAAGGTCCTACCAGATCCATTCCCCATATGGCGAAGGGCCATGGTGTCGTGATGCTCCTTAGCCTCTGAGCCGACAGAAGTTGAAGTCGGGCGAACAACTGGCATTTTTGGCATTTCTTAGTGAACTCCACTGCGTCCTTGCCCAGGGTCAGCCAGAAGTACCCCGCCTCATTATCCTTGCCTCCAACGTCCTACTCCCCGAATGACTACCACACTCGCCGGAGTGAACCTCCTCCAGGACCCTCGGGACTTCCTCCTCATAAATGTATCGTGCCAAGAGTCCCAAGAGAGTCTTCCCATATAAATCCCCCTCGTGAATCATGTAGTAGGCAGACTTGTACCTGAAGTGTCTTTGATCTAGAACCTCTTTTGGAAACTTGCATGTTGCCAGGAAGGTCACGAAGGGGTCCTTCCACGAGAGCCGATGTTATATATCCATGAGTTCCCTTTCCTTAATAGACGGGCAGAATAGGTCTGTCAGGGTTCCCCCGGCCTGAGGACCAGACTTGGCCAATCGATCCGCTGGGGTACTCTCTTCCCTTGGTGTGTGCTTGATGGAGAAAGTCTTGAACATTCCGATGAGACCCCTCACTTTAGCTAGATACCTCATGAGTGTGGGTTCCCTTGCCTCGAACTCGCCCTTGACCTGTGAGGCTATGCCCATCGAATCTGTGAGGACCTCCACATCGTAAACCCCTAACTCTTGGGCCAGATGCAAACCGACAATCACTGCCTCGTACTCCGCCTGGTTGTTGGTGATGGGAAAATGTATCACAAGTGCTTGCTCAACTTTCACTCCAAGAGGGCTTTCCAATACCACTCCGCCTCCCAAAGAGTTCCTTCCTGAGGCTCCGTCAACCAGCAGCTTCCAGGGGACATGCCTAAGGGCTTGCTCCTCTTCCATCTCAACCACATAGTCCGCCATAAAATCTGCCATGACCTGAGCCTTCATCGATAGCCGAGGGACAAACGTGATGTCAAACTCGCTCAGCTCCACTAACCACTTTACGAGCCTTCCTGAATATTCTACTCCCTCAAAGATTTTGTGAAGGGGTGGTCGGTCACTACCTTGGATTGAATGGGCCTAGAAGTATGGCCTGAGCTTCCTGGCCGAGATGAATAGAGCAGAAGCCAGCTTTTATAAAATTGGGTATCGGAGCTCCGCCTTCTTCAGAACCATGCTCACGTAGTTGACGGGCAGCTTCTTCTTACCCTCTTCTCGGACCAATACGGAGCCCACGGCTTCAGCCCCAACTCCAAGGTATATGTCTAGACCCTCCCCCTCCTTAGGACCCTGGAGCAGTGGAGCCTTTATAAGCTGATTCTTTAGGGCTTGGAAGGCCTCCTCGTACTCCTTCGTCCATTCAAACTTTTGATTGCCTCTCAACAATTTGAAAAGGGGGAGCATTTCTCTCCCGCATGGGAGAGAAACCTACTCAACACCGCGAGCTTTCCAGTCATGCGTTGGACTTCCTTAGCATTCCGAGGCGATCCCAATTCCATTATAGTTTTCACTTTGTCTGGGTTAGGTTCCACCCCCACCGGAGTAAGGAGGTGACCCAGAAACTTCCCCTTGTCGGCCCCGAAGATACATTTTGAAGGGTTCAACTTCATCTTGAACCTGCGCAGGGTGGCAAAGGTCTCTTCAAGGTCCTGGAGGTGGGAGATCACGTCCTTGCTCTTCACCATGAGGTCATCCACGTATACCTCCAAGTTCCTTCCTCTTTGTTCCCGAAAGACTCTGTCCATCATCCTCTGGTACGTCGCCCCTGCATTTTTTAGCCCCAAAAGCATCATCTTATAGCAGTAGCACCCTTCCCTCGTGATGAAGGAGACATCCTTGACGTTTAGTGGGTGCATCCTGATCTGATAATAACCTGAAAAAGCATCTACAAAACTCATTACAGAAAAACTGACGACTGAGTCAACCAGCGCATCGATCTGAGGTAGGGGGTAACAATCTTTAGGGCATGCATTGTTTAAAAGTGAAAAATCGATACACATTCTCCAGCGGTCGTCGCCTTTTTTTACCATGACAACATTGGAGACCTAGCCTGGATACTGGATCTCCGAGACAAAACCTGCTTTGAGGAGCTTCTCCACCTCCTCTCGGATTGGCTCCTCCAGCATGTCAGCGATGGCCCTCCTCTTCTGCCGGATGGGGCGGGTTCTTGGCTCGAGGTTGAGTCGATGGCAGGCCACGTCCACGTCGATGCCCGACATATCTATCATGCTCCATGCGAAGATGTCCACGCTCTTCTGGATGCACTCCAGCATCTTCTCCCCGTCCTCAAGGCCCCCGCTGACTCGCACCTTCTCCACTTTCCCCTCTCGGGTGATGAACTCCATCTCGACTACTTCTTTGGCTGCCTCAAGCTGGGACGGCTCCTCCCATCTTCCCCCTTCCTTCCCCCCTTTGGTCAGGGTCTCCTCTTCTGCCGCAGCCTCAACCTCCATGGGCTCGACATGATCCTCCTGTGCCACCTCCTTCTCCCTTTCCTGGATGTCGTCCTCTCCTTCTTCTTCTGCCTTCCTCTCCTCTCCTGGCCCCTCCGGCCCCCTCGTCTCTCTATCCACCTTCTCAACCTCCGCCATCCAGGAGATGGTGTTGACGACATTCATATAGCACTACCTCGCCACTTTTGCATCCCCACTCCTCTGCTGTGGAACTTCAAGCACTGGTGGAAGGACAAGGGAATGCATCGGAAGGTGCTGATGAGAGGGCGTCCGAAAATCGCATTATAGCTGCTCGGAGCATCAACGATGACGAACCGACAGTTCCTCGGGACCCCTCCCAACGTCACCTGAAGGCCGACTCCTCCCTCGACCTCTTTCCTCTCCCCTGAGAACCCAAACAACGGTCCATCCGAGGCTTGCACCCTCTTCATCTCTACTTACATCACGTCGAAGGCCTTCTTGAAGATTACATTCACGGAGCTCCCGTTGTCGACCAAGATCCGGGAGACCGTGAAGTTCTCAATTGCCGTTTGGATCACCAAAGCGTCATAGAATGGGTCTTCATAGTCTGGCATTTCCTCTGACGAGAAGGTGAGCTTCTCCGAGGGGGTGGGTTTGGGAGGTCTACGCGACGCTCCTCCTGAACATTGCTTGGAAACTCCTCTTGCGAGTTGCCTCTATCCCAACCCCGCCATGGATCACTCTGATCCCCCCTGGCTCCCACGTCTACCCTGTCTTCACACCTATCTTCCCCCTCTTCGGGTAGCACTTCTTCTATCCCCATTGGTCGTTACTACTGCTGACCTCTTGCCCTAATTTCTAGAAACTCCGGGCAGGTGGTCGTCTTGTGGCCTTCCTCCTGGTGGAAGTCACAATAGGGTAATGCCACCCTGCCTCCTCTTCCCCCTCTTCCATTTCCTCTTCCTCTTCCTCCTCTTCCTCCTCTTCCTCGGCCTACTACTATGGTTTGCTCCTCAGGGAGATGAGGGGGTCTAGGACCTTGCCTCCATCCTGGATGATTGACCCTCCCTTGCTCCCTCCCCCGGTAACCTCTTTCTTGTCCTCGCGTTGGTCCCTCCTGGGGTCTCCAGGCTATCCGATTATTGGGTCCTGATACCCCCAATGCCGCTGCTGCCCCTGAAACCCCTGACCTCTGGGTTCATCTCTTCTTCTCCCCTCCTACTGCCTTGCCTCTGGCACGCTTAGCCTTGCAAACCTTTTTGCAAACTCTAGGTTGGCGGCCTCCCGTTCAATCTCATCTACCGCCCTCTCCATCAATTCCTCGAAGGATAGAGGGGCCTTTCTCTTCAGGTTCATTTTGAAGAACCCCTCCCGCAGCCCCACTATGAAGGCCAGCTGGAGGGTGAACCCTGACACCTCCTGGACGAGCAGGACCTCTTCCTGAAACCTATCCACATAATGGGCCAGCGACTCCCCTGTGTTGGATCGGTAGGCGCCCTTAGAGGGGGGGTGAATAAGGGTTTTAAAATCTTATAATATATTTTGAATAACTTTGAAAAAGCTTTGATTATTAAACTAGAGAAGATCAAGACAAATCAAGTGAAGTAAAAGTAAAGACATGATTTTATTAACTTGAGAAGCATGATTACAAAACTTGATCTCTTATCGAAGCTAGAAATCAAAGCTAATAGAAAGACTCTTTTTGTTTTCTATACTGACTCGTATCCTCACGAACCGGTTGGCTTTAGTCGATCCTCCCCGGATTCGGCCTCAAGTCGCTCTAGCCAACCCTTCCCCAGATGTGGCCTCGAGCACCCCCTAGACCTAGCCTAGATCTAGTCGCCAACACGAGGCGAGTTTCCCCCTAAGTCCTACCCAAACCTAGTCGCCAACACGAGGTGAATTTACTACACGATTACAAGAAAAGATGTGAAATAAAAAGACAATAATATAAAACTCCCTCTATGTGGATCTCTTGGAGAAGTAGACGAAGACGCAGAGTATGATCGTAGTCGATGCGGTCTTTCGTCACGATGATGACGCGTGTTGAAATCTTCTCCACGGATCTCCTTTAGTCTTTATGGATTTGTGGTAGTATCTCTCTGAAACTTCCTCTCTATGTTGTGGCACGAAGCTCTGGAATTCTGGATCTGTAGAGCCTTGAGAAGACGGAGCCAAGATGTCCTTTTTATAGACTTAGTGTTAGCGCCTGCGCTAGTGCTACCGCCAGCGCTATCCTATATTAGGACATATTCTGCGCGGCAGAATCTTCAATCGGAGGAAACTTTTCTCTCTTGCCTACTGTGCTCCTCGCTATCGCCTGCGCTATCGGATACCGCCTGGAGCTATCTCCTTCTATAAGTTCTTCCGGCAATTTCGCTTAAGCCAATATTTCGTTGAATGAGATTTCGTCGAATGAGATTTCGTCGAACGCCGCTAAGATTTCGTCGAGCGAAGTTTCGTCGAACGCCGTGATGAGAATTTCGTCGAGCACCGCTTTCAGTTCATTGAACTCAATTCGTCGGTCAGGCTTCAACATTCGTCGAGCTCAATTTCGTCGACCGGAGTTTGTCAAGCGGGCTTCAACATTCATCGATCTCAATTTCGTCGAGCACCGCTAACAGTTCGTCGAACGATAGCTAGCGCCTGCGCTAGTACTACCGTCAGCGCTAGTAGATGTTTTGGATTTGTTGGCTCAACTTTGGGGGCAACCTTCTTATGTAATCCTTGAGTCATGTGGACTTTGTTATCCTGCACACTTGAACACACAAGATCAAATACACATAGGATTTGTTATTCTCAAACCTAGGAGATGTGGAAGACCATGTTCCAACAAACTCCCCCTTTTGATAATAACAAATCCATTAATGATAAATCAGAGCATTAATATATAAGCATGAAGAAACATACTTGTGTGTGTGTGTGAGTGATGACTTAAGATAATTTATGATTTTAGCATTTAGAATTGCTCCCCCTAAATATATGCTCCCCCTAAGTGAATGCTCCCCTAATATGTAAACTATCATCTTAATTAACCATTATATTTTTATAGCAGATCATATTTATCATGTTAGTTCTCCCCCTTTTGTTATTAGCAAAAGCGGGTAAGGAGACACCACTAAAAAGTTGATAATAAGATAAATGCATGATCGAGCTTGTAGAGAAGGAAATGATAAGGAGTTTTAGAATTCTTTTCATTGAAATAGATCAGAGTTTGAGTATTACAACATTTTCATAAATCAGAGTTTATAGCATAAACAAAATGTAATGATTTCCAAGTAACTAAACTACCCAGACAATATGTCTACACCCTAGCCCCGTACTAAGTGACGGATGGGCATGAGGAGCTGCAAACATGCCGTAGGTTGGGGTGTTAGTCCCATATGCAAACACTAGACACAACTTAACCTAGCACTCTTTCCCCACAGTGCCTCGCAAGGCCCCACTGAAACCCTCCCCGGTTAAGGACAAGACATGACTAGAGATAAAGGTTATCTAATGTCTACAACCATACGCCCCCGCTATGGTGAGAAATGAAGTCATGGATAATAATTATTGGAAACATATAAGCATTTTAAATCTAATGTCATAGCCTATGGATTTATATTTTTATTTGAATTTATGAAACCACTCACATAGCTATTTTGAAATCCATTAATGAATCAGAGTTTTTAGCGTAATAATATTTTCATAGAAATAAATCAGAGTTTTATAGAAAAAAAATCCATGTTAAAAGCAACCAATATAAAGTTTACCAAGCAAGTCTACCACTTGTTGCAAGAAAGGAATTTAAAGATTCAAGTGATGATGCATACAAAATGAAAGACTTTAAATAAGCATGAAAGCGCAAGGTAAAACAATTATATGGTGATGATGCGGAAGACTTATAGAAATACAAAAAAAAAAATATCTTATTGTAATCAATGATTATCCATAAAAAGATATATGAGTTAAATTTCATAAAGAAGATGTTTTTGTAAATCATTGTTCAATTAAAATCTTTAAGTTTAACAATAATGTAACCAATCATGAAATAATGTTATCAAAAAGATTGCTACAATGTTATTTTAATTCACAAATTCAAAACATACCAAACATTGTAGAAAGCATGCTAGGTTATCTAGTGCATTTCATAAATAAAGAGTAGTATAGAATTTACAATAGGATCCAATATTCATGAGAAGAAGTGTTATGGAAGATAATGATGTGCACATAAGTGTATTTTGAATAGAGTAAGCAAATGTTTTAATCAAAAATACAAGAGATATGTAAAGTGAAGAGCACAATAAAATACAAATAATTTTACTTCCACACACTTCAATGCACAAATAAAAATGTACAACTACCAAGGTGCTTTGCACACACACTGCTCATTAAGATTTATCAGGGTGCAAAGTAGTGCTTGAGGGATCACATAATTTTATTCTTCAATATTGATTTTTTATTGTGATACGGTGTACTTAAGAATAAGTGGTTTTTATTTTGAAAGAACGTTATGGTTTGCACAAGATACTTTACTATTCTTTCCAAGGTGCTCAAACCTCACAACGCTTATTAAGACTTATCAGGAGGTTCAAGTAGTGCTTGGTGGAGTTATCTTTGTCACTTTATTTTATGATTTTGTTTTGTACAAAGTTCTCCGAATACACTTATTTTGCAAACCAATATAATTTATAAGAAAGATAACCACTTTTCTTAATTTTTAAAAGTGCAAATAAAGGAGTGTATGTAAGATACTTGTGCAATTTTAATTCATTGTACTAATACAAAACATACACAAGCATTCTTAGATTAAACACAAATGTAGACAATGTCAAAATAAGTGAGTGAATAAAGATCGTTATCAAACATAAAATATTTACTCATACTTAGAGGCATGCTAAGCTTAGTTCTACACCACTTTCAATATAATTGATGCACATATTAATAGATATATCAAAGCATGATGAAAGCAATGTTCAAAATAGTTTGAAAAGATAAATTGCAACATTATAGAAGTTCTAAATAATAGATTAATTCATGTTTGATTTTCAATGAAGTCCATACAATATTTTTGATATTTTTGAAGAATAATTTTTATTTAAAGTTTGAACTCATAAAATTGATCTTGGACTTCCCGAGGACTACCTTGTGAGAGGTTCGCCCGGTACTAGGTGATATGATGGGATGATAGCCCAAATCACCCTTTCGCAAGATACAAGTAAAAAGTTAAGTTCAAAAATAACAATTTTTGATAATTTTTTTGTTTTATATTTTTTTATTTGATTTTTGCTTTTAGAAATAGAATTTAAACAAATGACAAAAAAACACAAAGGCAAAACATATAATTTTTTAGTAATTTGGCTTTTGTATTTTTGTATTTGATTTTTCAAAAATGTAATAAAAGCAAAAATGCAGAAATGAATAGTACACATAGATTAATATATTTTTAGGGATTTTTCAAAATTTTAAAAATACAGAGAAACACATAGGTGCACTAGCGCCGGCGTTAGCGCTAGCGCGGGAAACAGTACCCGATTTTTGATGATTTTGAAATTTTTAATTCTTGATCTTGATTAAGTGTCATAATAGTAGTTTCATGCTGAAATTTCAGATTTTTAGGAAATGTCTAGATAGTGCAAATTTCATGAAACATTAGCGATTTTGTATATGACTTTACCAACTAAACTTGGCATGAGATGACATGAATGAACAAATCAAATATGCATGATTTTAGTGATTAACCATAATATTCATGCACAGGAATACCATGGATAAGCCCTATATGAGAATACCCAGCCTGTATGTCTTGGTAAACATATAAAGCCTAACATAGACACAAATATTCTTTAGGCGACAATGTTAGTATGATAAGTTTGAGATTAATGTTATACCAAGGTTTGATAGTGTTTCAACTTATAGACCTAGAATGGAGTGACGATTCTATTTGATTTGATATCAAGATGATTCAAAGGTCTAAACTAGAAATAAATCACAATACACACATAATACACCAACCATGGTATGCAATTATAATATCAATTGTCATCAATTAATATATCAATTATAATTCACATAATTGTGATAGAGATGATTGTTTTTATAAGATTTTTTGTATGACTTATGATATATGATGTTAGAGAATTTTAGCAAAGGACATCAATAGATCATGGTGGTGCATGTGAATTCAAATGACGGTAAATTCTTTCAATGCATTTTAAGAATTTTTAATATATATATGTGATTTTTGATGGGTGAACAATAGTGATGGTTTAGATCTTGTTTGGCATCAAGGAGTGAACATAATATATTTTTTTTTGTGAACAAAGACAACCATATTGAAAGTTGAGCTTTTATTTAGATCTTGAATTTTCTTTTAGATCATGTTATTTCACTAAACCACTTGTTGGTGAAGGCTAAAACTCTTAATAGCCTAATAACTGAATTTAATTTGAAATATCTTATAGCAAATTTAGAGTTTGATTCATATGGATAATATAAGATATTTAGAGGCAATGAATATAAGAATAAAAATAGGTCATCAAAATAAAATATGATTTTGAATTTTGATCAATTTGATTTTATAAACATATTAAGCTTTTAAGAGATAAAATCATATTTTTTAATACTGTATAGGATGACCATGACATGATAGTTCAAAAGAAATAAGAAAACAAGAAAAATTAAAAGACATGAAAGCATATCATGAAGTAGAACTTTGTATATTTCATTTTGAAAGGATTCTACTTCATGCAATTGATAATACCTAATGAATAAGAGATTTAGGTATCCAAAGAGAACCGGGTGTGACGGTTCCTTTGGGTACCCAAATACATCGTGTTTGCTTTTGAGGAGATGGAAGTGAATGAGCCCTTTTGAGTGGAGTTTGTGTTTCATCTATAACTTTGGGTCTCCATTCAAATCTTGGTTTAACATTATTTTTAGTTTTTAAATTTCCATAATCATTTACTTGAACATTTGGATCAAAAAGGTTTTTGAATTTATAATTTGAAGGAATTTGTTTGCATTTAATTTTAGGTTGGGAGAAACATGATTTTGTAAATTATGGTGATTTTGATTTTGATTTACAAATCATTTATGTTCATTACTCCCATTTTTAAACTTAGGTAAGATGTTCATATTCATATTCAACTTGTTTTTAGATATAGTTTGATATTGTGAATTTGTATTTACAATTTTCATAAGCAAATTGATTTTTGATTTTAATTCATCATTTTTAATCTTTAAATTATGTCTAGCTTTATTATAAGCGATTGTGCTATTTTTAAGAGTTGAGACAATTGAATCTATATGATCTTGATAGTTATTTCAATATTCATCAAATGTTTCATTCATCTCTTTAATTTCAATTTTATAGTCTTTGCACTTAGCACAATCATTTATCAAAGATGAATTTTCTAAACATAATTTTTCATTTTGTTCTTTTACTAAAATAAAATCCTTTTCAAGTTTCTTGTGCTTTTCTTTTAATTCATTATATTCTACACAAGTTGTGGTGTTTTCAACTAAGGAGACATGTGTAGAAATAGATAAATTAGAATTTGATTCTTCATTAATTCTTGCCTTTAAATTTTTATTTTCTAAGCGCAAATGTTTATTAACATTTTTTAGTTTCTTAATTTTGCGCTTTATAGTTTGAAGCAATTGTAATGAAGAGATAGAAGTACAAAAGATGGAATTTGATTTCCTTACATTGCTTTCGGGAGAGGCACGATTTGAACATATCGTTTCTTTGACATCTTTTTGGCACTCCTCTTCCGAAGACAGTACTTCTTCTTCTTTTCCATTTGATGTGTGCTCCATTGATCCGTCATGAGAGGAGCATTCTTGAAGACTTGTGCAAGCTTGCATATTCTCCAGTTCTTGCGATTGTTCCATACCTGTAGAAGGAGAATCATACATTTCTTCAAGAAATTTCCATACTTTGTATGCACTAGAAAAACAATATATTAATTTGAAAATATCTTGAGATAAAGCACAAAAAATATAATGCATAGCTTTTGCATTTAGGTGACGCTCTTGTTTATTTGATTCGTCTGCTGGTCTAACTATTGCCATATCCCATGCATTGATATCTAAACTTTTAATAAACTTTTCCATTAATAATTTTCACCCTTTATAATTTCTCCCTTCGAATAAAGGTGGTTTAGGAGATTTTTCTTCTTCATAAAAATTTACCCCACTGGTAGAAGCGAGATCATGAGACGCCATTATTCCCGGTTGTTAAGCCGATTTGGAATAACCTGGCTCTGATACCACTTGTTGGATCGGTAGGCGCCCTTAGAGGGGAGGGGGTGAATAAGGGTTTTAAAAACTTATAATATATTTTGAATAACTTTGAAAAAGCTTTGATTATTAAACTAGAGAAGATCAAGACAAATCAAGTGAAGTAAAAGTAAAGACATGATTTTATTAACTTGAGAAGCATGATTACAAAACTTGATCTCTTATCGAAGCTAGAAATCAAAGCTAATAGAAAGACTCTTTTTGTTTTCTATACTGACTCGTATCCTCACGAACCGGTTGGCTTTAGTCGATCCTCCCCGGATTCGGCCTCAAGTCGCTCTAGCCAACCCTTCCCCAGATGTGGCCTCGAGCACCCCCTAGACCTAGCCTAGATCTAGTCGCCAACACGAGGCGAGTTTCCCCCTAAGTCCTACCCAGACCTAGTCGCCAACACGAGGCGAATTTACTACACGATTACAAGAAAAGATGTGAAATAAAAAGACAATAATATAAAACTCCCTCTATGTGGATCTCTTAGAGAAGTTAGACGAAGACGCAGAGTATGATCGTAGTCGATGCGGTCTTTCGTCACGATGATGACGCGTGTTGAAATCTTCTCCACGGATCTCCTTTAGTCTTTATGGATTTGTGGGAGTATCTCTCTGAAACTTCCTATCTAAGCTGTGGCACGAAGCTCTGGAATTCTGGATCTGTAGAGCCTTGAGAAGACGGAGCCAAGATGTCCTTTTTATAAACTTAGCGCTAGCTTCTGCGCTAGTGCTACCGCCGGCACTATCCTATATTATGACATATTCTGCGCGGCAGAATCTTCAATCAGAGGAAACTTTTCTCTCTTGCCTACTGTGCTCCTCGCTATCACCTGCGCTATCGGATACCGCCTGGCGCTATCTCCTTCTATAAGTTCTTCCGGCAATTTCGCTTAAGCCAATATTTCGTCGAACGAGATTTCGTCGAACGAGATTTCGTCGAACGCCGCTAAGATTTCATCGAGCGAAGTTTCGTCGAACGCCGTGATGAGAATTTCGTCGAGCGCCGCTTTCAGTTCGTCGAACGAAATTTCGTCGAACTCAATTCGTCGGTCAGGCTTCAACATTCGTCGAGCTCAATTTCGTCGACCGGAGTTTGTCGAGCGGGCTTCAACATTCGTCGATCTCAATTTCGTCGAGCGCCGCTAACAGTTCGTCGAACGATAGCTAGTGCCTGCGCTAGTACTACCGCCAGCGCTAGTAGATGTTTTGGATTTGTTGGCTCAACTTTGGGGGCAACCTTCTTATGTAATCCTTGAGTCATATGGACTTTGTTATCCTGCACACTTGAACACACAAGATCAAATACACATAGGATTTGTTATCTCAAACCTAGGAGATGCGGAAGATCATGTTCCAACACCCTGGCCCTTACTTAATCTTGAAGAGCACCTCCGGGTCCTTCTTCCTCTTTTTCTACGTTGAGAAACGCAGCCGGAAGCTCTGACGCAGATCCTCAAATGCGTAGATGGACCCCACAGGGAGTTGGTGGAACCAATCCCTCGTCTTCTCCTTCAGTGTGGTAGCAAAGAGCCGACACTGGAAGGCATCCGACATAGGTTGGATTGAGACCATGTCCTCGAACCACTGCAGGTGCATGACTGGGTCATCCTTGCTGGTATAGTAAGACATCTCTGGCTCTTTGAACCCCTCTGGAACCGGGGCCGAGAGGATTAGCTCACAAAAGGGACTTCCCTCCCTTGCTCGGCGAGTGGTCCTCTCTCGCAGAGTCAGCTTGCAGACCTCCACACTCGTCGGGCTACTGAACAGCTGCCACCCTGGGAGATCTCGCGCATTCGCTTCCGCCGTCACCTCCTTCCCGGTCCGCTGGCCGGGAGCGTTCTCACCGATATGCTAGGGCGGTACCACCAGAACTACGGGTGTCTCGCATTCACCTCTCATGGCGAAAGCCAACTGCAAGGTCTGTAGAACCTCTCGCCTGAAATCTTCGAATATTCCCACCGTCACCACACTCCCAGGCGGCTGCGAGTATCCTGGGTTGGATCCATCTCCTCCATCTCTAGCTCTGGAGCTCAGCTTGAGATTTTCTTGCACAGGCTACGGTCCACTCTCACCGCACCAAAAATGGGGTTGTACAAGCAGCCCTGGAAAATCATCATTAACCAAGAGTGGTACATTGATACAATTCTTGAAAAATTTGGTATGACTGAGTGCAATCCAGTTTCAACACCAATGGCTACAAGTACCAAGCTCTCACAGCAGGATCTGGGCAAGACAGTTTTGGAAATTGAATATCGTAGCTTGGTAGGATCACTTATCTACCTCACAAATTCCAGACCAGATATAGAGAATGTTGTAAGCATTTTAACTCAGCACCTCTCTAAGCCTAGCTCAGAACATCTCATCACTGTTAAGCGAGTTATGCGTTATCTGAAAGGCAAAAAGAAATTGGGACTAGTATATGAAAAAGAAGAAGTTTCTGAACTCTTAGGGTTTCACTGATGATTAAAATTTATTTCTGCAAAAGCCTTTTTGTGATGAGAGTAGAATTCGGCGGGCACTTTCGAGGCGTCTCGCGAGTACTCCTACTTCGAGGAACTAACCTTTATCCTACTTCGATGAATAGAAGTAACAGTCTTTCCTTCTTTTGGAATATCGACGATCACGCCGCGGCGGCGGCGCCGAATTCATTTAATTTTTTTATATAAAATGAGAGTTATTGCGAGTGTTTGTATCGTTATTATCCAAACTAATCATTCAAAAAGGCAAGTATACCTTATCGTGTATAGTATAGGATAAATTTTTAGAAAATTATCAAGGTCGTATTTTTCCACGGATCTCGTCGAGTACTGCTACTTCGAGAATACAACTATTGTTTTATCGGATAAAAACGTGATTTAAAGAAATTAAAATTACAAAATTGAAATTACAGAAAATGAAAGACAGAAGTGCAATCTCTACCCGAATAGGTAGAGTGGAAATAAATGCGTCAGCAATCTCTACCCAAACGGGTAGAGGGGAAATAAATGTCTGAGCAAGTTCTACCCAAATGGGTAGAAGGGAAATAAATGCAGTGCAAGTTCTACCCAAACGGGTAGACGGGAAATAAATGCATGAAAATAAAATAAAACTAAGCTATGAAGAGAAATAATGAAAACATAAGTAACGAAAACATAAAACAACAAAAAGACGTAAAATAAACAAACACATAAACGACAACATAAAATGAAAGCGGAAAATAACGAAAAGAAAAATAACGGAAACGGAAAACAACGAAGGCGGAAATTGCGGGAACGAAACATAACGAGAACGAAAATTCTTTCGAAACGAAAATAAACGAAAACATAATATTCGGCTCTAATCTCTACCGCGTAAAGGAAGAAAAAGAACGAAAAATTACGGCGGCGAATACTTTCAAATCAAAGCGAAAATAGAGATAACCAAAATTCGAATTAAAGCGAAAATAAACGGAAATGTAATATTCAGCTCCATCGATTCCGTGTCAAGGAAGAAAAAGAGCGAAAGTTACGAAGACAAATAAATTTGAATTAAAACGAAAACCAAAATTACGACAATAAATAAATTGCTAACGAAAGCGAGAAAAAATGCGGAAAATACAGGAATTGAAACTAAGCTAAGAAAAAAAATTGCAGTGCAGAAAAGAAATTGCAGAATTGAAACTACGCTATGAATTAAAATGCCGAACAGAATTGAAATTATACGAAATAAAAACTAAACTTATTTATTGTCATAATTAAGGGGTTACAAGAAATAAAATTACAATAAATAAAACATTACAACACTTAATTAATTACATAAAAAGAAAAAAAAACATAAACTAAACTAAAAAAGATAGTAAAAAAATGAAAGCTGGATGAGCAGCTGGAAGACTTCTAGCAGGCTAGCTGGCTGTTGGATTTGAAGTGGCCGATTTTGATTTGTGTTGTGGGGTGCGGATAGCAGGTTTTAATCCAGCAAAAATTTAGTTTGCCTGGATTCAATCCCGCCACCTCAAAAAAGGCTAACATGGTTCCACTAAGGCAAGCAGACATATCTGTTTAATATAGAAATATATATATATATATTATATATATAAATTATAACTATATGTATTATAAAGACGGGAAGGGAAAATCGACATCCCGTCCTGTCGATCGACGGGAAGGGATGTCGATCGGGACTTAGGCAGTAATCGATTGGATGGGAAAGGAAAATCGACGGGATCGACATCCCGTCCCGTCGATCGACGGGATGGGATGCCGATCGACGGGATTTGAAGTTGATTTCAAAAAGACAAGGCATAATATCGACGGGAAGCTGATCAACGGGACCGACATCCTGTCCCGTCGATCGACGGGATGGGGTGCCGATCACGGGAAACTTTAAGAAAATATATATTCAATTTTATTTACAGTCTAAATATATATATATATATACTTAGTTTTTATTTAATAAGTATTTACATATATATATTTTTAAATATATATTTACTTATATATTTAGTATATATTTACATAATTACTTACATAAGTATTTACATACTTATTATATAGTTTTATATATTTATGAATATACTTAAATAGTTTCTTTTTA
Organism: Dactylorhiza incarnata; assembly: GCA_033032865.1. Taxonomy (NCBI): domain Eukaryota; kingdom Viridiplantae; phylum Streptophyta; class Magnoliopsida; order Asparagales; family Orchidaceae; genus Dactylorhiza; species Dactylorhiza incarnata. The sequence continues at coordinate 2,757,925 of JAWHQI010000307.1, read as the reverse complement.
CATAAAAATATATAAATATAAGTTAAAACAAATCATTTATTCAATATTTTACAAGAAATATTACAAATTTTTAATAAAACTATACAAAAACTATACAGAAAATAGGTATATTTTACTATTCATCATTCACTGATAGCGATTGGGGGTGATAAGGATGATAGAAAAAGCACAAGTGGCTATGTGCTTTTGTTTGGAAGCAAAGTGATCTCTTGGACATCAAGAAAGCAAAAGATAGTTGCTCTGTCCTCTGTCGAGGCTGAATAAGTTGCAGTTTGTGCTTTTGCATGTGAGGGAGTATGGTTACAAAGGCTTCTTTGTGATCTCTGTCCTTATAGGAATCTTAGCCCAATTAAGATATGGTGTGATAATACCGCTGCTATAGGGATTGCCAAAAAACCAATATTCCATAGTCGCACAAAACACATAGAGCTGAGATTTCACTTTCTAAAAGGGCTTGTTGAAACAAAATGAATCGAGATGATCTTCTGTCCAACGAGCAAACAGACATTATGACCAAACCTTTGCCATCTCATGCGTTCATCACGATGAGAAATATTTTGGTGTCAGTATTATGGGGGTGTAGAAGATATTAATGTTGAAGACATCAAAGCAGAACAAGAGTCAAGGAGCCATAATAAAGCAGAAGAGAAGTCGAGGAATTTCATTGAAGGAAATTCATACCTGATGAAGAAGTCGAAGCATATCTGATGAGGAAGGCGAAATTGTCGCATTTATTTCTGTTTCCTATATTTTGCTTTCATTTTGTTTCACCTTATATAATGTACTCAAACGATCTTAAATATTATCTCTAGGTTGTACATGAGTTTGTAAGATACTTAACTCCTAATAAAACAAAGAGGCACAAACCCAGGGGTCAAATGGAGGTGAACAAATTTAGATTCGTCGAGTGTGTACGCGAAAATATCTTAAAAATATTTATGAAGACTGTGACCTTCCGACACTCTAGTGAAAAGTAGTATGCTACAACCTTCAAACAAACGCCTTGTTTTATAAATGTCTAACTATGGCTCAATAACACACGAGTGACCATATATCGTTACTAAAAAAATTGTTTTCGAAAATTTGGTGTATCCATGTCAGTTAATATTATCAAACAATAATTATCTCTGTCTTAGATGTTGTGTATCTAAGTTGTCTATAGTTATGCTAATTGAAGTTTACAAAGTCATATTTGTTGTCAAATCCTAGTTGTTCTCGTGTCTAATTGTCTAAAGTTATGTTAGCTAATGTTTACAAACTAAGTTTGTTGTCCAATCCTAGTTGTTCAGCTGTCTAGGTTGTCTAAAGTTGAAAGTTTTCTATTAATTTCAACTTTCTCTAGACTCGCACTTGAAGTTGTGTTTATTTTCTGTCCTTAATTACTCTTCGGGTCTACCACCGTTTCCGCTGCATTGGTTCGTCTCAAACCAAGCACCAACGACTGGTGGACAAGAAGGTATTTATATGACTACTATTGGCTCAAGCAATTGATTTGTGCTTTGATATTCCTTTGTAAGACCCCCCCCCCCCCCCCCCCCCCCCCCCTCTGGTAAACTAGACATGATAAGGCGATTTTATCACACCACCGTCAATCCACATCAAAGAGGGGAATAATGGAATAATAGAGGTATGAACATTTCAACCCTCTCCCATCATTTTCTTCTTATGCTATGAACCAACAATGGTGCTAAGCGAATAACTATCACGCCACAAACAAAGTACACTATAAGCAGTAGCGGAAGAAGTACTAGCGGAATACTAACAACCACATAGTAGATCACAAAAATATATGAGTAATATGATAAGACAGGAAGTAACCACAACAATGACACAACTGCCCCATAGTCTAAGTACAACAATCTATAGAAAATCTGAGAGCTTACAAGTAAACATGTCAAGTCTGATAAAAACTAATATATAAAATACTGTAAAACTATAAACCTACTAAGCAAACTATATGACTGATGATGTTGCTAAGGATAACAATGATCCTCTGCATTTCTTCTATCTCCACATCAAGTTCATTTCAAGTACACGTCATAGCTCCGGGAACACCTAGGGTGGAATCAACGAATGGTGAGGGTTATCAAACACTATCAAGTATTAACGTCACTATGATCTATCATCACAATCAATACAAGCTAAATAAGTATATCCTTGTCAGAGGAGTGAAAAAAACTGAATCATCATAGTCACACTATGTAAATACATATATGTTATCATCACACTCAAGCATGCACACACACACACACACATGTCGACATAGATTCATCATGCACGGTGTCGAGACGTAAGCACATGATCATAATCGAGTATATACTAACATCTGAGATCCATTATTCATGGGGTAGCTAAGCCCACAGACACCACCATCATGGCCAAATGGTGGTAGTGGCACGTCCTGGACACTTCTAGGGTATTTAAGCACAATTATCCCTAGACCTTACATACGGCTATCAGAGCGCTCATACTTATTCTTCGCCCACACTAGCAGCATAACCAAAAGAACCAAAGCATGACTCATGTCAAACCCTAGGTGGCTAATGTTGGAGCATGCGTTCCGCACTCGTCCGGTTTGAGAATAACAAATCCCGAATGTATTTGATCCTATTTTTGATTAATGGTGTGCAGATAACAGGTGCAAGAATAACATGTTTTCAATTGGAGCAAAATATCAATTTTCCAGATTTTGGAGCTATCAGATTTCCGACATCCCTATCGGATTTCCGACAGCGCGTTTCTCCGATCTCTGCTCAACGGTTAAGAGCTGTCCGATTTCCGATATCGCTAACGGATTTCCGACAGCCCATGATCTTCCAATAACGCCAGGACGTGCAGCAGTTACCTTAGCTAACAGATATCCGACAGTGCTATCGGATATCCTACAGCCCACGTCTCAACCACGACCTCAACTTCACGCAGAAACTTAGTTTTTGTGGGACACGTGGCAGCTTCTGGAGATATCGGATTCCGGCGACAGTAGCTATCGGATGGCGACAGCTCTTTTTCTTAAAAGAGTTCAAAACTTCATGGAATTCACTTCTTGTGATTTCCAGGGCTTTCTTCCAGAGTGCATACGAACCACAAAGCTCAAGAACACCATCAACTCCCATTTGTGCAAAGAAGGATTGAGATTGAAGACGAGATCGGACGCACTTCTACATCAACGATGATCTCGAGGCTTCAACTTTCCTTTCAGAGATTTGAATTTCTAGGGAGTTGTTCTTTTCATTTTGTATTTCATTCACATTTACTTTTCACTTTGTAATCGTTGTAGAAATCGTCGTCTTGCGTGCGGCGTCTAAGTCCTTGCACGGCTTAGGGGAAAATCGATTCCTTGTGCGGAGCGTCCAAGTCCTTGCGTGACTTGGTAGGAAATCGTGGCCTTGTGTGCTACGTCTAGATCTTGGGAAGATCTAGAGAGTAGGCTTGGGCTTGATCTAGGGAGAGACAAGTGATAGCCTTCCGATCCTTGGGAGAAGGATTGGTAAAATCAAAATTATTGAAATTTATATTATCATATTTGTGCATTGATCTTAAGCATTGTTAAGATCATTTTATTGTATGTAAATTTCATGATTAATATAATTATGCTTCTTTCATTAATTGCAAATTTGGTTGCTTAATCTTTAACTTAGAAATTTGTGTTTGGCTTAATACAAAAATTACATTGGTTTGAAATTGTTTACAAGTAATTTTTTAGAAAAGTAAAATCTGTTTAAAAATTTATTAAGTAAAAATTATATTTTAAACACACCCTTATTCACCCCCCCCCCCCCCCCCCGCCCTCTAAGGACGTCACACGATCCAACAAGTGGTATCAGAGGAAGGTTACTCCAAAACGGTTTTACCACCGGGAGTAATGGCGCACAACGATCATGCGTTCGTTAAGGGGCAAGGCATAAGTAGACCACCTTTATTCACGGGCACAGACTATAATTATTGGAAAACACGTATGCGTTGTTTTCTAATTGCGCTAGATATAGAAGTCTGGAATATGGTAGAATCTAGTTACACTTCTCCAACATTTGTTGTAGGAGATGTAACTATGGATAAACCCAAAGACAAGTGGGATGACAATGATAAATGAAAATGTAAGAACAATGCAAAAGCCATGAATGCTTTATTTTGCGCACTAGATCGCACTGAATTTAATAGAGTTTGTGGTTGTCATACTGCTTTTGATATTTGGAATATTTTAGAAATTACTCATGAAGGTACTTCACAGGTAAAGGATTCAAAGCTATTTCAACTGGAGTCTGAATTTGAAAGGTTCAAAATGGAGGTAGATGAAGAGATTGATACGATGTACACACAATTCACAAAAATCGTGAACGACTCAAAGGTGCTAGGAAAGGTGTTCTCTAATGGAGACTTAGTAAGGAAAATCTTAAGATCACTTCCCCCGAAGTTCAATCCTAAAGTGACTGCAATTTCTGAGTCACATGATCTTAAGACCTTACAATTGGAGAGCCTCATTGAGAACTTGAAAACTCATGAAGTTGAATTGAAAATTCAACAACAAGAGTATATGGAGCCAAAGAAGAAGGGATTGGCTCTAAGATCTAAGAAGGAGGAAAGTAGTGATTCTGAGGAGGATGAAGAAGATGAGGAAAGTTTATTTGTTAGAAAATTTATGAAAAAACCAGAGAGGAGGAATTCGTTTAAGAAGTATTTTAAGAAGGAGACGTTTAGGAAGAAAAAAGGAAAGGAAGGCGATGAGGAGGAAGAGAGACCGCCACCGGAGTGTTATTACTGCAAGAAGTTAGGACACATCCGAAGCAAGTGTCCAAAGTACTTAAAAGAACTTAAAGAAAAGAAGCATAAAGGGTCGAAGAAGGTGTTGAAGGCGGAAACATGGGATGATGCTACTTCTGAGGATGCAAGCAGTTCAAGCTCAAGTAAAGAAGAGGAGGCCAACATGTGCTTACTGGGAAAGAGAGTCATATCTGATGACGAATGCAGTGTCCAAAGTGACACTGAGGTAACTCCTCCAACCTACGATGAATTATTTTCTGAATTTTTAAAGACTTGCAAATTTTTTGAAAAGAGTTTAAAAAATAATGATCTTCTTAAATCTAAAAATGAAATTTTGCTTAAAGAAAACAAAAAATTGTTAAATGAAATTAAGACTATTGGAAAAAGAGATATTTCCTGCCAAGAGTGTGATCATTATTTGGGAAGAATTAAAGAACTTGAAGAATCTCTTTCCAAATCTCATTCTACAATAAAAATTCTTACTAAAAAGAATGAGATTTTAGAGAGAGATCTGAAATCTTCAATTTCCAAAGTCCATGAGGGAAAGAAATCTTTTGAACGTAGGTGTGTAAATCTAGTATCCGAGAATACAGAAATGAGAAACCAGATTCATGACTTAACACTAGCCATGAAAAAATTTGGAATGGGCCGAAGATCACTGGATATGATCTTAGGATACCAACGCCATGGATCTGGAAGGTTTGGACTCGGATACACGTCAGGAAGCTATCGCCCGGCGACAACCACTGTCGCCGGGGACAGTGAAAAGTCCAGAATATCTATTTTTACAAATTCTGAAGTTAATTGTCTAATATTGCATCCTCATCCAGTAAAAGTCCAGAAAAGTTATACTCATCTCAATACATTACATGTGCCAAATGCAATAGATTTGGTCACACTACGGACTCTTGCTGGAGGAAAGAAAAAAGTAAAATTAAACAAATCTGGGTGCCTAAGGCTTCTACCTATACTATGGGTGGAACCACTTGGGTAACCAGATCTTTACTCACCTCTTCTTTCTAGGTGTGTTGGCAGGCTAAGGACAAAGAAGACGTGTGGTACTTGGACTCTGGTTGTTCAAAGTACATGACGGGCAATAAAGAGAAGTTCCTTAGCCTGGAGATGAAGAAAGGAGGAGTTGTTACATTCAGAGATGATGGAAAAGGAAAAATCATCGGCATCGGAGTTGTGGGTAACAAAAAATTTTCAATTTCAAATATTTTATTTGTAGAAAGATTAAAGCATAATTTGATTTCTATTAGTCAATTATGTGATAAGGGTTTAGATGTTTTATTTGAATCTTCTACAAATTTGTGCAAAATTATTAATTCTAAAACAAAAGAAATTGTTTTTACCGCACCTAGATGTCATAATGTATATATGATTAAATTTCTTGATTTTTCAAATTCTACTTTAAAATGTTTTTTATCAAAAAATGATGAATTAGAATTATGGCATAGGCGACTTGGACATACTAGTGCCAAGTTAATTACAAAACTTTCAAAAGATAAATTAATTAAAGGTTTACCATTGTTAAATGGAAATTTATCTTCTTCACTATGTGTGCCTTGCCAAAAAGGAAAATTTTCAAAATCATCCTTTAAAAGTAAAAATATTATTTCTACCACTAGGCCACTTCAATTAATACATATGGATTTATTTGGGCCAATTGGAATTTCTAGCTTAGAAGGTAGAAAATATACATTTGTATTAATCGATGATTATTCTCGTTTTTGTTGGACTTTATTTCTAACCTCCAAATCCGATGCATTTTCAGAATTTTCAAAATTATGTTTGCGTATTCAAAATGAATTTGAGTTTAAAATTAAACGCATACGATCGGATCATGGAGGAGAATTTGAAAATGAAAAGTTTATTTCTTTTTGTACGGAGTTAGGAATTAAACACGAATTTTTCGCTCCACGCACACCACAGCAAAATGGTGTAGTGGAGAAGAAAAATAGAACTCTTCAAGAGTTAGCCCGTACGATGCTATCTGAGTTTAAATTACCAAAATCTCTTTGGGCTGAAGCGGTTAGTACGGCATGTTATGTAATTAATAGAGTAATGCTTCGCCCTATTTTAAAATTAACTCCTTATGAATTAATTTTTAGTAAAAAACCAAATGTTTCTTATTTCAAAATTTTTGGGTGTAAATGTTTTATTTTGAATTCTAAAGATTCCTTAGGAAAATTTGATGAAAAATGTGATGAAGGTATTTTTATTGGCTATTCTTCAACTAGTAAAGCTTATAGAATTTTTAATAAAAGAACAAAAATAGTTGAAGAATCTATTCATGTTAGGTTTGATGAGTTTGTTTCTTGTGTAGAAAAGAAAATCACAGGAAAAGAAGATGAACCCCTTCCTTCGGTGGAGAATGATGATGAAGAACTTGGAGAAAATGAAGAAGAAAAAGAAGAAGAGAGAGAAGGAGAAAGAGAAGAAGATAGAGAAGGAGAAGAAAGAGAAGAATATGTGCCTCCCAGTGAATTGAGATTTTCAAAGGATCATCCAAAGGAGCTTATCATTGGAGATCCGCAAAAAGGGGTTAGTACTCATTCATCGTTACATGTTTTATTTTCAAACCTTTGTTTTGTCTCTGAAATAGAACCAAAAGATGTTTCCACCGCTTTAAATGATGAATTTTGGTTTTTAGCTATGAATGAAGAACTTAATCAATTTGAACGTAATAAGGTTTGGAATCTTGTAGAACGACCCAAAAATCATCCTGTCATTGGAGTTAAGTGGATTTTCAAAAATAAATTGGATAGTGAATCTAGAATTATTAGAAATAAAGCCAGATTAGTTGCAAAAGGTTATGCACAAATTGAAGGGGTGGATTTTGATGAAACTTTTGCACCCGTAGCAAGATTAGAAGCGGTTAGGATATTTCTTGCATTTGCTTGTTTTAAAAGATTTAAATTATTTCAAATGGATGTCAAAACTGCATTTTAAACAGGTATATAAAAGAAGAGGTTTATGTAGAACAACCCCCTGGTTTTATAAATGAGAAATATCCAAATTATGTTTATAAATTAGATAAAGCGCTTTATGGATTAAAACAAGCACCTCGTGCTTGGTATGATCGATTAACTCAATATTTGTTAAATCATGATTATAAAATAGGAAGTGCCGATTCTGCACTCTTCATTAAGCAAATTGATCATGATTTAGTTATTTTGCAAATTTATGATGATATTATTTTTGGAGCCACTAATGAAGAGTTGTGTAATGAAATAGTTCAAATTATGAAAAATGAATTTGAAATGAGCATGGTAGGAGAACTTTCATATTTTCTAGGTTTTCAAATTACACAAAAACATGATGGTATCTTTATATGTCAATCCATATATATTCATGATATGTTAAAAAGATTTGGATTTGAAAATCTTAAGCATGCAAACACTCCTATGAGTACTTCACTAAAATTAGGAAAAGATGAAAGTGGTGTTTCAATTGAGCAAACCCTTTATAGAAGTATGATAGGATCTTTATTGTATTTAACCGCCTCTAGACCTGACATTATGTTTGCCGTTTGTTTATGTGCTAGATTTCAGGCTAATCCTAAAGAGTCACATTTAAAAGCGGTGAAACGCATCTTTCGATATCTTATAGGAACATCTAAATTAGGATTATGGTATCCTCATAATGATTCATTAATTTTACATGGCTTTTCAGATTCAGATTATGCGGGATGTTCTTTAGATAGGAAAAGCACTAGTGGCACTTGTCATTTTATCGGCCCTTCACTTATTTCATGGTCGAGTAGGAAACAGAATTCTGTTGCCCACTCTACTACCGAGGCCGAATATATTTCACTAGGTAGTTGTTGTGCCCAAGCTCTTTGGATGTCACAAACATTAGAAGACTTTGGCATGCAATAAAGTCGTGTAGAATTAAGTGTGATAATAAAAGTGTTATAGACTTAACTAATAATCCCGTATTACACTCTAGATCTAAGCATATAGATGTCCGACATCATTTTATAAGGGATCATATTAAGAAGGGTAATATAAAAATCAACTTTATAGGCACGGAAAATCAACTAGCGGATATATTCACTAAACCGTTACCGGATTCCCGTTTTTCTATGCTTAGGCTAGAATTGGGAATCCTAGACATTTCACAATGATTATATCACTACTTAAAACCTATAAAAAAATTGAAAACATCACAATAGCCTTACATTTTAAAAAGAAAAACTAAATGTTAACATAAACATTCACCACATCAATCATGTCCAAATCTTAAAAATTATTACAGAATTTTAATAAAAGGGTACTTAAAAAGTCTCAAAATAGGAGGTCACAAAATTAGGAAGAGATCTGGGCTGGGCAGCTGTCGGATGGCGACAGTGAGCTGTCGGATGGCGATATCCCCCAGAACTCTGTTTCAATCCGACTCCTCCTCATTCCGACTACCTGCTCCACTGCTTTCAGGAATATCAAAATCTGATCTCCTTACTACTGTCTTCCTCCGTCGACCCTGACTGACTAATTGGCGACGAGGATCCTCCTCTGTAGGCATTTCCCATTCCGCGGCTTCAGCAGGTGTAGGCTTTAATTTAAGTCCCTTAACAAGGAACTTCATAAATTTCTGCATCCGCGTCCGATCTTTCTTCACCTCCACCTTGTGTTCTTCAAATGACCTTCTATGCTCTTGGAAGTCATCTATATGTTTATCCAACTTAGTTTGGAACGAGTCAAGTGACTCCCGCATAGACCCTCCACGTCCAATAGGAGGCTCTCTCATTTCCATAGTAGGCGGCTTCCATGGATTTTTCTTACCTATAGCCGTCGTTTGATATATCTCCGGGAAATAATCTCCAAGATAAAAAATTTGATCTATCCAAGCGTATTTCTTGACTAGGATATGCTGGATAATCGCACCCAAAGGGAGAGTGTGTGCCTTTTTCTACTCCAGATTTTTGAGGCGATATGTATAACGAATCATAGATAAAAGAAGATCGGCCACATCAAATAACTCCTTCTCCACTATAAAATAAGTCACAAGACTAAGTTGAGCCGTAATACTATGAGTATCACCGGACTTCAACATAATCGTGTGCCTTAGTATATCTTGAACAAGACGAGCATCGTCTGTCAATGTCGTCATAGTGGATATAAGGTTTTTTGTGGAATTTCCATGCAAAGACATGTTCATTAACGTCCAATCTCTCTCAAATCTATAGTTTTCCACTATGTCCAAGACATTCTCACTTTCCATTAAACCAAATTCACTTCTTAAATCAAATGGAGTGATCTCCACATATTGCCCTTGAATTTTGGATCTCACTCCTCCATTCAAATCGGTATATGACGGATCCTCAAGATGATTATAAAATTCACGGACTAAAAATGAGGAGAAAATGTCTTGGATAATAACCGAGAGTATACCTGCCTCAGCAAGCATATAATAGACTCATTCATGTCTTGGGAGATCAAATTCTACAACCTTTGAAACTCCAATTTGGGCCTTTTCTATGCCCGGGAAACTTTGATAAGAAGAATAAGCGTCTCCCGACTCACCCCTTCTCGATCTCCAACTGGAAGACATATCTGCATAAGAAATACAAAAAAAAAATAAAAAAAAATATCACTGGCACTGTCGGATTTCCGATACCCCCTATCGGATATCCGATAGCTGCAAATTATGGATCCGACTAATTTTTTCACAAAAATTCTTCCTATCACAAATCCACACAGTGTTCTCACAAAAAAAAATTCTTCAACATTTATATTATTTTTGAAAACTCAAAATACACTATTCATCATCTTCTTCTTATAACACTTCAAATTTTTTTTTGGTCATCATCTTTTTTTCCTAAATCTGATAACTATAAACTTCTAGATCTACACAAAAACAACACGAAAGAAAGGAAAATCATGTTTCAAAAAAAAAAACACAACAAAAATTTCTACTTTTCTTAAAAAAAAAACACAAGATCTAACATCTCTTATACAACCCAAGATCTAAAATGTTTAGATCTACTACAACTTCTACATTTTATCTTCACAAAACTCCATGAAAATCTAGAGGAATATGAAACTAACAAAACTAGTGGAGAAATTTTAACCAAAACTTGAAAACACCACATATCTCACCTTAGATCTGAAGTTTTCCGGCACCTGGAGCTCTAGATCTCGAAAACTCTCCTAAAAATGAAGTGAAGTGTCGGTCAAAAGACGAATGCGTCTTTTTATCCTTCTGAGCTGTCGGATGGCGACAGCTACCTATCGGAAATCCGACAGCTTCCAAAAAAAAAACAAATAATACTTAATTAAAATTCTGTTTTACAATAGTTTGTTCAATACCTGATTCTATAAATGTTCATATGAGATTTTTTGTATCTTGCATAAAGGATTCTTCTTGTGTTATTATTCAAAACAATAGCTTACCACATGATTATGCTGTTCAATTTTAACTTATCATTGTGATGACACTTTCATATAGTAATTACGAATTGTTTTCGCATGCCTCTAAGTATAAGAAATCTTTTATCTATGACAATGAGCAATCACAAACACTTACTTTGGTAATACATGTTAATGAAATTTATTTTATACATACATCATGATTGATCGAACATAACAAAATACATTTCATAAATGTCACCTTCACCTTTGATACTTTGCACTTATTCAAATTTTACCATTTATGGCATGCAGGTGAATTCGGAGATCCTTCACATCTATGAATCCTCAAAACAAAAAAGGAGGAAAATTCAAATGCAAAACATTCATTTTGCCAAAAATGTTGAAAGACATAAAAAAATTGAAAAGGATCCTCCACCAAGCACTACTTAGCCTCCTGATAAGTCTTAATGAGCATTGTGAGGTTAAGCACCTTGGAAAGAATTGTAAAGTGTCTTGCAAAAACAAAAAGGTCCTTTTATGTATATTTGCAAAGTTTCTGGTTCAAAAGTATGGGCTTTATGTACATTTATGTTATGTTTACCAATTCCATGGTCATGTATATTTTAAATATATTCATATGTATTCTTTCTCAAAGTATCACTATTACACTTCATTGTTATTTATAAAATTTCTTCTTATGAGAATTGGACCGAAACGATTCAATATTCTATATCCTCCTGTGTCTCTCTCTGATAATTGAAATTGAATCTCATCATGGTTAAGTATATTTGCTTCTATACATTATAACACATTACTAGAATGCTTAGCCTCATCTCTATGATTACTTATCTCAATATTTTATCACTTACAAAGCTTCCGCCAGTATACTCTGACTCTCCCTATATTCTTTCTTATTTTCTAAAAGATCTCTATAATCCTCTTTCCTCATCTCTATTAACATCTTTTGCTAATATCAAAGGGGGAGAAGATAATAAGAAATCAATTAAATCACTTAAAATACTAAATTAATTAAGTAAGCATACATGTAGGGGGGTTTATATGTAGGGGAGAATATTTTTAGAAGGAGCTAATATTAAGGGGGAGATCATATTAAGGGGGAGATCTTAAGCTCACACTTGTACACACACAATGTACTTTTCACTATCTCAATAGGATTTATTCGATTTCTTTTTATAAGGATTTGTTATTATCAAAAGGGGGAGATTGTTGGAGCATGCGTTCCGCACTCGTCCGGTTTGAGAATAACAAATCCCGAATGTATTTGATCCTATTTTTGATTAATGGTGTGCAGATAACAGGTGCAAGAATAACATGTTTTCAATTGGAGCAAAATATCAATTTTCCAGATTTTGGAGCTATCGGATTTCCGATAGCCCTATCGGATTTCCAACAGCGCGTTTCTCCGATCTCTGCTCAACGGTTAAGAGCTGTCGGATTTCCGATATCGCTAACGGATTTCCGACAGCCCACGATCTTCCAATAACGCCAGGACGTGCAGCAGTTACCTTAGCTAACGGATATCCAATAGTGCTATCGGATATCCGACAGCCCACGTCTCAACCACGACCTCAACTTCATGCAGAAACTTTGTTTTAGTGGTACACATGGCAGCTTCTGGAGATATCGGATTCCGGCGACAGTAGCTATCGGATGGCGACAGCTCTTTTTCTTAAAAGAGTTCAAAACTTCGTGGAATTCAATTCTTGAGATTTCCAGGGCTTTCTTCCAGAGTGCATACGAACCAGAAAGCTCAAGAACACCATCAACTCCCATTTGTGCAAAGAAGGATTGAGATTGAAGACGAGATCGGACGCACTTCTACATCAACGATCATCTCGAGGCTTCAACCTTCCTTTCAGAGATCTAAATTTCTAGGGAGTTGTTCTTTTCATTTTGTATTTCATTCACATTTACTTTTCACTTTGTAATCGTTGTAGAAATCGTCGTCTTGCGTGCGGCGTCTAAGTCCTTGCGCAGCTTAGGGGAAAATCGCTTCCTTGTGCGGAGCGTCCAAGTCCTTGCGTGACTTGGTAGGAAATTGTGGCCTTGTGTGCTACGTCTAGATCTTGGAAAGATCTAGAGGGTAGGCTTGGGCTTGATCTAGGGAGAGACAAGTGATAGCCTTCCGATCCTTGGGAGAAGGATTGGTAAAATCAAAATTATTGAAATTTATATTATCATATTTGTGCATTGATCTTAAGCATTGTTAAGATCATTTTATTGTATGTAAATTTCATGATTAATATAATTATGCTTCTTTCATTAATTGCAAATTTGGTTGCTTAATCTTTAACTTAGAAATTTGTGTTTGGTTTAATACAAAAATTACATTGGTTTGAAATTGTTTACAAGTAATTTTTTAGTAAAGTAAAATCTGTTTAAAAAATTATTAAGTAAAAATTATATTTTAAACACACCCTTATTCACCCCCCCCCCCCCTCTAAGGGCGTCACACGATCCAACAGCTAACACCTACACAAACAACAAACTAGGTTAGGGTGCAAGATGCCATTTGACTATGCCGTTATCCTTGTGTCGCTGTCCAAACCCTCTGGAGTGTGTCACCGGTAGGGCCAGTACTCGACCTGCAACATACATTCACACACATTGTCATTTCATACAAACAGAGTTATCTACGATATAGTGTACCATTAAGGGGGCAAACAACTTGTTACTCTACACAAACAAATCACTAATCAATCCTCGTCTCTGCCAAAATCATAAAACCACTAAAGGATTATATATAAACATATGATTTAAGAGTGATAAACGTAATGGATTAAGGCTCATAATCACTTCCCAGACCTAAAGTTGAATTTGGGCTAACCGCCACATATGCTTGGCGGGCGTGACCATGACTTGTTAGACATTAGGTTGACTATTAATTATTATGAAGTGGGTGATGCTAACGACGTCGGTTCAGCTATTCTACCCTAAGCCGACCATGTATTCCACATACTGGAAATCTTCTCCGGCGCAAGTCTTCTCTACAAGCTTCACCGAATATTTCCATTGCTCAATCATCATTGATTTTGTTGCATGAATCATCGTTGTTTTTCGTTGCACGATGCTCTGTTGATCTCCATCACATGATTCCCCGTTGATCTTCATCGCACGATTCAATATTATTTATCGTCACACGATCGTTGTTATTTTGATTGTATGTACCAATATTATTTATCAACGCGCGGCCGTGGTTATTTTAATCGCGCACAACCATATTATTTTCCACTACACGATCATCGTTATTTCGTTTGCGCGATACGAGTGCATGTTGTTAGTGTTAAGTTTGTTGATTTAGTCGGAGGGCGATTGTCCCCCACTTGTGATTAGATACAGACTTAAGGGACATTTGTCATAGATATATCTTGTCATACCCACAACTTTGCAGTTTGGCATGAAAAGGTTGTGTACTTATGACATGTCATTTACTTAGTGAGAGAGAGACAATGTGCATTAATGTTGTGCTTAAGGTCGTTTATTGAGTACTAGTAATATGACCTTTGCTTGTATAGTTGGTTATCGCTTTGTGTGCGGTGAATGATGATTGTTACTTTGATTGTGGTAGCTTAGAACATGATAGTCTGCTACTAGGAGTAGAATGCATGAATAAGACATTCATACTCCAATGCTCTTGTGCATGGTAGTCCCCCTTTACTTGTTGCTTAACATATAGACATATTTGATCCTTGTGACACCTCACCTGGCCTTGTTACTTATTTTACCAATTTATTATTTATATTGTGATGTGTTGATCTACAGGGATTTGTACTCCCCATGATATGCTAGGATGCCCAGGGAGGGAGACTCTTACACAGTGTTTGGACAGCTCTGGTTGACTCTTATTTTCCGTTTATTTGTGTTTAGTTACAGGGGCTTACACGTGATGCACCTCTTTTGTATTATTTGGCACTACCATCTCCATGATAGTATTTACTTTATTGAGATTGGGCTCTACTCCCGCAGGAGTCAGAAGATGCTCCAAGAACTTTGCCCTCCCAGCCCCGAAAACACACTTTCTGGGTTGAGCCGCATCTTATATTTCCACAACATGGAAAAGGTCTCCGCTGGGTCTTTAAGATGTTCTTAAACACTCTTGCTCTTTACCTGGAGGTCATCAACATATACCTATAGATTCCACCCATTCTTATCTTTGAAGACGTTGTGCATCATCCTTTGATAGGTTGCCCCACGTTCTTCGGCCTGAAGGGCATCATCTTGTAGCAGTAACACCCGTCATTGGTGATGAAGGACAAATTGTGAATATCGGGAGGATGCATCCAAATCTAATGGTATCTTAAAAAGACATCAAGAAAGTTCATTATAGGAAAACCAACAGCCAAATTAACCAGCGCGTTGATCCGAGGCAGGAGGTAACAATCATTGGGGCTTGCTTTATTAAGAAAAAAATCTATACAGATTCTGCACTTCCCACCAGCTTTTTTGACCATTACAACATTAGAGACCCGACTCGGGCACTAGATCTCCGATACAAAACCTGCCTACTACAGCTTCTTCACCTCTTTTTGGATTGACTCAGCTAAAGTAGTAGCCACAACTCTTTTCTTTTTCCTTATGGGGCGAACCCAAAGGCCGAGATTGAGGTGATGACACCTTACATTTACATAAATATTGGGAATGTCTAGACAACTCCATGCAAAGGTCCCCACGTTCTTCTGGATGCATGCCATGATCTTCTCATTATCTTCCTTCGTCAACTCACCACTAACCTTCATGATCTCAGGCCTCCCACCCGTAGGAACGATCTCCAGTTCCTTCACCTCTTCTACTACCTCTAGTCGTACCATCCCTTTCAACGCCTTCTAGACCTCCTCCACCTCTTCCTTTCAACCGATAGTATTAACGACGTTTAGATATCACTCTCGGACCATAATGGGGTCACTTCGGACCCAAATTTGTACCCATTCCAAGATATATTGTAAGAATTGGTGGTACGAGGAGGGGAATGATTGGAAGACGTTGATAAAGGGTCTTCCAAAAATTGCATTATAATTGCTCAGTGTGTCGACGATGACAAACAACAGTTCTTTGAGGTACCCTCGAGAGTGATGAGGAGATTCACTCCACCCTCAACTTCATTCCTCTCCCCATAAAAGCCAAAGAGCGGGCCATCCAATATCGTGACCCTATTCACTTCCACCTACATCTCATCGAACTCCTTCTTAAAGAAAACATTAACAAAACTTCTGTTATCCACTAGAATTCGAGAAACTGTAAAGTTTTCGATCGTTGTTTGTATAACGACGATATCTTTAAAGGGATTCCCATTCTTCGGCATGTCCTTCGTGGAGAAGGTTATCTCCCCCATCGGGGGATGTACTTGAGAGGGTCAGAGCAACGCTCTGACGATAGACAACTTGGAGACAACCTTTTTGGGAGGCCTCCACTCCAACTCCTCCATGGATCACGCCAATTCCTCTGTGTGTCCCTACATCTACTCTATCTTCACACCTCTGAGTCGGAGGTGGAACCAACTCTCCTTCAAACGCTCCTTGTTACTGGTTCTCCTGCCCTCTTTGTCGGGCTCTTCTTCCTTCTCCTGCTCTCCTCATTACTTCCAAGAACTCCAGGCATGTAGTAGTCGCATGTCCTTCCACCTGGTGGAAATCACAGCAAGGGATAGTGTTCTCCCTCTAATTTCTTGGTCGTGGGTCTCTCCCCCGACGATGATCTCCCTGGCATGTAATCATCAAGGCTTCTCGAGGAGAAGACTGTTTTGTCTCCTACCTCCCCCTGGCCTTTCGAGAGAGTTAAAATGAGCTTGTTGCTCAAGAGAGAAGCGCCTTCCTGATCCCATTGGACGAGTTCTTCGTGACCGCTTATTCATCGGGATGTGAAACCTCCAGTCAGGTTCTCGGGGTTCTGGAGTCATGACTCGCCTCCTCACCTCGTGTCTTCTCTCTCTAACCTCATGCACCCCCATGCCCCACATCTCCTCATCTCTGGTCAGCATCGTAAGTGAGGCTAAGAAACTACTATTCGTAGCTTCTCCTTTAATGAATCGACCCGCTCGATCAATCGAGTGGTCAAAGGACACTGACCTATCTCTGCTCACCTCAAGCTTAAATAGGCCTTCATGCAGGACAAATGTCAGTGCCAGCTACAAGGAAAAGTTATCGGTCTCCTGGATTCCCAACACCTTCTTATAGAAACGATCAATATAGCTCCCCAACATCTCCCTGGGTCCCTGCTTAAAAAGGAAGATATTTGTGGGCCCATTCTTTCTCTTCTTGGATGTTGCAAAGCGCAACATCATACCTCGACGCAAAAACTCGAACCAATAGATTGAACTTATCCGCAACTGGTGGAACCAATCCCTCACCTTCCCTTTGAAAGTGATCGCAAAAAACATGCACTTAAATGCGTCAGTCATAGATTGATTGTGTTGGATCGATAGGCGCCCTTAGAGGGGAGTGAATAAGGGAATAAAAATTCTTTTTATAATTTTAAGGAAATTACTAAATTGTTTAGGAATAAATGAGAGCAAAATAACAATTTATCAAAAAGTAATTTGCAATAATAAAATTTATGCCAAATGATAGAAATCAAGTAAACACAAAAAGAGACATGATTGTATTATATAAAAAAATGTTTACATAAATTTGATTTCAATATCGCTAGAAATCGGAGACGTACAAGTGTAAATATCTTTTCCTTTTCTATACCGGTTTGTATCCCCACAAACTGGCTCACTTTAGCCTATCCTTCCCCGGATATGGCCTCAAGCCGCTCTAGCCAATCCTAACCCCGGATATGACCTCGAGCACCCCTATATCTAATCTCCTAGACCTAGCCGTCAACTCACGCGGCGAATCACTGTTGGATCTATAGGCGCCCTTAGAGAGGGGGTGAATAAGGGTTTTAAAAACTTTAAACTTTAATAGAAAACATTTGATATTTTGATCGCAATTAAATCAAAAGTAAAGAGATAATGAGATCAATTTTATTAAACAAGAAAAGACATGATTATCATTTATAAAATTGATTACAAAATCTGATTTCAATGACGCTAGAAATCGAAGCGAATAATATGAATACCCTTTTTATTTTCTATACCGACTCGTATCCCCACGAACCGGTTGGCTTTAGTCGATCTCTCCCCAGATACGACCTCAAGCCGCTCTAGCCAATTTATCACCAGAAAGGCCTCGAGCACCCCCTAGATCTACTCCCTAGACCCAGTCGCTGTGTGGCGAATTCCTCCATAAGTCCTACCTAGACCTAGTCGCCGTGTGGCGAATTCCCCTTAGTCTCCGCAAGTCCCTAGTCGTCGTGTGGTGAGTTCCTCTACCGAACAAAAGATATAAAAGTTACAATTTGAAAGTAAAACAAAACATAAACTAAAAACTCCCTCAAAAGTAGAACTTGATGTCGATGTAGATGTGATCGGATTGGTCCTCAAGTTCTTTGCATTCACGGACGTTGACGGAGTTCTTCGGGCTGCTTAAAGAAGGCTCCCACGAGTCCTCTGAATATATGGCTTCAATTCCTTCTGTATCAGCAAGCCACAACGGAGGAGGCGCGCGTCTTTTTATAGGATCACCCACTACCGCCTGTGGTAGTACTACCACCCCGCGGTATCCATAAATGGTATGGCCTTGAAATTTAAAACCTAGGCTATTTACACCTACCCACACATCATACCCAAAGATGGGAATTTTAGGAGAACCTTTTTCTAAGGTTTTTGTATTAATTTCATAAATCAAATATTAATTAATTAGTGGGTCAAATGACCTCCAATGACCTCCAAATTTTGGTGGGTGCTCCTTGGGGTTATTGTATGACCTTGGTAAAAATCTCAGCCCAATTGGGACTGATTTGGTTGGGTAATATGTCAACCCAAGTTAGGTCAAGTTGGGTCACTGGTTTAGGATCACCTAAAACACCTTCATGAGTAAGATGGGGTGGTGTAGAGGTGGATCTGCCATAGGACCCTAGTTTTACCCCTTGGGTGCATATAGAACCTTGTGAAGGCCATGTGGTCAAAAGCCCTAGAATGGCCATGGAATTTAGGAGATATGTTCATGGGGTGTGATTATGCTCTAGGGAAATTTTGAGAGAATTTTGGGAGTACTTATTTCCCCTAAATTAGGTCATAACCCCTTTAGGAAAATTTCTTTTAAGAGATATTTGCATTTTTAAATGGCCTTGGATGGTGATGAAACCTTGGTAGTGCCTTTATAATCATATTATAGACCTCTGATATTTTTTGTGAAATTTATTAGATGATTTAACCAGTACTTCATTTACAAGGCACTTATTTTACCTTAATCTTAAGAAATATAATTAAGGGTCCAAAACTCTCTGGAAAAATGTGCAACTTGGTGATAGCACATTTCAGAGCACTTGGAATCTCTGTAAATTTTTATATAATTTTTGGAGGTTGTTATCAGTAGGCTACTTCACAACATGCTCATATTAGGATTTCTTTGGAAAATTTACTTAAGTAATTAATATGCCTTTATAAATTCTAAAATTTGGCCTGAGAACTTTTCTGATCAATATAAATGTCTGGTAATATTCCCATAATTTTTGGACAAATATTGTTGGTGGTTGGTTCTTTAATTTCTAATTTTGGTTAAATAGTCAATATTATAATTAGAGGACATTTCTTGATTGTAAAATTGTGACACACTGCACTTACAATTATTTTGACATGATAGATTTATCTAAATTTTATGGGAGCCATATCATAAGAATACCTTACACTTTATGCTCATATTCATACTTGGCAAATATTGGAGAAATGATAATAAATGCAAATAATTAAGGAAAAATATGATTCTCTGAATTTAGTTTTGAAACATCATGATAGACCTCCAATAAATATCTTGAGTCAGTTGGATGAATATTTGGAGTACCTCTACTTATAAGCTTCATATAGTTAGTTTGGTCTGCGTATAGTAAAAATGTGAAATTTGGATATTTAGGGGCCTACCAAGTGGAAGTGACATGTAGTTGGTGTACATGGTCAGGTTGAAGATATTGAAGGTCACCAAAAGGAGTTTAGGTGATGAGGGTGTGCTTGGTGAGTTAAGGGTAAAGATGTGCTCGGGATTGACGAAAGATCGTCTTTCCCTTAGCCTGTCATAAAATGCTTAGGGGTAATTCAAGAGAAATGACAAGAAGGGCATTCTTACGGGAAGCTACCAATAACACTAAGTACCTTGGAAAGGGAGCTTTGGGCTATCATCCCATCGTAGCTCCTAGTACCGTTGCGAGCCCCTTACAGGGTAAACCTCGGGAAGTCCAAGATAAACCATAAATTGTAGGGATAAGTTGATGTACAAGATTAACTTAATAATACGCACACCCACACCCCGTAGTTACGGGAGGTTAGTTGGTTTGGTTGTACGAGTGGTAGGCTCGGTGGTTGAAGCAGCATACCAGTTAGTTCGGTGAGCTTGTGACCCAATAATGCTTGTTGGTACGGACAGGTTGGTCCGGCGAGTCGTTGGCCCGGAAGGTTATGATGAAGGGCAGGTTAGCTCGGGGAGTTTATGGGTCGGGATATAGTAGAACATGTTTGCATGTGCATGAAGTTGGTGGGTCTTCGGTATTGGACGGTCGTTCACACCGACGTTAATACGTTAACTCGGCAAGTGTGGAATTTGCACTTAGCCATAAAAGTCTGGTGGTCCAGCCAGTAAGAGTACGTAGATGCTCCGCGGTTTTGCGTTGAGGCGTACGATAGGTCTAGGTTAGGTAGTGTGAATACCAACCTAGAGGTGGGCGAGACCCAACCCACCGCTTCTGTTTGCCACTACGGGAGTATCCTGGGAGTCTTGCTAGCTCTAAAAAGGGGGAACTAAAGGTCTGTGCGCATAGAGTCGAAGTGTATGAGTTGCACTTGTATGAACATAGCATAAACTGCATAACTCTGCATGTCATGGCATAAACATTGCATTTCAACCCCTACCCCTATCGTATAAATTGGTTATGGGACTCTTTATACGATAGGCCTTGCTAAATGACCCCTTAGTCTATAGGTTTGTATGAGCATTTCTATAAATCAATGGTTACTTTTTCTATTATATACACGTCTTTACTTACTGTACCTTACTTGTTGTTTACCCTGTTTTACTTACTATTTCAATTATCTATATACATATGTGTAGTTGTAGAAACATTCTCTGTAGATTATGCCCATGTCACCTACTATTGTTTATACCCCTTGATGTCCTCCGCTTCATCATTCCCGCACGGTGCCTAGGAGTCACCGGGGGAGGGGTGGGGGATTGGCTTAGTCTTTTGACTAACGGTCAGTGGACTTTATCATTTTAGGGGACCGAGGAGATGCTGCAGCACCAGAGGCCGTTGCAGACGGAGGCGAGCCAGTCTAGTACAGGAGCACAAGTTTCAGGATCAGTGAGTGATTAGTAGTTAGCTTCCGCGAGTGATCTTGTAGTGAGGACATGATGTACAGGGCATGTGCCCTTTATTATTGTAACATTGGTATTTCAGTTATACCATGTGGACATTTATTATATATATCATGTTATTTGTGGACTTGAACTTCTATTTGCTCGTTTATTCTTTTCTTCTTCTGTGATCGATATGAGGGGCATGATCGACGTTTTGTAGTGGCGACCTTCCAGAGCAAGGGTGTCACCGCAAAGCGGCGGTTCTGGGCATAAGACCCGGGTTTTTGAAAGGAAAAAAAAATGGGGTCTTACATGGTGTGCTTGGTAGATATGTATATTGCTTTATATAATAAAGATATATATATAAACATATACTTGATAATCATAGCTTCCATAATACGTGCGGGAAAAATGCGCGGAGGGTGTCGTTGTGTTCGTGTCAACCATACGATGCTAACGGAATTATTTGGAGTTGATTCCGAGTCCGTTTATTCATATTTATTCACTCAAATCAGTACGCAACTCAAAATAGATTATTTCGGCTAACTTTCTCAAATCTCATCGAATTTGAACGAAACGAATTGCGATGCGCTCGTATTGATCATACGAGTCCGATGCGAGTAACTGAGATCAATTCTGAGCTCGTTTGCTCAATATTTTAAAGTGGCGTTGTTGCGACGCTCGATGTTACTCAAAATAGTCATTTTCTCCAAACGACCTCAGATTGAAACGAAACGAGTTTCTTTGTACTCATATTGACCATACGAGTTTAACGTAACTGACAGAAGTCGATTTGGAGCACGTATGCTCACTATACTAAAATAGCGTCGTCGCGAAGCACAATGCTACCCAAAACAATCATTTCTCCAAATGACCACCATTAGGTGGTGAAGATCGGGTCGTGGTTGTCCTATGACCTGACAAAGCTCCTCCAAGGGTTCAACTGAACCGGCTAGACCTCTTTTTGAAGTTGGGATATTACAATCACGAAGCGATATCGGAAGATTGGGAAAGGCATTACAAATCACGGATTACAACTACTCAACCTCAATACGAGTGCACTATGTTAGTGGAGTTGAATGATATGTCATGAAAAATGTACGTTTTATTAGTTTACATATTATCAACGTCCTAATATTCATTTAATATTTCTAAAATATTTTCTTTCATTTTTGCAGAAGTTACAATTGTAGAGAAGATTTAACAGAGAGTTATTCAACGACAACTCGACGAGCATATGTAAAATGCACGCTTTAGACGTTTATTTACTATTAATGTCAAAATTTTCATTAAATATATCTAAAATAATTTTTTTTGCAGATGTTATAATTTTTGACTAGGATGTTTTGTACAATTTTTAACTATGATATATGTTTTGGATATGATGTTTTGATTATGTTATATATTTTTAATATAATTTTTGATATGATTTGATAATGAAACTATAGTTTTACTTGCGGATAGAAAGACAGTACCTGCGAATAGCGATTAGTGTGAATAGCAAAAATATGCAACGTCGATATCAAAAAGGAACCTAAAAAATCGCAGTCTGGGAAAAAAACGAAAGTACGAAACAAGCAATTAATCCACTGTTTCTCTCCTACGCGACGCTTCCTTCGCCCCCAGCCGATCGAACTCCTCCACCGAGCCCGCCGCCGCCAACTACCCCACTCTTGAGTTCCGGCGACCTCTCCTCCGCCTTCTACCTGTGGATTCTACGCACCCTCCGTCGTTCCTCTGCCTTCCCGATACCAACAGTCACTGCCTTTTCTTCCAACCGCCGATTCCTCATTCTAGTCGAGGAATCGAACCCCCAGCACCGGAAGACGCCTCTGAAGACCCTTCCGAAGGAAAGAGGCTCTTCTTTTGCTTGTTCCCGTCGAATACCACCCTTTCTCCGCCGTTTCCCACTGGATCCGAAACACCCTGTTTCGAAACCGCCACCACAGCCTCCTCCTTCACTGTCTTGGAGTTTACGACTAACGTAGCCTTCATTCTGCAGCCAGTACGACGGGACTGGATCTCATGCCGTGTTTCTATGGACTGAGGTATACCTCTTACTCCTCTCACTGCTCCCTTGCTGATATTATTATTTTATGTTTATGTTTAATGTGATCGTTCAAAATTTCAGAGTTGGCCTGAATTTTCTCTTACGCTGCTCATCGTTAATTTAGTTTCATGCTTGTTTGTCTTTTCATTTTCTAGCCCGTGGAATATTAATTCATGCTTATTCAACAATCACTTGCTAGCTCTTTATGTGCATTTGCAAACCATAGGTTGATTTTTGCATTTTTTGCGTGATGTTATTTGTGAAAGTCTAATTTGTGTCACTTTACTAAAAAGATCTCAAAATTATCATTTAAAATCCAATCTCCATTTTCGGACTACATCAAGAAAATTTGTCCTTCGCTCTCAGAAGGACCTTCCTAAGCCAAAGAAGAAACAAGTGTTTACTACGGATACCGCCGCTTTAGTTATCTCTACAACTGAGCTTAAGATAGGTTAAAAAAATCTGACTTACTGATATCCTAGTCGGGAAATAGGTGAGAACATAGATTGAGATTCCACAGGAAGTCCAACTCATACTTAGGGAGTATTCTGACTTGACTTCCGATGATCTCTTAGTTGGACTACCGCCGATGTGAGATATAAAACATCATATATATTTAGTACCCAACATCAGTCTATCACACTTACTTCACTACCACATGTGCCCAACTGTGCATAAGGAGATGCATAAGCAAGTAACATAACTATTAAAGAATGGATTGGTTCGAGAGAGTATGAGTCCACGTGCGGTTCTTGAATTTCTCACTCCGAAGAAAGATGGATCTTGGAGAATATGCATTGATAGTAGGTTGTAGGCCATTAATAGGTCATAATCAAGTATCGATTTCCTATATCGAGGCTCGATGATATGTTGGACATGTTGCACGGTTCCACTATCTTTTACAAGATTGGCCTTAAAAGTGGATATCGTCAAATTAGGATTCGACCAGGGGATGAGTGGACAACCTTCAAGACTCGAGAGGGTCTTTATGAGTGAATTGTCATTCCCTTTGGTTTATTGAATGCACCCAACATATTTGTGCATACGATGAATCACATGCTCAGACCCTTCATTGAAAAATTTGTGTTCGTATATTTTGGTGACATCTTTGTATATAACACTAGTCATGACGCCCACGTATCTCATTTAAAATAAGCACTACAGATCATAAGAGACTATCACTTATACATCAACCTTAAGAAATGCTCATTCATGATCGACAACTTGATATTTCTTGATTATATTGTATCGGCTGAAGGTATCAGGGTTGATTCGATAAAAGTCAAAACCATCAAACGTTGGCCTACCCTTTGGACTATTAGGGAGACAAAAGAGTTTCATGGGTTAACATCATTTTACTGCCGATTCGTTTGGAAATTTGGCACCATGATTGCACCCATCATTGTTTCTTTTGAGAAAGGTATATTTAAGTGAACATCAGTAGCTGAACAAGACTTTAAGATAACTTTGACAAGATCTTTGAAGTTGATTGTGATGCATGAAATGTTGTTAAAGGCGCGCCTCAGGCGCGCCTAAGGCTCCAGGCTCAGAGGCTTGCGCCTTTGAGCGCCTTTTTTGCGCCTTTGGAGTATAAAATGCGCGTCTGGGAGCGATTTCTATTGCAAATTTTTTTTCCCAAAAGAAAGAAAGAAATAATGTAAGAACTCAATATTTTTTGCATGATTTAGTGTTTGTGAAACATAATCGAGTGTTAAGACTTAGATATGATGCAAGTTACCACATTAATTCTATTTTTTAAGAGTTATAAATGATAGTAATGATTGATTAATAAGTAGAATAGATGAAAAATCTGATCAAGAAGATGAACTTATATTTGATGTTTATTTTTTAAAATGAATGTGGTTGCGCCTTGCCTTCATCAGGCGCGCGCCTGCGCCTTGAGCCTTGCGCCTAGGCTCCAAGACCCCTTTGCGACTTGGTGCGCCTTGCGCCTTTAATAACTAAGGATGCATCCTATGTTGGTATATGAGTTGTTCTTAGTTAGAAGGAACGTCAATTTACATTTTTTAGTGAGAAGTTGAGCGATGCAAGATCCCAATACTCTACTTATGTTGTGGAATTTTATGTCATCGTTCAAGCCTCAAGTTTTGGAGGCATTATATGATTCAATGAGAATTCATATTGAACATAGATCACGATGCATTGCGTTATCTTGGATCCCAAAAGAATTTAAGTTGGAGGCATGCTAAGTGACCATCATTTTTACAAGAATACACTTTTCACCTTAAACATAAAGTAGGATTTGTGAACCGAGTGACTGATGCTTTAGGTAGAAGGGAACATCCATTAATCAACCTTAGGCCCATTGTATTATCACTAGATTTTCTTAAGGATCACTATATGACTGATCCCTACTTTAGTCCTATTTGGGAGTCTTTTGATACTGACACAGACCCAACTATACAATTTTTGATCTAAGATGGATTTTTATTTAAGGGGTCACATTTATGTATCATTGAGTGGTCACTTAGGGAGTGCCTTATTTGGGAAATTCACAGTGGAGGATTTGGTGGTCATTTTGGTTAGACCAAGACTGTAGTCTCTGTTGAGGATAGATATTTTTTTGCTAGGCATGCACGGAGATGTGTCTCGCTTTATTAAATGATGCCTTGCGAATCCCTCAAAGGTACTGTAAAAATTATCGGGTTTTATTCACCTTTTCCTGTCCTGAGCAAACCTTGGGAAGATGTCACCATCAACTTTATTTTAGGACTTCCTATAAATGCTAGGAAAGTCGATTGTGTTTATGTCGTTTTCGATAGATTTGTCAAGATATCACATTTTATTCCATGTAGGAAAACATCTAATACATAACATGTTGCTGATTTATATTTTAGGCAAGTTGATCGTCACATGCATACCTATGACACACATATGATCACGATACTAGGTTCCCGAGTCATTTTTGGAGAGAGACCAACTAAGTGAGATTTGATACTTCCACAAGACGAGTTTGCTTACAATAATTATATGAACCGTGTTCCACTGGAAAACCCCCTTTGAGATCCTTTGTGGTCTGCCTATACCCCACCAACTAGATAGGATTCACGTTACATTTTCATGATACGATTAGTGTAGGTGCTAGAGAGCTTATCGACTAGTTCCTAAACGTCCAAAGGGAAGTAGTTGAGAGTAGGGGTGTTCAAGAATCGAATCAAATTGAATAGCTCTTCAATCGAATCCAAATTTGTCATAGAATAGAGGGATTCTGATTCATTCGAATATTTGAATTCAAATTCATCCCAAAATCCTGGATTTGAATCTGGATTTGAATTTGAATTCATACATGCATTCGAATTCGAATTCGCTTCAAATGATGGACCAAATACACTTTTGATCGGATGATCAGGATCATCTTCATATATAATATAGATATTGCTATTATTCGCGAACTATTCACGAATCTTGGCAATAAAAACAATATTATTTGGATTTGGATTCGAATGCCACTCGAATCCGAATTTGGATTTGAAAAATACGAATCTTAATCGGATCTTCACGAATCGATTCCCGAATTATTCATGAATTTTTTGATTTGCGAACAACCCTACTCGAGAGACTCCATATCTCAAGCACAAGGTACTATACAGTTTTTGACGAGCATAAGAGAGAGTAGGCGTGTCCAAAATGCCCAACTGGCCCAAGCTTTTTACAAGACAAGCCCAGGCCTAGCTGTGCCCGAGCCTCTCTCGGCGTGCAATTAATTAATATTAATAATAAATAATTATTAGTATTTACATGTAAATAATGCACGCTGACAGAGAGAATGAGTAATGAATGTACACTGATTTATAATTTTTTTAATGTTTTATTAACAAAGTTTTTGTTTATAATTTTATTAACATTTTATTTGTTTTTTTTTACATTTTTTAAAATTAAATTATTAATAAATAATAGTTAATAAAGGCCTAGGGCCAGCCTAGGCCTGTGCTGGCAAAAGCCTGACAGCAAACGGCAATAAAGTTGCCTGCTGCCAGTTAACGACTCAAAAAGAAGTTGATGTAACCGCTCAATGAGCCGTTGACCTGGCTTGTGGCTCGTCAAATGGTGTCGGGCCTAGCCTAAGTTGCTGTGCTTGGCTGTGGCCGGGCACTGGGCCAGGCGTATGGCCAAAATGGGGGCCTGGTTCGGGCTTGGACTGGGCCTGCTTGAGCCCAGGTTTAACCGGGTCTTTTCCAGGCCAGGCTCAAGCAGACTTTTCAGGCCCAGGCCTTTTGGACACCCTTATGAGAGCAACATTTTCATGAGGGACATATGGTGATGACTTATTTTTGGCGACAGTGATCTCATGACAAGTTGAGCCGGAGAAAGTTTGGCCCATTCATATAATTTGTAGATTGGAGACTAATGCTTATTTGCTAAACCTCCCACCTATAGTGACCACTTTCACCGTGTTCAACATTACCAACTTGACAACTTATATAGGAGACACGACAGATGAGATGGATTTGAAGGCACTGCATTTACACCCATGGAGTAGTCAGAGACCGACGAGATAAACAACGCAGTGGATATTTGTACCACTCAGATTCAACATGGGGTATATCGACTATTCTTAGGGTCTGTTTGGCTCGATGTTTTTGCTCCGGTGAGTTTGGACAAAAAACACCACTATCATGAATTATGCGTTTGACATGACAACGGTTATGACCGCCACCAAGAAAAGAAACTAATTATGAACTTAAAAGTGGATGAAGGCCCTCAGGTGAGGTCGGACGTTCACGAACGACGGTTCATAACCACCACGTTCAGCCAAACGGACCCTTACTACAATGGCTAGGGCAACCGTTGATATATTGTTCATGGATCAAGGCCGAGGAGTTATCGAGTCGTCACTCTGACATATTCTAGCGTATCACTGATGTTTTCTCGTCAGCTCAAGATTATTTAATAGAGCACATACAATTATACTAAGTGATCGGAACGAGAGTACCCAAAAATCTACGGCTCGGAAGTCCTTCCCGTCCAAATCGGTCGAGCCGGGCAAGAATAACAAGGACGGAGGGCTCCGGTCAGCAAGCAGAACACGCAGGAGGAATACCAGAGCAGGGCCCTGAAGTCGACGGTATTCCTTACGCGACAGAAGCGGTCGGGCGCCGGAGAAGGGTGGTGGAGTCGACGACACCCGAGGGCCGATCGTCGATGGAGGGCTTCGACGTTGAGAGCGGCAGCGACGTCGTCTGGAATCGTCACTGGTAATGGAGTCGCTGGGGCTCGCGATGTACATGGACGGCGGTGGGAGCTTTTGACGGGAATGGAGCAGCTGTTCCGATATGACAGAGGGAACGATTTTTTAATCGTTCCTCTGTTCAGCCGACTTCCTCTTTTCCACCGTTTGGGATGGATTTTATAAGTTTCTTTGCCTTTTACTTCCTTCCAAAATAAGAGGATCTAAATCCCTCTTTTATTTTCTTCCAAAAATAAATTGATTTCCTTTTGTAGCCTTCCAAAATAGCTTCATCAAATATCTCCTAATTGATGTGAGTATATTTTTAATTTTATGGCTCCTTAAATAACTTAAACTTGCCTTTTCCGTCCTACTTGCCTAAATTACCGGACCTCTTTATTTAAGATCTCATCGGACGGGCAACCCCAAAAGCCGCAAAATAAAAACGATGGCACGAAGAAATAAAATAAGTAAATGCGAAGTAAATGAAGTTAGGATGCGTCACGAGGCGCATCACGTTGTCTTGAAAGCAACCTGTTTTTCCTTCTTCATGTTCCACCACCGAATTTTTGACAATACTTTTGTCTTTCTCTTAAAGTTACTATATTTAATTTGCACATCCAACACCACTAGTCTATATTGCGTTGTCAAAATTTCTTCTGGTATGATTTTGCAATCCTCACAAATCTTTTTATTCATTTGCGAGTCATAAAATAGTTAATTTGTGACTTATTTTGTCCGCTCTTAAACGTAATTATGTGTTCTTCCCTCTTCATGTAGAACGTATTTGTCACAATTAGCTCATGTGCTATGACAAAGTCTAAAATGGTTCTTCCTTCTTCATTTTTTTTCTCCATATCCATATCCTCCATGAACATCTGTATAATCTGTATTTTTCTTCCCTACATGTCAATTTAAGTCACCTCCAATGAAAATTTTCAAGCTTTGTGGGATTTCTCTTACCAAATTATCTAAGTCTTCCCAAAATTGTACTTTAGTAACTTCACTTAATCCTACTTGTGGTGCATAAACACTAATTACATTAATAGTTTCATTTCCTACGATTAATTTAAGAGCTAAAATTCTATCACCTTTTCTGCTTACCCCAACAACTCCATCCCTCAAAGTTGTATCTACAATAATACCTACTCTATTGCTTGTTTTATTTTTTCCTGTGTACCATAATTTAAAATCTGAATTATCTAGAAATTAGCTTTCTCACCCTCTCATTTAGTCTTTTGCAGACATAAAATATTTATCTTTCTCCTAATCATTGTATCCACTACTTCCATCGCTTTTCCTGTTAGCGTACCTATATTCCATTTTCCAAACCTAAGTCGATCACAAATCCTACGATCTACTTTTCTAGGACGCTTAATATGTGAGGGCTCTTGCATATTTAACATTACACTCAAGTCCTCTTGGAGGTGCAGCGGTCCTTGCCAAGACGCCTTATTCGGACCATACGATGAGGACCGTTGCCTATTTAATACTACACCAAAGTTCTGGAGATGTAGCGGTCCTTGCCAAGACGCCGCATTCAGACCATTCGACGCGTTCCTTATGGGGAACAACCTACATTTAGCACAATTTCTCAAAAGATTCATATTCATAGGGGTGACTAAATTTTACGCTGACCGTCTACCTAACACAACCCTCACAATTTTTCATCCGGGCTTGGGACCGGCATCGGCTGATTAAAAAAATCATGAAATATATGGAAAGTATTTCATTGCTCCGTTTCTCCAGTCCCCACTCCTCACGCGAGCAAGTTACTTACGTGATATTCATTGGTCATGGGCTATACATTACCCTTGACGAGTCAATTATAAAAAGAAGGAATGGAAACCCTATTGGAATTTTTCGGAAGCACCCACCCTTATGGAACCGTGAGTTCCCTCTCCCTCTTCTTCCCTACTCCCCTCATATTTCCTACCTCTCCATCACCCTCCCTGATCCTCCTTCGTTTCTCCACGGATTTTTATGTCATCATACATCATCTACTTCATCACCACACCGTTCACTTTGCAGGCCGCCGCTACCTTTACATCGTTTGCGTGAGGAGTCTCTTGTCTTCCATCGACCTTCCTACCCTGCATTTTCATACCCGGTGAGATCTTTCCGAATCTTTTGGTTTGTCTCTGTCTAGTTAGAACATGCAACCTAGTTTCTGATGGAGATTTAGTTATTTTTCTTTTCATACAAAATTGGTTTTATCTCGAACAACTAGTTTGCTACTTTGGTTCATATTGATTGTTGCAGGATTGCTGATCGTCAAATGCTTTGTGACCCTAATTTAAATTAAAATTCTAATCTTGTGCAGGTTGCACTCCAAATTGGCTTTGAATCTAATGTCGCTTTCTTTAATTTAAATTACATCTAGAATTATATTTGCATTGCATTCGTCCCATCGGGTCAACTACGAGTGCATCAATGCCGTTTCTTCTAACCACAATGCTCTTCCAACACGTGAATCCCTATCTCACGCGTCTGCTTGTCTGCACGTCTTCCGCTTGTCTGCGGATTCCAACGATCCCAACGCACTTCTCCTATCGGTCTTTCTGTCAATCAAGCCGTTTGTTATTATTCCTTTCTCTCGAGTCGGGAAATTTTTGGGTTCGAGCCACGATTTCAGATCCATGTTTAGGATTCACGAGATGTTGACACGCGGGCGAGCATTTTTTTAATAATACTTTTTCTTCTTATCCTTCTTCTAAAAAGGAAATAAATATCGCTTATGCATAAAAAAAACTCTGTAAATTATGCATGTAGAGGTTTTGAACAACAAAAATAAAAGAACCATAAATCACTGGGAAGAGAATGATGTCTGCGCTTTTTATCCAATGTTTATCTGTTACCAACCGCGCCACCATCGACGCGCACTGGGGCAAGACGTATCAGCGCCGCAACAACGCGCACAAGGAGCAAGACTAGGATGAGAAGCCATGGCGTCATGATGAGGATCACATCATCCAAGAAGAAGACTTTATGCCTTGTCTTTTCTCAATGTTTTGTCTTTTCCCATTGTATAAGCCTTAATGGGGGGCATG
Source organism: Dactylorhiza incarnata (assembly GCA_033032865.1). Lineage (NCBI taxonomy): Eukaryota > Viridiplantae > Streptophyta > Magnoliopsida > Asparagales > Orchidaceae > Dactylorhiza > Dactylorhiza incarnata. The sequence continues at coordinate 2,726,117 of JAWHQI010000307.1, read as the reverse complement.
ACTAGCTAGCTTTCATGATGACTTTTGTCTTTTCCCACTTGTCTAAGGCCTAGGTGGGAGGCCCTCTATTTAAGTAACTATCTTCATCCGTGGAAGGCAAGAAGTAAGAAACAAAGAAGTCTCTCTCTCCCCACTCTCCCTCTCTATTCCCCCCCCCCCCCCCCCCCCCCCCCCCTCTCTCGCGCGCGCTTGGACCAACCCAGCCGACCGCCCTCTCCGCCGGATCCAACGGGATCCAAGAAGGGAAGTTGCGATCCCCTCCGGGACGTTATCTTCCATCGACCGTTTACGCGCTCACGCACCCGAGCGCGTAACATTATCCTTCTTCTCCAAAAAAATAAAGGTCATTTCTACATAAAAAGCTCTGTAAATTATGCATGGGAGGTTTTGAAAAGAAAATAAGAGATAATTCACTGGGAAGAAGATGATCTTTGAGAAACTATTGTTTGCAAAATTTCGACTCAAATAATCCAAAATGATATCTCAGATACCAAAGTGTTATCTTAGATATCCAAAGTGATATCTTAGATATCCAAAGTGATATCTCAAATATCATTTTGGTTATGAGATGTCCAAAGTTATATCTCAAATATCATTTTGGACATGAGATATCATCATTTTTGATATCTGAACTCAAAATTTCAGCAAAATTATCTCTCAGAAATCATATTCTTCTCAGTATTATAGCTTTGGATTCTAATATGTTTTATCATTTCTTTGTATTGTTTGGAGCTTTCTTGCTGCTCCATCTCTTTGTTATGGGTCTTATTATGGCATTATTTATTTCTTAATATGCATTTATTCTGTCTTAAAAGTCGCGTCCTTATATGACGTCGTTATTTATGTCGTGTTTTTATCTGATGTCCTTTTTTTAGTCGCATTCCAAGTCTGTCATTGATTTCCTATTTATTTGCATTCCAAGTCCGTCGTTTGTATTTCCATTAAAGTCGGTTGTAAGTCAATTTAAAGGACTCATTGAGTCTTATATTGATATCAATGAAGAAAGTCTATTTTCCCAAACCCTAAAAAAGATCTTGGAGGCTCTCTCTCTCTCTTGAGCACGCCCCGCTTATGCATTTGCGGTCATGGCTCCGTAGTATCTCCACCACCGCCATCTCGACCTCCGACTACTCCTCCGACAATCACCGAGTAGGCCCATAGCAACTTGGTATCAAATCCTCTCGGTCCTCTTTCGCCGACACACGTTAACTTGATCCTTCACGCATCTTCTCCAGCAACACAATATTTTACTTCCAGCGACCTCGACGATTGTGCCATCTCCTTCCAGAGAAGCCCAGACAACCGTCGTTCGCCCCCTGCTTCCGCATCGGTCCGGCAACCGTCTTCCGCATTGGGCCAAGCCCGCGCCTCTTCGTCAACTTCAACATCTCCCTCGTAAGATCTCCTTCGGTTCCCGTACGCGTAAAGGCACGCTCCTTCGACGCCGGTCCTACAAGCGAGATCTCCTTCCATCAACGACACGCCAGCATCGCCTCCTTCCGAGACAGCATCGACAAGAGTCTGCGTCGTTCGGCCATCGACGCCCTTCTAGCTTCGTCCAACGTCGTCCAGTGTTGCATCCATGCCGCCGGGTCCTTCTTCCCTTCTGGCGCATCTTCTCGCTGCTTCATCGACGCGTCCTCGGCAAAACAGCCCCAACGTGCGTCTAGTCCTCCTCTGCTGACGAGAAACGCACGCGTAACAGACACATACGTGTAAGCTCCTTGCTGTTTTGGCCGGCACACACACGTGGGGGTGTATAGGAATTAATTTATTCCTGAATTTATTCTGCATTCATGAATTTATTTTTAATTAATTCTGTCGTCCTTCGTTCGATAGAGGAAATGATGGCCTCTTGGGATGCCCACCTTCGGGACTTCGACGCACGTCGTCAGGACGTCGACGCTCATTATCGGGCTGACATATCCACACTCCTCCACAAGCTTGATGATTTGATAGCCGCCTTTCCTCCAAAGTTTCCTCCTTCGTCGCCACCACTACCTCTCCTCGTGCAGTCGCCACCACTACCTCTCCTCGTGCAGTCGCCTTATTCGCCAGTCGACGACGTACCACCGCTCTCCGCGATGATTGCCCCTCCGCCATCACCTCCTGTGGTGGTGTCGCCCCACCTTGGGCCGCCTTTGTCAGTTACTGCGGCCGCTGTCCCACAACTTCCTTTGCGGGCCCCTGCTCCGCCGGTACCTCCGGCCACCTCGCCGCCATATCCGTTCCTTCTGTCTATCGTCGCTCCTTCTGCCGATCGTCGCTCCTTCAGCCGTCGCCGCTGCTGAACACCGCTCCACCAGCCCCGCCGAAGACATTCCTTTCGCCTCCCATTTTTTTGACGGCGCTGCCGATACTCGCTGGCATCCCCTCCACTGCTACGCGCTATCGGGCATTGTTCTGGCGGGAGATCAAGATGCCAGTATACTCGCCCATCCACGCAAAGTTCGAGCTTGAGGGCAAACTCGATTTGAAGGCCGGGAGAGATGTTATGAGTCTTATTATGCCATTATTTATTTCTTAATATGCATTTATTCTGTCTTAAAAGTGGCGTCCTTATATGACGTTATTTATGTCGTTTCTTTATCTGGTGTCCTTTTTTTAGTCGCATTCCAAATATGTCATTGATTTCCTATTTATTTGCATTCCAAGTCCGTCGTTTGTATTTCCATTAGAGTCGGTTGTAAGTCTATTTAAATGACCCATTGAGTCTTATATTGATATCAATGAAGAAAGTCTATTTTCCCAAACCCTAAAAGAGATCTTGGAAGCTCTCTCTCTCTCTCTCTCTCTCTCTCTCTCTCTCTCTCTCTCTCTCTCTCTCTCTCTCTCTCTCTCTCTCTCTCTCTCTCTCTCTCTCTCTCTCTCGAGCACGCCCCGCTTAGACAGCCGCAGTCATGGCTCCGTAGTATCTCCACCACCGCCATCTCCACCTCCGGCCACTCCTCCGACAATCACCAAGTAGGCCCATAACACTTTTCTCCCTTCTTCGATTTGTTGTACCATTTGGTTTCAATCCATTGAACTGGTATGGAGAGAGACAGGAGAGAGAGAGAGAGAGAGCGTAGGAGGCTATTTTCCCGTCTTTTCTTCTTTGATTCACTGCACCATTAGTTTTCAAATCATTGAATTTGTTTGGAGAGTGAGAGACAAAGAGAAAAGGAAAAAAAGAACAGAGAGAGAAAAATAATGAAACTTATAACTGACGCGTCAACAACCTGTGAATCCTGGACATCGATCTGTGACCAGAGCTCGGACCCAAAAGTTTCACCTCTTGAGCCCAACATTGTAAGCTACTCTATTTCAAGCCTTGCGACCAATCTAGTCGCTTGCTGCTTCCTTCCTTTCGATCCCCGTGCCTACGTTCTTTTTTATTCCATCCGACAAAGTGCATTAATTGAATTCATTTGATTAATTCAAATTAATTTGAAAAAATAGCAGAACTACTATGATTGATTTCTTTAGTAGTTAATTAAGTAGTTAAAAAGGAGCCCCTTTTGGATTATCATAGGGAATTGCCGCTCGCATGGGACCATGAGTAAACTACCAGATTTCTTGTCTAGTGGGTTGGGTCATCCACTCATCCCGCAATCCTATCTTATTCTCATGCACTACAGTCTACAATTCCCTTCAGCTCTTAACCTCATGGACAACCCCCACCATCAAATGGAACAACTCTTGGACATGCTAAGAATGCTTATGGTGGTTCAAACTGCTGCTGAAATGACATCAAGAGGTTGAAACTCGACATCAGACCACCTTCGCCGCACTCTCCAACAAACCAGTAGCCGCTTGGGATCTCTACGACCCACGCCGTTATCCCGATCGATGCACAACATGAAACTATTATCGTGCCCCATCATGTCTAATTGGAATTCCTAATCTATGATAGGAAAAAGATCCTCTGAGATGGATAATCCGATGCGAGCAATTTTTGGCCATCAATCGACACCATTCATAATATGGATCGGTCAGACATCCTTCCACTTTTTTGGAGTAACACAATTGTGGTTTACCCGTTTACAAATGGAAAAAGCCCGACTTGATTTATGAAGAATTTAAGAAGTTTTGAAACATGTGCTTCGGTTCCCCACTACTTAACAATCCTTTCAGCTAACTAATCTCGATGCAATAAACATGGTATATTGACGTGAGAGTTTTTAAGTTTTCATAGCCCGCGCTACGTCGGCCTAACCAGTGTAGCTGGTTGCAATTTTCATGCCTGGACTTCATGAAAGACTGGGACTGGGAGTAAACGCCTAATTTGAAAATCCATCAAATTTTGTTATTGTGAGTTTCACCAAAGTTTGTGAACATCGGTAACAAATAGATCAAGACGACTATTTCACCACAGACACAGTTATAGAGAATCGAGCAAGTATGGGGGTAGCCAACCCCGATATATCCTGCTCTCGTCATACGCAGAGATGGCCGAATATCGATCAAATTAGTTGTGTTATAATTGTGATGACGCCTATAAGTTATATTTGTGATGACGCCTATACATGAGAGAATCACCGCAAAATGACTTTTCTGGTTAGAGTTAGATGGAATAGATAATGATGGGATCACATGAGCTGGCATAGGAAGTCGACTACCCCTTGGACTAGAAGGAAAATTTATTTTGGTAGCAGGGAGTGATGTTATGGGTCATGACGCCATTATTATCTTAGGGCTTTTATGTTATGAGTTGTTGCTATCATTGCAATAATTTATCATTGTAGGTATTTTATATTTTCTTGATGTATTAATTAATGTGTTAGTTTATTATTAGGCATTATTAGTGAGTCATTAAGAGTTGATGGTGTCCTGTAAGCCTGTTTAATGACATGGAAGGTTAGAATGAAGGCAAACAAGAAGTATCCTCTTAAACTATTTGAGATCGTGGTAGCTCTCTCTTTCCGAGCACACCCCGCCCATAGTATCTTCCCCACTGTTATCTCCATTTTTGGCGAAGTTTCCATCACATTACGAAGAGGCTCGTAAGAGTCTCCTATGCTCCTTGTGACGACAAACATGTTTCAACTATCTTTGAACTTGTTCACAATGATATTTAGGTTCATGTCCTATTTACTTCTCTAGGGAGTTTTAAGTATTTTGTTACTTTTATTGATGACTTCTTGCAATGTACCTGTCTACCCGAGTGTTTTTGATGAGAAAGTAGACGTAGGTAGGGTAGGTGTGTGAACTTTAAATATGCAACCCTATGTGTTGTGCCGGAGAAAACTACTTGATCTAGCCCAGGATGATGTATTCAATTAAGGCTCCGTTTGTTTCTGATGTTGGGTATCGGTGCGGCAGACCGAAAATAGATGTTTTAATAAAACCATCATTTGAGGGTGGGTTTTGCAAAAACCCAGTTTTTAAAAAAAGGAGGCGCTAGGTAAAAAATGAACTGCAGCTCAAGCCTCCGTTTCGTGCAGTCCTGAACCGCGTGTCTGGCTCCTCTCGTCTGCTGGCCTTTCGTTGCTGCTCGCATGTCTCGCTCACGCTTTGATTTCTCAATGAGTGTTGTTCCTCTCGTCGATGCTCGCCCCTCTCGCTCTGATTTCTCCTTCAGAAAGTTCTTCCTTCCATGTTCGTAAACTTTGGTTCGATATCCACGCTTATAGGCTTCACCAGATCCGTCCATCTCCTCCCCTCAACCTAACCCATCAACGCCATTTGTGCGGCGAACAAGGTCAACATCCAGCCGCTGGCAAATAACAGCTCCTCCCACGACACTCTGTAATGTATCGTTTTAAAAAGGTTCGTATCACACTTCTTCTTCGCCGACATCAATGATGTTGGGCTTCGGTTGCTTGTTTGTTCTACAAATTAGTTTTTTCATTCCAGATCTTCTTCACTTAAGAAGATCTGGAAATTAGTTTTGGGAATCAGATATTATAAAATTAGTTTAGTTTTTCTCCTGAGCTTCTTTCATTCCAGATCTTGTTCTGCAAATTCGTTTTTTCCCCTCAGTTTTTTTTTCATTCCAGATCTTAGTAATTTACTGAAAACTTTAGGAATTCTGAGTCAATGATGATTTTTTCCTTTGCAGCTTTCATTTTTTCTGAGTCTTGTTTATAATTGTGAATATTAATTATATATAGTATATGTTATATATTCTTTTAGCAAATTGTGATAGTTCCAGTGTTTGGGAGCGGGAGCTGAATAATTACAGAGTTATGATGCTTGTTGTTTGCCTGAGGTAGGAGGAACAGGGGAAGACAAAGAATCGGTAGAATTTCAAAAAAACTGTTCATGGATTTGCATCTCAAAAAAAATATTTTACAAAACTCAATTATTATCAAACAGTTTTTATGCACTGCTTTTCGAACAGCTTTGCAAACTCCATTTTACACAGATTTTACTGCAAACTCCATTTTCCAAAAATAGCTCTTTTTTCAAACTCCATTTCAATTAGTAACAACCGAAACAAACAAAGCCTAACACAAGGTTCGACGAGAAGATTACAAACAGTAAATAAATAGTAAATCCCCAACAGTTAATTTTAAACGGTGTAATTAATTCTTAGGCGAGCAGATTTAGGTTTTCCTCCGCATGGAGGGCCAAACTCTAATACGCGCAAGCGATAAAGGTCCTGCAAGCAAAGATTAAGCCAAACAAATAAACTATGAGAACCAAGCATCCATGATCATATAAGTAGTCAAATCTATACAACAATGCTAAAAATAAAGGTCCATACAACAAAAAAACTCACAAAATAAGTGGGTCGTAGGCGAATGCGCTGAGATTCAGTGACGATAGTGACTTCTTAGAGGAGGGAGAGGGGCTGATAGAGGCAGAATGGTGGACTGGGCAGTGGAGGATGGCGGTTGGAATGATGTGGCCTCAGTGGACTTGCTGCAGGGGAGGTTTGGAAGAGACTGACGGTGGATGGGTCGGGGTATCGTGGTGGTAGTAGGCTGAGGACAATAACACGGTGACTTGGGTGAAAGGAGAGGGCGACCTGGAGGATCCCATGTGTAGGACGACTTGGATTCGGTGGTCTGGAGGAGCTCCCGTACTGGACAGAGATGGGGTAGGCTTCATGAGGTCGCCAAAGTGTGCGGCTGGTGGCGTGAGGCCTCCGGAGGGTGTGAGTGGGAAGATCAATGCGGGTTTAAGGTTGGCAGTGTGAAACAGTGGGGTGCGGCTGAGATTGTGTCGGTTGTAGGGGGTGCTCAGGTATAGGTCATATGCAAAGTAAACAAGAGGATACAAAGGAAATTACCTAAGAGTCGCCACCCAGGGTTCCGTGGAATCGGCACCACCGGAGATCGCCACATTCCGAGAAGAAAGCTCTCCAAAACTGCAATGCCCTAAGATGGTCGCCCTCCTCATTTATAAGCAAAATCACTACGACATCATCATATCAACGGTTGTGATTGACTGTTAATACAATGAGCCCGATTTGGATAATACATGAAAATAATAATGTAAAATATGAAAAAATTAAATAGAAATCTGGAGGCATCTGTGTTCTTGGATCGTTGATCCGGTCAAGCCCTTCTGCACGAGTAAACAAAAGTGGGCTCCGCCGCACGACGATCCAAATGTGGCAGATGATCCCCATTAAAACAATACGAGTTTTTTTAACATTTTCTGCCTCTTTGTACATATGAAAATTTACAATATAAAATAATCATTATTCAAAAAAAAAAAACTAAAGAATTACACACCCATCTTTATATAAAGTAGATGGGGAGGAATAATCTCCATTTGGAGATATGCGACTAAATACAAGAAAAAAATAATATACAGTGGGCCCCATTTAAGGCCTTTTATAAATGGACTTCAACTTCCCCTTCAGGTTGGAGCATATATATCGATCAGTTTCAGCTTGGTACAAACATAACAAAAAAGTGACGAAATAAGTTTGGTGAATATATTAGCTAACTCTTTATCTGACGTTACAAACATAATGCATATTCGTATATTGATAACTTCGTCTCTGATGAAGTGACAATTTACTTTTATATGTTTTGTTCTTTAATATAACACGAGATTTTTAGATATGCATATGATAACTTTATTGTCACATAACATCAGTAGATGATAGTTGTAATAAGTTTCACCAAAATCTTTCACAAGTATCATCAACCACTTCAACTCACAAGCAGCCCGAGCCTTACTCCTTTATTCAACATCTGCACTTGACTTGTACATCACAACTTGTTTCTTGCTTCTCTAAGCGACAAAATTTCCACATACATACTTGCAGTATCCATAAGTAAATTTTTGGTCTCCCTTATCATCTGCATAACTTGCATATGAATGCACTTTAATACGCAAGTGATTATTTCTTATAAATAGAGTCTTTTGTCAGGAGATCTTTTGATATATTATAATATCTTTAATGCAACTTCAAAATGACACTCTCTGGAAGCTTGTGTAAACTATTGACCTACCCAAAAATGAAAGAGAAATCACGTCTGATCACAGTGAGATAGGTGAGTTTACCTTTCAGACGTTTGTAACGAGTGATATCTTTAAGAGGAATAAATGTCTCATCCCAAAATCTGTCAGTGCCATAGGCATTGGATTCTGAGTTGACATCGTGCCAAGAAGTCCCGTTTCTTCAAGTAGATCTAGGGCATAATCCGTTGAGAAAGAATCAGGTTGTTACGTTTCGCAATTTCGATTTCCAAGAAATATCTGGGAGTACTCGTATCTTTTGTGACAAAATGTGCCCGAACATGTTTATTTGTTATTTTTGTGCCCGAGGAACCATCTCCGATGAGAAGAATGTCATCCATATATACTACAAGAATAACAAGCCTTTGGATGACCTTCCATATGAAAGAGATAGTGATCTACATTGCTTCGAGAAAAATCAATGGTAGAAATGACATGACTGAATTTGTCAAATCATACTATAGGACGTTGTTTAAGACCATATATAACCTGCTGTAGCTTACACACTTGAGACCCCCCTTTAGCAACATAATCAGGAGGTTGCTCCATATAGAATACTTCGTGCAGATCGACATATAAGAAGACATTTTTGAAATATAGCTGGAACATCTGCCAATCCCGATTGATAGCAACGGAGAAGAGTACCCGGTTAGTGTTGATATGGGTAATCGAAGAGAATGTGTCAAAACAATATCATATGTATGGGTGAACCCCTTGGCAATCAGACGAGCTTTGTATCTATCTACAGTGTCGTCAGGTAGAAACTTAATGACAAGACCCATCGACAACCAATAATATTTCCACCAGCTGGTGCAGGAACAAGAGTCCAAGTATCATGTGATTCCAAGTCAGAGATATTCTCGTCCATAGACGCTTTCCAACAAGATATGCAAAGAGCTTCATGATATGTAGTAGGGACGGTGTTGATAAATATCGGTAAGGAAAACTGGCTGCGAGAAGCATTGAGATTTACATAAGAAATAACATTAGTAATATGATGTTGTGTACTCCTCCATACCCCTTCCTCAAAACTGTCGTCGGGGAACCCAGAGTGGAGGGAGCTATGCAAGCGGGAGGAGCAGGACATTAGTTATAATGATAAGGAAAGTGTATGATAGGAGGTATATGTCCATGAAATGGTGAAGGAGGTGTGATATCAGGTGGAAGAGCATGAATGGTAAGAAGGGAGGACACAAAGATAGGTGAAGGAGAGGTGGTAGAGATAGGATGAGTGATCTCAAGAGTAAGGGAACCTCCGTCCTTAGAGAAATAGGGATAAACTCGAAAAATGTGACATCAACAAAGACATTGACGTTTGTAGATATGATCAAAACGATAGCCCTTTTGAGTAGGAGATTATCCCATGAAAATACACTGTCACACGATCAAAGAGTTTGTCTCGACTAGACGCATGAATGTGAACGAAGTCAGTATAACCAAATACTTGAGGAATGAGGGAAAAAGAGGTACCATCCGGATGAAGAAGAAAAAAATGATGTCTTACCTTGAAGAGTAGAAGAAGACATACGATTAATGAGAAGATTAAATATCACATGACCCCAGTAGGATTCGAGAACATTCATTTGACATAAAAGTGTTTAGGCAATATAAAGGAGATGACGATTTTTTGCTTTCCATCAGCTTTACTGTGATGTGTTGTAATAATTGGTCTAACGAATGATTCCATTAGAGGTACAAAAAGGAGAATTGGCGGCTCATATGCTCTTTCATATTATTTGTCTGTAGAATTTTAGCGTCGAGACCAAATTAACTGTGAATTTCATTATAAAATTTATTGAAAACACTAAAGAGTTCATACTGTTCTTTTAAGAGATACACCACAGTACATCTAGACTAATCATCAATAAAATTAACAAAATATAAACTTCCTCCACCAATAGACTTGCTAGACTAGGACCTAAGATATCTGAATGAACAAGATTAAAAGGATGCACATAAGATTAAATATCACATGACCCCAGTAGGATTCGAGAACATTCATTTGACATAAAAGTGTTTAGGCAATATAAAGGAGATGACGATTTTTTGCTTTCCATCAGCTTTACTGTGATGTGTTGTAATAATTGGTCTAACGAATGATTCCATTAGAGGTACAAAAAGGGGAATTGGCGGCTCATATGCTCTTTCATATTATTTGTCTGTAGAATTTTAGCGTCGAGACCAAATTAACTGTGAATTTCATTATAAAATTTATTGAAAACACTAAAGAGTTCATACTGTTCTTTTAAGAGATACACCACAGTACATCTAGACTAATCATCAATAAAATTAACAAAATATAAACTTCCTCCACCAATAGACTTGCTAGACTAGGACCTAAGATATCTGAATGAACAAGATTAAAAGGATGCACATAACTCTTACAAAGTATTAACAGGAAATTTAGTACGATGATTTTTGCTATATTGGCGGGCTTCACATTCTAAAATAAACTTGGGACAAAAGACGACAAGAGTTGGTGAAGTAGTCGAAGTAGAGGATGACCAAGACGTTGATGTCACTGAAGATACTGCGAAAGTGGGAAGATCGTCCAGATAGTAGATCCCCTCTCGTTCAGTCCAGTAGCAATCGTCCTCTTCAATTGAAGATCTTGAAAATAACAATTAGTTAAAGAGAATGAGACATATAAATGCAATTGTTTTGAAAGTGTACCGACAGATTATAGATTGAATGGAAAATTTGGGACATACATGATCGTCCAATTTAAGAAGGGAGGTGATTGTAACAACTCCAGTTCCACAAATTAGAGCAGGAGGGAGCAGGAGTGTCACATTGTTCAGTACGAACCAGTGCGGGATGAGGAATTAGAACTTGGTGAGTAGTAAAGCTTGATCTTGACAGGAGAAGGAACACGACGAGTACATAAGCATTGGGCTGGGCTAGTTCTCGAGCTCAGCAGGAGGTAGAATTTGGCGAGTTCAGAAGCACGTAGATAACAGGAGCCTGATGAAAGCTGGGATTTGATGGGTGTTAGAGTTCGACGAGTGCTAGAACTCATATTGATGGAGTATACGCAAGGCTGAAAGAGAATTTGTTGGTATTCGATAGTGTTCGCCGGAGGAGAAATTGCATGGAAGGCACTGAGTTTGGGCGGGTGTTGCGGGCGAGTCACATGGACTGAGTTCTCGCTGGAGTTCGCGACTAGAGAAGATGAGCGATGGCAGAAGGATCTATCCGTGTTGCCCAACAGACGAGTCATTGGTAACTAAAAGAAAGCTTTTGAGTTGCGAGTTTGCTGACTGTCGCGGGGGCCAAGTTCTCGCTAGAATCCTCTACCGATGCTGATGGAGAAGGTCGCACAGTGGCGAGCCGCGGGGGCAGTGGGCCATGTGAATGTTTGGGAAGCACTGGGCGTTTGCACGAGGAGCTCTCATGTAAGACCGGGTGGTTTAAGCTAAACCTGAGAGGTTCGGGTGTGACCGGGAGAAGTTACGCCAGAGGAGTAATTAAGAGAGAGTAGCGAAAAAATTCATCTTGCTTTGATACCATGTGAGAATTTGAAATATAAAATAATTATTATTCCACAAAACTGAAGAATTACATAGGAACTCCTCTATTTATATAGAGTAGAGGAGGAGGAAGAATCTCCATTTGGAGATGTGAGATTAAATACAGGAGGAAAATATACAATGAGCCCTATTTTGGGCCTTTTACAAATGGGCAAAACAGTGCAAAAATTTGAAATCAGTTTGGTAAGCCCATTAAGGTATTGCGGAGGGACAATGTGCCTTAATATTAAACTTCTCTCCAACTTCAAACGTTCCTGGAATCCAATGCTATCCTCTTACAAACATCATGTGCTCACACTCCATAACGAAATGCCGAAATGGAGTGGCGAAACACATGAATCTTCATCTCCTCGAAGTTGTCCGTACAATGATGTTTCAAATAAATGTCCTGAAGATACCCTGGGACGATGCCATACTCACTGCCTATTACCTCATTAACTAGCTTCCGTCCGATGTTCTTGAGAAAGGTACTCCGTTTCATGTTCTATATAATCATAGAGTGTTGTTGGTGGAGACCAGCCCAGATCAGGTCGACGCAAAAGTGCCCGACGCCGCACCCGTCCGGACCTCTACCGACCCTGAGTTATTGCATGTTAATTTTGTTATTTTTGCAATTTATTTTAGTTTGCATTTTAATTTTGTACGCCTGCGTGCGTAATCATGTTTGGAGCTTCTATTGTATTCTCCTTATATATATACACGTCTCTTTCCAGTTGGTTCAGCCCTTTCCCACACCAAGCCGGTCGACTGTTCATCTCCCCGCAGATAGGGCTCGCAACTTCCCGACTTCGACGGCTGCACGCATCAAGACCCCCACGACAACATTTCCAACCGCCGCCAAGCCACGATCCGCCTCTCCGACGTCTGCGCTCCTTCCCCACCAGCCACGCAACCCGTGGCAGTTGTTTGTCGGCTTCGGTTTCCTGTTCGAAGGGCTATAAGAGGAGATCGAGAATCAGTAAGAAAGGCAGAGAAAAGGAGAAGAAGAGTAAAAGCTGGAGAGGTATTCTGCAGATCGCTTGGTGTTACCTATTTCCCGTGAGAAGCTCAGTTCGTTTTCCCCTGTTCCTTCGATTCCTAATGATGCGTGATTGAGATGATGAGTAGTGATTAGGAGAAGGTTCGGTTTTGAGTTTTGCAAGTTCTTGTTGCTATGAAAGACCTGTCTCCGTGAGGTTGTTTTGGTTTCCGTTGAAGAAATCCAGTGAGAGTTTGCATTTGTTAAAAAATTCTGCTTGTTTGTTCTTTTTTCCGATGAAAGGGCAGATGAACAGTGCCCCGTATGATTGGCTATCGCCTATTGAAGATGATGAATAGTTTCATCAACATCACTGTTTGATTTTTTTTAGTTCTTCTTAACTTATATTGTTGCTGTTTGAGGAGTGCTGCCGTGAGTTTAAAGGGAGGAGTCCTGCCTCCCATTTCGCTCGACTGGAGATTTCGTGGAACCACTTTGAGGGATCGAGATTTCGTGAATCCACCTAGAGTGTGAGAGCGAGTGAGAAATTAGGTTGTTTGGTTTGTGGCCTCCTTACACTAGTGAATGTTTGAGATTCCATGGAACCACTTAGTGTGAGAATGAGCGAATTTATTCCGTGGTGCCCTTGTGCGATAGCGGTCGACCTCGGAGCGGGAGATCGAAGGTGACGAGGAATTCCTCGCGGGATCGCCGTCGACTTCGGTTGCGGAAAGACGCCTCTTTCCGTGGGTAACTTGTTTCTTCCTCCTCCTTTGTGTGCATCTAAATTTTCTCTTTAGGATATTAGATTCATTGTGGGTTTTCGCCCGGGATTTAGTCAGCGAACGCTACGTCGAAAACTCCAAACGGAAACGTATTTGGAGTTCACGATTTCCGTTTGCTACAACAAGGGGAACAGAACGAAAGTTGCGAACTCCTTCCCCGGATCTAGAATTGAACCATATTTCAAGAAATTTCATTTTAAACAAAAATAGTTATTTTATGCTTTTATAAATCTAGTTGCTTAATTTCTTAAAGTTCGTGCACGCCCGCTTAAATCTCAATTTTTAAATTGCATGCACTTAAGGATTCCTAGAAATAGCCGACTGGCACGCAAACCCTACGCGCCGTCCTGCATCAATTTGGTATCAGTGCGAGGTTCCGAAATTTTTCTAAGTTTCGAAATCCGCCCTGCGTAGAATAGGAACCCCGCATAGCATTGAATTTTTTCAAAAAAAGAAGAAGTTTTTATTTTATTTTATTTTATATAGCATAACCATCATCTTAATTGTGTGTTTGCATGCATCTGCGTAGTGGTAGGTTAGTGAGTATGAGTTCACCACATCACACTCCACCTGAACACCCTCAAGAGGTAAACTCTGAGATACGCCGAGTTGAACGTGGCGAAGCGAGTCGTGTGAACGAAGGGGCGGAACCACCCCAGTGGTTTCTACCTTTCGCCCACCAAATGGCAGCGTTAACCGAGAGTGTCTATCAAGTGAGAGAAGGCTTTGAAAATCTTAGTGTTAGGATGAATAATTTAGAAGCATCTCCTCGAGTTTCAATACCACCTCCAATTCGAGATGAGCATTCTGTTCGTCCACAGTACGAAGCCCCTCCACACTATGGAGAGAGGTCTACACTTAGGAGAAATCCTCTATTTGAGGAAGAGGGTCGTAATCCCATAGATAGGTTCGAGTTTGCGCACGATCCAGGTGGGAATTTTCCAAGGAATTTTCCTGAGCCCCAACGAGGGCCTATCTTTGGCATGCGAGATAATTATCAGGAGAGACCACATTATGACGTAGCGAGAGAGGAGCGTCCCCGAGACCATCATCGGCCTATACCGGCCATGCATCGTGATGATCGCCCTAGAGATTGGCATCGACCGCCGCCCCCACGGCGTCGAGACTATCGTGATCCTTACGATGATGAATACGACTATCCTCCCCGGGATAGGCGACCGGATCTCACACGAGTGGTGAAACTTGATCCACCACTTTAGGATGGATCCATGGATCCCAAAATCTTTTCAAATTGGGTTATTGACATAGAGACTTACTTTGAGTGGTATCGTATGACGGAGGACCAAAAGGTTCTGTTCGCCAAAATGAGATTGACTGGGCGAGCGAAGATCTTTTGGATAGGTGAAGAGCGTAGTCTAGAGATGAATGGACGCCCTCCCATTACACTTTGGCCCCACACGAAGGCCATATTAGAGGAGCAGTACATCCCCCAGCATCACCAGTCCCGTCTACGAGACGAGCTGACGTCTCTACGTCAAGGGTCCAAATCAGTTTCTGATTACTTAGCCGAGATGAAGGATCTTATGATTAGGTGCAACGTAGTAGAACACCCACGTGACACATTATCCAAATTTAAGTGTGGACTGCGATCTGAGATCCGAGATGAGTTGATTCGATATGGCCACTATTCCTTCCCTGAGATCATATCTATCGCCATCGATATCGAAGAGCACCAGAAGAGAACCTCCCGGTTCAAATATCAACCTAAAACAAATACTTCTTACAAGAAAGAGGAATTGAAAGGTAAGGAGAGTGCGTTGAAGCCTACCTCGACCTACACCAGAGATCGGAATAGGAAGTCCCCCATGGGAACTGTGACCCCTTCACAGATTCGATGCTATGAGTGCCAACAGATGGGCCATATTTCGAGGGATTGTCCCAAGAGGAAAGACACGTTAGTTATCCATGAGGTGACTGAGGAGGATGAGCATGTAGAAGAAGTTGGAGTTGAGAGGGACTCACACGTTTTGAACGACGAAGTGTACGGTGCGCCTAGTGATGAGGAGATAGATCCCGACGTTCTAGTGGTGAGATGCATGCTATCTACACCACAAGAGTCAGCCGATTATTGGCGGACGAACATCTTCCAGGCCTACTTTAAGGCTGGGGAGAAAGTGTGTCGTTTAGTAGTGGATATCGGGAGTTGTATGAATGTGATAGCTGAGACAGCTCTAGCCCGCATGAGACTCACTGCTGAGCTGCACCCATCCCCATTTCAGGTAGCTTGGGTTACCAAGACTACATTATCGGTGACTAAGAGATGTTTAGTGCCCATCACTATCGGTACGTATTCCAATAAGTTCTGGTGTGACGTTATGCCTATGGATGTGTGCCACTTATTACTTGGGCGACCCTGGTTATACGACCGGGATGTCACCATACATGGCAGGTCCAACACTTGCTCCTTTCTACTGGACGGGAAGAGAGTAGTGTTGACCCCAGTGCGACCCAAAGCACCGCCATTCCGCGCGAGTAGTAGTGCGAAAGAAGCTCTTCCTCCCACTGATAGGAAGATGACTCTTAGCATTATACGAGGTACTGAGTTCCATCGAGAGAGTTTTGACGGTGAATTTATTTATGCCTTAGTGGTTTTACAGGCATCTGATTTATCAGAGGTATATGAGTCTACTCCTATACCTGCTAGGAGACTCTTAGAGGAGTTCCAGCATCTACACCCTGATGAGCTTCCGACTGAGTTACCTCCCATGAGGTGTATTCAACATGCGATAGACCTTGTTCCTGGAGCTTCCCTCCCTCATTTACCGCATTACCGATTGAATCCTGCCGCCTACGAGGAGCTGCAGAAGCAGATTGGAGAGTTATTAGATAGAAGCTTTATTCGCCATAGCCTTAGCCCTTGTGTGGTGCCTGCCCTCCTTGCCCCGAAAAAGGATGGTACCTGGCGTATGTGCGTTGACAGTCGTGCTGTCAACAAGATCACAGTGAAATACCGATTCCCGATACCCCGACTGGATGACATGTTGGACATGTTGATTGGAGCTACGATCTTCTCTAAGATCGACCTTCGTAGTGGTTATCATCAAATCCGTATACGCGAAGGAGATGAGTGGAAGACTGCCTTCAAGTCGAAGGATGGACTTTATGAGTGGCTTGTGATGCCCTTTGGGTTGTCCAATGCCCCTAGTACTTTCGCTCGGATGATGACACATGTCTTCAGACCTTACATTGGGAAGTTCGTAGTAGTTTATTTCGACGACATTTTGATCTATAGTTAGACCGAGAGTGAGCATTTGACTCACCTACGTACTATTTTCGAGCTCCTGCGAGCCGAGCGACTATACATCAATTTGAAGAAATGCGTTTTTATGGCTGAGTCTGTTATCTTTTTGGGATATATAGTGAGCTCCGCTGGCATCACTATGGACCCCGAGAAAGTCCGAGCGATTCGTGAGTGGCCTACACCCCAGAACATTCACGATGTCCGTAGTTTTCATGGGCTATCCACCTTTTATCGTCGATTCATTAAGAACTTCAGTTCCATTATGGCGCCAGTCACTGAGTGTACGAAGAAGGGAAACTTTCAGTGGACGTCATCGACAGCTAGAGCCTTTGAGATCATCAAAGATAAGATGTCCACTGCACCTGTTTTGAGGCTCCCTGATTTTAGTCACGTGTTCGAGGTATCCTGTTTTATTGTCAAGGGTTAGGTCTTTCTCCTCTGAGAGAAGCCACTTTGTGCATAGTGCCAAGGGTTAGGTCTGTTTCCAATCTTCCCCGCCCATACCCCCAATGATTGGGGACTATATGGGTTCTGTTGTTGTTGTTGTTCGAGGTATCCTGTGATGCCTCTGGGGTTGGGATAGGAGGTGTACTTAGTCAAGAGGGTCACCCCGTTGGATTTTTTAGTGAAAAGCTTTCAGGACCGAAGTTGAATTATTCCAACTACGAGCGCGAATTCTATGCGATTGTGCAAACGTTGCGTCACTGGAGGCATTATCTATTTCCCAAGGAGTTTGTCCTCCACTCCGATCATCAGGCGTTGCGTTATATCAATTCGCAGCAAAAGTTGAACCCTCGACAGGCTAAGTGGGTATCATATTTGCAGGAGTACACCTTCGTTATCAAGCACTGTAAGGGAACGGAGAATCGGGTTGCCGACGCCCTTAGTCGAGTCACCCTCGTATTATCACAGATGCGCACTCAGGTGATAGGATTTGAGCGTATCAAAGATGACTATTCTAGTTGTCCCGATTTTAGCGGAATTTATGACGCGATACGCTCTGATCCCTTTTACGATGAGACAGATTACCTCATTCGAGACAGATATTTGTTTCGCGGAACCCGTCTGTGTATTCCCCGCACCTCGTTGCGAAATTTCATTGTATGGTAATTACATGACGGAGGCTTAGGTGGACACTTTGGACGAGATAAGACGGTAGCCTTAGTAGAGGAGCGATTCTAT
This sequence comes from Dactylorhiza incarnata, assembly GCA_033032865.1. Lineage (NCBI taxonomy): Eukaryota > Viridiplantae > Streptophyta > Magnoliopsida > Asparagales > Orchidaceae > Dactylorhiza > Dactylorhiza incarnata. The sequence goes on along the minus strand of JAWHQI010000307.1, from coordinate 2,707,997 downwards.
TGGCCCGGGATGAAGCGGGTTATCGCACAAATTGTCAGTAGCTGCCGCACTTGTCAGGTAGCGAAGGGCAATAAGCAGCCCGCTGGATTATACACACCTTTACCGGTGCCCAGTATTCCTTGGGATGATGTTAGCATGGATTTTGTGCTTGGATTGCCGCGCACTTTTAGGAAGCACGATTCCATTCTTGTAATGGTCGATCGGTTTTCTAAAATGGCATATTTCATCCCCTGCAACAAAACCGACGACGCCTCTCATGTTGCTCGACTTTATTATAAAGAGGTTGTCACACACCGAGGGATACCTAAGACTATCGTTACCGATCGAGATGTCAAGTTTACCAGTTATTTTTTGAAGTCACTCTGGCGACTATTAGGCACTAAACTTCTATTTTCGACCGCCTATCATCCGCAGACCGACGATCAAATTAAGGTTGTTAATAGGAGTTTAGGAAATTTACTGCGATGTTTGGCAGGAGATCACCAGGGGAATTGGGATCTAATTCTTCCCCCCGCTCAATTGGCCTATAATAATTCGAAGAATAAATCTACGGGTTTATCTCCCAATGAGGTTGTTCATGGTCACACTGCACGAGTGCCGCTAGATTTAGCCCCACTACCACCCACTTTTAGGACTAGCCAGTTTGCACACGACTATGCATTACATTTGCATGACTTGCATAAAGAAATTGAGCGGAAATTGCATAGTACTTATGATTTATATGCAACTCAAGCTAACAAACATAAAAGAGCTATTAGTTTCAAAGTGAATGACTTGGTGATGGTTCGGCTAAATCCGGAACGGTTACCTTCGGGTACCGTAAAGAAGTTAGCTGACCTTCTCGAGTACCATACTTGATGTAGGCTTGGGTGTTCGGGTCGCTCTCACTTGCGCGATCGATTGGGTCGTGAGATCGTTTCTAAATAACACCTAATCGAATGAACAAACGCAGCCACCTACGGGTGAGTCTTTCACAACTATCACGCAAAGACAACCACAAGAAGATCCTCCGAAAGCAAAACTCCGGAAGTAGGAGGATCTTCCCCAACAAAGGCAAATGAGAATCGCCACTCCTCGTCGAGTAAAAATAATTCAAGATCGTTCAACTATCACAAATGAGAAGGATCGCGAAAAGATCAATGTCGGAAAATTCGTCACAATTCCTATCTACCACAAATAACTATTGAAGAATCGCTCAAGAGGTAGAAAGCGTTACCCTCCCGGAATAGTAGATCCGGGTTGTAGTAAGTCCTACGTTATTCACGGAGGTGGTCGCCGGAGGGGAGTCCTTGAAGATGTGCACTGTCGCCTTCAAATCCCGCCGCTACGAACAAGCCCAAGACCGCCTTGATGCGTGAGAGAATGTAGAGGGAGAAACGGTAGAGAGAGGGAGAAGGGTGGGCGGATTTCCACGAGGAGGGGGGCGGCCGGCGGCTAGAAGGAGGAGGAGAGGAGGGGGCGGCCTCCCTTGGCCGAAACTTGGAGAGGGGGAAAGAGAGAGGGGGACGGCCACAAGAAGGAGAGGGAAAAGCTAGAGAGGAGGGAGGAGGCTTTAGGGTTTCAAATTTCTTATCATTCAATCTTCTTTGAAATCAACAACAAGCATGGCTATATATGGCCTTACACCACTCAATCTCCTCCATACAAAATTTAGAATAAAATAAAAATAATATCAAAAGTTAACTGCATGAAAATAGAAACAAATATTACGATGGTTATATGCAGCCATCATAATAAAAATACAATTGCTTTAAATAAAACATGCTTAAATTGAAATTGCTAAAAATAGAAATTATTTGAAATGATAAGTAATAAAATATATAATTATAATTATTTAATTTATGATTATATATTTTATTTAAAATGGTGACGGCGGACGTCGTGCAAAATGTGTAGCGGCGAAGGCGAAGAACGTTGCGGCGTTGGCGTAGAACTTCGCGGTGAAGGCGAAGAAACGACGTGTCTTCGAACTTGCGGCAACGACCGTCCCAATCCACGAACTCTCTATGTCGGGGATCAACGGCCGCATCAGCAATGTCGCCATCAATCCTCCCCCACTCAAAATTACTCATCTCCGATGAGTGGCCCGTGAGGGGAAAACAGTCAGAAGCAGCAGCAACGGCCTCCATCAAGATCATCAGGCCTGCAGCAGTATCATCAGTATCCCCAACCAAGTGGATGTGGGGGTCTTCATCAGCAACATCCCCTACCAAATGAGGCTCGGTGAAGGGGTCTTCATCATCTGGGGTGGGGGAAAGAGAGGGGTTGAAGGGATGGTCCCCATCAATCCTCCCCCGCTCGAAAAAACTCATCACTGATGAGTCAGCACTGTCGGATGTAGGTCCTGGTAAGAGTACTCCTGATTTCCTGTCAAACAAAAGGTTGGCCTCGGGGGCCTTGATCAAAGCATAAGAAAATGAAGAGGAAAGTGCGACAATTTCATAAGACGTCTTACCTCCAGAGACCGCCAAAGGAGTGAATAACATGCTACCCGGCTCACCTCTCAACCCAATAGAAATTTTTGTGGAGGGGAACGAAGGGGGGGCTAGATGCAGTGGAGCTAGAAAGAGTGAAAAATATTTCGAGTCATTGAAAATGGTGTTTGGGTCCCTCTCAGCAAAAACTCTCAAATGTAAAGCAAAACTTTCTAGAACGACAACTATTCGACGAACAGTGGGGACAATACTGACATTGCCATCTAAGTTGCCAATTGGCAACTGTCTAGGGGAATGATCTACTAAAATCGAGTCTTCCTTATTGCGGGATTCTCCAACGGGTGCGGTGACTTCAAAGTGAATGGACCCAGATGGGTCGGCTAGCACCAATTCATCATGTTTGGGTGGATTAAGACCTCTTGAAACACCTACTAATTCATTATATGAAATTAAATTCAGGTTCATCCTAGGGCGATCCCAACAATTAAGATCATCTAGCATGGGAAGGACAACCCAACGAAACCACTCAACCCGCCCCGCGACGGTAACGGGCTCCATGCCATACTTCCAGATCGGGGCTGAAGTAGGGGAAACCCAAGCAACCTTAAATGGGTGAAGGTTCAGCGGGGGCGCTAACACTAGCCTAGGGTCCACTAGTGCAGAGAATGTGCCCACACAACTACTACCCACAGATAATGGATTGGACCATTTGTCCCCCCACTAAATGACACGGGAAACGCACGAGCCCTAATCCCACCATCAAAAATGTGAGGAGTCGATACGGCTCGCCCTATCTCCTCAACCGTCTCACCATCAGCATCAGATTCACTCAGCCCACTTTCAGAATTTTCTTCAACCTCCTGAATGTTTTCGGGGTGGCCAACAGAAGGCTCCCTAAGGCTAACGGGATCAAGTAGAGGTTGGCTAATCAGAGCAGCATCAATTTCAGGCACTAAGTCAGTCGAGGGTGCCTCAACTGGGACAATGTCTATGGGCAGGCTGGGACTAACAGGGCCGGGCTCGGGCCCCATACTCAAACTCGGTGTGTTTGCCTCAGAGTGGCTAACACAAACTAATGGCTGAGTTTGACTGACAGTGTCGAAATCCCCAAGTGTGTTTGCACCGGGTGGTGTCGACTCAACCGTGCCGCGAGCGTCTCCAGATGGGACTTTGGGCTTCCTGGGCGGGCTGGACCTAAAATATGTTAGTTGACCCCCATGTGTAAAGTCTAGGGTGTTATTCTGGGCGTCATAACTAACGTCATGGCTAGCGAGCCACGAGCGTCCCAGCAAAATATGGAAGTCCTTCATAGGAAGGACGTCACATCAAATGAGCTCAGAATAGGCTTGGATGGTGAGGGGCACCAAACATCGCCTGGACACTAAGATCTTGCTCTCATCCGGACATACGAGACGATAAGGGTAAGGATGTGGCGCAGTGGTCACCAACATCCTAGATACTGCATTCTCCGTGATAGCGTTTGTATCGCAAACACTATCCACCACGAGCCTGCACCACTTCTCACCGTGTTTAAAATTTGCTCGAAATCGGTGTTTCGGTTCGCGGCTGAGCCTAATCACCTTCACAGCGTCATTCCTACCCTTACCTAACTCCCTTAAATTAGCCGATGGTGCAGTTATTCGTGAGAGTGTCGGGGGATACCCCGGATTCAGCCTAGTAGTCATTACTAGTGAAAGTTCATGTGTTGACACGGACAAAATTATAATGTCTCCAATTTTTAGGCCAACCTAACGTGGTCGAATCAAAAAATTTTCTGTTTTAATGTTGTTGGAAATAAGAGCAGTAAGCTACAGAAAAATTTTCAGATTTTTTTGAAAAGTTTTAAAATTTCGAGGTTTTTACTAAATGCAGACCAATCTGAAAATTTTGAATTTGAATTTTGAATTTCAGAAATTTGAAATTTGAATTTCAAAATCTTAAATTTTGAATTTGAATTTCAAAATTTTGAACAGAATTTTGAATTTTGAATTTCAAAAATTTGAATTTTGAATTTGAATCTTGAATTTCAGAAATTTGAATTTTGAATTTCAAATATTTGAATTTTGAATTTCAAAATTTTGAATTTTGAATTTCAAAATTTTGAATTTGAATTTTGAATTTCAGAAATTTGAATTTTGAATTTCAAAAATTTGAATTTCGAATTTGAAATTTGAATTTGAATTTTTAATTTCAAAACTTCGAATTTTGTTTTTTTAATTTTCGCTGAAAAATAAAAAATTTAAGGCCGCTATTCGCACACTAGAAACTTAAATCAGACCAAAATTTTACGAAAGATAATTTTATTCCCGCCTAATAACTAGGGTAAGTAAAGTATTATTTTTTATTTTCTTACAGAAAATAATAAGTAGAATTACCCGATTTTTTTTTTGAATTTCGCAGAAAAAATGAGAATTTTAGGCCGCTATTCGCAGACCAACGAAATTTTATTTTTAATTTTTGAGTGCCAAATCGTGTGAAAATTGTGAGTGTCGCGTTCTACGAAAGTCCAAAGGAGTGTATCAATTTAGAAATTGACACGAACCTCGCTCGGATACCAAATTGATGTAGGCTTGGGTGTTCTGGTCGCTCTCACTTGCGCGATCGATTGGGTCGTGAGATCGTTTCTAAATAACACCTAATCGGATGAACAAACGCAGCCACCTACGAGTGAGTTTTTCACAACTATCACGCAAAGACAACCACAAGAAGATCCTCCGAAAGCAAAACTCCGAAAATAGGAGGATCTTCCCCAACAAAGGCAAATGAGAATCGCCACTCCTCGTCGAGTAAAAATAATTCAAGATCGTTCAACTATCACAAATGAGAAGGATCGCGAAAAGATCAATGTCGGAAAATTCGTCACAATTCCTATCCACCACAAATAACTATTGAAGAATCGCTCAAGAGGTAGAAAGCGTTACCCTCCCGGAATAGTAGATCCGGGTTGTAGTAAGTCCTACGTTATTCACGGAGGTGGTCGCCGGAGGGGAGTCCTTGAAGATGTGCACCGTCGCCTTCAAATCCCGCCGCTACGAACAAGCCCAAGACCGCCTTGATGCGTGAGAGAATGTAGAGGGAGAAACGGTAGAGAGAGGGAGAAGGGTGGCGGATTTCAACGAGGAGGGGAGCGGCCGGCGGCTAGAAGGAGGAGGAGAGGAGGGGGCGGCCTCCCTTGGCCGAAACTTGGAGAGGGGGAAAGAGAGAGGGGGACGGCCACAAGAAGGAGAGGGAAAAGCTAGAGAGGATGGAGGAGGCTTTAGGGTTTCAAATTTCTTATCATTCAATCTTCTTTGAAATCAACAACAAACATGGCTATATATAGCCTTACACCACTCAATCTCCTCCATACAAAATTTAGATTAAAATAAAAATAATACCAAAAGTTAACTGCATGAAAATAGAAACAAATATTACGATGGTTATATGCAGCCATCATAATAAAAATACAATTGCTTTAAATAAAACATGCTTAAATTGAAATTGCTAAAAATAGAAATTGTTTGAAATGATAAGTAATAAAATATATAATTATAATTATTTAATTTATGATTATATATTTTATTTAAAATGGTGACGGCGGACGTCGTGCAAAATGTGTAGCGGCGAAGGCGAAGAACGTTGCGGCGTTGGCGTAGAACGTCGCGGTGAAGGCGAAGAAACGACGTGTCTTCGAACTTGCGGCAACGACCGTCCCAATCCACGAACTCTCTATGTCGGGGATCAACGGCCGCATCAGCAATGTCGCCATCAATACTGCAATGAGCACCCGTTACCAAATGTTCCTTCCATGGTTACATCTCCTATTCTTATCACTGAAGTTATTATGATCATCAGTGAGTTAGAGTCTAACGTTCATGGTCCTGTTTAACCTCCCATTATTTGCACTTTTCAGAGGCACTCCAAGGCGGGTCCTACTATTCCCTCATGTATTGACCTCTAGGTGGCTATGCCCTCATGACAAGTTCCCTCAGTTGACGGTGCTGAACCAACTTGCCCCTCTGAGGTCTCTATTACTCAACGTAAAGATAAAAGAATCATATTACTAATTATTTTTCCCATGACATAATGTGACGCAGGACGAATCTATAGGCGGTGGAATATCTACGACCTAACCCTTACATGCTATGCAAAACCCGACGGACTGGTCGCAAATTAGATAATAAATAATAACAACATCCCTCGCAGATAATTCAAGACAAGACAAAATATTTTATTAGGGCGAAAACAAGCTTTGGTTTTCCTCCGCGTGGAGGGCCAAAACATGAGCGCGCGGCGAATAAACCCTGCAAATCACAATAATAATCTAACAAACCACTACCATGCAAGATATTCAAACAAGTACAAGAGTCCAATCCAATATAAAATGCTGAATAAAATATCTCAATACAAATAAGACTCACAAAGCAGTGGGCTGACCAAGGCACTGAAGAATCCGGAGTCGGAGATGCGTGGATGACGATCTGAGGTGGAACCTAAGGCGGGAAAGCGACGTAGGTGGCTGTCCTTGGCGGTGGAAGGTGAAAACGGACCGGAAATGGATGGATCCGGCCACGTGGGTAGAGATCCGGACAGGGGTGGATAGATCCGATGATTTGGGGGCGGATCCGGCCTGGATTTGTCTAGATCTGGACTGATCTAGACAAGGGGGCGGCTGGAGGTGGTTCCACGTAGGGGAAAGGGGCGGTGGTGGCTGGGAGCAAGGGGAGGTCGGGCTCCGGCGGGTTCTGGAGGCAGGGAGAGGGCGGCGGTGGCTGGGGCCAGGGTTAAAGGAGGGCTGGCAGCAGGTTCTGGAAACTGGGAGGGGCGGTAGCTAGTGGCGGCGAGTTCTGGAGGAGAATCAGGAGGGGCGGCTGTTTGAGGAGGCGGGCTGGAGGGAGGGGAAGGTTGGCGGCAGAGGATTTCCTGGAGGAATAAAATACTATAGACAATGAATAGTAAATTTCATTTTTGAATAGTAGAAGTGAATGGAAATGAGGTTTTCTGGACAGCCAACCGTGGCTGGATTTTGGGGGCTGGGAGGTAGCGGCAAGGGGGAATTGGAGGGGGGAAAGTGGTCTAGGGTTAGGGCAAACCTTGGGGAGGGAGATACAAGCCTAGGAGTAGTCGCCTAGGATTCCACGGAGTCGGCACCGTGGGATGATCGCGGGAATCCGGGAATAGCTTTTTCCAAATTCTGCAATGCCTCCAATCAGCCCACAAACCATCTATTTATAATAAAAGGATGGTTAGGGCATCCCCCATCAACGGCTATGATTGGTCTGAGGTGAGGCTACCCAAAAACATCAAAATAAATGCAAACATAATAAAATAATATATCAAATCGATTCGCAACGCGAATCCGGACACATCTGTGGAGTCCGATTGTCTATCCGGGCACGCCATATATGGCAAGTCGCCAAATCAACCCCGAATGGGCCCAAAACTCGTCTTCGTGTTTGCTCCGCATCAATCTCCCGGGCTTGAAAGAATTCATCTCCCGATGAATTGGGATCAGAATTCTCTCGATGAATGTCACAAATTAGATAATAAATAATAACAACATCTCTCGCAGATAATTCAAGACAAGACAATATTTTATTAGGGCGAAAACAAGCTTTGGTTTTCCTCCGCGTGGAGGGCCAAAGCATGAGCGCGCGGCGAATAAACCCTGCAAATCACAATAATAATCTAACAAACCACTACCATGCAAGATATTCAAACAAGTACAAGAGTCCAATCCAATATAAAATGCTGAATAAAATATCCCAATACAAATAAGACTCACAAAGCAGTGGGCTGACCAAGGCACTGAAGAATCCGGAGTCGGAGATGCGTGGATGACGATCTGAGGTGGAACCTAAGGCGGGAAAGCGACGTAGGTGGCTGTCCTTGGCGGTGGAAGGTGAAAACGGACCGGAAATGGATGGATCCGGCCACGTGGGTAGAGATCCGGACAGGGGTGGATAGATCCGATGAATTGGGAGCGGATCCGGCCTGGATTTGTCTAGATCTGGACTGATCTAGACAAGGGGGCGGCTGGAGGTGGTTCCACATAGGGGAAAGGGGCGGTGGTGGCTGGGAGCAAGGGGAGGTCGGGCTCCGGCGGGTTCTGGAGGCAGGGAGAGGGCGGCGGTGGCTGGGGCCGGGGTTAAAGGAGGGATGGCAGCAGGTTCTGGAAACAGGGAGGGGCGGTAGCTAGTGGCGGCGAGTTCTGGAGGAGAATCAGGAGGGGCGGCTGTTTGAGGAGGCGGGCTGGAGGGAGGGGAAGGTTGGCGGCAGAGGATTTCCCGGAGGAATAAAATACTATAGACAATGAATAGTAAATTTCGTTTTTGAATATTAGAAGTGAATGGAAATGAGGTTTTCTGGACAGCCAACCGTGGCTGGATTTTGGGGGCTGGGTGGTAGCGGCAAGGGGGAATTGGAGGGGGGAAAGTGGTCTAGGGTTAGGGCAAACCTTGGGGAGGAAGATACAAGCCTAGGAGTCGTCGCCTAGGATTCCACGGAGTCAGCACCGTGGGATGATCGCGGGAATCCGGGAATAGCTTTTTCCAAATTCTGCAATGCCTCCAATCAGCCCACAAACCATCTATTTATAATAAAAGGATGGTTAGGGCATCCCCCATCAACGACTATGATTGGTCTGAGGTGAGGCTACCCAAATACATCAAAATAAATACAAACATAATAAAATAATATATCAAATCGATTCGCAACGCGAATCCGGACACATCTGTGGAGTCCGATTGTCTATCCGGGCACGTCATATATGGTAAGTCGCCAAATCAACCCCGAATGGGCCCAAAACTCGTCTTCGTGTTTGCTCCGCATCAGAATGTCTACTCAATTTTATGCTTTCCTCACCAAAGCAATATCTCACTACATCCCCCAAAACTTGCAAGGGGCATTACTTCTATCAACGTGGATGGATGACGTGTTGGAAGAAGCAGGCTTTAGAGGTGAACAAAACGTGGGAACTGGTTCCTCTACCTCAAGGTAAATTAGTGGTTGGGTGTCTATGTATTTATGCGGTTATAACCATTCATGATGGTTCCATTGCTCGCCACAAGGCTCAGTTAGTAGCGAATGGCTTTAGCTAGACATATGACAAACTATAGTGAAACGTTCTCTCCTGTTACCAAAATAATAGCCATCGAACTGATCATTTCCCTTTCCACCAGCTTTGTGTGACCCTCGCACCAACTTGATCTCTCTAATGTCTTTCTACATGATGAACTTGTTGAAGACTTATATATGGTGCAACCACCTGGTTTTGTTACTCATGGGGAGTATGATCTAATTTTCCTATTAAAGTAGTCGTAACCCAAAGCAATCCTAAAGGACTAAGCCTAGTTTGGGCTTGGTGTACGAAGCATTTGGTATGAATATATGACTAGATGCACTGTCAACTCCTCTGTGTTCTACAGGCGCACTGAACATGGAAGCATTCTCCTGGTAGTGTATGTATATGAAATTGTCATAATGTGATGATATATCTGTAAAAAGCTGAATGTCCACATAAGCAATCGATTTCAGACTAAAGAATTAGGAAAATTAAAATACTTCCTAGCCATTTAAGTGGCTAGGAACTCAAAGGAAATGTCTTCTACAACATTGGTACACCCTGGACCTCTTAAAGAAGCTGAGAGTTGTGGTGTAAACTGGCAGAAACTCCCATGTATCTTAAGGTCAAACTTATGAAGATGAAGGGACATGACCCATATAGCTGGATGCTGAAAGACACAGACAATTGGTTGGAAAGTTGAATCACTTAACTATCACTAGATCAAACATCTCATTTTCTGTCAGTGTTGTTAGTTAGTTTATGCAAGCCCAAAGACCTTGCATAGGGAAGTTGTAATTTGCATCCTGAGATACCTGAAGGGCACTCCAGGGTGGGTCTAATATACAGAGAATCAGAGACAACATACATCTGAAATTGGAAGTAGTTATTGATGCTGATATATCAGGGTCTCCTTATGACAGAAGATCCACAATCGGGTATTATGTATTTGTAGGAGAAAACATGGTGTCGTGGAAAACTAAGAAACAACATACACTCTTGTCAGATCAAGTATCGAGGCCGAATTCAGAGCAACAACCCAAATTGCTTGTAAACTATGCGGATAAAACAAATTGAAGGAACAATGTGGGACATGAAGTGTCACCTCCTAGGTATCTCATGTGTGACAATGTGGCTAGTGCACTTTGCATCTAATCCAATATTTCATGAGCATACAAAACATATTAAGATTGACCGTCATTTTGTGAGAGGAAATTATCAAGAATATTATTACAAAGTTTATTCAGACAAAAACAGTTAGCAAATATATTTACCAAACAGTTAGCAAATATATTTACCAAACCTCTTACGGGAAATAAGATCAAAAATGTGAGAAGCAAGTTGGGTAGTGTATCTCCCTCCATGCCCCAACTTGAGGGAGAGTGTAAGAGGAGTGAAGATAAAATAACTGTACCTGGTGGTGACCATTTCACTTAGGGGCCTCATCCAAATCATGTATCATCATTTATAGGCCGCTACATATGAGAGCAGTCGATGGAACTCGCCACAAGCATCAAGGCATCTCTCCTCCCAAGTTACACTGGTATTATCATATGTTCTTGATTATTGAATTCCATGTGATATGGTTGAACATGTTTTTAAGCACATTGTGAACCTTGTGTTTTCTCATGCAAATAGGCTACTAATCATAGATTTCTACACTTATATAGTTGTATTTTTATATTATTAATTTTTTTTTATATCATATGCTACACATATTTCTAAGTACATGTTAACTGTTGAACATATTTGCTAATATTATCATGTTGTTGAGTGTTGAATAGCATATCATATGCTGATCAAATTTCAAAGCACTGATCGATAATTATGATTTCATATACATATATGTTGCTAATTGCATTTTTTATCAGTATAGTTGTATTCATGTACTGTTAATTTACTGATATTGTATGTTGTATAGTTGTCTTGTGATCTCATATGCTACTGATTGTTTATATTTCTATATGCTGCTGATTGATTATATCTATTCTTTATAATAAAGGAGTTGTTGGTCTACTGTTCATGCGCATTTGTGCAACCTGAAAAGACCATTTTGCCCTTCTCGTCGCTTTGCGGTATAGACACGCGCTCCTCCTGGTCGGCGATCGGTGATCGTTCCTCCCGGTCGGTAATCGCTCCTCCCGGTCTGCGATCGGCGATCGCTCCTCCCGGTCGGCGATCGACGATGCTCCTCCTGGTCGGTGATCGACAATCGCTACTCAAGGTCGGCGATCGGCGATCTCTACTCTAGGTCGGCGATCAGCGATCACTACTCCAGGTGGGCGATTGGCGATCGCTATTCCAGGTGGGCGATCGGCGATCGCTACTCCAGGTCAGTGATTGGCGATCGCCAACTGCCAAGCCCCGGTCGATGATCGACACGTAGTTTTAGATTCGATATAATATTATTAAAATCTGAGAGGTATTAAAGACGATAACTTTATTAGCTTGGTTTATCTCACTGGCTAGATTTTTCCAAAACCATTTTGGCATTTACTTATGAGAAGTCTGGCACGAGGATACACCCGTGCCCTGTGTGACGGCACTCACGTCGCTCACCTTCTTCAATGCGTAGCGTCGACGATGAACAGGCCCCAACCTCACTCATATATGCAAATATGCTACTAATAATAGATTTCTATACTTCTAAAGTTGTATTTTTATATTATTGATTTTTTGATATCATGTACTAGACATATTTCTAAGCACATGTTAACCGTTGAACATATATTGCTAATATTATCACATGTTGATTGTAGAATAGTATATCATATGTTGACAAATTTCAAAGCAGTCATCAAGAATTATGATTTTCATATACATATATGTTGCTAATTACATTTTTTTAATCTGCATAGTTGTATTCATGTACTGTTAATTTGCTGATATCATATGTTGTATACTTGTCTTGTGATCTCATATGCTTATGCTGCTGATTGATTATATTATTATATTGTTTATATATTTATGTCATCATAAATCGTTGATCGTAAATCATACATAAGTTTCATCAACCTATTTATTGTTTTTGTAAACAAAATCCTCTTGGTATTCTTGGGAGGGATGGTAGAGTTGTTTCTGGCTTCAAGCAGCAGTTGATGCACATGTAGGGGCAAGTTATTAGAAGTTGGATGTGGGCGCAAAATTGTCACAAGAAATGATATTTGGTTGAAGAACTAGTATGATACTAGCAGTGGAGGAAATGTGTAAATGTAAACTGACCTGATTCCATGACTGTGAGCTAAGTTGCACCGACACGCGACACGACACGACACGCGGCTCGTCAATTCTCAAAAAATACCATATTCCGACACGCTGAGACACGTATATTAAATATTTATTTTTTATAATTATGAAAATCCTAAAACATTTAACAAAAATAAAAAATAAACAATTAATAAATATTTTAATAAATTACGTCATGTTTAAATATTACTCATCAAATATTCAAATGTAAAACTTAACAAAAGGTCAAAAAATGATAAAACATTAATACATTACCATTAATCTATTATATATCATCAGTAAAAATAATGGATTCCATATCGGGTTCATCCAGTGAAAGATTTGCAATTTCAAGCATGCCAACATCTTCAAACGTGTCAAATGAATCTCCAGCAATATCCCACATCTTGGTCTCTCCTTGTGCGTATTGTGGATTTTTTCTGGATAGAAGACGTAGATTGTTGTGTATAAAAACTAGATCTTATGCATATTTTGGAATCATTCTATTTCTTCTTATTGAATGTATAAAAGAGTATGTACTCCAATTCCTCTTGGCACATGATGAAGAAGATGGTTGTGCAAGAAGCTTTAAGGCTAAACTTTGTAGCATATGTGCACTTGCACCATGAATAACCCACCAAACCTTAGGATCCATCGAAAATCGATTGTGAACTGAATCAAATTCTCTAAATTCTCCATTTATATAAGAAAAAATTGCGTACTCTAAATTCACCTTGGTGAGATCCTCAATGTTAGGAAAGTACTTCCTAAGGCATTTTTTGGTTTCTTGAATGATTTCATTATCCTTGTATGGAGAAATTCTAGAAGAATCTTCATTGAGCCATTGTTCACTATAGTGCCTAAATAAAATAAAATAAAATATGTATTATTATTATAAAAAATAAAAAATAATGTAAATTAACTCATGGAATTTTAGAACTTACTTAGGATTCAAGGCATGTGCTAAGCAATGAAGTGGAGTGTTGTTCTTTGACCAACGATCCATTAGTATAGTTTGAACAACTTCATAAAATGTAGATTCCTCATCTAGCCTTTTCACCTCATGTTCATATATAACACTTTTTACTTTTTCAATCATTGAATCCCACATGTCATAGACTAAGTGAAGACAAGGTTTATCTGTATCACAAAGTCTAAGCATATCATAAATAGGAGCCGTGAAGGAAAGTATGTAATCAATTTTATCCCACCAATAATCATTTAGTACTTGATCCTTAACAAACTTCGCCCTCCCTTGATTATCATCTCGATAAATATTCCATTTTTCAGAAATAATCATGCTTTGAAGACCACTTTTAATTAGCTTAAACCTCTTAACATCACAATCATCGAAGCAAACCGTGCATCAGCTATGGAAAGCAATTTTAAGTTAACAAACTCATTGTATATAGCCAACCTCATGGAATGGTTCATGATAAATTTTCTGATTTGCATAACTTGAGAAACAATTTCAGAAATCCAATTGCATTTTAAATAAACCTCTTGATTGACCTCTGTATTCTTTGGTTTACATATGTTCTTTAATGCAAGATTAAGGGTGTGCACCACACAACGAGTCCATATAATGGAAGGAAATTCTTGTTCAATGAATTGTCCCGCAACCTTGCAATTAGCAGCATTATCTGTGATCAACTTGTACAACTTTCTCATGACCAATTTCATTTATAACTTCTTTGAATAAGTTAAAAATGAAATACATATCCTTTGTTTCTCCAGAACAATCAACCGCCTTTAAAAATATAGCTTCTCCATCAGACACATCCATAAAATTAATAAGTGATCTCCTTTGTGAGTCACTCCATCCATCACTCACAAGGCTTACACCATTCTCCTTCCACAAGTTTCTAATTGGTGCACACAATCTATCAATATTTAACTTCTCTTTTTGTAACAAGGTGGTCCTCAACAAATTGTATTTTGGTGGTACATATCCCGCAATATTATGATTTGCACCATAAGTAAAAGCGAATATAAAGTAGGGATTTTTTGCTAGGTTAATAGCTAAGTTATCAAGGCGCGCGCCTAGGCGCGCCTGAGGCGCCGGGCCCACTCCGTTGCGCCCTAGCAAGGCCTAGGCGGGCGATGTGCCTGAGGCGCGCCTAGGCGCACCCGAGGCGCACCCGATGCGCACCTAGGTGCACCCGATGCGCACCTAGGCGCACCCGATGCGCACCTAGGCGCCCAAATGCTGAATTTCAGCGAATTGGGTGCCCAATTCGCAGAAATTCGGCGAATTGGGCTCCCAATTCGCTGAAATTCGGCGAATTCAGCGATTTGGGCACCCAATTCGCTGAATTTCAGCGATTTGGGCGCCCAATTCGTGGAATTTCAGCGATTTCCGCGAATTGGGGGCCCAATTCGCAGAAATTCAGCAAATTGGGCGCCCAATTCGCAGAAATTCAGCGAATAGGGCGCCCAATTCGCTGAAATTCGGCGAATTGGGGACCCAATTCGCAGAAATTCGGCGAATTGGGGGCCCAATTCGCAGAAATTCGGCGAATTGGTGGCCCAATTCGCAGAAATTCAGCTAATTGGGCGCTCATTCGCTGATTTTCCATGAATTGGGCGCCCAATTCACTGATTTTATTTTTTCCCCATTTTTGCGCCTCACGTGTCTCAGGCGCGCGCCTGCGCCTTGCGCCTAGGCTCCAGGGCCCCTTTGCGTCTCGGTGCGCCTTGTGCCTTTAATAACTTGGGTTAAAAGGTAAACCTCCCGAATAAAATATTCTAGCAATCTCATAGTCTAAATGTTCCCGTTGACCCATGTTAAATGTATTCTCAAGCAAACCTTTTCCCCCACTTTCAATCTTCCTTTTTCTAGAAAAAATAGCCACCCCACTAGTAGATCCACCTTCACTACTTGAAATGCTAGAAGGGGGCAAATGAATTTTTTTAGGAGCAAGACTCGCTATTCTAGCATTCACCTCTTCTTCTAGTTTTTCCATCTCAAATAGATCACTTCTTGAGACTTTTAAACACTTTCCAATTCCTTTTCCATCAATCATTAACAAATATTCTCTCACTCTTGTATATGAACTTATAAAACATTTCTCACAAAAATTGCACTTCCAAGACAAATTGCCTCCCGCTTCACCATGTGTAGCCAGCTTATTGACAAACCTCCATAATGGTTTATTTGGATCATCATCAATAGACTCTTGTGAACCATTATTACTATCCTTGCTTGAAGACATTCTACAAAAAAAGAGGAAACATATTAATAGATATAGGCAGTAATAACAAAGGAATGAGTAAGAGCATGTAAACTTATGAGTTGCTCGAGGGTCATTGATGGAGGTAAGAATCTACTTGGAAGCAAGATTTTACCATCCAGCAAGATTCGCCGCTATATTACAACATTAATTGAGAAACAAACTTATATGGTGATGATATATGAAATCGTGTCCACCAAATCATGAGGATTTGTGTCTGAGTGTCGGATGATATATGGTCCATAACCCTATATATCATCCAACAAACGAAAACGAAATGAAGAAGACAGAAGTGACCGTCGAAATGAAGAGCCCACCGTCGAAATGAAGAAGACAGAGGTGACCGAAAACGAAAACGAAATGATTAGCCCACCGTCGAAACAAATAAGTGACCTAAAAACGAAATGAAGAGCCCACCGTCGAAATGAAGAACCCACAGTCGAAATGAAGAACCCACCGTCGAAATGAAGAAGTGACCTGCGGGCGGGGAAGCTAGGGCTTGCGCTTTGCGGAAATGTCTGGGGAAATGAAGAGGGGCGGGCTTTTTTTATAAATTAGAACGAAGACTGGCTCACGCGGGACTCGCATGTCCGATTGAGCGGGACACGAGTCTCCGCGTGTCGGACTTCCGACAAGCGTGCCCGCACGTGTCCGACACCAACACTCTGGGCATTTTGAAGTGTCGGTGCTTCATAACATAAATTAATAGGCATTGTTTTAATAACAGTAATTGCTTCAAAAAGCTTCATGGACCTTGTAGATCCATTTGTGATAATTATATTACCGAACCTTTTGCCTCTTTGTTTAACATGGTCGAACTAAAGGCTGAATTGGTAGGTTGTTCTGAACCAGAACTCAACCTAGCAAAAACTAAGCTAAAGACCTAAATCAAAGATCATACAGCTCATTCTAATAGGCATTTTTTTAAAATAAAGATAATAGAAAATTCCTAAATTTTGGAAAAAAACTGGCTAAAAAAACATTACAACACAATCACTTGCTTTTTGTTGAGTATATTTTCAGATTTGCATCAGGTTTCCTCAACGGTTTATTGATAAAATATAGTTTTTAATCCTAATGTATCTTTGAATTCTTCTGGAAGGAGTGGGCCATGACAAATTCTGAGACAATGCCTTCATTTTCCAAAAGTTACACTCCCAAACGACAAAAGATTGAGAACTTGAACAATGGAAATAAAATATCAAACAATTATATGGATAGGTAATAAATTTCTCTAATATCTTTTGTTTGGTGTATTCTTGATTAATTTTAAGCAATTATAAGCTTTTTTGTTTGTTGCATCCAACGGTATTTTGATTTCAGGAAGCGCGCGATACTTCAGCATAGGATTTCTCTTCCTATTGCATCAGGTGCATTTTTAACGATGCTTCTGTTTTTATTGTGTTCTTAGTATTAATTCTGACTTTCTTTTCAGTGGAGAGGAGGCTTGTTGATGAAGTAAGGAAGAATGATACTATAATAATTGTTGGAGAAACAGGAAGTGGAAAGACTACTCGTGAGCACTTGTTTTTGATCGTTTAATATAATATTTTTTCTCTCCTATTAATGCTCAACTGCTTTGTCTGATATTCTTAAGAAAATAAAGTTCATGGAGATTTAAGGGAGAAATTTTCTAATATCAATGAGGTCAACAATATATGATAATTTTCTATTAATTACCTAAAACTCCCATGCATGTTAGCATAATTACAGCTTGCACTCCTCTATCTTTCGAAATTACAAAAACCTCCCATATGAGTTTGTATTTCATAAATTGCATGCACAAGAATATCCCCATGTAGCTCCCCTTCATGAGGGTATTTTTGTGCATGGATGCTATGAAATTTAAAATCAAAGGGAGAGGTTTTTGTATTTTCAAAAAATTATAGGGGTACATGTAATTTTGCAAACTCACGGGGAGGTCTTGGTACACTGGACAATGAATCCCAATCTGTAGGTGATAGGATTTGCTGTTATTTGAGTATGCCGCCATCTGAAGTTATTTTATGAATAAATGTATTTATGAAATATGCTTTCATACTAACAATCAGTACCGAATCTATCTATCAAAAATGATTGTCCTTTGTTGTGGTTTGGAGTGTTTGATTAGTAATGACGTGTTGGAAATATGGCTGTGCAAAAGAACCAGAGAACCAAACCGATCAATTTGGGTCGGTTCTGGTGGCTCTCGGTTCGGTTCTGGTTCCCCAAAAACTTGGAACCGATCCTTCAGGTCGGTTCTTGGTTCTTGGGGTCGGGTCCTTGTGAACCGACCCATGAACCAAATTATAAAGAATTAGTATTTGATTAATAATTTAGGTAGAATTTAATATTTAATATATATCTATTATTAATAATTAATGGTTAACTGAATATATATTATTTAATATTTGTCATTTTATTTAAGATTCATAAATCAAATACTCTGGATGCTGAATGAAGGAAGCATGGTTATGTGCACATAAATCAAAATGGATTCTTGGGTCTGCCCTCTCTGATGTCTTTGGCTTTGATTTGAGGGCATGATTCCGCAACAAACGCGACGGTATAGGGGGCCACTATTTCAGTGGTACTCTGTGAGCAGCCACTTTGTGCATTTATTGTCAAAGGTTAGGTCTTTCTCCTCTGAGAGAAGCCACTTTGTGCATAGTGCCAAAGGTTAGGTCTGTTTCCAATCTTCCCCCGCCCATACCCCCAATGATTGGGGACTATATGGGTTATGATGTTGTTGTTGTTGTTGTATTTAAGATTCATAAAACATCAAAATTAATATACTTTTTGAAAGTGCACAGTGTGCCTTTGAGTATACTCTAGAGGGGGGGGGGGGTGAATAGAGTTTTAAAACATTTCTATCCTATTTGTGCAAACACAATAAAACACTAAGTATTATGCTCCAACAATTCCACACACAGAATAAAACCAGTGCTGTGAAGTAAAGCAGGAAAACAGTAAAAGGATTGAGACAACACAGAAAATTCACAACCAGAAGACACACAGATTTTATAGAGGTTCCCCAAAATATGGGTAGTCCTTTCTTCTACCACCTGGTAGGAATGCACCACCTGTGCCTGAGTCTTTTGATAAAGAGACTCCTAGAACCAATGATCTTTTGATAAGAAGATCATGAACCACAGATCTTTTGATAAGGAGATCTTGAACCAATGATCTTTTGATGAGGAGATCATGAACCACAGAATCCTGTGAAAGAGGGATTCTTAAACTCTGTACAAGGGGTGTAAGGAAAGAAGAGAGAAAGAGAAGAAGGAATCAGAAATCTGTTTTTCAGAATTCTGTAACAACAATCTTTGAGGTGCTGTTCTTTGAGTGCTCTTCAGGATCTGTATCAGATTAACCCTAGCTTATGATAGTGATGATTGCTAGGGTTTGTAAGCTCTTGATCCTTCTCTCTGCTCTTATAGTAGTACTGTTGCTATATAATATTGATGAGGAAGCAGCAGTTGTTTCTCTGAGCAGAGTATAATCTTATGTAGATCTTTCTTCAAGAGTTTGTACTGAGGAGAAGAAGATCCTTGACTGAGATGGAGCAGTTCTTTCTTATAGGGTTCCAGCAGGAAGAAGAAGAAGAAGAGGAAGCCCTAATAAACAGTCGTCTGAGAATGTGATGAATGCTCTACTTTTCTCTCGTTCTCATCCCTTTTATTGTCCCTCTTTAATTTGAATTTGTTTTCTTTTCTGGTAGATGCTGAAAAGGTATTATGCCTCGACAATTTCTCTTTCTTTCCTTCTTTAATTCACGACCCGTCTACCAATTGTATGCTTGTTTCCAATAATGCTTTTCTGTCCTCTTTTAATTCTTCTTTCTATTTGAGGCAATAATTAAGCTGTTGGAGAACGGTCTTCAGTATTGTGGGCCATGAGAGGGTCCAAAATGACAGCTGAAAAGGTTTCCTTTTCAGACTGTATTCAACGTAGCGTCGAGTTCTCTTTCTCTCTTATCGACGCACCTTTGAGTTCTTGTAAGAGCAACTTCGAATTCATTCTTGCTCTGATTGAACTCAGCTTGTCAACGTAGCGTCGATACCTTATCGACGTAACCGTTGAGTTGAAGGCTTGACTCTGAACTTCATTATCTGCGTCGAAATGAAGTCGACGCTGCGTCGAAATGAAGTCGACGCTGCGTCGAAATGAAGTCGACGCTGCGTCGACTTTAGATGGCTTCGACAAATACTTCCTTCTGCGCTGAGTTGAAGTAGAAGCTGCGTCGACTTCTCAAGATACATCGACAGATCCTTGACATCTGCGTCGATATCCTTTCGACGTAACGTCGACTTGAATTACTTCGACAGAAGGGTTTGACCACTTGGATTTCTAGTCAGAGTAGCGTCGACATTAACTCGATGTTGCGTCGAATTATATTCGACGCAAATTTTAACTCTGCCTAAATTGTGCTTCTCTTGATATGGTCTTGACACCCTAGGTTGAGTGCGACATCCTAAGACATCTACTGACCAGATTACCCTCACTATACAATAAGTAATTAAAACCTAAGAGGTAAAATCACTTTTAGGTAATTTGTTAAGTTAAATTCAAGGGTTTTTCCCAACAATCTCCCTCTATTTATCTTAACAAATTTTACAGATTGATCAAAGTGATTTTACACATTCTTTTTATGTAAACAGAAAATACATTCAAACCAATATAAATAGTACAAGAATAATAGAATTAAATCTCAGAACATTTCAGACATTGTATAATAAATCACATTGTTTCACCAAACCACATTCTGTTTTTCTTTCTTTAGAAGATATAAGCAGAGATACCTGAAGTCATTGATCCTTCTCAGGAGTTTTTCTTTTTCTTGAGAATACTTTTGGAATCATCATGGGGGCAATCTGCAGAGGCTCATCATCTTCACGGGACACTTCTGCTTCTGCAGCAACAATGTCTTTGGAAACCTTCCCATGAATTTGTGCATTTACTTCAGCCTCCTGAGCAGCTTCCTGAGCAATCTGAGCTACTTTATTCAGAATACCCTCTTGGATTTCCCCTTGGACCACAACTGCATCCATTTCATCTTCCAAGTTCCTTTGGACTTCTGGAGCAGGCTCCCCTACTCAGGGAGCTCCACTTGATTTGCTGCAGGCTTGCAGCTATTTGCTCCTCATTCAGATTTTCTGATGCAGGCTCCCCCTGGACCGTGCACCTTGGAAGGTAGTAATTTTGTCAGGAGCAGGAGAGTCATCAGTATGGCCACCCACCTCTAGGGCAAGCCTTTCTTCCTCCAGAATGTTCTCCCCCTTCTTAACCTTGCTGGCCAGAGAGGTTAAGAACTCTTTTGTGACCATGGAGGAAGACATAAAGTCCTTGAGGCTCTGGAGGGACCTTTTAGAATCTAATAGTTCAGCCTCCATCTGGGAATACTTCCTGTCAAACTTTCTTGCTTGAGAGGCCATTAGGTCTGCAAAGGTAGAGGAGGCAAGACCATCTGCCTTGGAGATGACCTGCTCAAGGTCAATTGGAAGGAAATGAGAGGTAGATGGAGGTGGTGATGGTGGGAAGTCTTCTTGGATAGGGGAGAGAGCCTGGTAGGTTTCAGGTGAGATATGAATTGCTGGTGGTGGAGGTGCAAACTGATGAAGAATGTGAGGTGATGGCTCTGGGACTGAAGAAGATGGAAAGGATTGAGGGAGTTGTTGTTGTTGTTGCTGGGCAGATTGTTGAGCTGGAGCATCATCCTGAGGGAGACCTGGAACTGTGTCCAGTGGAGTTTGAGAGGGAGGAGGAGGAATATTGTCCCTTGGAGGATCTGGGATATGCTTCTCTGAATCTTGAGGAGGAGAGGGAGGAGGTGAGGCTGGAGCTTGACCAGGCTTCAATATCTGTCTGTCCATTTGGAGAATATTCCTATATTTATTCTCTTTCCAGGAGGAATATGCACTCCTTTTGACTTACACACACCAAGATAGTGGTGAAGCAATACCTGACTCATTATCCTCATATAAGCATTTTCTTTGTGGGCATATTTGTGCCAAATCAACCTTAGCAGATATTTCCCCCAATTGATCCTTTTCTTAAGAACTAAAGCTCCCATAATTTAAAGCTGTTGCTTTGGAACAACATTATGTGCTGAGATCTTACATAACATCACCTTCCCTACTGTGTCAGCAAGGAATCTATATTCCTCCCCAAGATCAATCTTCTTCAGATTGATCGACTTGTCCTTCTTGAACTTCATAATCTCAAGAGCCTCCTTAATCTCATCCCCTGATAACTCATCTGATTCACTTCCAGTGTCTAGATTAAAAGTCTGGTTTAGAATTTCCTCTGTGATGTATATATCTGATTTAGAGATTTTTCCACTGAGGTATCCATCATCCCCTATCTGCACAGTTTCTTTGAACTCGTTCAGCTCTATATCAAATATCTTACATCTAGTAGATATCAGTTTAGTTAGGACAACATCCTGAAATAAACCAAGAATGACTTAAAGTTGTCGGCAGCTGCACTGAAAGAGTCGATGTCTACATCGAAACCTGAGTTCACTTTTGGTGGAGCCATCTGACTGTTATCACCTGCAATCACAAAGAAAAATGAAAGAGAAAGAGAGAAGAAAATGCGAGAGAGCTGGAGAAGAAAAGAGCAAGAGAGCAAGAGTCGGAAAATTTGAAAGCGCAATGATCTCGATGCTGAAGTTGCTTAAAAGAAGACGGTTCGTCGCAACTTAGGGTTTAGGTCGTCGCACCGTCGATAAAGATTGGTATTTGGCGCCCAAAAATAAGTTGAGAATGCTTTTAGAACCCTTCAGCGCGCGCGGTAATATCGACCTTGCGTCGAATAATATTCGACGTAACCTGGAGATTGTTCAACAATCCTTAAGTCGACGTAGTCCTGTCGACGTTACGTCGAATTTCAATCGACGCAACCTCGACTTTGGCCAGCAACCAATAAGACGACGCATGCGTCAAGAAGGACTCGACGTTGCGTCGAGATCTATTCGAATTTTCCACTCTGGGTGCTTCTTGACGCTGGCGTCTTACTAGAAGTCGATGGTACGTCGACTTCTATTCGACGCACCTCTGAATGAACAGATCTGTTTTCTTAGAAAATTCTTGTTGTTTTTCCCAGCTATTATATTTATTGAAAATAAAGTTTATGATATTAATTTTATGAACTATAAAGATAACAAGGGAATTAAGAGAAGTAATCACTACCTTGATTGAGTTTAGTTCTTCATTCCTTTTCTCACTATCTTCTAGATAGCCTCATACCTTATCCTGCACAAGTAATTCAAACATTAGAAGTAACCAAAGTTACCTTGGGCCCTTTGTTTTTACCATTGAGGGTTCAATGAAAGAATAGAAAGGTCTTTCATGATACCCTTTTAGATGATAAGGAATGAGTTTCTCAAACCTATGTTTGTTATTCTGATACATGAAATGTGTGTACAATGTATCTAGGTATAGAAGATCAGTAGAATGTTTTATTACCCTAGGTTTTGCTTTAGCCTTTTGGTTGTGGTTATTTAATTTCTCTACATTGTTCTTGCATATGGGTTTTTCTTTCTTATTCAGATTTACTTTGTTAGGTTCATCTATCCTATCTGGATAACTATTATCCTTACCCTTAGATGATGTACTTCTCTCACTTGGTTGGTACTCACTAGGTCTAACAAAAGATACTGGATTTTTCCAGGCAGGTTTCCTAGGTGCTTCTGTGCTAGTGGAGGGCTCTGCTCCTAACCCTAGGTGATTAAATCTCATAGAGAGATTTTCTGTGATGTCTTTGAGCTTCTGACTCCTCCCATTGAGTGAGTCATCAAAGGCCTTTGCCTTTGCTAGCTCTTCTTTTAGTTTTATGTTCTCTTTTCTAATTGCAATCAATTTTGACTCTTTATTATTAATTTCATTTGTTAAATCTTGATTTCTTAGGTATATTTCATCTTGCTTAAGGTTTTCTAATTCTGTCCTAGCTGTGTCTAATTCTCTTTCTACCCTAAGATGATCAATACAAAAATCTTTAAAACAAGTTTTAAAATCATCTGAACTAAAATCAAAATCATCAAATACTGATACATGTTCCTCTTCATCATCTGATGACATCCCCAGTGCCATCATGCAGGCTGCTTCTGCTTCTGCTTCATCATCACTTTCAGATGATGAGGAACTTAACTCTGTTTCTGAGTCACTCCATGTTTTAGCAATTAAGCCCTTGGCTTTCTTCTTGTCTTTCCCTTTGAAAGACCTCTTCTTCTTCTTTTCATCCTTCTTGCTGCTTCTGTCCCTTTGTTCTTGTGGGCACTCAGGAGATATGTGCCCTAGTTTGTTGCAAGTAAAACAGATAATCTCCTTCTTTGGAGTTTTATCATACCTGGGCCTTGAGTCCCTTTCTCTTCTCTTTGAGTCTTCTGTCTTGACCCTTTTCTTGAATCTCCTTGCTGGGAGATTGAACATTTCATCTTCAGGAGTAGAGGGCTCTCCTTCAGTAGCTTTCAGAGCAAGGCTCCTTTGGATAGGAGCTGGAGTAGTCTCCCTTTCTTCTGACTCAGCCTTGTTCTTCAGAAGCATCCCATATGACTTAAGCTTTCCTAGCAAAACTCCAGTATAGATTTCTCTGTGGCACATGGACTCTCTGATTGCCCAGATCCTTGAATCCCATGATCTAGGGAAGCACATGAGAATTTTATCATTAATTTCAGTCAAAGATTTCTCCTTGTCCAAGCCTCTGAGCTCATTAATGATAATGCTGAATCTATCATACATATCAGCAACAGATTCTTCAGCTTTCTTCTGAAAGCTCTCATACTGAGATATGAGAAGGGATTTTCTGTCCTTTCTTGTATCTGAACTTCCTTCCACCATTCTGGTGATAGAATCCCAGATATCTTTTGCTGATTGGCAATCAGTAACCTTCTGGAAAATGTCATCTGACATTGTTGAGACCAGGATGTTCATGGTCTTGGCATCACATTCCTTGACCTTTTTTTCAGCCTCTGTCCACTCACTTCTTGGGACAGCCTCAGTTGTTGAGGATTCTCCTGCCTTTTGTCTGACTGGAGCTGGAGGACCTGTGAGAAGGACATTATAGATGTCTTCATCAATGGAATTCATATAGAGCCTTATTCTGGCCTTCCAGAGTGTGAACTTATTCAAGCTACACACTGAGGGTCTTGTAGAAGCATAATCCTTAGAACTCATTTTTCTTTATAAAATATATTTGTAATAAAGAGATAAGTGTAGGAGGTCTTTTTGATCAAGGTGTTAACCTTTTACTGATCAACCTCCCTCTGTTACCAATTGAAAGTGCACAGTGTGCTTCTAAGTATACTCTAGAGTGGGGGGGGGGGGTGAATAGAGTTTTAAAATATTTCTATCCTATTTGTGCAAACACAATAAAACACTAAGTATTATGCTCCAACAATTTCACACACAGAATAAAACTAGTGCTGTTAAGTAAAGCAGGAAAACTGTAAAAGGAATGAGACAACAGAGAAAATTCACAATCAGAAGACATAAAGATTTTATAGAGGTTCCCCAAAATATGGGTAGTCCTCTCTTCTACCACCTGGTAGGAATGCACCACTTGTGCCTGAGTCTTTTGATAAGGAGACTCCTAGAACCAATGATCTTTTGATAAGGAGATCATGAACCGCAGATCTTTTGATAAGAAGATCTTGAACCAATGATCTTTTGATAAGGATATCATGAACCACAGAATCCTTTGAAAGAGGGTTTCTTAAACTCTGTACAGGGGGTGTAAGGAACGAAGAGTAAGAAAGAGAAGAAGGAATCAGAAATCTGTTTTTCAGAATTCTGTAACAGCAGTCTTTGAGGTGATGTTCTTTGTGTGCTCTTCAGGATCTGTATCAGTTTAACCCTAGCTTATGATAGTGATGATTGCTAGGGTTTGTAAGCTCTTGATCCTTCTTCTCTCTGCTCTTATAGTAATACTGCTGCTATATAATATTGATGAGGAAGCAACAGTTGTTTCTCTGAGCAGAGTATAATCTTATGTAGATCTTTCTTCAAGAGTTTGTACTGAGGAGAAGAAGATCCTTGACTGAGATGGAGCAGTTCTGTATTTTAGGGTTCCAGCAGGAAGAAGAAGAAGAGGAAACCCTAATCAACAGCCGTCTGAGAATGTGATGAATGGTCTACTTTTCTCTCGTTCTCATCTCTTTTATTGTTCCTCTTTAATTTGAATTTGTTTTCTTTTCTGGTAGATGCTGAAAAAGTATTCTGCCTGGACAATTTCTCTTTCTTTCCTTCTTTAATTCACGACCAGTCCACCAACTGTATGCTTGTTTCCAAGAATGCTTTTCTGTCATCTTAATTCTTCTTTCTATTTGAGGCAATAATTAAGCCGTTGGAGAACGATCTTCAGTATTGTGGGTCATGAGAGAAGGTCCAAAATGACAGCTGAAAAGGTTTCCTTTTCAGACTGTATTCGGCGTAGCGTTGAGTTCTCTTTCTCTCTTATCGACGCACCTTCGAGTTCTTGTAAGAGCAACTTCGAATTCATTCTTGCTCTGATTGAACTCAACTAGTCGACGTAGCGTCGATACCTTATCGACGTAACCGTCGAGTTGAAGGATTGACTCTGAACTTCATTATCTGCGTCGAAATGAAGTCGACGCTGCGTCGACTTTAGATGGCTTCGACAAATACTTCCTTCTGCGCTGAGTTGAAGTAGAAGTTGCGTTGACTTCTCAAGATACATCGACAGATCCTTGGCATCTGCGTCGATATCCTTTCGACCTAACGTCGACTTGAATTACTTCAACAAAAGTGTTGGACCACTTGGACATCTAGTCAGAGTAGCGTCGACATTAACTCGATGTTGCGTCGAATTCTATTCGAAGCAAATGTTAACTCTGCCCAAATTGTGCTTATCTTGATATGATCTTGACACCCTAGGTTGAGTGTGCATCCTAAGATATCTAATGACCAGATTACCCTCACTATACAATGGGTAATTAAAACCTAAGAGGTAAAATCACTTTTAGGTAATTTGTTAAGTTAAATTTAAGGGTTTTTCCCAACACTTTTTATGGACTTTGAAAATATTTGAATCTTCAAAAGATAATATCATGTTCAATTTGATTCAAACTTGCTATACTGAGATTTAGGGATAACCTTTTAATAGTATTTATTTCCAACTTGCACTATTACTATGCAATACGAGTAATGATCAACGCAAGGTAAGACGAAGGGTAGAACTGAGAACCGAACCGAAATTTTCGGTTCGGGCATTGTTCTAGATTTCAAGTACATGGGTCAGTCCCGGTTCTGAAAAGTTGGAACCGAACCTATATGGATCGGTTCCTGGTTCTAAGTGGAACCAATCCGAACGAACCCGAGTTGCACCCCTAGTTGGAAAGCAATAAAACTTGATCCAACTTTTCTAAAGTGCCCTGTTGGTGCTTGTAGTGTTCTTTACTTGATAGGTGCGGTTATTATATCAATAGAATCAGTAATTTTACCCAAATTGTTGCATCCTATTAGGAATATGTTACAAGCCTATCCCGTAAGGCGTCGATATCTCGCCGAAGGCGGTGGTGGCGCTGGCGGAGATACAAGTGAGCCGAGCTCAACCTATGAAGAATGCGGGGAGGAGGAAGGAAGGGGGGGGGAGCTCAACCCTCACCCTAAAAGGAGGAGAGAACAAGGGCCAGAGAGGAGGAAGAGACTTTCATAATTTCTTTTCATTAATAATCCTCCGTGACTTAAGGGAGTCTTCATATAACGGTACATACCCAAACATAAATAGTAATGCTCAAAATAATAAAAGACACTAAGGACTCATACACAGACTCGATTAATAAAAGACGCCTAACATAAACACATGGCGTTGATTAACGACATAGATAACTGGTCGTGTGAGACCATAACATCCCACCCGTCCTTCAAATTGATCTTGCCCTCAAGCTCGAACAAGACCTGTACGGACTGATCATCTGGCTCTTTGATTTCCCACCGAACAACTCCTTGTAGCATGTCGCTGTAGCGGAGGCTACATCTAGTGAGAAGCCGTCATCGTGCTCACAAATGTCACGAAGGACTACACGGATCTAGCATGGCAGAGTCGCTTGCTAAGGGGAGATTGCCAGGCATAATACCTGGAGTCGGTGCAAGTGTGCCCGGTGAGAGGTCGAGGGCGACACAGAACCTTGTTGAATGTGAGCTGTGACGATCGTATGCGGTGGCATCTGCTGGGGGCGGTTGCCAAAAGGAATAGCTCTAGAGAGGTCAACGAAACAAGTGGATGGAGCGGAGGGCACTGGATGGAGTCTACATGGACTGATGGTGATGGTGCCTGCTTCGTGAACTGCGGAAGGGGAATAATCAAAGACGATGGTGGGGCAACATGACATGCGGAGATTGGTGGAGTTTCTCCGTGCACTGGTTGGATTGACAACTGTCTGGTGGGATCGAGCCCCCGAAGTTTCCATATGTTGCAAGTCTATCAATGCTGGCGGTGAGTCGCTAGGTCGCGACTTATGTGATGCCAACATTGCCAATAACTTCTGGAACATCGAACGAAGGACAATTTTCTTGTCGGAGCTTATCTTCTTGCAATAGTAATTAAGCAATTACTCAATCTAATAAAAAATGAATGAATGAATTAAATTATAGGAAGTTGGGGATAGAAATGGAGCGTGCGGCTCGAGAAAAAAGGCGTCAAGCTTGGAAATGACAGAGGCAGCCTGCGGTTTTTAGCTCGAAAATGCCGGGGTCAGATCAAAATAAAGTATCACAGGCATCGAGAAGGAGCTTCTAGTCGATCGACGAGGGAGTTGCTACTGGGTGCTCGATGGGAGGAATACAAGTAACAACAGGTTCGTGGGATGGACCAGTCGCAGAGGACAGAGGTCGAAGAAGCTAGGAGAAAAATTCGCACATGAAGTAGCAGGCGACAGGGTCGCAGAGGGAGTAGCAGTTGTTGGAAGGATTGATGATGGCTCTCCTTGCAGAACTAGGCTCATTGTAGGGAACGGCAATCTCGTCTTGTTTGGAGAATGATGATTGTCGTGCTTGGAGGACGAAAATCACACGAGCTTGACAACGGCGCTTCACATGGGGTTACTGGAAGAAGGATTCCTAGAAGAGTGGGCGGCTACGAACCAAGGCTGGACGAAGCTCAATTGCGTGTTTGGTGCTGCTGATCAAATGCATGCTTCGTTATGGGGTTTTTGCGGAGAAAGGAGAAGGTGGGAATGTTAATCGTTGCGGCGGAGCATGTTGAGGATGAAGGAGGAGCGATTACTATGATTCCAAGTTGTTATGGGACTATCCCGTAAGAAATCGATATCTTGTTGGAGGTGGTGGTTGTGGCGGAGATACAAGGGCCGTGCTCAACCTACGGAGAATGCGAGGAGGAAGGAGAGGGGAGCCGAGCCCAACCCTAACCCTAGAAGGAGGAGAGGACAAGGACTAGGGAGGAGGAAGAGACTTTCATAATTTTTTTTCATTATAATTCTTCATGACCTAAGGGAGTCTTCATATAACATTACATAATGGCATGACTGCAAATAACATTACATATTGACATGACTGTAAATAACCCCAACATAATGAGAAACTCTCAAAATAATAAAGACATCAAGGACTTGTACGTAGACTCAATTAATAAAAGACCCCTAATATAAACACATCACGTTGATTAGCGATATAGATAACTGATCATGTGAGATCATAACAAAATATTTTGCTATCATGAATCATAAAATGCTAATATTATACAATCTTCAAACTTGTCTGTTATTTTTTACTATTTATGTTTTAAAGGTACCCATTGAAGCTGATTATCCACATCCTGTTTATTCCTACTTTCATTTGTTCATAATATGCAAATTGTTTTACTTATGGGGTAACTGTACAGAATTGCCACAATATCTATCCAATGCTGGATTTTGCTGTGATGGCAAAGTCATTGGCATCACCCAACCACGACGTGTTGCTGCAGTCACTGTGGCCAAACGTGTTGCAGAAGAGTGTGATGTTCAGTTAGGTCAAAAGGTTGGTTATGCAATCAGGTTTGAAGATGTAACTTCCAGATCAACTAGGATTAAATATATGACTGATGGCTTGTTGTTGAGGTACGTTCTGTTGAATGAATACATTCAAAATGCATTTTCTATGCTTTTGTTGCTCCTTACTTAAATTGGATCCTTTACTACATATGACAACTTGGGGTTGGGTGCTGATATGTGAAGAATTGAGATATCTCATAATGTTGTCATTTGACTATGTAGTAGTTTCATGAATATTATATGAGCATTTTCTAGAAAATGATCAAAAGGACTGTCTGTTTTCATTAGCAAAAAAATTAGGTTTATTTATCCTTTTGACTTTATATCGTCTTAATTGTATGTGTTGATTGTTAGGAAATTGTCGTAGTATTAATCACATAATTATCATTTATCAATTTCTTTTTAGGGATGCACTCAAAATTGCATTTTTACTATTACGAGTAGTCGGACATGAGAGTACCCCCGTGCCTCACACGACAATACCCAATCACTCACCTTCCCGCATGTGCAGTGTGCGACATCATTCTGACTCTCAGCCTTGCTCTATGCCATATCGCCTGTAAAATGACACGTGGGAATGCTACCGCATAAGTGGATGGGTACTATCGCGTGGTGCACATGGGTTCTCCCGTGCCATATCGCTCATGTGTATTATGTATATATACATATATATACTATTATATAAGGAAAAAACACCATTTGGTGAAACATTCATCTTTCCAATTTTATCTATTCTTTATTTCAACTTTACAATTTTCTAAAGTAGTTTAATTTGTTTATTTTATTCTAAAAAGTATGTCGTTACCCCTTCAATTTTTATTAAGTTTTGTATTTGGTGAGAAATTTTTTACGTGGATGACGAATGACAATTGTTCTGTCGCGCCGGGATGAGGGAACCCGTGCATGACTACTTGTATATATATATACCCTATCCATAAGAAGTGCATTTATATATATACATGCAGTTTGGCAAAGGGAACCCTTTGCCCTACGCATCAGTACCCCTCCGCTTGCAATCTTCCGTGCATGGGAGAACATCAAGCAACGATCGAAAGTGCGAACGTCGCCACTGCGCTTAGAGGACTGCGAGTAGTAGGGCACTAACACGTAGGGCATGACGGTCCCCCGTGATTGTATATATATAAGTTAATTTAAATAAAGTTAGGTTATATGAAATTTTATTACATTTTGTATATCATAGAGATTTTATATTATTAATTTTATGAAATTTTTGTACATCACAAAGATTTTATATTATTAATTTTATGAAAATTTTGTTATATAAAATTTAATAAGTTATATAAACCTTTTGTTATAAAATAATTATAAAAGTTTTATTTTATGATAAGCTTATGTTCATAGTAATCATTAATTCCATTTAGGATTAGAAATTTATGACAACTGTTTTTAGGAATTGTCAGCACCATTATGATCATACAATATAATAATAACATTATTATTATTATTATTATTATTATAATATTATCAAATGAACTTAATTCCGAGAAAATAACAGCCGCTCTTGGGAATGATTGGACCATATTTGTTTATTGTCACGCAGAATTAGAAAACTGGAATTAGTAAATAATAGCGTGAACTATTTATCAGCATTCGTAAAGCAAAATTTCATCTGAATTTGAGCTAAAATTTTAAATAATATTAAAGGGTAAAAGTGAAATTTCAAGTTGCACGGACACTATTGTGAACATTAGTCAAACAATTCTCTTATTTAATAGTAAGTATATATAAAGGCCCTTCATCTTTATTTACCACCTTTTATGATATTTTGTACATGAGTACAATGGGCTTCACCACAAGATTAATAATTAGTGTTAGCATTTCTCAAGATACAAGCAATGAATTTGGTCCAACCCATTTTCACTTCTCTATGCATAAGTATAATTTGGCCTAAAGCACATAATAGTGTACATCCATACTATATATTAAGGGAATTCTTTTTTTTGGTATTACACTATGAAACTCACCAGAATTGTTCGTTTGTATAGAAAGTAAAACTCAATTGTGGTATCATATTCAGACTTCCCATTTGTACTGAAAGCACGTAAACTGTGGTCTCATGCTCTTTTCTCTAGTGAAATTACACTCTCTTGTAAGTATTATTACACTTTTGTGAATTATAAAAACTTCTCAAGCTTTCGATAAGATGTGTGTATATTTCAACTCTTTTTTTCTGTCATTTATGTTCTGCCATTTATGGTCACGCCAACTAATATCTAGCTTTGTGCATACAGAGAGGCTTTATTGGATCCCATTCTTTCTAGATATAATATCATCATAGTTGATGAAGCTCATGAAAGAACCGTCCATACTGATGTTCTACTTGGCTTGTTGAAAAAGGTGCAAGATACGAGGTTACAAAAACAGAAGCTTGACAAGCCAGATCTAAACAATCTTGTCCAGTTTGATAATGGAAGTCAGAGCTCAAATACAAAACCTACGCCTTTGAAGTTGATTATAATGTCTGCTAGTTTAGACGCGAAGGGTTTCTCAGAGTACTTTGGTGGCGCAAAAGCTTTTCATGTTCAAGGGCGTCAACATCCTGTGGATATACTTTATACATACCATCCCGAGCCAGATTATGTTGATGCCACCCTCATTATGATTTTTCAGGTTCATAATTCTATTTATGCTTGTTATGTTGTCGTGTAGTCTGCACTCTTTGGTTAATATGCAGCTTTACTTAAAGCAGAATGTACACATATGCATAACATTTAATTTGTTGCATGGAGATAATAATTTTTTTCCATTTCTATGTAATTTGTTGCCTTTATTAGTGATGCAGGATAGCCGGTGAAAGTGGATTCTAAACAAATGCAACCCTAAGTGCAATGCTGCAAAAAATCCTAACCAACTCTAAAGGATGCACACATGCGATTTGGAGTCCGAATTAAATTGCAAGTGAATAATTACATAGTTATGGGTTTACACCTCGAACACAAGAAATAAAAAAAAACTTTGATTTTAGAAATTAGATTTTGGATCGCCCGCGATTAGAGCGCAAATATTTTCAAGTGCAATGTAAATAAACCCTGCAAGCTGTTACGGTTACACATTCGCACGAGCGCCCCCACGCATGTGATACGGGAGGCATATTGGAGTTACCTTGAAGGTTTTATAAGAAGAGTTATATTAGTTGTAATTAATTAGTATGAATTAATTTGTTAATATTAACTAATGATTATTAATTAATATTGATTAATTATATTAATTAGGGTAATTTGCTTTTTCTTATCATGTCTTCCCCCCCTCATCTATATAAGGGGGATGGGTATGTATGTTGAGCATCTTTTTAGGATACCATGGTCTAGGCTCTCTTGGAGAGAGAAGCTCTTTGGAAGACTTAGTCTTTGAGAGTTAGTCGAAGCTTGCCTTCGGATTGTATCACATATGTTTATTAAAGTTAATGTAATTTTCTTTGAGTATTCATTCTCTTGCCTCACGATCACAGAAAATTCTTGTTAGTAACAATTGGTCCGACCTGTCCTTTTCCGTCTGCGGTTTACGTCGCCGGATTGTTCCGCTCACCGCTCCATCAATCGCCGACGAAGGACCAATCATCCTTCCATAACATGACTACCACCACTACCTCACTGCATGAGCGCTTCGATCGGTGGGACGATATGCTCGTTGACGCCCTCACAATGGTGCAGAACATTCACTCCAACCTTGCCCATCCAGGCGTGTCACCGACCTCCACATAGGAGTTTTCTGTGCGTCATGCTGCCAAAATTGCGCCCACACCGTCACCGACGCAGGAGTCCCACCTACAGTTTTTCCCATCCCATCCACATACTTGGGCGACCCGCATGCCACCCTCGATGTGCTCAGTGCACCTCTGAAGCCGTCAGAGCTCAACCCCAACCTCTAGGAAGTCACAAGTGCAACTAGACCTTGGTCGGCCAGCAGAACACTCAAAACCCGCTGCCAACAGTCTCCTCAATTGACATTCTCCTCCTCCCGTCCACCCCAGTTTCTTGACCCCCCAACATCACCTCTACTCCATGACGGGGTTTCTTCTCCTCCGACGTCTCCCGCACGACCCGTACCTTCACCCGGCCTTCCCACCAGTTCGGCACATCCAGTTACTGATATCCTCCCCGAGTGGCACTCTTCCGTTGACAATGTTGCTATGCACCGTGATCGCTTCAGAGCTCACGCGTTGGCATCGTCTAGGTCTCCCACGATGCTAGGAAACGACATTGTCCAGTCCTTCGACCTCTTCGATCCCGCTCTGGAGCGTGTCGAACCCCCATGTGCCTCCAATGTCAGAGTATCCCTGTTTTACTGCCAGCTCCCACCGCAATTTTCACGCATCTATTACTCCCCTCCATCAATCGATTGGTGTTCACACCTTTTTCCATTTACTACCAGCACATGCCACAACTTTTCCCTTCTCCATGCAGCAACTCTGTCCCGCCCCATCCCTAACTCTCTTCGCACTCCACGCCATCAGTTTTCTAAAATTTCTTTCCAAACTTTTTTTCTTCAAGCACACTACTAACACTTACACACATGTACACCAACCACCTGAGGCCAATCCTTCCATTTTCCCTGCAACTAGGCCCTACCATTACTTCCTTATTTATTATTATCGTCTCTTTTAGCTACCTCTTCCGCAACCCCGTTGGCCCTTTCCCCAATGTGTTGCCATCAACTTGTTGCCTTCTCCGTGCAACCAACATCTTTCCTTGACTCCGCCCATCGCTCGTAGCTCAACGTTTTTGTGTTATCAAGGAGCAAACATATATACCATCACATTCCTAATAATATAGTCCAGACATACACTTAAAGGAGAACATGAACTCAAAATAACGACTTATGCGCTTATGTAGAGGTGTGGGTTTATGGTGGTGATGTTCTGGTAGTGTTAGGGCATGGGGAGGATGATGGTGGGTAAGTTTGGGGAGGGTGGACGGATTGTCCTTGTCTGGACTACCCCTAACAATGATGGGGCTGTGGGGCTTCGAGGTTGGTTGTGGGTGATGAAGGGTCGGGGAGGGGGTATCAGTGGGGCAACGACTTGGCTTAGATGTGGATGGCGGTATCAGGAAGAAGGAGTTATGAGTTGATGACTGAGCTTGGATGTTGACGATGGAAGGGATCAGGGAAGGGGGCGTGGGTCGTAGTGGCTAAAGTGGGCTGCAAGTGAGAAGTAGAGGAAGGTGTGGGCAGCTGCTAGACTTGGTTGAGGGTGGGGAAGTAGATCAGGAATAGATGAGAGGTGAAAACATTGGGATGGGCCGACGGTTTTGAGAAGCCAAGAGAGGGGCGATGGCAATGGGATAATGTGGGAACCCTAGGAGTCGTCACCTGGGGGATCACAGAGTCACACCATGAGAGGACCGACAGTTTCAGAAAATCTCAACTAAAACCTCAATAGCCTCGGCTTCCAACATGTGCGTATATAAATAGGGAAAAGAGAACTAGGTCAACCAATACGGATAGATCATAGTGCGCATTCATATTGGTTGCGATAAATATTAAAATAATATCCAAAATAAAAAACAAAGACATGAAACTAGTCAAAACAACCATCTAGACATATCCATGGACTCAGATTGTTCGGACGGAAAATAAATCAACGCCTCCTGAGAAATAAATGTGAGTGGACAATCAAGATCAATCTCCTTGCACATGGTGATCTCCATCAATTAGTATGCTCATTATTCTTAACAACTAACTTGTATGCAAACTACTAGCTCATCGTTTGTTGGTCTTTCACCCGAGGGTATGCTTAGAATAATGTTTAAGTTACCTTCGTTATGATTCAAGCATGACGGTTCAAATCTCTTAAAGAGTCCCTCTAAAGTGAAAGCGATGGGATCTTAGGATTACGACTCTGTTTGATAGAGCAGTGTTGTTTAGGCTTCGGTGCTGCCAGAATGAAGCTCACTTTCTAAGGGAGCGGTAGGGAAATGAAACTCTCAATTGCTAGTTCAAAACGACTCTGAATTTGTGTTGTTTAGGCTTCGGTGCGTCCGGAATGAAGCTCACTTTCTAAGGGAGCGGTAGGGTAAGGGAACTCTCAATTGCTAGTTCAAAACGACTCTGAATTTCTGGTGGCAAATGAAGTGCTTTCACACCGGAGCCTGAACGGGTTCTCAAACAACGACAGAATCTCCGGTGGAACATGGAGCATACCGCACTATACCAATGGCCTCCCAAACGAGGCCTGCATATATGAAACCCCAATTGTACATGGATGAATTTATCGAGTTGGTCCCCCACGTTCCGTGTCTCACATACAAATTACCCTAATGCCCTACAAAATAACAATACAAAATACAATAGTATGTCGCGCGCCGTGCGTAACATACCGCACTATACCAATGGCCTCCCAAACGAGGCCTGCATATATGAAACTCAATTGTTAAAATCTCATGTACAAGTGCCAGTCTTTCAGTTGCTTTAGGAAACTGAAAGACTCGCACTTGTACATGAGATTCTAAACATTGGGGTTTCATATATGCAGGCCTCGTTTGGGAGGCCATTGGTATGGTGCAGTATCTTACGCACGCGCGCACGACAAACACGATGAACTTGATAAAATCACGATGTTTGCTCCCGCCTAACCTCAGGAGGCTGGTTCCTCCTAGAAGTCCCTCTCCCAAATGAGAGATCTCAAAACCCCAAGCATTCTAGATGACTAAAACTCCCAAGCCACCTCCTTATATAGGGAGGGAGGGCTCACATACAAATTACCCTAATGCACTACAAAATAACAATACAAAATACAATAGGATGTCGCGCGCACGTGTGTAACAATATATCCCGCCAGAAAATCGATCTTGTCCTCAAGGTCGAGGTGCCGCCCGCCGTCTAGTAGTGATATGCTTGCGGGTGGGCTGTTGCAGAGGTGCCTGGGGCTCCGTCTGGCAGTACAACCATGATCATAAGAGCCTAAGTCAATAATGTCGATCTCCTCCAAGTCATCCCCGATGAGGGCTCAGAACTCCTTGACTTGACAATCGTGAGTATGTGAGTAGGGCTACTTGCAACGAAAGCACAGGCCCTTACTCGGCAAGTCATGATACCCCTGGTTGGAAGACGATGAGTGGGGATAGGGCGGGTGTTGCGTGGAGGCATAGTGGGTGGGCGAGAAAGAGAAGGTGGTTGTGGTGGAGGTTTAGTAATGAGGGAACAATATGGTTGGTAGGGGGTTTGGAAGGAGGCGAGGTAGAAGGAGGATCCCCGAATGTCGCAAGAAATTCGGCCTCCACGAGTAAGGAGAGGTCCATGACTTGGTTGACGGTAGAGGGATGGAGGGTGCGGAGGCGAGCGCGGATATGTGGCTGCAAGTCGTGCATGAAATAGCCCAAGTAATGGTCGGGTTGTAGATCCAGAACGTGGGTGACCAACTTGATAAATTCATCCACGTTAAGTCAATGGAGCCGGTCCGACGGACCCCGCAAAGGCGTTCGATCACGTTGTCGGAGTAGTGGTGATCATTCTGTTGAATGAGTGCCTCAGTGAGAGATGTCCAAGTGAGGCCAGGAGAGGACTGACGAAGGCAACATACCCAATGGAGGGCGGACCCTTCCATGCCGATAAGGGTCGTGGAAACCTGCTGCGCCTGAGGAGTCTGGTGAATGTCAAAGTACTGCTCAGCTTGGGCAATCCAATCCAGGGGGTCAGTCCCGTTGACTGTGGGATTGTCGAGGCGAGGGAGATGCGAAGGAGGCAATCCCGCCAAAGTGGGTTCTTCGGGGGACAATGCGCATCCCAAGGCAGAAGTGTTGTTAAGCCAGAAGTTCTGGCCGGGTTGCAAGTTGTGAAGAATGAACATAATTGAAGTGAATTGCTCGACTTGGGCCTCGCGACGAGAGTTGATGGTAGTGTGGGCGTGTTTGAGGGCCTCCACACGAGATTCCATCGATTGACGACCCTTTGGCATAAGAAGAAGAGGGCACGGGCGGAGGCGAAGAAGAAGGGTGCGGACAAAGCGCAGCCTGGGAAGAAATCCACCTGCCGGAAGGGTGTGCGCAAAGGCCGCTGGAACTAGAGGTGCGACGGTCGCAGGAGCTGAGGAGGAAGAGGGCTCATGAGCTGCAAGGTCGAAAGAGAGCGTCGGAGTTGGCGGAGATGCGCTAGCTGGAGGGCGATCGCTGCGGGGGCTCGCAGCGAAGCTCGGTCGGGCTCTGCGGGGCGCTGGTGTAGAGGATCTGGCGGCGAGGAGAGTAGGGAAGAAGGGATCTGGTCGACGCGTCGGTCGAAGGAGTTGGCAGATGATTTGAAGCAGCGAAGACCATATCTGGTGGACGACTGCGAGACAGAAGGAATTCGATCGTGGTCGGGCGCCGCCGATGCAGGTATACGCGTGGGCTGGATCTAGTAGAAGACGGGATCGGGGAGGGATAGAACTGGCTTGATCTATTGCGAAAAGAAGTAAGCGGACTGCTGACGTCGGACTGGATCTGTTGTTGACGGAAGGAATCGAAGGCAGGCGGACTGATGTTGTCGCGAGAAGAAGGAAGCGGAGAGGAACCCGGCGGCACGCGATGAGCAGGCGGGGAGGCTAGGTCAGACCAATGTTACCTAATGAAAATACTTGCGATAAACACGATGAACTTGATATAATCACGCGATATGCTCGTGCCTAACCTCAGGAGGCCGGTTCCTCCTAGAAGTCCCTCTCCCAAATGAGAGATCTCAAAACCCTAAGCATTTCAGATGACTAAAACTCACAAGCCACCTCCTTATGTAGGGGGGGGGGGGGGGGGGGCTCACATACAAATTACCATAAGGCACTACAAAATAACAATACAAAATACAATAGGATGTCGCGCGCATGTGCGTAACATACCGCACCATACCAATGACCTCCCAAACTAGGCCTGCATATATGAAACCCCAATTGTTAGAATCTCATGTACAAGTGCTAAGTCTTTCAGTTGCCTAAAGCAAATATATATATATATATTTTATCTTTTACAGGAGGTTTGTTTGACTAGAGACAATTTGTTTTCTTCATTAGCTGTTTTTCACATTTGTACATTGTTGTAAATGTTTTTCTTTTCATTTTTCTATGTTAGATTCATTTGGAGGAGGGTCCTGGGGATATCCTTGCTTTTTTGACTGGTCAAGAAGAGATTGAATCTGTAGACAGGCTTGTGCATGAGCGACTTAAACAATTACCTGAGGGTAGTAGGAATATTTTAACTGTTCCAATTTACTCATCTCTTCCTTCAGAGCATCAAATGAATGTCTTTAAGCCAACTCCAGTCAGCTTTCGCAAGGTAACCATATGTTTATACATTTGGAAAAATACACCATCTGACAGTTTTGCACTTGTAAGTAGTTGAAATCATTATATGACTTTTGCTATTTTACTGCCAATTTATTTTGTTGTTGTTTATTTTGTGCTCAAAATGATTGCTTTTGTTTAGAAAGAGATGGGACCTATATTTATAGTATGTAACCACATTTCTTAGTGTGATTTCTCTGTTATTCATGGCTTGGATGCATCTTCCTGATAGATTGGATACAATCTTAAGCTTTGACACCAATATGATGTAGGGCATATTATGGTGTAGGTTTCTTATGTAGGACTTATATAACTGCAGAAGCCATGTATCAAGCATACATATTTGCAACTCACAAAATTTAATTTTAACAATAAATTGGAAAGCAAGGTATTCATCGCAGATGACAATTCAAATAATTTTCTTTTTGGAATAATGCATGCATAGAAATTCTTAACCATGAAATTAATTGAAAACCATGTGGTGGTAGCAGCTCAGATTGTATCAAGATTAGAGGACCTCAATCATGTATGCCAAACTTAAAACAAGATGTGGACAAATAAATAATGTTGAAAGAGGTCTCCAAAATTGTAAAATCAAGTCATGTTTACACAGTAACATATCTGCTCTCTGATTTGTTCAAATCTCTAAATCAAGATTTTTACTCCCAAAATAGAAGAAACAAAGCATACAATTAGATTTTATTTAACACAAATTGTTCTCTCCCAAGCTGAATACTTCTAGTCAAAAACCTCCTGCAACTTTTATATAATCTGAATCAGAGATATGGTAAGCCTCCATTGATGAATAATCTTATGTTCACACAAATCTTACAAAGCTATTTGAAATAATTTACCAAAATAATCGCTTCATATAAAATGTATCACTAGAATATGATGCAAGAACGATGCCAAAATTCTGCAAAAGTATGTCAAATTGTCAACATACCTCAATAGCTGCAATTTTTCCATTAGAACTAGAAATCCTTAATAAAAATGCAAGATTCCTACATGGAAGCTGAACCATTCTTGATGGAAGCATTTAACCTATGGCATAATAAATTGATTTCCATGAGAAACCCCAAAATACCTAGAAAGCTTGCATGTTTTTAAAAAGTTGCCATACGGAATTAGTAATTACAAGAACCATCAAACAAGAAAAATCGTAAAAGGCAAGTTATGCAGAGCCAAGCGGAGTTTATAGAAGTGTCTGATCTCCAATATCAACCTTTGCATCAATCGGTCGATAGATTCTCTTCTACTTAAAAAAGTTCTTTCATTTGTGTTCTTATTGTCAAATAGGGCACTCATTGTATTTTGGTTGCATTAGCATCTTGTTTTTTGAAAAAGTGGATGCGAATCATTTAGTTGTAATTAAGTTTGATACCTATGCTTTTTATTCTATAGGGCATACCTGGGCGTCTAACAATGACTAGGTTCCTCTATTATCCTATGTAGCTTGCAGGTCATGTATATGAATCACAAATATAAACTATGCAACGATTGGGTAATTCACATGTATATTCCTTTCTTGTTCTGTTATTGATTTGAAACGTCATACCCTATAGTACACCAAACTTATGTTTTCTTCTGAAATGCGATTTTATATAGTTCGTCTTAACCTCTAAGTTAGCAAAAACATGTTCTTGCATGCCTCTGATGTTACATATTTCTATGCTTATGTAGGTCATACTAGCAACTAATATTGCAGAAACCTCTGTGACTATCCCTGGTGTCAAGTATGTGATAGATACCGGATTGGTGAAAGTTAAAAATTATAACCCTGTGACAGGGATGGAATCATTAATTATTATCCCGATCTCTAAAGCTCAATCCCTTCAAAGGAGGTAGTAAATTCTTTTATTAATATTTATGTATTTCTTGATATGCCTCAAAGCTTGCTTGCATCCTACATGTCCAATCCTAATCCTCTCTTTGCAATTATACATCCTTGATTCATATATTGTAGTAGTTCAATGATATTTAAATGCAATCATACATTTGCAACATAATCTTCTTTAGGTTTTCTTTTTATTTTTACCAAGGTTGCAGATGTCGGATGTCGGTTTCATGTCCGTTTGAATTTGAAATATCGATATCGGATTGCGGGGGATATATCAGGGATATTTTACAATATCGAATTTTAATATTTAAATAAATTTATTCATATCTAAACACATTTTTTTGTAAATAAGTAAAATTTTACACACAATTTATGTTTATAAATTATGCAATAAACATGTAATAATGATTATAATGAAATATTGAACACAATAAACACATTTTTGCATATTAATAAATGGTAAATATTGAAGAAAGTAACTTGTGTCCTCTCCTCCAGCAACCACCTCATTCAAGCTAGCCTGCAACCTAGAACTTCTCATCATCTTGCTAGTTTGTGATGCTACAAGGGTTGGTTCGGCGTTTCCTTTAACATCAGTTGGAACTTGGGGCATAGCTTTTCATTGCCCTTAATCCCCTCCAAATGATGTTTGAAACACATTATGCCTCCATTTATGACTTGCTTGCAGTAGTTGTAACTGATCCTATTGGTATCAGTTGCAGCCACTTCCTCTCCAAATGTCCAAAAAACATCTCTACTGGTGGGCAATGACGCACATGGGGCTTGTACTAGAAGCCAGAGAGGAGCCATAAAATATGATTTAACAATAAAAAAAACCATGTAAATTGACGAAATAAATGAGTAATACAAAAAATCCAAAAAACATAGAGAGCAAAAATGCAAATATAATGGTATAAATGAATATTTTGTTTGTTTGATTTTTAATTTTTGAAGCCTCATAAAGTCATCAACCATCACCTAAGAAATTCCATAAATTTTGCAACATCATGAAGCCCCTGAACTCAATGAAGCTCCTGATTTCGCCATCCCCGAAGCTTCTGATCTTGCTCATGCCCTTTTCCAACATTCTACCAAAGCACGCCCCATAATACTGGGCACCGTGGACGCACTGGGTCTCGAGGGGATGGTGTGCGTGATGGTCAAAATTGTCCTAAGGAACAGAGCACTCGCCTATGCACCTATTGTGGCCGGGCAAACTATACTGAGGCAACTTGTGTTAGAAAACATTGGTTCCCACAATAGCCGTCAAACCCTCCTCACCAAGC
Source organism: Dactylorhiza incarnata (assembly GCA_033032865.1). Classification (NCBI taxonomy): domain Eukaryota; kingdom Viridiplantae; phylum Streptophyta; class Magnoliopsida; order Asparagales; family Orchidaceae; genus Dactylorhiza; species Dactylorhiza incarnata. Next base: position 2,665,681 of record JAWHQI010000307.1, on the reverse strand, counting down.
TTCTTCTGCGATGGACTTTCCCGACACGTCCATATCCAAAATTGACATCTTGAGGGAAGAACTCTAGAATTTTCAGGGGTTGGTAACTCGAATTTTTGGGTTCATTGCCTCTATTACAAATCACATTACTTCGCTGAAACCCTCACTGTGCACAAACACAGTTTGTCTGAAGTTAATCATTGTTCCCAATGGAGAAACCACTCCGGTTAGCGGATTTGGAGATGTGCCTCTTACTTCCTCTATTTTACTACGATCTGTATTTCATATTCCTGGTTCACAATTTAATTTTCTCTCTGTTATTTGACTTACCCATGATCATGACTGCCTCATCACTTTTTCCTCTTTCTTTGCCGTGCAGGATTGACGGAATCAGAGTATCATTGGTAGATGACGACTGTCAAGCGGGCTCTACATTCTGGATCTACCAATTTCAACTCTTTCTTTCGTCACTTATGTTGACTGGCACTGGCCTTTTGGCCATGCACCTCTTGTTATACGCCTATACTATAGAAGGCTATTCTGGATTTTACTTTTTCTGATTGTACATGTGAATCTTGTACTTTTGGAAAACAACACCGCTTCACATTTTCCTCTCATGTACTAGGAGCGTTGCTATGCTTTCTTTAGTTTATTCGGACATTTAAGATCCGTATAAAACTGCTAGTTTATCTAGATACCAGTATTTACTACCTTTATAGATGAGCATTCTCGCATGACATGAGTATATTTACACTGCGATTGATCTGAGATAATACATGTCTTTCTCTCTTTCATAGTAGAAACTTACACTCGATTTTCAACGAATATTAAAATTATTCGAATTGATAATGCTAGCGAGTACACTAGTCACGAGTTTTAGGAAACTTGCAATACCTTGGGTATTATTCATCAAGCGTATTGTGTTTACACCACACAAAATGGTGTGGCAGAGTAGAAGAACCACCACCTTCTTGAGTTTGTTGCATCTCTCATATTTCAAATCCAGGTTCCTAAGATCTACTGGAACTTAGCGATCACCACCACAAACTATTTAAATAATTGCATGTCATCGAGTATCCTGAACTTTGCAGCTTCTTTCTCCATCTTGTTTCCGTCTACGTTGCCCTTCTCCACAACTCAAGTTTTTTAGGTGTCTGTTTTGTTCACCATCTTAGTCCTCCTTTGGCATGCTGGTACCACGAGCTACCAATATATCTTTGTTGGGTACTCTCAAGCATAGAAGGAATCTGTGTCTCCATCTTGTTATTTTCCTCCCATAGATTGGAAAAATGTGACATCCACTGTTGTTACCTTCCTTGAGGATCAACCCTTCTATTCCTCGTCTACTCTTGACATTTTATCACCAGCTCTCCCGCATCCCAACATCCATATCGACACCTCTTCCACTAAACATGTATACTTGCCTTCGCCCTCGTCAGAATGCCCTGAGACAGACGCCCATATTGATGTTGCCTTTAGTCCAACAGATCCGCCCACAACTCCCACCAGGACCCACACTCATCTACTGCTCGCTCGCTCTCTCAATATGTTCCTTTAGCCGATTATCTCCAGAACTTCATAAGTTTGCGGCCTCCTTGTCTTATATTCCCACCCCTTCTTCTGTATGGGAGTCTCTCCAACATCCAGGGTGGCGGATAATGATGGATGACTAAATGAAGGCCCTATGGGAAAATAAGACTTGGGACATTGTTTTCCTTCCTCCCGGACAATCCCAAGTGAGATGTAAATGAGTATCACAATTAAACACTGATTTGATGGATCGGTTGAGTGCCTAAAAGCACGTCTTGTGGCTCGAAGATTTTCTCAACAATATGACATTGACTATGAAGAAATATTCTCTTCAGTGGCCAAGCTTAATACCGTGCGGGTTTTGATCTCCTTGGCAGTCCTTAACCATTGGCTATTGCATCAACTTATATCAAGAATGCATTCCTTAATAGCGATCTAACTGAGACTGTCTATATGCAACAACCTCCTGGATATGAGACCACGGTGGAGTCTTTTGTCTGTCGCTTATGGAAATCTATCTATGACCTGAAGTAGTCTCCTCAAACATGTTTGACAAATTTAGTCAGGTTGTTCAGGCTTTTGGTTTCACTCGAAGCTCGGTGGACTTCTCCTTATTTAGATATTGTTGTTATAAGGTATTGTGATCCTTCTTGTGTATGTTGATGATATTATCATCACGGGTGATGATCTGCATGATATCTCCATGATCAAGAAGCATTTGACCTCTCACTTTCATACCAAAGATTTGGGGCACCTTAGATACTTTTTGGGTATTGAGGTAGCTCGACGACATGATGAGCTAGTTTTGTCTCAACGGAAGTGCATAGATCTTCTACATGATGCTAGTTACCTGAGTTGTAAGACAACTTAAATACATATAGATGTAAATCACAAGCTGTATGCTCACGAATCTAACTCTGATCCTCTCCCACCTAGTTTCGAGTACTATCGACGCCTAGTCGGCAAACTTATCTATTTGGCTGTAACTCGGCGAAATATCTTATTCGCTATTGGAGTGGTTAGTCCGTACATGCATGCTCCATCCCACCTTCACGCAGTTGAGTGGATACTTCAGTATCTAAAAAACACTCAGGGTTAAGGGCTTGTGTATAAGCCCTCCTTTTCCCTCTCATTGTTTGTCTAGTCTGATGCGGATTATGCTGGATCTATCAATGACCACTGGTCTGCAAGAGGTTATTGCACGTATTTTGGAGGGCATCTGTTCACGTGGTGGAGCAAAAACCAACGGTTATGGCCCGATCATCTATTGAGGTTGAGTATCGTTCGTTGGCCTATGTCGTTTGTGAACTTATTTGGCTGGAGAGATCTTGGTGTCTCTCTTACCTCTCCTGCAATCCTCTACTGCGATAGTCAAGTTGCTAGCCACATTGCCGAAAATTCAGTATTTCATGAACAAATCAAGCATATTGAAGTAGATTGTCACTTCATTGGAGAAAAAGTTCAACTCCGTGAAATTGATCTTCTCCATGTTCTCGTTGCTGACCAACTCTCTAATGTCTTTACAAAGACCTTGCCTTGCCCACTATATCGTCAGTTTGTGTCCATGCTTGGAGCCTACGAAATGCATGCTCCATTCATGAGGTAAAGGCTCATAGCTATGACCCATTATGAGTATCTTGTGTAGCTTAGTCCCACATTGCAGTTTGGAGTTGAGATGTCTCTCCTTATAGCTATAAATATGTGTACATGTATTTGTATTAAGTATGTGAAGAAATAAAATCTTTACGTCCTGTTTGACGTTATTTTTACTTGAACTACCAAATTCACGAGAAATTTTTTATATGCCATTTGAGCTTCAATGCATTTACCTCATGAATGGAAACCCCCCTGATGATATAAAACTAGTAGCTTGCAAATTTCTACTTCTGTTATTTCTTGTCTATTCAATAGGTGCGGGAACTTTTACTATAAAAAGGTTGGAAGAAAATGACAAAAACTGCATCCCTGGTTTCTTTTGTCGTTGTTTCTTCCATGGGATCAAGGTTGCAAATGTTGGATGTTGGGTTCATGTCAGTTTGAGTGAAATATCGGATGTTGGATTACGGGGGATATATCAGAGACATTTTACAATGTCTGATTTTAATATTTAAATAAATTTATTCATATATATGCATATTTTTTTGTAAATATATACAATTGTACACATAATGTATGTTTATAAATTACACAATAAACATATATACACATAATATATGTTTATAAATTACACAAGAAAGAAACATTGACGGCAGTAAACAACATAAAGAGTATCAAACGAGAGCGAGACGAGAAATTCTTCGAAGCTAAGCTCAAAAAGATGCACGAAATGAAGCACAAACACAATATTACCTCGATCACTTAAAAGAAATGAAAAAATATATAATTTTAATACCTTCGCCGATATGTTGGCCGGGAGATATCACCCGATATATTGGGTAAAACCGATATATCGGGCGATATTTTTAAAAATAATATTTTTGCTTAAAATGTTGATTTCTTGGTGTTTTCTTCCCCAAACCTTTATGTCGATCGACATGTCGGACGACATCTACAACATTGGTCACCGTGGGTTCCTTCATTCCACTTCCTTACTACACATTTCTTCTTCACTTATCTTCTTTTACCGTCTGTCCATGGATTTTGATTTCATCCCATTTCTTCTACCCTATACAGTATCGTTCTCCTTGTAAACTGCCTCCCGCTTTCCTTTGGATCTTCCATCAACCACCTTACCTTACTTTTCTCATCCCCGTTGCGATCTTATCTTGTCTTTGAGTGCCCCTATATCTTAGATAAAATTTAACCTAGAATTGTCTCGGGAAAATGGCTTGTTAATTGTATTTATTTTGCTGATAATTGTGTCCTGGCACGATTGAGTCATTAAATTTGTGATGATTGATTCTTACATATTGCCTTATTTGTTGGATGTCATGCATTGTTGCTATAAAAAATTGATTCCTAATCTTTGCATGGTGCTCCAAAAAGTTGAGTTTGAGTCTAAAGTGTACTTCAATATAAATTTCATTTAAAATTAAAGTTACGCTGTATTCATCTCATAGGGTGCAACTAGAACTCATCAATGATAGCAATTGCACATGTTCGTTTATTTTCATTGGTTTATACCTTTCTTACTTGGTGAAACGGTAACTTTTTATACTACAAACTTGAGATAATGTTGTTGGAGCAATTCAAGAAAGTCATGGCAGATGGGCAATTATTGTAATATCTTTTTTTTGGAGCGCGTGAAGTTGACTTCAGTTTAATCTATGTAGTCGACACCATGCATTACTAAAGTTCATACTTCAATTATTTTTCCACCTAAGGTAAACTTCAATAATTAGTATAATGTCCTAAGTCTGCATATGTTGCATATGCAACTAATATGAAATTTATGTATAATGCAGTGGCAGAGCGGGGCGTGAGGGTCCTGGAAAATGCTTTCGATTATACCCAGAGAGTGAATTTTGGAAGCTTAAAGATTCTGCTGTGCCAGAGATTAAAAGGTGCAACCTCTCAAATATTGTACTACAGCTCAAAGCCCTAGGTATTGATAATCTTCTTGAGTTCGATTTCATGGAAAAACCCTCAAGGTGAAATCTGCTACACCAGACTCTTATATGTTATTTCTGTCATTTTGTTCACCAACTTTAACTAGTAACTTTTTATGGATATTTTTTATGCTACTAGTAAACATTGGAATTGTAACTTTACTGTCACGAGAAGTGGAAATAATCAGGAATGTATTTGTTTCTATTCCCTAGTTTAAGTGTATTTCTAGCGGCTTTCTATTGTTACATCAGACTAATTTTTAGGAGTTACTTTGTGGTTTCCTTTCTTGTGTTCTTTGTTGGTTCCATTTTTGTCTTATTGTAGAGTGAAAACAACATTCAAGTTTATTTGATTTTGGCTTCATTTTGGTTATGTTGTAACTTGATATGTCAAGCAAAGTTTCAAGTGTGTATGGGTTTGAGATTATTTGAATCCTAATTTGTTTAGAATGACTTGTTTAAGTCATTTTGGTTATGATTTTTCTTGTCTTCTTGTCTAAACATACATCCTTATTTTTATTCATACAAGGAGATAACACAACATAAAGCCTACATTGTATGTACACTCGGCACACAGTAGTTCCTCTGAGTTTTTTTTCTGATGCTACAGATATGGGAGATTCTTGCACTTTGAGCAGTTTTTTACATTCGTTGAAATTCCCATTCAATTTAATCGTTACTAGATTTTTGTTAAACTTTGTGGAGTTTTTACAAGGTGAACGGAAGACTATGTTTAGCAGTTTAGCAATCAAGTTTAATTAGCATTTTGAAACAATAGTTGACGCTCTTTATTTTGTGTACTAAGAAATATTTTTTCTTCTCAGCTCTTCTCTTCTTAGTGCTGCTATCAATAACTTACAAGAAAGTATCCATAAGCCATGTGGCACATGGTTACTGATTTCTCGCGTCTACACATATATTGCCTTAAGACCCTTCTCGTTCCTCTGTCAACTTCAACATCAAATGCAATGGAATACTCAAATACAGGGGAGAGAGAGTACTCCAGATTTCTTTGAAATCTAAAGGCTTCAATTTCAAACTCAACTGAAACTTGGACATATCTTGAGTAAATACTTGTCTGATTGCAGAAGGAAGCGGCCTTGCATTTTCATAGCTCTCCAAGGTTTTCTATCCAAAGAATGGAGATTTCTAGACCACATACAAGATGTTCCTAGAACCTTCTAACACACTAAATCTATTTACAAAACTCATGAATCACCACATCATTGTAGAGTATTCTTCACAATAATGCACCTAGAATTCTCTTAACCCTATTATGAAATAGAACTATCTATAAGTCTCTGGAAGTTTCTAGGCGCGAGAATTATCTACATTGCTCTAGAGCTTCTACATGCCCACCATTTTTGTCTCTAGAAACTTCCGGTAACTTCAAGAAATATTTCCATCTAGAAACTTCATAACACAAGTTGCTGAAAATGTGTCATGAACAAGCAGTGAACTTGTAGCCCATGGCACTCATCCCCATCTATTCTCGTGACGACCTTGTTGTATACTTGACACAAAATGATTCGAACTAGTTCAGCTCTTCCTTTGCTTGACTGATATGTGTGTCATATTGGTTTGCACATGTCACATCTTAGCTACCTTGTATGTGGTTGGGCATTTTTTCTAGTAGCATGTTGCTACCATGCCCATTATCACCAAAGGGTGCTTCCCCTTGCATGTTAGCCATCTGCACACTTGGATCTCCTCTTATTGCCTTCCTGCACACACTCGTGTTGGTATTTAGCTCGTTCATCTTGGCCTTTCCAAACGATCACATTTGGTATGCATCTCTAACTATTACTAGATCCTCAACCTTCATGGTGGTCAGGAGAGCTACTTCTCCTTTGAAAATCAGAGCATTTTCTAACCCCCACCAAGTATGTTTAACCAGGACCATACATTTACTGCTAGCTTGATGATATGTGCTATCCCCAAAAGGTACAAGAAGTGCCTTGATTCAATCAAAGAAATTCATCTTGATAATGGATTCTTTGTTATCAAGAGAATTACCTCATTGGACCCTTTGATCCTCCATTGCCCACACATGACTTAATATACCGTGGCATATCAATTTATGGGCTTCCTCAGATTTCACAATTTTAATCCGCATGAATCTCTTTTTGGTGCACATACCCGCCTACCCAGAATTTCTAAATATAAAGAGATCAATCATTCTTGTGTTGACTAACATGTCCACAATCTATACATCCACAAACATCAGCCCCCTCGACTTGTTCTTTTGATGTAGACTAAAATTAGGGTTTTTAGAAAATAAGATATTTTATGTGTTCGATTCTAACTTATGGAGGCCGAGAGAGCCAATCTCAAACTTTGAGCGCCAAATTCACTCTCGAGCGACAAACTTCGCTAAAATTGTTAATGTTTATTTGAGTGCGACCCCTCGAGCGTCTTATGAGTTGAACTGTAGCGAGATCCGCTCTTCACAATTAAAACACAACAATAATTTATGAAATACGTTAATAAAAGTAGTTGAACGTTCGGGGCAAGCTCTTAATTATTTAAGCGGTGCATAAATTTAAAACTAGCTAACCGAGCAAGGAATGAGCGAAGATACCATAAGAGAGTAGTCGTTCCCAAATTCCTAAGCAGAGGTGGAACAATTGTTGTGGGCCGTTTGCTGGCGGAAAATGCTGGAGCAGACAACAATCGGCAACGGTGAGGAGTTGGGCGGACTCCGGAGGGAGGAGATGAGGTTGCCGACTGGCGCTGACTGAAGGCGGCCGATGATCCGTCTGAAATGGCGACGGCCCGCTGGACGTCGGAGTCTCAGGCGGCAGAACTGTTACGAGGGGCGGCGAACCTGCTGGAGCGTCGTCGAGGAGGTTGGAGCAGCGGTAGAGAGTAATTGTGGTCTTCCCGGACGCTAGGGCAGCGGCAGAGGGCGGCTGTGTAGTTGTCGACGAGGAAGCTGGGGCAGCGGCAGAAAGTAGCTGTACGGGGAGGAGGAAGGACCGACAATGCAGAGAATCGATAAAGGAATCGATTTCTCTACTATCCAGTCTGTCCTCGTCTTCACGGCGACCTTAGATATAGAATAGTATTGGGCATGTTTGTTGTCTTCTTTCCAAATAATATTTTCCCAAATATTTATTTCCCAAACTATTTCCAAACTTTATTTCCCAGAGTGTTTGTAGATTTTGAAATTATTTCCAACTTAGTATTTCCTATTCTTCTCCAAACTTTTAAATATAACTATTTTGTCTTGAATTTAAATTTTAAATTTATACATTTAAATAATTTTAAGCTTGCCTCCCAATTACTAAAATTACCGGACCTTTTATTTAGGGTCTCATCGGGTGGTCAAACCGACAAGCCAAACCACTTCAAACAAAGCAGGTCTGCAACGAAAGAAATACACGATAAATAAATGCATAAATAAAAATCCACGATGCATAGTGACGACATGCAATTTTGGATGCGACGGAGGATGCATCATCGTTTGTTTTTGTTCAACTAGGGATTTGCAATGCATTATATTTCTTCTCCTTGTGTTCTTCTTTATCACACTTGATGAGAGCTTCCATCTTTCCTCGCATTGAGGAATTTTATGCCTTGTACAGTCCATCATACAAGATGTTTATAGGAGTTGATGGTCTTCCTTGTCACCCATCTTATTTTTATCTTTTAGCATCTCTAGTTTTTAGACTCATCATGATCTCCCCCATTATTGCCTCGTCCTTGAGCTCGTGGTTTGACTGTTCTCTCATAGTTGCCATTGTATTAAGGTCCGCGGGCTGTTAACTTGATTCAGATGCGTAGTCCCGTTCCCAATGTGGTCCATTGTAGAGGAAGCTCTTCAAGAGTCTGTGGCACTTTTTATCATCCCCTTCACTTCTTCTAGCCTTTCCCTTGTGGATTGGCTCTTTCCATTCCCTGGAGCCTTTCCCTTGTAAGTCATTCTACTCTGACGCTTGACTTGTTCATGTTCTCTCCCACCATTTCTTTTCCCTTCAGATTTGGTGTTTGATCAGTTCTTGTTCTTGAACTCAATCAATGAATCTGTAGTTGTCATACCCACGGAGCATGGGCACCCCTGTGATGCAACTCAAGCTTGACCCATGACTTGTGCCCATCCATGAATTAAATAAATGATTTATTTTTTTATCGTGGATCTTTAGTAGCTTTGAGTAATTCCTCTAATATCTTCGAGCATCTTCCTTGTTCTCCAAGCAGGGAAATGTACTTATGGCTTCATAGTGAACTTGATCTAGAATTGTTGTTGAAACTCCATTTGGAATTCATCTCAAGATGTGATGGTCTTCCCTCCTCGATCATCATATCTGTGTTGCCACCATAGCAAAGCAATATCAACCAAGTACATTGAAGCAATTTTTACTCATACCTTATCTTGCAGTATCGAGACACAAACATTGCTTCATTCTCCAAAAGAGGACAACCTTCTTAGTGGATCTCATGCCTTTGAACTCCTTAGGCCCAATGTTACCAAGATCTGGACTAGGTTGCATGATGATCTCCCAGCACATGTGCACCTCCTTCAACTCAGAAAGTTGAGTCCCGAGTTCCTCCACCTCATGACACATTGCCTCCATCACGGCTTGAAGAGCCTCCTCCTGCTTTGAGCATTCACCGACATTCATTCAGAATGCCTATACCTCTCCAGAGTTCCTTCAACCTGATGGCCAACCCTTGTACACACTCGAGCATGTCCTCAAACTTTGCATAGATATCCCCCATGGCCAACTCTATCTTAATTACATGATTCTGTAATGCCTTCACAAAGTTTCTTGAACTCTCATAGCAATTTTCCTTCATATCTTGGTGGTCATCTTAGACATACACCATAACTAATGAGCTTAGATTGCGCTTCCTTCCAAACTTGCTTTGATACCATTGTCGCCTAGATATTTTTCGCTGCACTTGTGCGATCGTTGGATCCTCATTTTTTAGTCGCTTTTAACCTCACATGGGGGAGCTTACTCAAAGAGAGAGAAGAGAGCTTATTCAAGGATTCTATAAAAGCTAAAAACTTTTATCCCAAAGTAAAGTGAAATTGTTAGACTTCAATGATTACAAATAGAAAGGGTCTTGCTCTTTTAAAGTAAAGCGAATCGTAGACCACGTAGATGAAGTAGCTAGGGCATGCGAGATTGAGATCGAGGGGAATTGAAAAAGACTCGTCCCTACATTCGTTTTTGAGGCTAGGGCATGTGAAATCCAAGTGAAGCTTGAGTTGGGTTTCTTCGCCGATGCTTGCGCCGTATTTGCTTGGGCGGGGAAGACATACAACTCGAAATCACGGTATATGGCAATTATATTAGCAGGAATTAGTAAATGACTTAGGGGGATTATCCATTTTGATTTTTTTTGAAAATTATAACTGGGGAGATGAAATTAGAAGTGGTAAAAATGGAATAATGTATGTCTTACCGGAGGGAACTTTTCCCTTTTAATATGTATAGATAGATATATATTGTATTAATGAGGAGGTTATTTTTTGTTTAAAGTTACTTCAAAAATATTTTTAAGCTGTTTAATAATTATGGAGAATTGTTTTGAATGAATCTTTATATTTCAAGATATTTATGTTAAACATATTAGAATAAATAGATGTATTTTGGATAGATATGATTTAGCTAATGTCATCTACTTTTCCTTTTTGTTTCCGTCCTTTTCTCTTATACTAAAAGAATAAAATAAATTTTAAAGTGGTGAAATAGTCAATTTTGAAATAAACAGCTTCTCAAGACATCTATTCTGTTTTTTTTCTCTCATCCTAGTGTTTATATGTATGACATTTAGTTGACTTTCTCTTTATTAATACCTTTGACAGAGAGGCCATTACAAATTCCCTGCAGCAACTCTACCTTTTAGGTGCTTTAACCGATGATTGCAAATTGACTGATCCAGTTGGATTTCAAATGGCTCGGTTTCCCTTGGACCCAATATACTCTAAAGCACTCATCTTGTCCGCGGAATTCAAATGTTTGGAAGAAATGTTGATTGTTGTTGCAATGCTATCGGTGGAATCTATTTTTTACTCTCCTCGTGAAAAACTCGAAGAGGTACTGGTATACACATTATTGTGTTAAAAATTAGTTGGTCATTTATATTAGTGTAAATTACGCTTGACACCCCTGTAATTCGTATGAAAGACGTGGAATTTCTGCACTTTTCAAGTGGATATTTGAAATCCTGAATTTTTCAACATTTAATCTAATGAAGATAATTGTTTTTTAAAAAGTAATTCAATTTCAACTTATTTTAATATGAAATTTTACTTTTACCCTTCGTTAAATGTCCTTATTTATATTATTTAATTAAAAATATATTAAAATTTTAATTTCAAGTTATTTTAATTAGATATTCCATTTTTAGCCCTCTTAAAATAACTTGAAACTTAATTCTTTTGCAGTGATTTACGGTTGAATTGATTTAAAAAGAGAATTTAGTTAATTTTTATAATTATGGTGGTCTAATTAGGGGCAAAGTAGAATTTAGATTAAGATGTCTTGTAATTGAATATTTTAAAAATAAAAATCATTCTCTTTTGACTAAAGCTCAAAAATTTAAGGGTTTCAAATGTCCATTTGAAAATTATAAAGATTCCATCTCTTTCTTATGAATCTGAGGGTTTCCAAACATATTTGAAAATTACAAAGATTCCATGTCTTTCTTATGAATTTCAGGGTTTCCTAACGTCCTTTACCCTTTATGTTAAGATCTTGTAGATCTTGTATGCTTATCGCTTCCTTGTATGTGATTGATCTCAGAAATTACAGAGCATCAGAATCTAAGGGTTGTTTCTGTTATATATTTCACATCCTGTTGTTTTCTATTGTAAGGCAAGATCAGCATGGAAGAGGTTTTCAAGTTCCGATGGTGATCATCAAACACTTGTGATTGTATTTCGAGCTGCTGCTGAGTACTTGGAGAAGATAAAAGCTGCTACTAGTAAAACAAAAACAATTGACAAAAACCTAAATAGGTGGTGCAGCGATAATTTCATCAACAATCGATCGCTAAAACATGCACTTGATGTTCACAGGTTGGTGTTACCACTGCCATCTTCTTTCTTTCATATTTTGTGGCTTCTTTCTCTCTTTCTCTCTTTCTCTGCCTAATATAATTATTACTTTGATCTACAAGTTATATAAATATTTTAGGTTTTTTTAGGCGCACAGAAATTGAAAATGCATGTCAAATTATTGATTTATCTGGCTAATTTTCTCTTACTGAGATGCATTTGATGTGATTCCCGAGTATCATTTCATAGATTATTCAAGTGGATTGATAGGTTCTAGACTATTTGAGGATTCATAGGTAGAAATGTGATGGGATAATTTGTACTAAGTGTAGCCATAACCTATAATCTTACAATTACAAATACATCTTTTAATGAGAGCACTTAATTACTTCTGAAATTTTGGAGTTTTGAAATCGCATACTATATTAAAATATTTTAGGGTGATTTTAGGAGAAATACAATGGCTTGAGTTGTACTAAATTTATCATAATTTGTAATCTTGCAATCACAAATACATCTATAATGAGAGCACTTAATTACTTTTAAATTTTTTTTGGAGTTTTGAAATCACAGATATATGTTTATTATTTTTACAAATATTTTAGAAGAATAAGTATTTTTTGCAAACTTATAGAGGTGGATAGATAAATTTAAAGTTGTTTGATAAACTCTGATTCATAAACAACAAGACAATTTTATTTAAACAACAAGAGATTCAAATTTGTCTTAATGTTGTCTTGTAACACGAGTAGTTTCTTATTATATTATTTTATGGAAAAATCTTATTAGCTTATATAAAACTTGGACTATATAGATCATGGATATTCTATAAAACTTGTAGTAGTTTATTAAAGGGGGAGTTCCTTATTTTTCTTTTGTCTGCTTTGACTGATTTTTGTTTATGTTTAACATCTCATATACTTCCAAAATGGTTGGGAGCACTTGTTTAAAAACTTTTTTTTCATTGATAATGTACCTGATTTTTCTCTCTCATTACAGTCAGATTAAAAAGCATCTTGAGCAAATTGACATGTCCCTGTCTTCATGTGGGGATGATATGCTTCAGTTTCGCAAATGCCTTACTGCCTCTTTCTTTCTCAATGCAGCAGAAAAGCAGCCTGATGGATCATATAGGTATTGAGTTTCTATCATCTAGTATTACAATATAAAAGGAAAATTACCTTTGATGTATCATTGAAGTTTTCTCTTTTTCCCTTAATTTATATCTTGTTGCCCCTAGAGTAAAGAGAAAAAAAGATATAAATAAGAGAGACAGAGAGCAGGTGGGACTATGTGCACAACTACTATTATTTAAAATGATTACACGTGAAAAAATTACAGCCTGTGTTACTGTGTAGAAATATACTTAAACAAAATTTGTAGGAAAGAAATAATTGGTGAAATGTGCTTGTCCAGTTAAACTCTATTTAATTAAGTTGCGTTACAACTGAGTAAAATATTTATTCATAAACATCATTAATTATGATTGATCTGCTCTGAGCATGGTTGCATTAGTTAAGTGGCAAAGGGTGATTCATAAATTGCAATAATTATGCTACAATTAACTATTATTTTGCTGTTCATAGTCATATGTGAATTTTGTTGAGAATATAATCTAATACCCCTTAGGGTTCAGTGGAAGAGAAATCTGAGATTACTTAATATTGGTTTGAGTCTTCCTCTCTCTGTGCATATATAAAAGTGTCCTGTAATATTTATTCTTTAGTTTGGATATAATGTTTATTTCATTTCTCAACTTGGTATCAAAGCAAGTTGATTTTTTTCGTTGCTCCTCTTTGAGCATTGCGGGCCTTGTCGCAAGCTCCTGATCTAGTTGGCACGGACACTGTGGGCTTCTGTTTTTTTCGTCTCTTGCATTTTTTTGGCCAAATCTGCTCCTTTATAGCTTTCTTCTCGCCTAGTTGCTCCACCACTCTACTGCATGTCATCCCAACAATATTTGCGAGCCCCTTTATGTGGGTTCTGTGCTCAAACCTTGCCCATTCACTTATGTAAGCCATCTCTGGAACGATTTTGAGCTCTAACCGCTACCTCGACCGCTTCCAGCAAATTTGACCGATTCCCACGAACTCCTGCTATGCGCCCTTGCCGCGAGTTCTACCTTCCCTGCTGCAAGCCCTCATCTTCCTATGTGGGTCCTCTTCCAGCGAGCTCTTTCGGTTCCCACAAGTTTTTTTTATTCATGCGAGTTCTACGGGTCATCTTCCTGCAAATCCTGCTATGTCCCGCATGTCCTGCGATTTATGTTGCTTCCCTCGAGTCCTGTGAGCTCTGCTTCCCGTGAGTCCTGCTTCCTTCGAGCTCTACTTCCCGTGAGTCCTGCTTCCTGCGAGCTTTACTTCCCGCGAGTCCTGCTTCCTGTGCTGATTCCAATGTGCTCTGCGAGCTCGGACAATTCTGCTCCCTGGTTCCCTAGTTCCAATTTTTGTTTGGTGTATCTAAATTGCCGACTCCTTAGATTTGAGTGTTCAGACCCCACTTCTATTACGAATCCTCCAAGTACTGATTACTCGCGAACCCACGATTCCTCCCACTCCTTCCGGATTACCATTGTGTCTTTGGACGGTTCCAGTTATCTCGAATGGTCCCGAGCGGCTCAACATGTATATATGTGTACATTGATGAGACCATTGTTCAATCTCTCAGTACTGATCCTTCATGGAGGAAGTGGAATGTTGACAATTCTTTGGTGGTCTCGTGGCTTCTCCACTTTGTCTCCTTTAGCGTTTGTTTGTTTGTTTCGGCGGTGAGAGTTGGTGCAGTGGGAATGGGAGCGTTGGCAATGGAGTGTTGAAAATGGAGGGGGTGGTTGCTGTCTAAAAACAGGCCAAAATGAAGTTTTGGAGCAATGGCGGGGGGAATTTGAGGGTTTCCCGACAACTTTTGTTAGCGTTGGCGTCCCCCCCCCCCCCCCCCCCCCCCCCCCAACCACCACAAACTCTCACACACAATGGAGATGGAGCAAAAATGCCCAAACAAACAAAGCCTTTAGTCTACTGTAGTTACATGCATATGAACTCTTTGAGATATGGACTCGGGATCGCGAGATTTATTCTCAAATTGATAGCTCTACCCAGGTGTATGAGCTCACTAGGCGTCTTCTCGAATTCAGGCAAGGCTCCTCTAGCGTTGCCACCTACTTCTTTGAGTTCGAACGCCTCTATTAAGAACTTGATTACTTTTAGGACTGCACTCCAACATGCACAACCGACACATGCATTAAAAATCAAGGAGGACCACTATCGTCTTCATGTCTTCCTTATGGGCTTTACTATGGAGTTTGACACGGTTCACACCCATGTCCTGAACCGCGAGCCTCTTCTCTTCGGGAAACCTTCATCATTGTCTTGGGTGACAAAGATCGTTAGGTTCCTGATAGTTCCGCCCTTGCTGGCATTGGTTGAGACCTTCCTATTAGGTCGCTAGGCAACCTTAGAGGTGAACGGTGTTGAATAAGGTTTATGACAAATTATTAATTTCATTTTTACACTTTTAACACATGTACATGGGAAATAAAATTGTCAGAAAAAGTAAATCATGAAAGCATGTGAAAGAAAACCTTTTTCGTTTTATTCAATATGAATTGATAAACACGATAAAAAATATATTTGTTCATAAACTAAGTGATACAAGGTAGAATTTTTTGAGGCAAAGATTAAAGGCAATGAATATTACAACTTGGGTTTTCTATGCCGACTCGCACCTTGAATCGGTTGGACCTAGCAAATCTACTCCTGGACAAGCCTCGAGCCATCTTATACCTAATTCTAAGCCTAGTTGCCAATTAAGGAGAATTTTTGTCCTTCTCTACCCCGATCTTGTCGCCACAACTGCAGCGAATTCCACTCCCTAGATCTAACCTGATCTAGTCGCCACAACCACACCGAATTACCACGATTACAATATTGAAAGAGAATAAAAAACACGAGAAATACAAGAGAATACTGGTAAATAAGATTGAATATAATATGAAAACTCCCTCAAACTGAAGATGAAGGAAGGGGACGAAGTATTGCTTGAATATGTGTTTTGCTCCTTTGCAATCCCTTTCTTTAATGATCGCTGTCGCCTTCTTCTTTTGATCCTTTGGAACGAGAGAGGAAAATTGATGCTTGGAAAGAAATTTTGCATGTATAAATAAATTTTTTTTATTTTATCCTTTTGCCTCTTACTGCCGCGGGGATTTCCATATGGAGCAAGTGTTAGCGTCTGGCGTTAGTCACTACAGCCGCACGGTAATTTATAACTTTCAGGCCGTAAAAATTCTGAATTTTTATCGTAGAGCACTAGTAGATACCGTTGGATGGTAGTATACAAAAACTGATGTTTGTCCAAGTCGGCTCGAAACCATCCAGGAACTGCTCCAAGATACTCTTTAGAGCTACCGCCGTTGTGCGATAGTGCTACCGTTAGCGGAAGTGTAGAATGCATGCATGTGGTTCGTCAATCGTTGTCCGGGAGAAGGATCACCAACCGAACCTAGCGATCGCATATTGTCGATCACCGCCGATCAGAGCTAGCGATGGTCGACCGCCGACAAGAAACTAGCAGTCGTTGATCGATGCCCGCCGATCGCCGAATGAGCTACCGTCGAGCGGTATCTACTACTGCATGCGGTACTGTTCCTTTGCTGATCACTATGTATTCATTTAGCTCGATCAGTTCCTTATCAACGATTACTTGTATTAGCACATATATTTGTACTCACACTATGAAACTTGTAAATAGACATTAGAGACTTATCAGGATTTGTTACACTCACACTATGAACTTGTCTTCCGGTCCAACTGTTTGAATGCGTGATCACTGTGGCAAACAAGCCTAGGACTCTTGTTTTCGCCTCTATCTTCACCTTACCCTTTCGTGGAAAGCTAATCAGAGTCGAGGGCGTGGTAGTCCTCACCAATCCAATCATCCTCTTGCTGCTCATGCCATTGAAGCCATTACTGGTAATCTCCCCTCTGACGATTTTTCCTCCAAAGAACTGATATGATGTGGCTGCCACACGCTGATATTAATCTATGTAGCCCATGGGAATTATTGCACTTTGTATTTTCTCCACTCACCTATATATAGGAGTGGTAGTATCCTCAGATGAGCACTTTTTGGAGTCTTAGGGTTTGGCTCTCTTGGAGAGTGGAGTGTCAAGGTGGACCCAGCATCCGGATGCTTGCGAGAACTTGTTTCTCGATGGTATCTTCTGTTCTTTAATGCAATGCAATTCATTTCTTCGATCTTGATTCGACTATAGTGTATCAACTGGTCCGACCTGCCCTGGATTAGGGTTCTACTGAGCCCTAATTCCGCCGCCTCGCCTCCTTCCGTTTCCACGAGTGCGGCTTCTGCTCGCACCCGATCCCGTGATCCAACTGCGCGTCGCTTCCAGCAGCGCCTCTACTCGATCCACCTGATCCGTCGTTCGCCCGCATCGCCTCCGCTCCGACCCGCTTTGTTGTTCCGCACACCACGCATCGTCTCTGAGGCCCCCTGATCTTCATTTCCGTCGACTGCTCCAGCCACTCCAGCGTCGCCGGCTGCTTCCAGCAGCATTTCCGTCGAGTCTAGCGCCGTCAACCTCCGCCAACGCCTACTCCACCCTACTACGCCTCCAGCCTGCTCCTTCTAAAGATTCCTGGACTTTACATCGGCTTCCGACGGCCCTCCCGCTTCTTCACCGCTTTTCGGAGGCCCTCCTGCGACTTCGGCGGCCTTCCAACGGCCGCTTCTCCTTCTCGTTGCCTTCCGCTGTGTCGGACCGACCTCCTACAGCTATTGCAGCCTTCCGACGCTCCTAACCGCTACACCTGGCCGATGTTTCATGCCCACGACTTGGGCAATGGCCCTCCACGCCGACTAGAACACCTCCACCGCGACCATCTCGGACTCTCAGCGCATGGATCACATCGAAGCCCAGCTGTCAGATCTCACGCTCTTCCTTCGAGGACTTACCGCGACAGTTAATCGCCCTTCGACCCCTCCACCGCCACCAATTCAAACCGTTCCCGACCACGTGGGGTTTTTGCACCCCGCATCGGATAGTTCCCTGGCCCATCTCCGCCGGATTGAGATTCCTGTGTTCGATGGCACCGACCCTCTCGGGTGGATTGCTCGCGGCGAGCAGTTCTTCGACCCGCAGTCCACCCTCGCCAACCAGAAGGTCCCCCTCGCCACCATCTATATGGAAGGCTCGGCGCTCCATTGGGTGTGTTGGATGCGCCAGCAGGTACCTGACATTCCCTGACCCACCTTGAAGGAGGAACTCCTTCGACACTACGACATCCGCCAGGAGGGTAATGCCTTTGAGCGCCTCAGCTCCGTCCGCCAGTCTGACTCTGTGGCCACCTACATCGACGAATTCATCGCGGTCGCTACGCATGTTTCCGGCCTGGCCCCCGACCACTACTTGGGCTATTTCCTGGCGGGTCTGCACTCGCATCTCCGTTCGCGCCTTCGGGTCCACAAACCAACTACTCTTTCCCGCGCAATGGAGCAGGCTAGGTATCTTGACGAGGAACTCCACCCAGCTCCACCATCCTCCTCGACCCGATCGCCCCAACCGCCGCGGCCATTACCGACACCGCTTCTACACGTTGACCCTCTGCCCCCACCTGGGCCCCGGCTACTGATTCCACAGCCGCCAGCTCCACCTCCACAGCCCCCCCCCCCCCCCACGGCACCATCATTTGTCTTACCAACAACAAGCCGAGCTTCGTCGCAAGGGCCTCTGCTTTCGCTGCGAGCAACCCTTCTAGCCCACCCACGTGTGCCCTCTCAGGAATCTATGTGTGTTGCTGGGATCTAAAGATACTGATCCGGACTCTGGGGATTTGGATCCGCTGATGCTTTCTGACGACCCCTTTGGCCCTCGGCCTTGAGGATAAGGTCGTTTTTCGGGCGGGGCGTGTTGATACGATGCGGCCGCCACACGCTGATATTAATCTATGTAGCTCATGAGCATTATTGCACTTTGTATTTTCCCCGCTCACCTATATATATGAGTGGTAGTATCCTTAGATGAGCATTTTTTGGAGTCTTAGGGTTTGGCTTTCTTGGAGAGTGAAGTGTCAAGGAGGACCCAACCTCCAGATGCTTGGCGAGAATTTGTTTATCGATTGTATATTTTCTGTTGTTTAATGCAATGCAATTTCATTTCTTCGATCTTGATTGGACTGTAGTGTATCAAGAACTTGATGCTCTACGACGTATAGTACACTCTCAGGGTAACTCTTCCATTGTTGCCTTCACGACCTCAGGTGCTCCAAATACACAAATAGTTACACGAAATAGTTACCCTTTAAAGAAAGGAGTTCAAATAGTTACACCAAATAAAGAAAGAAGTTCTTCTTTTTAAACTTTGCTTGAGAAAACCTACGAAAAGCTACCCTTTACTCAAGTTTCCATTAAGGACCGGCCTTTCATTGATTCATTCTATCTTCTTTTATTTTCATTGTAACCATTTTGCTTTATTTTATGTTTCTTTATTTTTACGAAAAAAAAGGAAATGTGAAATTCTTGAGTAGTCTACTTCCCCTAAACAATTCTTGCTTATTTTCTCAACAAATTTTCTCAAGAGCAGCAACATTCATGCCGCAAAATCTACCCTAAACAATTCATAAATGATAGACTACACTTTACCCTTGTTCTTTAAATCCATATGAGAAATAATAAGCCAATTTTGTTTCAAAATGAGTCTCCGCATGGCTAAAATAACTCCTATTTCTTCTACAGGGTGAAGGCAACTGATCAGAATGTGCAGATCCACCCCTCTTCGGTCCTGTTCAGATCGAAGCCTGATTCCATTATTTTTAACGAGCTTGTTCAAACTAATCAAAGCTATGTCCGCACGATTTCTCGAGCATGGTCGCCCGGACTCGCTTCCTATTATGGTTAATTATGGCAATGTCGTCTTTCTTTCGGCGCTGCTCTAATTTAAACCCTAAATTACATGAAATATGTAATTTGTTTAAATATGTTATTCAGTAGTATATACTAATTTAAACCCTAAATTATTTCCATTAAAATATATTGATTTATAAATATTATATTATTTATTATTCAGTAGTATATATTTTACATATATATATATATTTTTAATAAAATTATTGATGCATACACCTTTTTTGTCATACAACACTTTTAAGTGCAATTCTTCTAAACAGTTTCAGTGATTTTAAACAGTTTCAGTAATTCTACCACCACTCATCAAAAGCGCTCGTCAGTCGGCATATTTTTCGATTCCAAGCACGGCAGTCGGAGCAAGGTTGTAATGCGATAATGTAGTTGTGTAAATTACTCCTACATGGATGAAAATAGGCTTGTGTGGATATTAAGTTAATGCTTGTTGTTGCTTCAAAGTATCTCTTTCTTATGTATACTCAATTTTTTGGAAAGAGTCATTCTCCATATTTCTGCAATTGCTCAACCTATATATTAGCTGTAAACTGTTTTATTGTGATTCTTAGCTAAATTTTGTTTTATTGTTTTTACTTGAACATAAACAATCACACTATTATTTATGTTATATACTTTAATAATTAAATTATTAAGAGCTATTATGGCAGAGCATTACATCATTCATATATCAAATATATGATATAAAATAAACTTAATTTAATATAATGTAATGGTATAATTAGCACTATTATAAATACACTATCCATTAGTTTACATATTTTTGAGTGCATTGCTGATTTTTTTAATCATTAAAATGAAAATTTTGGCTTCATGACATTTTAATAAAAGAATTGTTTTCAATGTGTTCTTTAAATTGAAGGAAAATATGAGGATTTCAATGCACTTTGGGGACTATGAAGTTGTACATATCCAAGCCGCTTTGCCTGTACTCATTGCTTTCGAGCGCTTGCCAGGACCTCTGCCGATTGTAGCCTTTGGAGCATGTTAAGTGATGGGACGATGGACGAAGTTTTGTCGTCATGGTCATATACCGTGCTCGACGTTTTTGCTCCGATGAGTTTGGACAAAAATGTCGTCGTCATAAAATGTGTTTGACATGATAGCGGTTATGACCGACACTGCTAGAGCCACCGCAAATAAAATCTGCCCTTATTATGGATAAACATCTCACTAGTTATGATTTGTTGCTGGAGTTTTAAAATTTTTTTTGAAATATGTATGAGTAACAATTTGGCTTTCAAATAAAATTTTCTCCAAAAATAACGTACTGTTAAAAAAAATTTGCAAATAACCAAAATGACAGTGCTAATAACAACCGTCTAAATAAATAGCGGCTTGTCAAATTAGTTGTCCAAAAAAATTGGGCCCGGCCCGAAAAAAGCATGGCTAGGTCCGGGCCCAAGCCGGGCTCGGGGGCCTTACGGGGCCCCCATATAAATCAACTGACCGGCCTGATGCCTTACCCGGGCTGGGCAAAGCCTGATTTTTCAGGTCAGCCAGGGCCCAGGCAAGGCCCGACCCAGGTGAAATTAAGAGTTGTTGATCCCAACGGCTCTAAAAGGGTGGTGTTATTAGCAAACCTACTTTGGTTGCTAGCAAACCAAAATAAACCCGGTTCACTTCATTTATCCCATTTTTTCAATCCTAAAAAACTCCTAATAGCAAACCATTAGGTTTACGTCCTCTCATTCGGTCCAGAACTCCCGCAACCCTGCGATCCTGCGTCGTTTCTTCCCCTTCGTGTATTCTTCTTCCTCTCTGATACCTTGCGATCCAGCGCCGTCATTCTTCTTCCTCGCGGATTCCTGTTCCTCGCGCTTGGTCCTCCCGGCGCTTCGGAGTGGCATTGGAGGTATCAGGTAATTCTAAGCCTTCTTGGGAGAGTCTGGTTGATCTGGAGTTTGGTGTTTTGGGGGGCAATGGTGTTGTGTCGAGGGAGGCAGGGGGAACAAAGGTGCTGGAGGATGGAGGCTCTAATATGGTAGAGGATGTTTGTGCAAAATGTGTTTGTGTTAATGCCCAGACCAGCTTGCTTGCTTTAGAGACTGTTGAGGATGCAATTTTAGGCGTCATGGAGGAAGCTTTTGACCCCATGGCGGAAGGCAGTTCGTCAAGGCCCGCGGAAGTTCTGGCACCCCTATCCAAGGTGCTGCTGATTTGCTCTTGCCGACGACTGGAGGTTCAGATATCCCTCATCCCAGCTGTGAGAGTCCGGGGATGGTTCATTTATCTTCTGGTTTGGGGAGTGGTGTTGAGTCGAGGGTGACCGGGGGCGGACCTGGAGATGGAGGATGGAGGATTCAATGAGGTAGCAGATGTGCGCATTCAACCTGTTTGTGTATTTGCCGCTGAGAACCTGCAGTGTGGATTTGCCGCTGAGAACCTGCAGTGTGGATTTACCGCTGAGAACCTGCAGGGCCATTCGAGAGGAATGGAGACCCCGTTCTGGCCCCTCTTCTGAGGCTGGTGTGCAGGGGGTCGGGGGTCGGGGGTCGGGGGCGGCGTCTCACAGCTATTGCGGCGATGAATGGGGACGGGGCTCGCGGCTGAAGAAAGATTTGGAGGGAATCATCAAATTTTGGGGCACTTTTTGTTTACATAAATTATATGTAATGCTAACTAAAATATTTACTACAATACTTATTTGAAAATACTTGAATGCCACGTATAGCATGATTGTTTTTTTTTATTTCTTGGATGGTTTGCTAATAACAAAAAGGTTTACAAATAGCCATTTTCAAAAGTGCTGATTTGCTAGTAGTAATGATTTGCTAGCATCTAAAATAGGTTTGCTAATAACAGCACCCCTCTAAAATTGTTGATTGGCTGGCATGGCGGCGTTGCTGCTACCATGCCAGCCAGCCTACACTAGTAGGCTGCCTTTTGGTAGCCTACTAGTACTAAGCCTAGGACGTAGGCCACTAGCCTAGGCCCTAGGCTCATTAAAAAAATTTTAAAAATAAAAGTTCTTTATAACCCCCCCCCCCCCCCCCCCCCCTCTCTCTTCTCTTCACTCTCTCTCTCTCCAACTCATTCTCTCTCTCACTCTCTCACACACTCTCTATCACACACACCTGTCGAACATGACATCGTCATCCTCGACGTCAGCATTGTCTACTCAAACAGCGCATGAAGTGGTGGAGCAACGGCTAAGGCGTGACGAACTCAAATTTTTATTTAGAAGCAAAACAATCTATAATAAATTATTTTGAAAATTTTGAAGAACGTGTGAGTTTAACGAGTGACGTTTGAACTACTAGCATAAAATTAAGACTATCGTATATTTGTATCACTTGTCATTGGGTCGATCCCGTTTCATGGGATCTAAATAAAGATATAATTTGTTTTGGTACTTTGCCCCTTGAATATTTAAAATTGACATTTTGCACCCCTCAATTACCAATTTCTGACACTTTGCACCCCCAGGATGAAATTTCAAGGGTATTTAGGTCTGGGCAGCACCAAAAATGCTCATTTGGCACTTTGCACCCCTGTTTATTGGCGTTGCCCGTACCTAAATATCAATGAATGAGCATTTTTGGTGCTGCTCAGACCTAAATACCCTTGAATGAGTATTTTTGGTGTTGTACAGACCTACGTACCCTTAAAATATCGGCCTGGGGGTGCAAAGTGACAGAAGTCGGTAATTTGGGGGTGCAAAATGCCAATTTTAAAGATTCGGGGTGCAAAGTGCAAAAAACCCATTTATTTTGAAAGTTTTGAAGTCTCGCACACAGGTCAAGCGATATATCAAATAATTATTAAATGTGTGCGAGAATTTAAAATTAAAGATAAAATTATAAGTATTTCTTTTAATAACGCCACTAATAATATCGTCGCAATTGAGTGGTTAAAATGCGATTTAAACCCAATGTTAAACGGTGCGTTTTTTTCATACTCGATGCGTTTGTCACGTTCTAAATTTAGTGCACGTGATAGTTTATCTTCTATGGAACCATATATTAATTCAATTCGTCTTAATACAATTCTATATGTTGCAATTTATTTATAGTTGTAAGCAACGAAGACAAAATTTTAAAATGTTTGTAAACGCTCAAGGTCAAAAATATTTGAAACTTTAATTTGACATGTCTATTAGATTGAACTCAACATACAAAATGTTATAAAGAGCATTCCAACAAAAATCACTTCTTATGTAATATTATTATACTATGCTAAATATTCATAATTTGAACGATATCGATTGGGAACTATTAGAAAATTATATGGATTTATTAAAATGTTGTAATAAGGCGACAACTTTTTTATCTGACGTTTATTATCCGACCAGCCCTCTTGTAATAGAAAATTTTGTAAATATCGCACAAAAATTTAACTATTATAAGCAAAACGAAGGGTAGCGTCCTTTAATTGAAATAATGGAAGCAAATTTTTTAAAATATTATAGAGAAATGTCTGTCATGTTTTCATGCGCCGCCGCTTTAAATCTTTTATTCGGCGTAGACGACGTAGAAAATTTGATAGAATAAATAAATAATAATTAAAACAAAAATATAACTTTCGCGGATTTTGATACGTTAGTATTTTAAAATTCAATTTCATTTTTACTGAATGTTATAACTATTATGATAAGTTATACGGCTCGCAGCCCCGAGAAAAAATATTGCAACCCAGAACAAAATATATTTTTCAAAATAAAATTTTAAAATTAGCTTCTATGAAAAAAGCACGTACATTTAGTTCTAGTAGTTTAAATGAATTAGGATTAAATACTAAAACATAATTTCATGATTTTATGAGTGTAGAGGAGATTGAAAACTTCGATCTCTTAAAATGATGAAAATGTAAAGTTAATACATATCTTATTATAGCCTGTATGACCCGTGATTTACTAACAATCCAAGCTAGTACGGTAGCTTCGTAATCTGATTTTTCTCTTAGTGGCAGGGTTTTGAACGAGCGGAGGAGTCGCCTCAACGAAGAAACACTGGAAATCTGTCTCTGCTACAATGATCACATGGATGTCATGAAGAGGAAACAACACATTTCATTAATAGAGGATGACCCGTCGAACGTAGAAGAAGAGATGGAGGCAATAAATTTACGAGATGATTAAGCGCGTCGCACATTCGCCAGTCATACCCGATAAAATATGTATTTCGTAAAATTAGTGAATTTTTAATTTTCTTTGTTTAAAATTAGTAATAATAATAATAAATTTGATTTTTACACTTTTTTTTCAATTTTTCAATATTAATAAAAATTAAATTTTCCTATTCATCTCAATTCATTTCATTTACAGTATATTTTTTTTAAATAAAAAAATTATTTAAATAAAAAATTAAAAAATAAATTAAAAATAAAAGGCCGGCCCCCTAAGTAGGCCCCTTGCCGGGACTGGTGCCCGAGCCCGCTAAAACAAGGCCCGAGACCGGTTGACAAAAGCCCGAGCACATTAGGCCCGGTACCGGCCCATCCCGGACGGACTTTTTGGACAGGGCTAAAACAAACTCTGCGCGCAGACGCCACTGCATGTGCACGACTAAAACATGGAGAAAAACGTCGCAACCAATAGCATCAGGGGTTCATTCAAAAAATCAACTCCGTCATTTTGCGCTCTTCTTACTTCAGTTTCAGCAACTCCAAGAACATGTTTGGGTGGGTGATTGTCGTTGAAGATGGACTGATTGGGGATGGAGCAGTTCGACTTAGAGTTAAAAACAAGGCAATTGTTATTAGCGCACCAGTTTTGGCTATTCGCACACCAATTTCTATGAGTTATTACGCGTCTTTTGAAAATACGTCTTGTACATGCATTTTTAGGAAAAGTGTTCAACACAAATTGTAGATCTCGTCGAGATCTACAACTTTCGTGTTAAACACTTTTCCTAAAAATGCATGTACATGGCGTATTTTCAAAAATTCGTTATAGTTACGATCAGGGCGGAAATACGCCTTGTGCGTGCTTTTTTAGGAAAAGTGTTCAACACGAAAGTTGTAGATCTCGACGAGATCTACAATTTTTGTATTGAACATTTTTCCTAAAAATGCATGTACAAGGCGTATTTTCAAAAGGCGCGTAATAACTCATAGAAATTGGTGTGCGAATAGCCAAAACTGATGTGCTAATAACAATTGCCTAAAACAATGTTCTTGAATGAAGCTCCTTCTCGGCAACTGAAATCAGACATAAAATTGCATTCTGGGGATCGGGAGTTCCAAACGAAGGCCATTCAAATGGATAAAAATAGCATATGCATTTTTTTAAAAAAGACTGGAAAAAAAATACCCAAGACTGAGGGCCTGTTTGGGAGGGTCTTTCAGAAAGGAGGAGTGGTGGCAAAATGATGGTAGAAAAATGTGTTTTTCGAAAATATCTATTGCAAAAGGAGATCTGTTTGGGTAAACTCATTTTGCAGAGATTTTAAAAAATGAGGAGCACTTAATAAACTGTTTGACAAATCTCCGTTGCGGGGACTTTTTTTTATTAAAAATGCGCGTCCGGGCATAAAAATGCCCGCCCGGGAGAAATTGAGCCACCGAGCGCGAATTTTTTACCCCGACGTGCAATTTTTGCCCGGGCGCGCATATTTCGCCTGGGCGAGCATTTTTCGCCTGGGCGAGCCTTTTTCTCCGGGGTACGCTTTTTTTTGCCCCGGACGCGCATTTTTTGCCCGTGCTCTCATTTTCCGCCGGTGCACGCATTTTTCGTCCCGGCGTGCATTTTTCGCCCGGGCGCACATTTTTCGCCCGAACGCCCATTTTTGGCCCGGGCTAGCATTTTTTCGCCCGTGCGTGCATTTTTTCGTCTGGGCGCGCATTTTTCGCCCGGACGCGCATTTTTTTTTCGGGAGAAACATGCGCGCCCGAGAGAAAAAAGGCGCCCGAGCAAAAAAATGCGCGCGCAGGTGAACTTCTCGCATGGACGAAAAATGGGCGTCCTTGCGAAAAATGCGTGTCCAGGTAAGAAATGCGCGTCCGAACGAAAAAATGCGCGGTCGGACGAAAAAATGCGCGCCCGGGCGAAAAATGTGTCCGAGCGGAAAATGCGCGCCCAGGCGAAAAAATGCGAGTCCGGGCGAAAAATTGGCATTCGGGCAAAAATTGGGCGCCCATGCAAAAAACGGGCGTTCGGGAGAAAAAAGCGCGCCCGGGCGAAAAAAGTGTGCCCGGGCAAAAAAATGGGTCGTCGGGCGAAAATGCGCGTTCGGGCGAAAAATGTTCCCCCATACAGAAAATGCACGCTCGAACGAAAAATGCGTGCACCAGCAAAAAATGAGAGCACGAGCAAAAAATGCACGCCCGGGATGAAAAATGCACGCACGCGCGAATAATTAGCGCTCCGGCGAAAAATGCGCGCCCTGGCGAAAAATCCGAGTCCGGGCAAAAAATGCGCGCTAGGGAAAAAATGTGCGCCCGGGCGAAAAATGTGGGCCAGCGCGAAAAATGTGCGCTTGTGTGAAAAATGCGCGCCCGGGCGAAAAATGCGTCCGGGAAAAAAATGCGCCTCCGGGCGAAGAATGTGCTACCGAGAAAAAAATACGCGATCGAGCGAAAAATTCGCGTCCTGGCCTAAAATACGCCCATGGGCGAAAAAATGCTCACCCGGGCAGAAAAATGTTCGCACGTGAGAAAAATTTGCACTCGGGCAAAAAATGTGCTTATTTTTTATCGGGTTGTGGAAGTGCTTTTTGAAAAGGATGAAAAGTAGGGGCCAAGTGACTTTTCAAAAAGAGGAGAAAAGAGAGTTTTCCGCGGTAGCTTTTCCCAGCGGTAGACAATCCAAACGATTTGTTATGTGCGGCGGCGTTTTTCAGAAAACAAAAAGAAGATAAAAAGCTCTCCCAAACAGGCCCTGAAGCTCCATCAAATCAAGCAATTATCTACCCCTTTTTTTGGTGGGAATTATCTTACCCTATTTGATTCCCAATTCTCCAAACCAAATGCACTCTTAAACAAAATGAACTTCAAAATCCTACCCAGAAAATTCAAAAGAAATTCAATAAAAAGCCCGCTGCAAAATACTACATGTGACAGACAACGATCGAATTCGCGCTCAAACCTCAGCCTGTGCAGCCATAGCTTCTCCTTCCTTGCCATCTTACTTGTATACTTCCATTGCTAGAGTGAAGGTGAGGCCGAGTTAACCACTGCGCACAGAAAGGATTACGCTGAACGGGTCAAGATTTGAGTGTGGGTTGAGAGCACTACGTCCGTGACGCGCAGCTCACTTGTCATGCAACAGAATAAACTACTCAGTATGTCTCCATCAGTGCAAATCCTTTTGTCGTCATAACATAGACGGAACAAAACCTACATCTCAAAAGACCCACATTCTACCAAACCACACAATAAGAATATACATTAATTTAAGCCAATTTTTCATTACAGAAATCATTTGGAAGACAAGGTCTACTAACTACATCATAGTCTTGAGGTTCATCTAATTATGTACCTGAAAAGCAAAGAAGTATTGAGGCCTTTATGGAAACACTGGATTATCATATCTTCCAGCGCCCTCGAGTCGCTCTCTGCTGAACGTTCTCTTGCTCATGTTCGGCCTCTGCACCAGGCGAACTAATGCTTGCACGACCTCCGACATGGGTGGCCTGAACTCCGGCTCCGGCTACAGAATGGTTTGTTTTATTTAAGTTTTTTAGTATAAATCTATGTAAGAATGCACAATAAACAAAATTAAATTCAGATACGTATACTATATTGATTTTTATAGAAGAAAGACGAACAGATGCATAATGCATGGAGGTATGGCTCCACAATATAAAATTTGTACATCGAAAGGAGCCATCCAAATCAATGAATCCCATCTATCCCGCATATATACATTTCATAACATCAATGCACAAAAGTACCCCCTTGGAGTAAATTTTCAGGAGGGTCTTTTTGTGCATGTATGTTATGAAATGTCAACATTGAGAGGGATAATTGTAATTTCAAAAGTTAGAGGGGTGCAAGTTGTAATTACGCAGACTCCGAGGGGAGGTATATATGGATATATATATATGTATATATATATATGTATATATATGTATGTATATATGTATGTATATATATGCATGTATGTATATATATATATATGTATATATGTATATCTTATTATATAAAGCAATATAGATATCTTGAAGCACACCAACCTTTTAATCTCAACCGTTTGATCTCCTCAAAAATCATTATCATCCGTTGGAAAGAGTAGGAGAGAGAGGGAAGAGAGAGAAGAGAGGGAAGAGAGAGAAGAGGCGTAAATGGAGGAAGAAAGTGAGGGAGAGAGAGAGAGTGAGTGAGTGAGAGAGAGGAATAGTGAGAGAGATAAATTAAAATTTTTACTTTAAAGTATACATTTTTTACAAAATAAAAATTGGAAATGTGATTTATATTTTTTTTACAGTCATTTTGAGTACTCATATGCATATGTTGCGGGCGCAGCCCGCAGCGATGCATCGCATGGGCGAAACCCGTGCGGAGGCGAGAGAAGCCTGCCTGGATGCGGTCGAAGACCGCCCGAGAGCATCAAGAACATGCGAAGAGGGGGAGGGGCGAAACCTGTTTGGTTGCGGGCGAAGCCCGCTTGATTACGGGCGAAGCCCGCAGCGACGCATCGAGAACGGGCGTAGCCCGTTCGATGATGCTAGTATATCTATATATGTATATGTATATATGTATATATGTATATATGTATCTATATATGTATACAGTATATACGTATCTATATATGTATACAGTATATATGTATCTATATACGTATATATGTATCTATATATGTATTTATGTATCTATATATGTATTTATGTATCTATATATGTATATATGTATCTATATGTGTATATATAGGGTTAATTACTGGGAGTTTGCATAATTACAGGTTGCACCCCTCTATCTTTCGAAATTACATTTACCACCCCCTCTAAGTTTCCCTAGTTTACAAAAATTCCCCTTCCATTAGAAATATGGATGCAAAATGATAAAATCAGCAAAATTACAGGTATGACCTTTTCCTTTAAAAATGTAGAAAATGTTGAAGCTTGTATATTTCTTGTGTATAAAATACAATGAGAGAATACATATTTATAGGAGAGAGTGTAACGTCCCAAGGCCCTGGACTTACCATCGGGACAACATCCACCGACTGCCTCTCCTGGCGACCGTTACCGGGCTGCAGCCCAAGCACCCCAACCCCTCTCCAGCCCACAGGCGGGTTGTTGGTGGCCACAGCCTCCCTTTGGTGAGAAGTGGTCCAGTTAAGCGCCTCTACGGGGCCTTCCCAGGAGGTCACCCATCCCAGTACTACTCCAGCCCGAGCACGCTTAACTATGGATCACTTCTCACCAAAGGGAGGCTGTGGCCACCAACAACCCGCCTGTGGGCTGGAGAGGGGTTGGGGTGCTTGGGCTGTAGCCCGGTAACGGTCGCCAGGCGAGGCAGTCGGTGGACATTGTCCCGATGGTAAGTCCAGGGCCTTGGGACGTTACAATAAAAAGTGCACTTTTTATTGTAACGACCCAGGCCCGACTCCAATCAGGACAACGTCCACCGAGAGCTCCATCGGGACCCAGCTGGCGACGTTACCGGGTTGCAGCCCAAGCACCCCAACCCCTCTCCAGCCCACAGGCGGGTTGTTGGTGGTCACAGACTCCCTTTGATGAGACAAACTCGCTAGTTAAGCATGCGCCACTGGGACTTCCCAGGAGGTCACCCATCCCAGTACTACTCCAGCCCGAGCACGCTTAACTATGGAGTTTTTCCACTTCTCATCACCAATTGAGCTGCACTTTTAATTGTAATTGTTATGAGATATATTGTTATTGGACATATTAGTCTCACACCTTGTACCAACACATCTATTCCTTCATGCTTATTGCTTAGTATAAATAAAGGGTGAGACTTCTATGTGAGGTACTCAGTTTTTCTCCCAAATCACGTAACATGGTATCAGAGCACGGTTAAGTTTTTTTTCCTCCCGTTCGTTTCTCTCGCCCGCTCCGTCCGCGCTTCGTCTTCCTTGCCCGCTCCATCCCCGCTTCGTCTTCCTCGCCCGCTCTGTTGCGGAAAGCGGTGCTGCCGGGATCGACGACGCGTAAAGCCGCATGCCGTCTGCCTCGACAATGCCGCCTGCCGTCTGCCTAGCGGTGCTTTACGCCTCGACGATGTCGCCTGCCGTCTGCCTCGACGACGCGTAAAGTCGTTGCCATCGACTGCCGCCTTCCTCCAGCGATACCTAATGTCCTGCTCCGACCGATCTTGATCCCGTGCTGTCCACCTACATTCTGCCTCGACGCCTCCTGCCGACCGACGATGGGCTCCTCTGTTACCCCCTCTACTCCTCCGACCGTTGCTCCCGCAGGGGACTCTACCAATACCTTTCCTCCCAACGCGAGGATTGCAACTACTATCCTTACCTCCTCCAATTTTCAATTATGGAAGAAGGGGGTTATTATGTCTCTTGCAGGCATTCGACGTACTCACCACCTTACTCATCTCCCAACTCATGACGTGGGGAGTACCGAATATGATGACTGGTATAGTGATGATTGTCGTATCTTTGCCCTTCTCCTGAGTTCCATGGATCCATTTGTCCAGCAAATGTGCAAAAACTGCGACAGCACCAAACAACTATGGGACACTCTTCACATGATGTTCTCCCAGGCGAACAACCTCTCTCGACTTGGTGAACTCTTCCCCAAGATAGCTGACCTGAGACAGGGAGCGCGTCCTGTTACCGAGTACTTTGCCGAATGGAAGGTCCTGGATGATGAGATCTTAGACCTTTGGGAGATTCCCTCTACTAGGGAAGGTCATCGGGCTCAACGTGAACACCTGGTGCTCCTTTGGCTTTTGAATGGATTGGATCCACACTTCTCCACAACGAAGACTGAAATGCTAGCGAGTCCTACTACCCTTCAGACTGCTAGTGTGTACCATCGGCTTACTAAGGCTGGCTCCATCGGTACTTCGTCATCCGCTCTACATACATCCTCCGGCGAGTCGATGGCTCTTGCTTCACGTGGAGGAGGAAGGGGCAGCAGTCGGGGGGGCCGCTCTGGCCGTGGTCGTGACACTGACACAAGGCATTGTGCCCATTGCGGGCGTCGGGGGCATACAAAGGATACATGTTGGCTGATTCATGGGAAGCCATACTGGGCCTCCAAACCTCCTCCACCTCGGTCGGCACACCTGGCTGACTCTACTTATGTACCTCCGGGATCGAGAACTGTTGAAATATCTGAGGATGAGTACCGGCGCCTGCAGGCTCTTCAGATTGACTCACCACCTCATAGTGCGGCTGTGGCTCAAACCATTCAGCCTGTTTGTACCTCCCAGAGGCCGGTCCAGTTGCTGGCTGATTCTGGTGCTTCTGATCACCTGACTAGTTCCTCAGGTATCTTACACTCATACAAACCTCATAGCGGAGCTTCAATTACTGTGGCTGATGGCTCCACGGTCCCTATTGTTGGGTTTGGTAGCTGCAATGTGACACCTGACATGACACTCCTCAGTGGCGCATGTCCTTCAGTCTGCTTACAATCTATTGTCTATTAGTAAGCTTACAAATGACTTCAATTGTATTGCTATATTCACCTATTCTGGTTGCATTTTTCAGGAACAGTCAACGAGCCGTATTATTGGTAGAGGGAAGCTGCGTGGTGGCGTCTATGTCCTGGACGAAGTTTCCCACCTTGCCTGTACCGCGGCCTCCACCAAATTCCTGGATCTTCATTATCGTCATGGTCATCCATCTATGCAGGTTATGCGTCGTCAGTATCCGGAGCTTGGGAAAGCTTCCACTCTTAGTTGTGAGTCTTGTTTGTTTGCTAAACTCCACAGAGTTAGTTATAGTCCTCGTCTTGATGCTCGTGCTTCTGCACCTTTTGATTTACTTCATTCAGATGTTTGGGGACCGTGTCCTGTTCCTACGTTGTTAGGGCACAAGTATTATGTCACTTTCATTGATGATTTTTCTCGTATGACTTGGGTCTATTTAATGAAAATTCGTTCTGAGCTACCTTCAAATTTTCAAAACTTATGGAATGCAATATTTACTTAATTTTCTGTACGTGTTAAGTGTCTTCGTACTGATAATGGCCGAGAATACCTATCTCAGTGTATGTCTACCTTTCTTTCTGACAAAGGCATAATCCACCAAACCAGTTGCCCGGATACCCCTCAACAAAATGGTGTTGCCGAACGCAAAAATCGGCATCTCCTTGAAGTCACCCGGGCAATCCTCCACCACAAACACGTACCCAAACACTTCTGGGGGGATGTCGTACTTACTGCTGCACACCTTATTAATCATCTTCCCACTCACATCCTTCAGGGGGAGACACCCTACCACACTCTCTATCCTGACCATCACGGTCCCCTCCTCCCTTTGAAGGTCTTTGGGTGTGTCTGTTATGTTCGGGATGCTCGTCCCTCTGTCTCCAAACTTGATCCTCGTGCCTTGAAATGTATCTTCCTCGGCTACTCTCGGACCACTAAAGGATATCGGTGTTACTCTTCTGATCTCCACCGATACATCCTTTCTTCGGATGTCGTCTTCCGGGAGTCCGACCCTTATCCCTCTCCTGGATCCTCTCATCATGATCCCTCTCTCGATGCTCTATTGGTCCCTAGGCATGAACCTGCTATCATTTCACCGACTGATCTGTTGTCCCCCCTGTGTGGGCAAGTTTACTCATGTCGCTCTTCTGATAGTACAGTGGTGCCACCACCTCAGCCTACCTCTATTACCAATGATGCGACGACTGTTCCTCCGGAAGAACCTGCTATTGTACCTACTACTATTCCGCCATCTAGCCCAGAGGTTCCTATTGCAATCCGGAAAGGAGTTCGGACTTGTCGGGAGCAACCGCTCTATGTTCACTCTTACCAGGGCTTGTCTGCTTCTCATAGAGCGCTGACCTCGACTCTTGATCGATATCATCTACCATCGACCGTAGCAGAGGCCAAAGCTCATCCTGGCTGGGCGGCAGCCATGCATGACGAATTGACTGCTCTCTAACAAAACAATACATGGGACCTGGTTCCCTTACCTACCGGCAAGAAGGCAATTGGATGCAAATGGATATATTCTGTCAAAGTGAATGTCGATGGTTCTCTGGACCGCCTAAAAGCCCGCCTGGTTGCCAAAGGTTATGCTCGGACTTATGGCTTGGATTATGATGAAACATTCGCTCCAGTTGCGAAGATGTCCTCACTTCGAATACTCCTTTCACTTGCTGCCTTCCGTCAGTGGGACACCAGTTGGACATTAAG
The DNA here is from genome assembly GCA_033032865.1 of Dactylorhiza incarnata. Lineage (NCBI taxonomy): Eukaryota > Viridiplantae > Streptophyta > Magnoliopsida > Asparagales > Orchidaceae > Dactylorhiza > Dactylorhiza incarnata. Next base: position 2,631,445 of record JAWHQI010000307.1, on the reverse strand, counting down.
AATGCTTTTCTCCACGGGCTCCTGGATGAGGAAGTTTATATGGAATAACCTCCTGGGTTCGTTGCTGAGGGGGAGAGTAACAAGGTGTGCCGCCTCCTAGCGTCCTTATATGGATTGAAACAATCCCCTCGGGCTTGGTTTGCTCGGTTCCGAGTTGTTGTTACCCAGTTCGGGCTTACCAAGAGTACTAAAGACTCGTCTCTCTTTTATCAGAACTCCTCGGCTGGTACTATTCTGCTGCTGGTATATGTTGATGATATTGTTATCACAGACAGCAACTCAACAGGAATATCAAATCTCAAAGCATTCTTACACTCTAATTTCCAAACAAAAGATCTGGGCCCATTGCGATATTTCCTTGGGATTGAGGTGATTCATGATGATCACTCTCTCTTTATTTGCCAACGAAAATATGCTCTGGATCTTCTATCTGACCTTGGGATGGCTAACTGTGGCTATATGGATTCTCCGCTGGAACCAGGGGAAAAGAGTCTTCATGCCGAAAGCAAACCTTTTGATTCACAAGAAAAGTACCGTAGAATTGTTGGAAAATTAAACTACCTCACCATGACTCTCTCAGACATTACTTGTGCGGTTGATAAGGTCAGTCAGTTCATGGCGGCTCCAACTATGTCTCAGTGGGAGTCCGTTCTCCGGATTATCAGATACGTGAAGAAGGATCCTGGTTTGGGAATATCATACAAGAGTCGAGGCCATTCCGATCTAGAGGCATACAGTGACTCTGACTGGGCAGGATGCTTAGCCACCCGAAAATCAACCACGGGATTCACTATCTTTATGGGCGGCAATCTTATCTCCTGGAAGAGCAAGAAACAAACCACAGTTGTCAGATCTAGTGTTGAGGCAGAATATCGGGCTATGTCCCACACTGTTGCTGAGATCATGTGGGTGAGGCAGATTCTCAGTGAAATTGGGTATCTCGTTCAAGATCCCACTCCTCTATGGTGTGACAATCAAGATGCAATCCAGATAGCCACGAATCCCGTGTTTCATGAACGCACAAAGCACATAGAGGTCGACTGTCACTTTGTTAGAGAAAAGTATGAAGAAGGTCTTGTGTCGCTAAAGCATGTGAAGACCGGGGATCAAGTTGCATACATTCTTACGAAAGGGGTTACGGGGACTCGAATGAACTATATATGTAACAAGTTGGGTCTGGGAAGTTCCCATGATCCAACTTGAGGGGGAGTGTTATGAGACATATTGTTATTGGACATATTAGTCTCACACCTTGTACCAACACATCTATTCCTTCATGCTTAGTATAAATAAAGGGTGAGACCTCTATGTGAGGTACTCAGTTTTTCTCCCACACCTTGTCCCAAGGCCCTGGACTTACCATCAGGACAACGTCCACCGACGGCCTCGCCTGGAGACCGTTACCGGGCTGCAGCCCAAGCACCCCAACCCCTTTCCAGCCCACAGGCGGGTTGTTGGTGGCCACACCCTCCCTTCGATGAGGCAAACTCGATAGTTAAGTGTGCAGCACGGGGACTTCCCAGGAGGTCACCCATCCCAGTACTACTCTAGCTCGAGCACGCTTAACTATGGAATTCTTCCACTTCTCATCACCAATTGAGCTGTAAGAACTCCATAGTTAAGCGTGCTCGAGCTAGAGTAGTACTGGGATGGGTGACCTCCTGGGAAGTCCCCGTGCTGCACACTTAACTATCGAGTTTGCCTCATCGAAGGGAGGTTGTGGCCACCAACAACCCGCCTGTGGGCTGGAGAGGGGTTGGGGTGCTTGGGCTGCAGCCCGGTAACGGTCGCCAGGCGAGGCTGTCGGCGGACGTTGTCCCGATGGTAAGTCCAGGGCCTTGGGACGTTACAGAGAGAGGGAAGGGATAAAACCAATACACAATGTGAGACTAAAAATACATTATTGGGTCATAACAAATGAGCCTCTCATATGGGTCTTTCTAACACTCCCCCGCAAGCTGGATCGTACAAATCGTAGGCGCCTAGCTTGGATAGGCACAGATGGAAGAGAATACTGGGCATGGCCTTTGTGAGGACATCCGCAACCTGTTCAGTACCAGGAACATGTTTCAGTTCGAGCTTCTTCATTTGAACTTTCTCCCTGATGAAATTGCAGTCTACCTCAATATGCTTTGTTCTCTCGTGGAAGACAGGGTTTCTGGAAATATATATAGCGGCTTGACTATCACCAAGATCCGTAAGGAGGCTTTCCAGCCATGTGAGTTCTGAAACCACAGATGTCATTGCCCGGTATTCTGCTTCAGCTGAGGAACGCGCAACTACCGCTTGTTTCTTGCTTCGCCAGGTGATCAAGTGTCCTCCAAAGTACGTGCAAAAACCACTGGTTGATTTACGATCATCTATGGACCCAGCATAATCAGCATTTGAGTATGCCACTAATGTTGGAGTTGATGATGAGATTTTGTAAACTAGTCCTTGACCAGGAGCTGTTTTGAGGTACCGGAGGATTCGTTCAACAGCCTGAAGATGAGAGCTCTGAGGGGCATGTATATATCGACTGACAATACCCACAGCGAAGGAGATGTCTGGTCTTGTTACCGTTAGGTAGATCAATTTTCCAAACAGGCGGCGATAATATTCCGGATTTTGTAACAAAAGATCGGAGTCGGAGGACTGAGCACACATCTTATGATTTACATCCATTGGAATGTTAATCGGTTTACAGCCGGAGTAGCCCGCATCCCGAAGAAGATCGAGGCAGTATTTGCGCTGAGAAAGGACAAGTCCATCCGGTCGTCTGGCGATCTCCAGACCTAGGAAGTAGTGAAGGTGCCCCAGATCTTTGGTTTGAAATGCAGAGCTCAGATGTTGTTTGACCGCTTGTATACCGTTTGAGTCATCTCCAGTTATTATGATGTCATCCACGTAGACCAACAGAAGAACAGTCCCCGTGGACCGGTGGCGAGTGAATAGCGAGAAGTCTGCCGAGCTCCGAGTAAAGCCAATTTCTCTAAGAGCCTTGCTGAACTTGTCAAACCAGTTCCGAGGGGATTGTTTGAGGCCATACAGTGATTTTAAAAGATGATAGACCATAGACTCCCCCGTGGTCTCAAACTCGGGAGGTTGCTCCATGTAAACAGTTTCGTTGAGATCACCGTTCAGAAAGGCGTTTTTGACATCCAGATGAAGGGCCATCGACGATGTACAGCCACAGAGATAAGTACACGAACCGTGTTCAGTTTGGCAACGGGAGAGAAAGACTCTTCATAGTCGATGCCTTGTTGTTGGGTGTAGCCACGAGCGACCAATCGAGCTTTTAGCATGTCAATCGTTCCATCAGGAGCATGCTTGATGACATAGACCCATTTGCACCCAACCGGTTTCTGACCCGGAGGGCGGGGTACCAGAGTCCATGTCTGGTTGGCCCAGAGAGCGGCCATTTCCTCCTCTATGGAGGCACGCCAGCCAGGATGTTGCAGAGCCTCCTGCACAGAGTTAGGAATAGAAACGAAGGATAATGAAGTTGCAAGAGTTTTAAGAGGAGGAGAGAGACGATGTAGGGAGACATAGTTCGCCATAGGATGAGCGGTGGAATCTGTTACCGGATCAGCAGGGCGCGGAGTACCCGAGGTAGAGGCCGACTGCGTAGGAGCAACGGACGGAGGAGCGCGACGAGAGTAGACATGTATAAGGGGCGGCCTAGAGGGACCAGGAGCAGGAGTTGGTGGTGGAAGAGCTGGTGACGGAGGTATGTTAACAGGTATGACAGGTCTCGTGATGGACTGAGTAAGAGGTGGTGGCACAGAGATGGGTACCGGACCAGAAAAGTACGACTGACTCTCCCGGAAGGTAACATCAGACGAAACCGAGAGTTTTCGGGTGGTAGGATTATAGCAGACGTAGCCTTTTTGAGTACGTGAATAGCAGACAAATATATGTTTGGCCGCCCTGGGATCCAGCTTATCCATGGATGGTCCCATGATGTGGACATAGCAGGTACATCTGAAGATTCGAGGTGTAAAAGAGAAAGCCAGAGCAGAGGGAAAGAGAAGACTGAACGGAGTGGCATGGTGGAGGACATAGGAGGGAAGACGGTTAATAAGGAAGCACGCAGTGGAGACCGCAAAGTTCCAGTAGAATTTGGGAACGTTCATGTGAAGCATGAGAGAGCGGGCAACATCAAGCAAGTGTCGGTTCTTCCGTTCGGCAACACCATTCTGCTGTGGGGTGTAGGGACATGAAGTCTGGTGAACAATCCCGAATTCAGAGCATAAATTTGCAAAGTTATTGCTGATGTATTCCCGAGCATAATCAGTACGTAGCGTTTTGATGGTAGTTGAGAATTGTGTGCGGGTTTCAAGGATAAAAGCCCTAAAAACACGAGGGAGCTCGGAGGGATCGCGGAGTAGGTATAACCATGTTGTTCGAGAATAATCATCAATAAACGTAATAAAGTATCGATAACCGGAGATACTAGGAACTTTATAGGGACCGCACACATCAGAATGCAGTAATTCAAAAGGAGCAGAGCTCCGAGTACAATGTGTTGAAAAAGAAGAACGTGGCTGTTTGCCAACAATACACGAATCACACTGGAAAGCAGGAAGAGATACATCGGGAAGTGCCTTCTGGACTACGTTGTACGGGGACGGAAACGGGATACGGGATACGATACGAAACGGATACGGGAAACATGATTTTTAAAAAAATACGGATACGGGAAACGTTTTTAAATTTTCTTTTAATTATATTAATACAAGTATTAATTGATATAAAAAATGCAACTAACAAACTAAGTTACATCTCAATCACTACATTCAATAATATGTAATGATGACCATCAAACTCTTCACATAAACAAACTCTTCACATAATATGTAATGAGTTCCCTCTTGTCACATATTTCCAAAGAGGTTTTTCGTCATTTTCAGTAACACCGACACCGCTACTTGAATCCATATTATGCAAGTTAAGACCTAATTTAAACAACAAATAATCTGCAAAAATCTGTTGCAGATATAAAATCAGTTGCATGAAGAAAAACAGCACAGCAGGGAAGCAGCAATATAAAATCAGCTGCATGAAGAAGGGAAGCAAATAAAATCTGTATAAAATCGAAGCAGCAATATAAAATCTGTAATTTGTCTGTTGCAGCAGGGAAGAAGAAAAAGTGCAAAGCAGCAGGGAAGAAGAAGACTGTAATCTGTGCAAATAAAATCTGTGCAAATATAAAAGCAGGGAAGAAGAAAATCTGTAATCTGTGCAAATAAAATCTGTGCAAAAGAAAATAAAATCTGTGCAAATATAAAAGCAGGGAAGAAGAAAATCTGTATATAAAAGCAGGGAAGAAGAAAATTTGTAATCTGTGCAAATAAAATCTGTGCAGCAGGGAAGAATAAAATATGTAATCTGAAGAAGAAGAAGAAGAAGAAGAAGAGGAGAAGGAGGAGGAGGAAGAAGAGGAATAAGAAGAGGAGGAATAAAAGGGAAAAGAAGAAGAAGAAGAGGGAGCAGAAGAAGAGGGAGCAGACGAACCTGGAGCTACTCCTGAACAGAGAGACGCCTGAGCACGGGAGTCGCCTGGAGCACGAGAGTCGCCTGGAGCACGGGAGCAGACGCCTGGAGCACGGGAGTCGCCTGGAGCACGGGAGCAGACGCCTGGAGCACGAGAGTCGCCTGGAGCACGGGCGAGACCAGCGGGAAAAGAAGCGAGATATCGTAAACCCTAAAGAAGCGAAATAAGTACCACGGGAATCGCGTATCTGAGCACCGAAATCGCATATCCGATTTAATTTTTTTTTAATAATTAAAATTACGTTTCCTAGAGTTTCGGAAACGCGTTTCCGAGCGTTTCCGGGCGTTTCCCGTATCCGATACGCGTCCGAGCCGATACGTAGAGCATTTTTAAGTATCCGTGCAAGGTAGCTTCTGGAGGACTGGAAGCGGGGCATGTCCAAGACGGCGATGCCAATCAGCAGAGGAGACAGACGAGAGGACAGTGGGATAGTCGTCGAGAAGGTAGAGCCCGTTACGCAGTTGTCCTTTACCAATAGTAGTCTGCGTCCGCCGATCCTGTATCAGAAAAGAAGAAGAGTTAAATATGACAGAGCAATCGAGACTTCCTGGAAGGGGATCAATGGTTTTGTGGTGGGCTGGGGCGTGGGAGGTAGAGAGGCGAAGGTTTTGTCATGGGGTTGGACGGGTGGTTGTTGGGAAGAAAAGGAGGTGGAAACAGGGGGGTTTTGCAGGCTGGAAGGGCACTGGTGAAGAAGACGCATTGGGGGGCAGTAGCTGCAGTTAGGGAGGTGTCAGCAGCGGGTTGTAGGCGTTGGTGATGGATTTTGGGGAAGGGAATGAGATGCAGTTAAGAAAATATACAAAGGAGATACAAGGGATACCTAGGAGTTGTCACTTAGGGTCTCACTAGAGTTGTCACCGTGAGAGAATCGCCAGATTCTAGGGAGAACCTTGTCTCCAAAATCTGCAATAGTAACCGGTAGCCCACCCTTTTACACGTATTTATAATAAAACTACTCTAGGGCACCACCTCATCAACGGCTATGATTGATCGTTGATGTAGCGACCCCGATAACATGAAATAATAACCAAACATAACAATATAATATATACAAACGTAAGTAAATGACATTCCAGACGCATCCACGGAGTCAGATCGTCGATTCGGTCAAGTCCTACAGGAATACAAGAATGTGAGCCCCGTCTTGCGGTGAGCCACCTCCGGTGGGAGATCCCCATCATGTATTTGATTATCATTTCAGCAAGCACAAAAGTTAAGATTGTGTTAAGGCAGATAATGATATAAAGATATTAGACGGAAAATTGAAAAGAGGAAGAATAGTGGAAAATCTCTGAAAATAATCCCTAAAAACATTGATTTGGTATATAATCAAGTTAAAGTGGCATATAATGTGTCCAAAAACATTTTTAAAATATGAAATGACATTTGATCATGTAGAATACGTATGAGCATGAATTGATCATATATCACTTACAATATCCCATAATTATTAATCGTTTAAATTGGAAAAAAAACAGAAGATTGAAGTTGTATGCACCATTCTCACCTGAACACAAAGTGCGATCACATCAGCAAGCCTGGAGAGTGCCTTTGCAGGATAAAGACCCTCTAGAGATGGATCAACCATCTTGTCTAGTGCATCAATGTCATGGAGCTGTGGAGATGCCCATCGAACCAAGGATTGTTCAGCCCTTTGTCTCGAGCTGTCAGAATTGACAAGGAGCTCATGGCATCAGCAAATATATCATTCTTGATACACTGGTATTCTTCATAGTTTGATAAGGCTAATGATGTTGATAATGATATTCTATTATTCTTTAATATTATAAGAATGCATATTTCAATCATATAATTCATAATAACATGATAAAATGATTATCATAAAGAGTATAAAACTATTCATCATGACTTCAGTAATTGTAGATAGATTATTCAGCACCTGTCGAAAGGTTTCCGACCAGTCATGAGTTCAAGCATTATCACTCCAAAGCTGTAGACATCACTTTTGAGAGTATAGAGGCCGGACATGGTCACCTCAGGAGCACTATATCCAGAAGCCATACTGTGATCAAGTGCCTGTGCAGTTGCAAATAATTTAATAGTAGCCTTATGTATTCCTAAAATCTTCAGTTGTTTGAAGAAATAACAAAAAAAAAGAAACTTGCGGTGGTGTGTTGGATATAACCGTTTGAAATTGGTTAAAAAGATGTGGAAGCAAGAATAAGTGAATAACGGAAGTAGCAATAAAGCAATGAGAGAAACTAAGCATGATCCGGCAATGAAGCATGTATATGTTAACCGTTTAAAAATGGTAAAAAAAGATATTAAGCGATAGGAAGCAACCATAAGCAATGAGTGAAAATAAGTACAAACCGGTAATGAAGTTTTTATATGTGATTCTGTTACGCCAGGCGTCATTACCAGATTCTCCGAAGATTACTGTGCACGTCAACCAAAGGAGAAGGCGGAGGAAGACCGGGTTGAACCATCCGGTTCAGCCCGCCAATATTAAATAAGGAGCAATGGGGCTGAACCGCGCCGGTTCAGCCCCCTATGGGGGCCGGCCGGCCCTAGGGGTTGGGTGGGAGCATAAATACCCAACCCCACCTCCTTGGTTCATTATGAAATCTATTATCAAGGTATTCCCTCTCTTCCCCCTCAAACCCTAACCCTAATCTCTAGTTCCTCTCTAGTTTCCTCTAGTTCTTCCCTTTATCTAACTAGTTCATAACATTTGGTATCAGAGGATCTTTCCTCCAACCATGGTGACACGCACCGAAGCCGAGAATGCACGCTTGGCCACCATCGAAGAGAACTACGTAGGGTTGTCGGACACGATAGCGGCGCTCGAAGAACAAGTGAAATACTCCCAAAAAAATCTAGAGGATCGCTTGGACGCGCGCATGGAGGAGATCAAGACCCTACTCGTGCAAAATCTGAAGGGAAAAACCCACGCGGCGGAGGGATCCGAAACCGAAGCATCCTACCATCCTCCGGCGCAGAACGGCACGGGAATCGGAAGTGGAAAGTAGCAGGGGGCCGGATCCGGGTCTACAGGAGGCGGAATCCCCGTATCGGGATCGGCGGAAGCCGATCTTACGCGGATCGGCACCTACGCCGTCCGCACGAGCGGATCGGCGCAGGAGGGGTGCGGGGCCCCTGGAGCGGCCACCGGCGGCTCGATGGAGGCCGGCTACCGCCGGCCAGGTGGCTGGAGGCCGCCGGAAGGCCCGGCGGCACCGAATGGGCCGTTCGGCGCCCAGTCTGCCTGGAACGGACCGGGAATGCAGCCGGGTCCCTCGTGGCGGGGTCCAGGGCAGGGAGCAGCCCCTTTTCGACCTACTGGAGCGAATGCGGTCCCAATCGGGGGTGTGGCGGGCATCCTACCGCTACCACCGCCATATGGAGGACCGGCGGACTATGGAAATGGCAACCCATGGGGTGGAGGGCAACAAGGAGGCTACGGTCTGGACCGGGGACGGCCCGGGCCCGCAGTGGCTCCAACGCAACCTTACCAACCAGCACATGCAGAACCACGGCCGTACATGCAGCCCAAACTGACACGTATGAACTTCCCTAAGCTCAAAGGCGGCGACGCCTTAGAGTGGGTCCAGAAGGCTAACTTTTCTTCAAGTACCAGGAGATTCCGGAGGGGCAGTGGGTCCAGTTGGCGTCTTTTCACCTGGAAGATGACGCCTTCCAGTGGACAAAGTGATTTCTGAGGGGACGCAATTACGCACCCTGGGAGGAGTTTGTGGAGTCCTTCTCGGCTCGCTTTGGGCCTCTGGAGTACGAAGACGTAGAGGCTATGTTACAGAAGCTGCGACAAAAAGGATTAGTCACAGAGTACCGGACAGAGTTCGAACGGCTGGCCAACCGGGTCAATTGGGAGGAGAGGACGATGCTGAGTTGTTTCGTATCCGGATTGAAGGACCATTTGAGAGACGAGGTCCACGCCTACATGCCACGCAGTTTGAGTCATGCCATCAGCCTGGCCAGGATACAGGAGGAGCGGTACAATCGGCAGAGGACTCGGACGACAGGTCGGGCACCTACAGTTGCAGATGTACCCAAGAAGGAACCACCGACCGGGGGCCGTCCAATGTGACGAGGTTGACGTGGCAGGAGCTTCAGGCCAGAAAGGACACCCGAGGGCACGCATGCCAGAAGGTCCAGGTATTCATACTGCAGGAGGAAGCGGAAGATGTTCCTCGCACTGAAGAGGAGGGAGAGTTGGCTATTGAAGACTTTGGAGTATCCATCCAGGCCCTGGAGTGGGGTACCCCATCTCCGACCTTACACCTAGCCGGGAGGATCGGCAGGGAGACGGTGACGATCTTGATGGACAGCGGGAGCACTCACAACTTCATCCAACCCGGTGCAGCCCAGAAGACGGGGTGTGACATAGATCGCAGCGCAGCTTTCCACGTCAGGGTAGCGGATGGACGTACACTGCAGTGCGAGGGAGTGATGAAAGGGGTGGAGCTCCAGATACAGGGTTACACTGGACATATTGATGTCTACTTACTGCCAATCCGGGGTTCTGACATGGTGTTGGGCGTACCGTGGCTGCGGCAACTTCGGCGGGTGACTTTTGATTGGGACCAGATGGCTATGGAGTTCAGCCAACACGGGAAGGGGTATTGCTTGGAAGGCCTCCGGTCGTCTCAGGTAAAGGAAATCTCACTCCGCAGCGTGGAACGACGAGGGGCACCGGATAGTTCGATGACCATCGTTACGGCGAGTAGAGCAGAGCCTACGGCTTCATAACTTCATCCAACCCGGTGCAGCCCAGAAGACAGGGTGTGACATAGATCGCAGCGAAGCTTTCCACGTCAGGGTAGCGGATGGACGTACACTGCAGTGCGAGGGAGTGATGAAGGGGGTGGAGCTCCAGATACAGGGTTACACTGGACATATTGATGTCTACTTACTGCCAATCCGGGGTTCTGACATGGTGTTGGGCGTACCGTGGCTGCGGCAACTTCGGCGGGTGACTTTTGATTGGGACCAGATGGCTATGGAGTTCAGCCAGCACGGGAAGAGGTATTGCTTGGAAGGCCTCCGGTCGTCTCAGGTAAAGGAGATCTCACTCCGCAGCGTGGAACGACGAGGGGCACCGGATAGTTCGATGACCATCGTTACGGCGAGTAGAGCAGAGCCTACGGCTCCAACAGAGGTCTCGTCTCAGATGCAAGCCAGAGCCGCCTTGCTCCAGGAGCCGCACGCTCTCCGCCTCCAGCTTGAGGACAAGTTGGTCCTTGATGGGGGAGGGAATGTTACACCAGGCGTCATTACCAGATTCTCCGAAGATTACTGTGCACGTCGACCAAAGGAGAAGGCGGAGGAAGACCGGGCTGAACCATCCGGTTCAGCCCGCCAATATTAAATAAGGAGCAATGGGGCTGAACCGCGCCGGTTCAGCCCCTATGGGGGCCGGCCGGCCCTAGGGGTTGGGTGGGAGCATAAATACCCAACCCCTCCTCCTTGGTTCATTATGAAATCTATTATCAAGGTATTCCCTCCCTTCCCCCTCAAACCCTAACCCTAATCTCTAGTTCCTCTCTAATTTCCTCTAGTTCTTCCCTTTCTCTAGCTAGTTCATAACAGATTCGGCCAACCTAGAACTGACATAAAACAGATTAATTTGTAGAAATGGTATATTAGTTGTACACATTATTTTAAATGTCCTCCAACATATTTGACAACATATTTTTGCGGGTAAAACAATATGTTTTTTTCAAAGAAATTAGATTACGTCCTTTTGTAAAATATAGACCGACATCCATTTTTTTCCGATATATCGGCCAACACGACTTTTGAACATATCATCCGCTATTTTATTTTATGTTATGTTAGCAAACTGACAGTACATGTTTTGTAGAAAGGCAGAGTTATTGGAAGAAATAAAATATTAATTTTATTAAATCCTCGTCATGAGAATACACAAGTTGTTTGTACATTAATATAGGAAGAGAGAGGGGAGAGGAAAACCTATTCTAAGATGTGGGACTAAATAAATACAAAGAAAGCGGGCTCAAACTGGGTCTTAATTATTGGGTCTTTTTACATTGTTTTTCCAACACTCCCCCGCAAGCTGGAGCATACAAATCGTAGGAATCAAGCTTGGATAAAAACTGATAATATAGCGGTCTAGGTAAAGCCTTTGTGAGAATATCAGCAGCTTGCCCAGCAGTAGGAGCAAGTTTCAACTCTAGCTTCTTCAGTTGAACCTTCTCCCAAATGAAGTAACAGTCAACTTCAATGTGTTTGGTACGTTCATGAAAAATAGGATTCTTCGCAATATGTATAGCAGCTTGACTGTCACAATAGAGAATCGTCGGTGAGGAAAGTCTAACACCAACGTCACTTAGAAGACTCCCCAACCAGATAAGCTCAGACACAACAGCGGACATTGACCGATACTCAGCTTCGGTTGATGAGCGGGCAACAACTGACTATTTCTTGTTGCGCCAAGTGATAAGGTTTCCACCAAAGTAAGTACAGTATCCACTTGTGGAACGACGATCTAGTGAACCAGCATAATCAGCGTTAGAATATGCAATGAGTGATAAGGGAGACGAAGAGGGCTTATATACAAGTCCTTGTCCAGGAACAGTCTTCAAGTATCGACAGATACACTCAACTGCCTGGAGATGAGAAATTTGTGGTTCGTGCATGAATCTACTGACAACTCCAACAGCGAAAGATATATCAGGTCTTGTAACAGTCAGATATATTAGCTTGCCCACAAGACAACGATAACACTCTGGATTTGGAAGAAGTAAATCGGAATTTGAGGCATGAGCGCATAGCTTGTGATTGATATACATAGGAGTGTCAGCAAGCTTGCATCCAGGGTAGTCAGCATCACGAAGCAAGTCAAGACAGTACTTTCGTTGAGATAGAACAAGTCCATCAGGACGCCAAGCCACCCGAGACCAAGTACCGAAGATTTCTCAGATCCTTAGTTTGAAAAACAGAAGCTAGATATTGTTTGATCATGTGTATTCCTTTGAGATCATCTCCCGTGATCAAAATATCATCAACATACACCAAGAGAATTACTGTGCATGTTGGATGATGATGAGTGAATAGAAAGAAGTCGGCAGAACTTCGGGTGAACCCAACAACACGAACAACCTGACTAAACTTGTCAAACCATGCTCGACGAGACTGTTTGAGACCATACAGAGATTTCTTTAAACGACATACAAGGGACTCCCACTTGGTCTCAAACCCGGGAGGTTGTTGCATATAGACAGTCTCATGCAAATCGTCATTGAGAAAGATATTTTTTACATCCAATTGATGCAACTGCCAGTGTCGATGAACAGCGAGAGAGATCAAAACACGAACAAAATTCAGTTTGGCGACTGGAGAGAAGGTCTCATCATAATCCAAACCTTGTTGTTGAGTAAAACCACGAGCCACAAGGCGAGCTTTCAGACATTGAACTATCCCATTAGGACCCTGTTTGAAGGCAAATACACACTTACATCCCACACAGGTCTGGCCGGGAGGAAGAGGGACAAGATCCCAAGTTTGGTTCACCCAAAGAGCCGACATTTCCTCATCCATAGCCGCCCGCCACCCCGGATGTTGAAGAGCCTCCTGCACAGAGTTAGCGGTGGAAATAGAAGATAAAGAAGTTGCAAATTGTCGGAGTGCCGTAGAGAGGCGGTGTAAGGAGACATGGTTCTCCATCGGGTGAGCAGTAGAAACAGTTGCCGAATCTGCAGGCCGCAAAAATATCATTAGTAGAGGGCACCTCTCGTAGAGCAGCAGACGGAGGAGAACGACGAGTATACACACGAATCAAAGGTGGTTTTGGTGGTATGTTTGGGATTGGCGTGGGTAGGAGAGGTGGTAGGTGAGACGTAACAGGAACAGTAGGTTGCGGGAGAAGAGGTGGTAGTAGAGGGTCACTGGGTAGGGAATGATAAGGTTGATCTTCGAGAAAGGTTACATCAGCTGATGTAACAACCTTTCGGTCACTGCGATAGTAGTAGACCTAGCCTTTCTGAAGCTTGTCAGTTGATGGGCCAAGATGATGAACATAACAAATGCAGCCGAAGACACAAGGTGTGACTGGGAAGGGGGTTGTGGAAGTAAAGAGAAGTTTAAAGGGTGCCTCAAAGTTGAGAATAGAGGAGGGCATGCGGTTAATGTGGTAGCAAGCTGTAAAAACCACAAAATTCCAATAAAGTTTAGGAACATTCATTTGAAACATAAGAGAGTGTGCGACCTCAAGAAGGTGACGATTCATTCATTCTGCAACTCCATTTTGTTGGGGGGGGGGGGGGGGGGGGGGGGGGGGGGGGTTATACGCACAGGAGGTTTGATGGATGATCCCAAACTCAGCACACAAGTATGTAAACGCGTGACTTGTGTATTCACGACATTGTCGGTTCAGAGAATCTTAATGGTTGTAGAAAACTGGTTGCGAGTCTTAATAATAAAAGCATGAAACACGCGAGTGATTTCAGAGCGATCAGGAAGTAAAGATAACCATGTCATACGTGAGCAATCATCAATAAATGTAATGAAGTAACGATAGCCAGAAACACTTGTTATTTTATAGGGTCCCCAAATATCAGAATGAACTAAAGCAAAGGGAGCATCGCTCCGAGTACAATGAGATGAAAAAGTAGAACGATGATGTTTGCCGTAGATACAAGACTCGCAGATGAAGTCGTTGAGGGGCAAAACTGGGAGAGCTTTCTGGAGAATTCGGAGAGGAGCATGCCCAAGACGTCGATGTCATTCGACAGATCTAACAGAGGAAAGAATCGTGGGTGGGAGATCCATGATGTAGAGCCCATTCGAGAGTTGCCATTTATCAATTATATTTTGCGTCTTTCAATCTTGCACAACAAAAGAGGTAGAAGAAAAAGTTGCATAGCAATCAAGGTCTTGAATGAGACGACTAATAGAGAGGAGATTGAAAGGGGTGCCCAGAACATGAAGAACCGAGCAAAGAGCGATGGAAGGAGTAAGGGTGATGTCGGCTGATCCAGACACTGAGGTGGTGTCCCCATTGGCAACAGTGATGAACTTGGGATACTCAGAATCCAAGTATTGAGAAGGTTTCTTCGGAGTAATATGGTGTGTTGCTCCGGAGTCCATTATCCAGGATGAACTATGGGTGAGACATGAGATACCTTCATCTGAGATAGACGCAACAGAACCAGAGGAACGGATGATCATCCCTTGAAGCTGCTAGAGTTGGTTGTGCAGGGCATCAATGTCAGTTTGAGTGTTGGTGCATTGATTGCAATGGAGGCATACGGAGCGGGTGGCATACTGTGCTTACAGTAACAAATGGCTTCGAGATGACCATCCCTGCCATAGTAGGTACACTTAAGAGGAGCGTGATTGTGTCGACCCCTACCGCGAGAAGAGGTGCGACCTCCACGTGAGGATGGAGGAGTAAAATGGGATGGAGGTGACCGCTGGAGAAGGGCCGGAGAGAAACTCCCAGGAGCATCAGCCGGGGGTGTAACCTTTAACAACATGGAGCACACATCCAAAAGAGAAGGAATGGTTGAGGCGGATAGGATCTGAGCACGGACACTGCGGAGGTGGTTCGGGACACGGGCCATCATCTTGACAATACCAACTGCTTCTTTTTGAGCACGTTGGGTAACGAGATCTGTAGTTGGGGATTGATGATGAATCCATGCCTCTACTAGAGTTTTGGAGCGCGCAACAAAGGATGTTAAGTCGCCAGTTACCCTCGGGTCAAGACAGGCAGACAACAGCTTGCGGTTAACAGGAAGTCAACAGCTTGCGGTCACTTGGAAGAAGAGAGTCCGACAAGTCGAGACCGGCGAGAAGAGATCACAGGAGGGAGGTCACTTGAGTTCGGCAAGTCGAGTCCGGCAAAAGGAGTTCGGCAAGAGGAAATGGCGATTGCTAGCGAGAGCTCGGAAAAACAAGGACAAGGACAAGAGCGCGCACACTGGCGCGGTCTGAGATCGCCAAGGAGCTCGCGGGCGAGCATTGAACAGGGATTAGAAGCAGTCGGCGTTGTTGGGTTACAGGGTTTTGTGGCCCACAGAGAGCAGGCACCGGGAAAGCTATAAAAGCAACAAAGGGGGACGGGAGGAAATGATTAAAAAAGGAGAATGCAGAAGAGCGGTCTGCCAAGAGGAGTTCGCCAGGCCACAGGCAGACAGGCAGGAACGGACAGAGTCCGCGACCGGGAGCAAGGTCTTCAACAAAAAATAGGAAGGGGATCGAATAGCCCTGATACCATGTAGAAAGGCACAGATATTGGGAGAAATGAAATATTAATTTTAATAAATCCTCGTCATCAGAATACACAAGCCGTTTGTACATTTATATAGGAAGAGAGAGGGGAGAGGAAAACCTATTCTAAGATGCGGGACTAAACAAATACAAAGAAAGCGGTCTCAAACTGGGCCTTAATTATTGGGCTTTTTTACATTGTTTCTCAAACATGTTTAAATCACCTATATATATTATATTATAAATGCTTAAATCAATTAGTTTTATTGTTTCGTTATTTTTAATGTTTTATTCTTACAATCAATTGTGTGTAATTATTTCACACAATTTTTTATTTCATATTATAAAAAACGTGAAAAAGTTTAACACATTTACTAGTTGGTTATTTTTATATTTTTCATATAATTTTATAAGCTTGGAAAGACTTATAATCAATCGAAGATAATTAGTTTTTAAATTTTCTTTATTTGTTATAAATTTGGTGTTATTAAAATAAAATTATTGTAAAAACTCAATTCGAAATTATCGCCGACATCCGATATTTACAATCTTGGTTATACGTCTAGAATCCTACTCATACGTTAATTCCTAGTGTGATATCTAGCACATCAACAGTCCATGTTGTCACGCCCACGGAAGACTGGTTGGTGGTAATGTGCTCGCATCAAAGATCCACTAATTCATCGAGATGTTGTTTTGGAGGGGTATATTGGAAACATATGTATGGAATTGTATATAAAACTCCTTTTATTCTAGGGCTAGGGCATGTGAGTGGTAGCTAAACGGCTCTTATAAATCCTCATTCTTTTATCTAGTGAATTGATTTATTATTGCTCATGAACATTGCCCATCTTGAAGTAAACCACATTAAATCCGTGTTTCTCTTGTGTTTGTTTGCTTGATATTTGCATGATATCTGTAACCGATCAAAAGACAAAACCAACGGGTTAGAATAAGGTTAGTGATGAACTCCGCAGTTTAATTGCAGGATGTGAAGAAAGCTCGTGTAGCTTGAGATAAAATAAAATTACGGAATTCTGTTAAAATATCCTTTAATAAAACTTGTGCATTGGTTCTCGCCAACAATATTTCCAACTTCATATCTCATTAGTATTTTGATTTCTTATGTACATAGAGAATTCCACTCTGGCAATGTTGAGTTTACAATGGAATCAAACCTGTGATTTTCAGTAGTTAGCTAAATATACATGAAAACAATGAGTTCAGTGTGACTTGTTTGAGAAATAAAGTTGGAGTAGGTCCTTTTACAACACGCCAACATTCCCAAAAGAAGATTTAAACATTAACATTATGCCATAGTTAGCTATGATTTATGGTAGCAGTTTCACTCACCCTTTCTTTCCTCATCTGCTGACAAACAATAAATGAAATTGTTAACGCCCAAAGATGCAAAGCCCAAAAGGGGTCTATTGTATATTTTTTCTCTCTTGTATTTAGTCTCACATCTCCAATTGTATAATCTTCCACCTCCTCTATTCTATATAAAGAAATGTGTTCTCATGTAATAGTTACGAATTTTTGGAATAAATATTATTAAATATAGGGCGCAATGGCAAACAATATAGCCGACCCCACTATGGTGGGATAAAGGTTTGAGTGTTGTTGTTGTTGTTTCTATTTCTCACTTGGTATCTATTAGGTATCCCGGGGAAGAGACCGGCAAGGGAGGGGGGCGGCGATAGAAGGAGAGAAAATCTTAGGGAGCAGCCCTAATTTCTTGCATAGATCCAAGATAACCCAAAATGAGCATACAACTCCCCTTACAACAGCAAAGTGCGAATAGCGAAAGTTCTAGAGTGTGAATAGTAAAAAACATAAATAAACACGAAACATAAATATTCAAATAGAGGTAGTTCCCGCAGTTTCCACCAACGTCATTGAGATGCGGCCCCGATGCCTTCTTGCGCATGTAGACCCTCCACGGCATTGTCTCTTCATGCACGTCCATATCAATACCTCCGTCTGAAAATTTTGTCTTGTTCTCAAGGAAACAATCGGCGAATTGGCAAAGAAAATCATCTGGGGGCATCCATGTAACGTTGGATTCTGGGCGATTAAGCCATGCCACTAGGATTTCCTCGGGACCGGTGCCACCCGGAAGGTGGTGGAGGCGGCTAAGGATCTTGGCCGGGTAATAAGGCGCTTCGCTGGTGAGATCGATGTCGGGCGGAATGTGGTCCACGGTGAGGTGCTCTCCCACCACTCGGCGTAGCTGAGAGACATGGAAAACCGGGTATATGAGGCTTCCGCTAGGGAGGCGAAGTCGGTACGCAATGACACCAATGCGAGCGGTGACTTCTAGTGGCCGGAAGAACCAAGGGGTCAGCTTTGGACAAGGATGGCAGGCCACCGAAAGTTGTCGGTAAGGGTGAAGCTTGATGTGACACCTTCTCGCACACTTGGAAGGAAAGATATAGCGGAGGTATGTGCGGAAGGCTCCAGCGTGCCCCCCGAAGGGCGAAGCGTGGAATTCGCGAGCAGGCGAGGAATGTTAGGCGACGACGGCATGAGGACGAAGCGGACCTTGAAAAACAAACGGCCTCCCACAAGGGAGTGCGGCGGGTGAGCCGTGGCGTAGGAGATGAGGGTTGTCAGGATGGCGTCCAAGTGGGGGTCGGCCTCCACTTCATGTTGGATGGTAGTCGCTTCTTTCCAAATGGGTCGAGAGGCGGTTGAGAGTTCTGAGGAATGGCTTTGATGGGAGAGAGCATCGACCGAACTTGGCGACCCAAACTTGATGCGCCGGCGTCGCAATTTTCTGTTGTAGGAGATAACGAAGGCTATGGTGGTCGGCGCAGACCACAAAGGACCGGTCGAGGAGATATGAGCGCCAATGTTGCATTGCAAAAACGAGGCCCATGAGCTCGTTTTCATACACGGAGCGGCTCCGAATGGTACTCGAGAACGCCTGGCTAAAGTAGGCCACCAGACAGTGGCGGACGCAGAATTTTTTCCTGTGTGGGCGGAATACACAATTATTCGAAAAAAATAAATTCATAAATATAAGAGTAAATTATTGATAACCCTCTGTGTCTTTTACACCGTACTCAATAACCCCTCATATCTTTAATAATAGGTGTATAACCCCCTTATCATGCTTACCAACATCAATAATCTCCTAAATATTTAGAAATTAGTGTATAACCTCTATTTTCTTTTTTATCATAATCAATAAACCTCTAATCTTTACAAATAATTATTTTAAACCAAATTTACAAATTTATTTTTTTAATAATTTGAAAAAAATTTAATATTAAAATTATTTTTCAGTTAATAATTCTGTTAGGTTATTACAATAAAAACTAATTAAACATTTAAAATAAAATTTAATTAGAAAAATGGGTAACGAGAACAAGTATTGGTGTGCGTGAGTACGAGGGGGCATGATAACAAATCGGGTTGGAACGCGCTTAAAGAATAGGAGCATTTAGAAAGATTAGGTTTTTCGAGTTTTTTTATTGGTGTTTTAATAACAAATATTGGTGTGTGTGTGTGTGAGTAAAGAATAATGATGTGCTTTTAATACCACCTAGTTTGGAGTTCAATTTGATGTTTGTTGGTGCGCGAATAAAGAATATTGATGTTAATTGAAAATTTTACTTCATTGTTATTTAGGAATTATTCGAATACACTATTTCACTTAATATTTAAAATATTTTATACAACAATATTGCAAAAAATGGTATTTATAAAATAAAATTTAAAATGTAACCCTTGGTAAGAATTGAACCGAGGACCAAGAGGCCAAAATATATACACTTGTTATGCCCCCGGACGTTCTACGGTTCTGAGGGTTCAAATACGCCAGAAGACTAAAAGAAGCGTCGGGAAAAGACCGGGCTGAACCATCCGGTTCAGCCCGCAACTAATAAACAAGAGGAGGGGGGCTGAACCACACGGGTTCAGCCCCAATGGGGGCCGGCCAGCCCTAGGGGGGTTGGGGTTAATATAAATACCCAAACCCCCCTCTTTTGGTGGCATGCAATATTATCTTCAGGTTTTTTTCTTTCTAGCAAACCCTAGACGTCTTCTTCCTCACTAGTACCATTTTTCTCTAGTTTTCCCTAGTAGATTCGTATCATTTGGTATCAGAGCCTCCTTCCTGCGACCATGATTACACGTACGGAGGCGGAAATAGCGCGCTTGGCCGCCATCGAGGAGAACTATGTCACCTTGACGGATTCCGTAGCGGCAATCGAAGCAAGCGTGAAGAACTCGCAACAAAATCTGGAGGAACGCTTCGAGACGAGGATGGAGGATTTGAAATCTCTCCTCTTGCAAAATCTGAAAGGCAAGGCGGTGAACGGAGATGGATCCAACGCCGAGGCAGCAAATACGCCTAAGGAGGGTAGCACGGGAGCGGGAAATGGCGGGGGAATTCCGTATAGGGCTTCCGGTTCCGGATCGGGAGCGGGAGATCTGCTGGAGACCGCACGAGGAAACGGAGTCCAGTTTCGAACGGGCGGAATGCCAGGCGGGCACCCGGACGGCTGGGGGTTGAGCGGCAGGGAGCTGGGAGGCCGGGAGGTACCGGAGCCACCCCGGACTGGCTCCAGCAGAGCGGCGGAGGCCGCAGGAGGCTCCTGGGGGGTCGGCGGAGGAGCAGCGGCTCCCTGGGGGGTCGGCGGAGGAGCAGCGGCTCCCTAGGGGTTCGAACAGCCCCTGCAGGGATCCGGCGGCCTGCTGCGGCATGGAGGGGGCTCCGGACAGGGTGGAGGAGCCTCGTTTGGACCGGGACAGCACGCAGGACAACCCTGGAGGACGCAACACCAGGGATTTGGGCTGTTTCGCCCAACTGGGGCGAATGTGGTTCCTCTCGGAGGCGCAACGGAATTTTTTCCTCCCCAACCAGCGATCGCTCCGAACGGAGGGTATGGACCGGCCAATATGGGGTCGGGTAGGCCTCCGGGGTGGAATCATGGAGGACTTCAAGGAGATCATGAGCAACACGGACCGATGGGACAAAATGGAGGCGGCTTGGGAGGGGCATTTCAGCGACCTTACATGCAACCCAAGCTGACTCGGATGAACTTTCCGAAGTTCCGGGGAGGCGACGCGCTCGAGTGGATTCAAAAGGCCGAGCTGTTCTTCAGATATCAGGAGGTTCCTGCGGCTCAGTGGGTACAGTTGGCGGCCCTCCATCTAGAGGAGGACGCGTACCAGTGGACACAATGGTTTTTGCGGGGACGCACCCACGCTCCCTGGGCCGAGTTCATAGAGGCTTTCTCGGCTAGATTCGGACCCCTGGAGTACGAGGACGTGGAGGCCAGTCTTCAGAAACTCCGACAACGGGGCACAGTCACGGAGTACCAGACGGAGTTCGAGAAGTTGGCCAACCGAGTCACCTGGGGAGAGCAGACGATGTTGAGTTGTTTCATCTCGGGTCTGAAGGACTACTTGCGCGACGAGGTTCACGCGTACTTGCCGCGCAGTCTGAGTCATGCTATTAGCATCGCTCGGATACAGGAGGAGCGTTACAACAGGCAGCGGAACCGGACGACGACCCGACCACCCGCGACCCCCGCAGCGGGACGAAAGGATCAGCTACCTCCCATTCGTCCCACGGTGACTAAGTTGACTTGGTCGAAGATGCAGGCTCGGAAGGAGAAGGGCCTGTGCTTTAATTGTGATGAGAAATACACACGGGGACACAACTGCCAGAAGATTCAGGTGTTTATGCTGAGAGAGGAGGATGAGGAGGAGGACCCACTGGAGAGTGTCGACGCTGAGACACTCGACTTGACAGAGTTTGGGGTTTCTATACAGGCCATGCAGGGGGGATCAGCCCCGGTGACTCTCCGTTTCACAGGCCTGATCGGCGGGCAGCGGGTTACCATATTAATAGATAGTGGGAGTACCCACAATTTTATCAACCCGGCAGTTGCTCTGAAGGTGGGGCTACCGATCGATAAAGATGCGGCTTTCCAGGTCATGGTGGCCGATGGTAACAAATTGAGGTGCGAAGGGGTGATGAAGGGTGCTGAAATCCGGATGCAGAGCTATGTGTGCAACACGGACCTGTATTTACTTCAGACAAGGGGTTCGGACATGGTGCTGGGGGTTCAGTGGCTGCTTCAGCTACAACGGGTCACCACGGATTGGGTTCATCTTACTATGGAATTCTCCCAGTTGGGGAAGGATTACTGCCTTCGGGGAATCCGTTCTTTCCCCCTGAAGGAAATATCTCTGCGGAGCCTGCAGCGGTTGGAGGTCGAGGGCTCCCCTATGGCAATGGTGGTGGGAGTAGCGACGTCAGATGGAGACCCTCCGTCCATTCCGATGGAGATTCAGGCACATCTGTCACAGTTTGAGGATGTGTTTCAGGAACCTAGGGGCCTTCCCCCGCCCAGATTCAGGGATCATGCCATACAGTTGAAAGAGGGGGTTGCACCCCAAAACGTCAGGCCCTATCGCTACCCGTACATCCAGAAGGCCGAGATCGAGAGGAGCGTGAAGGAGATGTTGGCGACCGGTATCATACGACCGAGCACCAGTGCCTTCTCTTCCCCTATCATCTTGGTGAAGAAGGACGGGTTGTGGCGTTTCTGCGTGGATTACCGCAACTTGAACGATTCTACAATCAAGGACAAGTTTCCGATTCCTATGATCGAGGAGCTACTGGACGAGCTGCACGGGGCGAGCTTATTTACCAAGTTGGACCTTCGGTCCGGCTACCACCAGATACGGATGAAGACTGATGACATCCACAAGACCGCGTTTCGCACGCATGATGGGCATTACGAGTTCTTGGTGATGCCCTTTGGGCTATCCAACGCCCCATCTACCTTCCAGGCGGTGATGAATGAGACCTTTCGGCATCTCCTACGGCGATCGGTACTCATTTTTCTTCGATGATATTCTGATATACAGTCGGAGTTGGGAGGAGCATATCGAGCACGTGGCACAGGTCTTTACCATCCTGCGGCAGCATCAGTTCTACGCCAAGCTGTCGAAGTGCTCGTTTGGACAACCAGAGGTGGAGTACTTGGGCCATCTGGTGTCGGCTCAGGGGGTCAGGGCGGACCCAAAGAAGATAGAGAGCATGGTGTCGTGGCCGCGACCGACTACAGTGCGGGCACTACGAGGCTTCCTGGGCCTTACTGGGTACTATCGGAGATTTGTAAAGGACTATGGTAAGCTGGCTCGTCCTCTTACTCAGCTCCTCCACAAGGAGTCCTTTACATGGCATGATGAAGCAGAGCAGGCCTTCTCCGCTCTCAAGGAGGCTATGACGACCACGCCGGTGCTCGCCTTACCGGATTTCATCAAAGAGTTCGTGTTGGAGACTGATGCCTCGGGAGTTGGCATTGGGGCGGTTTTGATGCAGGAGGGCCGGCCCTTGGCTTACTTCAGCAAGGCCTTGGCTCCTCGGACGTTGGGCCTCTCCACGTACGAGAAGGAGATGCTGGCGATCTTACATGTCGTGACTCTTTGGCGGCCGTACCTGCTGGGCCACCATTTTAAAGTTCGCACCGATCACCAGAGCCTAAAGCATTTTCTGGATCAACGGCTGGCATCCCCTCTCCAGCAGAAGTGGCTGACCAAGCTGCTGGGATATGATTATGAGATCGTGTACAAGCAGGGCAAGGAAAATTTGGTGGCCGATGCCTTGTCCCGCCTACCGGAGAGCACCATCTTCCACCTTTCGGGACCATTGATCGAGTCACTGGATGACATTCAGAGGGAGATCGCCGCGGATCAGGAGCTCCAGACCATTGTGGAGGCCCTGTTACAGGGCCAACCTACTCTTCCGGGTTACCAGCTGATTGGAGGACATCTGTACTACCGGGGGAGGATGGTCATTCCCGTTTCTTCCACCTGGAAGGAGGTCATGTTACAGGAGTTTCACTCGTCGCCGACCGGAGGCCATGCCGGGGTGCTTCGTACGCTACAGCGACTTCGGGCCAATATCTTTTGGAAGGGGTTACGCAGGGACGCGCAGCGTTTTGTGCAGCAGTGTGACGTGTGCCAGCGTCAGAAGTATGAGACGACCTCACCAGCAGGGCTGCTCACGCCCTTGGAGATTCCTCAGCAGGTGTGGGAGACGGTCTCGATGGATTTCATTGATGGCTTGCCCCGGTCGCAGGGTAAGTCGGTGATCTTGGTCATAGTGGACAAGCTGTCCAAGTATGGCCACTTTCTAGCTCTCAGCCATCCGTACTCCGCGTAGACAGTGGCCGCTCTTTTTGCCCGAGAGGTGGTTCGCTTACATGGTCTCCCTAGTTCGATCATCTCTGATCGCGATCCAGTCTTCATCAGCAACTTTTGGCAGGAGCTTTTCCGACTACAGGGCACGAGGTTACGCATGAGCACTGCGAATCATCCGCAGACCGATGGCCAAACAGAAGTCCTCAATCGAGGGGTTGAGACATACCTTCGTTGCTTCGTCATGGATGAACCCCGCTCGTGGACGCGATGGTTACATTGGGCGGAGTATTGCTATAAAACTTTGTATCACACGGCCAGCAGGATCACACCGTTTGAAGTCGTCTACGGGCGGCCGCCACCTTCTCTACGTTCCTACGAGCCGGGTAGCACAGCCCTTCCTGCCGTGGATAGGGCTTTACGGGACCGGGATCAGACCTTGGTCCTCCTGCGGGACAATCTCCGTTCCGCCCAAGATCGGATGAAATTACAAGCTGACAAACATCGGACAGAGCGGACTTTTCAGGTAGGGGACGAGGTCTTTCTCCGTCTCCAACCTTACAGGCAGCTTTCAGTCGCTCGCCGGGCCAATCAGAAGTTAGCCCCCCAGTACTATGGTCCCTTTCGCATCACTCAGAGGGTGGGACCGGTCGCCTATACTCTTGATCTTCCTGAGGGGTCCCGCATCCGCCCCACTTTTCATGTCTCGTTGCTGAAGAAGAAGTTGGGGGCGGCAGTCACGGTGACTCCCTTTCTTCCCGCGGCGACCACGACCGGGGAACTACGCCCCAGTCCCGAGGATATCCTGCTGTCCAGATGGAAAAAACGTGGCACGGAATACCGTTCGGAGGTGCTGGTCAAGTGGAAGGATCAGTCAGAGGCTCACAACACCTGGGTGGATTTACTGGAGTTCCGGGAAGTCTTCCCCGACTTTCAGCTTGAGGACAAGCTGCCTCTTGATGGGGAGGGGAATGTTATGCCCCGGACGATCTACGGTTCCGAGGGTTCAAATACGCCAGAAGACTAAAAGAAGCGTCGGGAAAAGACCGGGCTGAACCATCTGGTTCAGCCCGCAACTAATAAACAAGAGGAGGGGGGCTGAACCACACGGGTTCAGCCCCAATGGGGGCCGGCCGGCCCTAGGGGGGTTGGGGTTAATATAAATACCCAAACCCCCCTCTTTTGGTGGCATGCAATATTATCTTCAGGTATTTTTCTTTCTAACAAACCCTAGCCGTCTTCTTCCTCACTAGTACCCTTTTCTCTAATTTTCCCTAGTAGATTTGTATCAACACTCCATCAACTAAGCTAACAACAATATATTACTATTTCTATTT
Source organism: Dactylorhiza incarnata (assembly GCA_033032865.1). NCBI lineage: Eukaryota > Viridiplantae > Streptophyta > Magnoliopsida > Asparagales > Orchidaceae > Dactylorhiza > Dactylorhiza incarnata. The sequence goes on along the minus strand of JAWHQI010000307.1, from coordinate 2,606,188 downwards.
AGGATGAAAAATATGCGATAAGTAACAAGTTCACAATGACAATAAAGCCATTTTAATTTATCGAAATATACTATTTTTAAAACTCAGTGTGGGCGGCCGCCCACGCTCGCCCATATGTGGATCCGCCCCTGCCACCGGTGTAACAACCCATGATTTTAAATCAAATTCTAGTGGAGGGTAAACTTAATGGCATATTTGTAATTTAGCCAAGTTTCCCCCTTTATTTCCCCAGCCGAGCCCTCCCCTCTCACGATATATCCTCTCGGGCGGCTAGGGTTCTCAATCCCGATCGCGTCTCCCGCTCCAGCCCCGTCTCCCGCGCGTCTCCCGTCTCCCGCAGCACAACCGCCTCCTGCGGCGGCTCCTGCCATGGCCGACGTCGCCTCCTCCTCCTACTCTAGGCGCCGACGCCCTCTGATTCTTCTCCTCCAAGCCCGGCAGCCCCTCCTTCTGCCATGGCCGGCTCCTTCTTCTCCTCTTGCTTTGGTGGGCAGCAGCCCTTCTCCCCCTTTCTCATGGCCGACAGGAGCTCTTCCTTTGTCCGCTATCCAGCAGTCGGCAGCCACCCTCTCCTCCTTGGGCTCCGATTTCGCCCTAGGGTTTTGCTCGAACCCTCCTCCTCTCGGATTTTGGACTCGGATTCGGCTCCTTGAGCCCGATTTGGTTTCCTTTGGGTAAGATTCCTCCTCTATTCAGATTTCCATAATTTTCTTGGAAAGTTTGCGCTCCAATTTGCGTTTCAGATTTTGTGTTCTTTTTAACCGTCCAATTTCTAGGTTTTTCCTGCTTCCCGGTGTAATTCGTCGCCCTAATTGGCGGGATCTCTCCAAGGCCCTCTCCGATTTAGGGTTTCCGCAACCTAAGCGCCGCCAAGTCTCCGTCTCCGCGTGGAATCTCCTCTCCCCTCACTTTCGAGGGAGGTAAATCTGCAAACTCTCGTTGTTTAATTTCTGCGTCGTAGAAATGCTTGTGTTAGCGTAGTAATATATGCTATGTCGCTTTCGTTGTGTTTGATCAGGTTCAAAATGTGATTTCTGTTTTAGCTTGCCCCGCTTCGCCGCCGCCGTCAGATTCAGTCTCTTTTAAGGCAAGTAGAGATCATCCTCTCTTGCAAACATTGAACTTAATTGCCTTGTCTGTTCTTATGTTTATATGAATTCACCCTTGAATGCTTGTTTCGTCGAATAAATTTAGACATCAGATCCCTAAATAGACTTGTTATTAGTTTGAGGTTCACGCGATTGGAATAACAACGAGTTGTGAATGTAAATGATGATTTTTGGATAACTGGAAGACAAGTTAATGAATGATGGTTACTTGAATATTCAATTAGATGAATTTTGTCTCAGTTGGTGAGTAATTGGAAGACTAATAGTTCTTTTTAACTATGAGCATTAATTATTATAATGATAAAATGCTAATATTCTTGCTGACAACTAGGTGAATTGTGCTTGATATAAAATATTTGGCTCGTATACATGGTTACTTAGAAGATATTCGTGTCTTGGAAATGATGTAAGCTAAATGAATGTTTGGTATTCTAGAAATTGATGAATAATAATCTTAATACTCGTGAATACTTGAATCCGCAAGTTTCTAAACTCTCTATCGAGTTCTTTGAGTCATCAAATCTTGTTTCTTATGTCTGTATGGTTCCAAGACTTGGTTAAATAACGTTCTATAACTTGATTCCTCCCGTTTCACATTTGTAAAATATACTCTTGTATATCTGAATCAGTATCTTTGTTACATGTCTTGATAATGCTAGAATCCACGAAATTCTGCGCTAAGTCGTTAATAATGTAAGTTAACACTGAAAGGTAGGGTTTAATAACTCCTTGACTTGGGTTCCCTCATGAATCCCTAATGGGAACAAAGGACCGGTCATAGCGAGCATAAATTTATGAATCTCCTGAATCCGTACTTGAACCTGTCTGAATCCTGAATCCTGCGCGTCAAACAAAAACACATACACTTTCACTTGTTACAACTTATGTTATTACATGAATCACTTAGGTCCTGAGTGTCATAAGCAAATCTTGAAAACTAGGGTTTAGGTGGTGCATCGTCTTGTTTGCATGGTCGTGGTAAGCAGGAAATACTCTTATTCTAGTAAGACCTACACTTGGACTTGAGTGTGAACCATGCGCACCCACTATAAACACCTACGCATTTCATCGATTACAGCTTATGTCGTTGCAAAATAAATGTTTATGCTATACTTCAGAGTAGTCTAATAATTCTAGATATTTCTGCTTGTCTCACTTGCTTGCCTGTCTTGTTAGCTCTGCTTCATGAAAAGCGGTACACAAATATCCGGTTTCTCATGCTCGTATTTTATTTTGCTTGCTCTTGTGTATTTCAATGTTCTGAGGCTTTTCTTTCTGTTTGGATTTGCCTTAGTGTTCGTGCCTGCGCCGCCTGCTTCCTGAGCCGATCTGCGCCAAGTTTCAGGTTTTGTGTTTATGTTTCATTTCTTTTACTGTCAGATATTTATGTTATGTAGTAATTACGATCAGCCATTTTCTCTTGTTTCATGGACAACTGCTAGGCTAAATATTATATGTACTAGAATTTGACATATTTTGCATGTTCATTCATTTGCGATGTTCACTGCATAAATTTCTGTTCCAAAACTTGTATCTTGAGCTTTTACTAAAATGCATGTGCACCTGTTTCAAAAACTCACATTTTAAAGCTTTCGCAACAAAACAACCTGTTTTTACTCAAAAGTACTTATTTTGTAGTATTTCTGTTTTCGCCTTAGCAGGCATGGATTTCTTTTCGCCCATGCCTGTGGCATCACGGCCCGCCCCGAAGCGCACTCTGACTCTTGTCGAGACGGGTCGTGACAACCGATCGGACAGATTGCATGAGAACGACTCTGACACCGACAGCGGGTGAGGGCGGGGCGGCCCAGCGTTGGCTGGTGTTGCGGATCCGACAGAGGCCGGGTCGACAAGGCGCTGAGAAGGATCCCCTATGCGCAGGTGAGCCGGAGGAGGCGGCTGATGCTTGGAGGTTGTCGAGCTTGGAGTTTATGGAGAGGATTGTTGTGTGCATGGAGGTGAAGAGTTGGTCGTGCGCATCCAGGCGGCGACTTATGGCATCGTCCGTGGGGGGGCGTAGAAGCAAGAGCAGCAACGGCGGGGGGTGGCGGTAGGGTAATGTGGTTGGCGAGCTAAACAATACACGCGAGCGGTTATAGGAGCGGACGGCGTTGTGGCGAGCGAAGCAAGAAAGGAGCGCGGCGACCGTAGCAACAGGCGAGTGCAAAGGACGCAGCAGAACCGGCGGCATGAACGGGCGGTTGGCAGGACGGACCGGCAAGGGAGGGGGCGGCGGAAGAGGGATAGGAGGGGAAGAGAGGAAATATTAGGGAGCAGCCTTAATTTCTTGCATAGATCCAAGATAACCCTAAATGAGAACATACAACTCCCCTTATAACAGCGGGGTGCAAATAGCGAAAGTTCTGGAGTGCGAATAGTAAAAACATAAATAAACATGAAATGTAAATATTCAAATAGAGGTAGTTCCCGCGGTATCCGCCAACGTCATTGGGATGCGACCTGATGCTTTGCGCGTATAGCCCCTCCACGGCATTGCCTCTTCATGCACGTCTGTATCAGTAACAGAGCGGGACAAAATCACTTGATGCTCTTCTTTCGCGTGAATACTCTCGGCCTTCGCACGAAACATTTCCGGACTCGTGTGAACTCTCCCGGCATCACACGAAAGCTCCCACATCGACCCACGAACTCGCACCTCTCATCATATCCGAGCAATCTCGTGAGCTTGCAGCTCACGCAACATCCCTGGAAAAGTCCTCAGCACGTCAAGCTCGTCGACCACTCAAATCGAGCTCGCCAATTTCCACTCTCCCATCGATCAAAATCCACGCTTCAAACAACGCCCTCCCCGCGGATATTGATAGGTTATGCTCCTTCCCTGGAACCTGCTAGCCTTCCACAATCGACAGGAACCAACTGTGAGACTCCCTCTCGCGAGTCCTCGCCAACCTTACGTGACCACCTGCACATTCTATCTAGAGAGACACACATCCCACTCTCAGTGTGGGCCTGCGAATTCTCCTTCAAGCGAAAGTTCACATCTCCTTCGAGTTCACTATGCATGTCCTGCAACCTCTGCGTGCGAACTCCTTGCTAACAGAACTCGCCGCCTGGAGAACACCTTACTTGGAGAGCTCTCATATACTCCTACGCAGAACTCAAGCTTCGTATATTATCATGCACCGACTCCTCCCTTGCAAAACACACCATATAAAGTTCTTCTACGTCGACTCCTTGCTCACAGTACTCGTTACTTGTGTGCTCTCTCACGCAGACCTCCTACGGCAACTCCCTGCGCGCTCTTCTAGCGAGTCATTGCAACACCTAGCTCTCGCAAAACTCGCTTGTTCCAGCCCTCACAGATCATCGCCCTAGAGCATCCCTCTCGCCGAGCTCGCCGTCTGTGGAAGATCGACGACCCATTTGTATCCCTCCCACAGGATATTTATCATTGTTTGTTGGAGTTCCATCGTCCAGCGAGCCCACCGTCCAGCAAGCGACTCCTGCTAGTTCTGCGTCACTTCATCCAATGAGTAAACTTCAAGGACGATCAACCCTCTCCAGTGAGTGCTTCGAGCGGCTTGTGATTGTTCCCTCCATGTCCTTCCTATGAGTCTCGACTACTCCTTGAGACCGCGAGCTCTTCCTGCACCTACTCGCATTATTGGCATTGGCCTATGGCGGCTCAACCGTTGTCTCCCTCTACTGCTACAATTGCCAGTTGGACGACGCTCTTTTCTCCAGTTGGACGACACTCTTTTCATCCCATATTTTCTTTGCAATTTTTGTCTGACAATGCTCTTTCACGACAATTAGAATGCTTTGTCTAATTTTCTCTTACTGCTTGTTATATTCAGAACCTTCACTCGCAGAGGGCGATTGCTACTTAGACTGAACATGGCGGTCTCTACTATCTCGACGATCTTCCCACTTTCTCTGCATCTGCCCTATCCACTTCTCTGCTCCAGTGGCATCATCGACATGATCATATTCTGATGCATCTCCTCCATCAGCTTCTGTCGTCTTTAAAGTCAGAAGACTCCACTTTAGAATGTGAGGCGTGCCAATATGGCAAGCATCATCATACTTCTTTCCCTGCTAAGTTTTGTAAGAGTTATGCTCATTTGTTTAACCCTGCATCACCATACCTTTTTCCCTGCTAAGTTGTGTGCATACATCCCAACAAAATGGAGGGTGAAAATGAAAAATTGTCATCTCCTCGATGTTGCTCGGACACTCCTGCGTCAAATGAATGTTTCACGCTCCTATTAGGGTCATTGATTCTCATTTCTTATTTTCTCATTAACCGTCTACCTTCTTCCACTCTTCATGATAAGACAATTTTCTCTTCTCTAACCAGATGGCACCCCTTTTTCCCTCACCCCTCGTGTGTTTGGTTGTACTATCTTCGTCCACACTCCTGCACCTGGTCGAGACAAACTCTCTGCTCACTCCACCAAATGTATCTTTGTCGGGTACTCCCCCACTCATAGCAGATATCGGTGTTTCGACCCTATCTGCAAACGTCAATATGTCTATGATGATGTTACATTTTGGAGTCTACCCCTATTTTTTCACAAATGTTGGGACACTGACTCTCGAGGTCCAACCTCATACCTCATAGTCTCCACCTACCTCTATTTCATCTTTCTCTATCATTCATGCACCTCCACAAGATATTCCACAACTGACACCACTTATTGAACATATACCTCATATTTCACCCTTTCGTTATCAGTATCATTGTCGCCCAGCTTCCCGCCAACTCCTCACTCCATCTACTCCAGAGTCCCCGCTGTCAGTTCCTAAGCCAGCTCTCTCCTCTTCAAAAGGTTCCATCACCTTCGCAGACTCAGACCCGGATGTTCTCATTGCTCTGCTCAAGAGGTAAGGGGGTGCTAAACATCTGATTACTAATGTTGTGTATGCAAATCTTAGTCTTTTTCGCAAATTTGCCCTGACACTCTCTACCAAAATCGTCCTGACTACTTATCATGAAGCCATTTGTATACATTGCTGGAAGACGGCTATGGATGAAGAAATCTCGGCATTGGCAGCACGGGTACTTGGACTCTTGTTCTCACCCAGCCTGGTGTTGATATTGTTGATTGTCGATGGATCTGTCGTCAAATTTCTTCCTGGCGGCACTATGGATAGATTACAAGGCTCGCCCAGTTGGAAAGGGGTTCACCCAGACTTACGGTGTTGATTTATTTGACGCTTTCTCTCCAGTTGCCAATATCAGTACTATCTAAGTACTCTTCTCCGTTTCTGCCAACAATAATTGGTAAATGAGTCAGCTTGCTGTCAAAATTGTCTTCTTCTATGGTGACCTGCGCGAAGTTTATATGGAGCAACCTCCTGGTTACGTTTCTCAGAGGGAGTCTCAGGTCTGTAAGCTTCGGAAGTTCATTTATGGTCTAAAGCAAAGCCCTAGATTTACTCAACGAAGTCATTTTCTTGAGCACAAAATCTGCTTGAAATCATATATATGTGGGTGCTGACAAACTTTGGAATGAGACATGCCCTCTTTTTTAAGATAGTACTCGTTAGGCGACTGGTCGGTAAACTCATTTATCTTACTGTAACCAGATCTGACATCTCATATGTTGTTGGAAAGGTCAGTCAATTCATGCAAGCTCCAGAGAGTGTCATCTGAAAGTTACGTTAAAAAATATTAGAATACATCAAAGGGCCTCCGAAAAAGGTCTATTGATTCAAAGAAATAATCATTTACGCATTGAAGCATATTCTGATTCTAACTATGCAGATGACAAAGGAGATCGAAAATCCACTTTTGGGTTTTGCACGCTTGTCAGAAAAAATCTTATCACTTGGAAAAGGAAGAAACAAGCATTGGTATCCAGGTCAAGTGCAAAAGCTGAATATAGAAGTTGGCTCAGACTGTGTGAATTAAAGTGGTTGAGAACACTTCTAAAAGACTTGGGAGAAATCTACGATTATCCTCTACCAATATTTTGTGACAATAAAGTTGTCATTTATATATCTAAAAATTCAGTATTCCATGAAAGAACAAAATATATTGAAATTGATTGTCACTTCATCCGAGAGAAAGTTATCAAAAAACAAATATGCATTTCGTTTGTTTCTTCAGATAAAGAGTTGGCTGACATTTTACCAAACCAATTTCGTCATATTTTTCAGATATTTATGTCAAGCTGAGAATGATCGACATATATGCTCCAGCTTAAGGGGGGAGTATTAAAGCCTAGGATAAATTTAGTAACTTCAATTAGTTCAAAGCCTAGGATAAGGTTAGCATGTAATGACATTGTCCCTTCTATTGCAAAGTTCATCATCAATTATTTAGGTCAGTTTTATGAATCCTCATTTTTCATGTGTTTATATTAATTGTTGCATGAGTTAGAAAACTCATTATTAGAAAATATTTCCGCAAGCTGATTCCATATTACATTGGGGTATAGCTCTTCTTCTTTATCCATCACCACTGACTACATTTAACCATTTATTGGAACATTTTTACCCTTCATTTATTGTTAATATCACATCCACAAGTTATAATACACTTGATTTTTTCCGACTAATTCAAGCTCATTATCTTCAAAATATTTTCTCCATTGCTCTAACTTTTTGCCAATATTAACAGGCATTTCACTGATTAGAACTACCAACTGATGCAGGGTAGAATGTGAAAGTGGACTCTAAGCAACGTAACCCTATGTGCAGTGCCAGAAAAATAAAACTCTACCTATCACTAAGGTTATGCGAGGATGCAAGGACGATCCAACAAAGTTGGCAAATAATAATTAACCCATTAAAATTAAGCACACAACAAAAGCAGTATTTAGATAGTTGAAATAGCAAGTAAGCTTGGCTTTCCTCCGATTGAAGAGATGTTAGTTAAATGCACGATAACTCCCAAAATAAACACAACGCATCCATAAAAGTATAAGAAATCAGATTTGTACAATAATGTTGAAAAAAAATTAAACCAAACAATAAAACTCGCGAGTAAAGGGGTTGTAGACGAGGATGTGGAGATCCGGTGATCATAGAAGCAGCGGTGGCTACCCCAGAGAGGTGAAAACCACTGTATGGGGGCTGTCAGAGTGGATACGTGACTGCATGTGGGCTAGTTTTCGAAGGGTAGGGTGTGATGGGGCTCAGATGGGGTGGGGAAGGATGTGGGGATGTCGGTGAGGCTAGGGGTGGGCTAGAATGGGATTGGGCAGGCTAGAACAGGAGCTGGAAGGTTCGGCCAGGCACTGGACAGTGCCTGGGAGGGATGGCTAAGTCAGGGAATGACCTGTGGTGGCGTCATTGCTACTTTGGAAGGCTGGTATGAGGGGATTTTCAGCCAGCAGGACGGGGCTGGATGGGTGTCCAGGTATGGGTGGAAGGTAAGGAGGGAAGTTGGGTACTAGGAGGGATTTTGTGGGTAGACGGATGCTGGACAGAGGATCTCAGGGGTTGCTGGGATACAAATGGTTGTGGCTGTTAGTGGGTGGCTGTTGGAGGGGAGAGTGGGGAAGTGCCTGCTGTGAGGTGCATGTTTAGGAATGGCGGCAGGAGTTGTTTAGGGATGGGGAGGGGAGAAAACACAAGGAAAAAAGGGGAAAGCGAGGAAAAATGACAAGGATCCAAAGGAACATACCAAGGAGTCGGCACCACGAGAGATCGCCGGATTCCTGAGAAGAAAATCCCCAAAAATCTGCAATACCCCTCCAAACCAGCCACTCTTCTATTTATAATAAATAAGCCTACGACAACCATCTTGAACGGCTATGGTCGTCCGTTAACGATGATTGTTCGATCTCACTAAATAAAACATTAAAATATAAAGAAAATACATAAGGAATATCACAATGTCGATCCGGACGCAACTACAGACTCGGGTCGTCCATCGGGCGATGCTAAATATGGCAGGTAAAGACTCCCCGAACAGCCCACGAAACCTGCATTCCAAAATCTCATCAATCCCCATCAGCAACTATATCATATATATGAAAAATAAAGATCAAGGCATGTCATTCTTTATATTCCAAAGCATGCAGCCTTTTTGTTCCAAACAACATTAACAATTAGATTTAATCCACAAAATTCAAGAAAAATTCCAATGTAATGTAGATTTAGCATCAAGATCCAATAAATAAATTTAATCTATTTTTGAGTGAGCACATGTCCCAAATTACCTGATATTCCAAAGCAGGGACAATACTTGCCAGTCCGCAATCTGAAAGGTGGGGATTAAGCTCCCCATCAAGTAAAATATTGGCTGATTTAAGATTTTTATGGAGAATTGATGGTGAGCAAACTTCATGCAGGTACCTGAAATAGTTTTGAGCATAGCAAAATAACTTAGGGTAGGAAGTTAGAATCATTGCATGTTCCATATGCATACTTCGATTATAAGTTTTAACATATCATATGAATTGATCAAAAGAAACTAACATATGCATCAAATATCAATGGTGATGTGTTAAGTAAATTTGTAGTTTACAAACTGTTGAAATTTGAAAAGGCAATGGTGCTAACAAAAATGTAATGCTACAAGTATTTAACAAAATCTGCAGGGGAAAAGAAAACAATTTGTTATCAGTTTATAGTTATAAGTTTTAGAAACATGAACTTAGAAAAGTCTGGCAAAAGTGAAAGTGATGGAGATCGCCATGATCTGCTTTCCGTTCGGGCAATCCGAGTCCACGATTGCGCCCGGACGGTCGTTCCAAGTCGTTTTGATATATTATTTTATATATTTTGAGTTGTATTTGTCACCCGATCAGATCAGACGATATGAGCCATCCAATTCGGGTGCGCTAATTTAGTTATGAGTATATATAAGTGCAGACACTGGTTAGTGGGGGGTCGAAGGTTGTTTTGCAGTTTGCAAATCGTCGGTCCCCGTTTCTCTGGTGCGACGCCGGAAGAACCCTCCTTTGGTGCAACTCCAAGGTAAATACTCCTCCCCCCTCTCCTCCTGCTAGCCCCCCCCCCCCCCCTAGCTGTAAGCCACCATCTTCTCCCCTGCGCCCCTCTCTCCCCATTGTTCTTCCCTCCACCATCCGCCCATGTCTCGCTGTCGAACCCCCATCTACCTGTTGATGTCCACGCCCGTTCAAAACCTCCTCCCAGCCCCGTTCCAGCCGAGCCCTTCCAATCTTATTGTCCCGCAGTCGATCCTCCTCATCTCCTTCACCAACCCAACCTCCTCCCCTTCTAAAACCTCCCACTGCCGCCTACCCTACTATTATCCCATCTGTGAGCCTCCACTGCAAACCAACCACCCCTACCCTGCTTTGCACCTTTTCTATTCCCCACCCGAGCCCCACAAACTGCTGCCCAGCCACCTACCAGTCCACTACCAACTCCCACGCCCTCACTCATCCTCATTCCAGCCCACCCGAGCCCCGCAAAGTACAACCAGTCACCTGCAGTCCTGAAGAGGTCATCTGCGTTGGATTCCCGCCTTCCCCACTCCGCCACCACTTGCATGCGTAAGTCATTAGTTTGGAGTTTGTTTGTTTTTATTATTATTGTGTGCTCGAACTATGCTTTGTTGGATGTAAAATCATATGCTTTTATTATTGCGAAATCATGGGATTTGCAGGATCAGTTCGATGCGCGCTTAAAATTGTTATGCAACTCAATTACTTGTGAACTAATATTTGCTTTTCCGACTCGATTATCACGTGAACGATTGTGCTCAAATTGTGCTCTATTTTACATAATTATTTACTGTGAAATTGCATTCGGACTAACTCATTTGCATTTGCATTGAAATCGCATAATATTGGATCACGTGCATACTTTCATGTCCTTTTAGAGTTGATCGTAATTTCATTCACGTGTGTCATGTGTTCGCTTGCATTGCACTTAGGGTTAGGGCTTCAGTATTCCGCCGCCTATAGATTTGTCATGCGTCAAATGATATCAGAGGGAGGTTCGTGCACTTTATCGATACGCAGTCACTGAGTCTATAGGTAGTATCAGATGGGGATCGCGACAATTATTCTGAGTCGCAGCACACTTTTTCTAGATATCGTGACGACCCTTCGTCACGATATGCTAGAGAATATCACCATGATGATAAATCCTCACGTTATCATCATTACACCTCTCCACGACTTTATGATGGTAGGGTTGAGTACCGTTCAAGTCATCATCGTTATACTTCTCCACTATTTGAGAAACCGGAGTCTGTATATGCTCAACCCCATAGAGCTCCACCGGAGAGGTCCTCATACTATTCTGATGACCAACCTCACTCACCGCCACACATTCATAGGGATCACGTCTTCCCTCGGACACGATGTGAGTCTATTAGGGACGACCATTTATATGACTATCAGGAGCCCTATAGAGGTTACCATCATGCGGATTACTTCAGACGTATGGATCACCCTAGTGTTCCACAAATAGAGATACCTGAGGCCGAATTTCAGCGATTAGTTCTTGATCAATTTGATCGCTTGGATGCTCATTTTGATCACATGAGGTCTGTCTTAAGAAGAATCAATAGGAGAAAGCCTAGGGAATTAGGTCAAGCCACCGATGTGTCTAGTAACACTCTCACTGACATGAGAGACCTGACACCTGATTTGATACTTCTCATTTTGGTGAGACTCAGTGCCCATGAGATCTTAAAGTTGAGTCTGATCATGACCTTATGATACAGGCGGAGAGTGATATTAGTATGACTGGTGAGGGTGGTCGTGAAAGAGAGGAAGAGCGGCCCAGTGACACTCTGATGGAATATCCATCATCCGCACCTCACTTAGACTTAGTGTCCCCTTCGGCTAGAGATCCAGTTCTCGACGCTATACTGATTGACCCACACTTGAGTAGGGGACTCGTCCCACTATTCCCTTAGCATTTTCTCGAGCCGCATAACGACCGAGATCCGATAGCCTAGTGTCGATCTCTTAGTGGCTGTCTCGCCTGTTTTTGGGAACACAACCCCTTTCGACAATACTCATCTGGAGGATCATGACTGTATTGATGGATGCTTTGATGAAACCCCTTACAAACCCCCTGATGAGCCACCACTCCCTTGTGAGGGTCAAGGAGCTAGCATTGACTTTGTTGTGGGTGTCCTACTTGGTCTCATGGGAACTATCATTACTGGTGTTTCCCTCTTAGAGGACCATCCTTCCATTGTTGATCTCTTCGGGATTAAGTCCTCAAAAGGTTCCTCTGATGGGCCTCCCTTCCCAAGAAGCATTCACGCTAGTGTGAATGGTTTGTGTCTTCACACTAGTGATCATCGCGTTCGTGATGACTTCTCGTGTACACTTCCTGGTGAGCCACCTGACGTGATTTATCATTTGATACGTCCCCATCACGCCCGTGGGTCGCGCTCTTTTGTCACCATCTATGAAGTTTCTTCAGGTGATGGTGTCATTCACGCCGAATTTTTCTATCATCCACCCGGTGAGCCTCATGATGATGTGCATCCCTTAGAATACATTAGGCATATCATGATTTCACAGCTCACTGTCGATGTCACAGTCAGCCAGTTGGGTGGTCCCCGCACACTCGATGAATATTTCTACACCCTGCCCAAAGAACCTCCTGATAAACCATTCATATCCAGGAATCTTCGCCGCATTGAGCCTTTTGTTTGTCAGTGTGTCGTGATTGTTGTGTTTCTCATGCATCATTTAAATGAGTATGTCGACTTTTTACTTCTCCGTTTGCATGATCATTCATGTATTGTGCTTGACTCTTCTACGTTGCATGACTCATGTCTATTGCATGTTTTGCATCATTTGTTTGAACTAAATGAATTTGTCCGATGTGAAATTGCAATAAATGATTATTATAAAATTCAAGCAGTTCGGCACATGTGGGATCGGATTTTTGAAATTGGGGAGCACAATTTGCATATGATTTGAGACATGGAACGGCAAGAAACTTAAGTGTTCACCGAACGTGCCCCTATACAGTCATACGATGGATCGGTACGCATGCATATGATGTTGACATCCCTCAAATTATGGGGATAAATCGAGTATTCAGTGTAGAAAACTTGATCATTTACTATGAGGAGCGTGTGTATGTGGATCATTTCACCACTTCCATGACTGAGCCACAACATCCCTCACTTACGTCAACTCCACCCCAGCTTCAGCCAGATTCTTCCCATCCTATACCTGACGAGTTCCGCCTTAGGGGTCATCTCGCACCGCCGACAGTCCTACCACATCAGCTTTCAAACGGAGATACATTATATTCAGAGCCACCAGCTACCGCGGGAGACTTACTTCAGCATGTGTATGCATATGACTTCACCATCATGGGCGGGCGAGATACACTGCGATGTCTTATCTATTGGAGCTGCTACCCATGTCCAAACGCTATTTGGATTTCCCTAGAGGAGCTTGCACGGCTTATCCACAGGCTACGTCGAGAGCATGTTCATCGTCACTCACCGGAGATGAGTGATTTCACGTCGGGGGGATTGATGGAGATCGTCGTGATCCGCTTCCCGTTCGGGCGATCCGAGTCCACGATTGCGCCCAGACGGTTGTTCCGAGTCGTTTTGATATATTATTTTGTGTATTTTGAGTTGTACTTGACACCCGATCGGATCGAACGATATGAGTCGTCTGATTCGGGTGCTCTAATTTAGTTATGAGTATATATAGGTGCATGTGCTAGTTAGTGCGGGATAGAAGAGTGTTTTGCAGGTTGCAAACCGTCAGTCCCCATTTCTGTGGTGCGATGCCGGAAGAACCCTCCTTTGGTGCAACTCCAAGGTGAATACTCCTCCCGCCTCTCCTCCTGCTAGCCCACCGCCCCTCCTTAGTCGTAAGCCACCCTCTTCTCCCATGCGTCCCTCTCTCCCCATCGTTCTTCCCTCCACCACCAGCCCAGGTCTCGTTGTCGACCCCCCATCTACCTGTTGTTGTCCACGCGTCCAGAACCTCCTCTCAGCCATGTTCTCCTACAACCGAGCCCTTCCAGTCTTGCTGTACCACAGCCCATCTTCCTCATCTCCTTCCCCAACCCTACATCCTCCCAATCTAAAATCTCCCATTGCCGCCTGCCCTACTATTATCCCATCTGTGAGCCTCTACTGCAAACCAGCCACCCCTACCCTGCTCTGCACCTTTTCCATTCCCCACCCGAGCCCCACAAATTGCTGCACAGGCACTAACCAGTCCACTACCAACTCCCACACCCTCCCTCATCCTCATTCCAGCCCACCCGAGCCCCACAAAGTGTTGCCAAGTCACCTGCAGTCCTGAAGAGGTCATCTATCGTTGAATTCCCGCCTTCCCCACTCCGCCGCCACTTGCATGCGTAAGTCATTAGTTTGGAGTTTGTTTGCAGGATCGGTTCGATGCGCGCTTAAAATTGTTATGCAACTCAATTACTTGTGAACTAATATTTGCTTTTCCGACTAGATTATCACGTGAACGATTGTGCTCAAACTGTGCTCTATTTTACAAAATTATTTACTGCGAAATTGCATTCGAACTAACTCATTTGCATTTGCATTGAAATCGCCTAATATTGGATCACGTGCAATATGCATACTTTCACGTCATTTTAGAGTTGATCGTAATTTCATTTGCATGTGTCGTGTTCGCTTGCATTGCACTTAGGGTTAGGGCTTCGGTATTCCGCCTCCTAGAGATTTGTCATGTGTCAGAAAGCCTTACTGCCCTCTAAAACATCTTGGACAATCCACAAGGAGTTTTGAATACCCCTCCCCCTCCAATAGTTCCTTGTTTACACTAAGAACTATTAAATTATAAATAAATCAAGGCAATTAACCGGTCAATTATTGTGATGAATTATTATTTGGAGCTCCATGTGTTTGATAAGCCCATTTATTGTCAATAAAAAACTCTACATATATCTAGGTACCAAAGAGAACTTTAAGAACCTAAAATTCCTTTGGTTTAGGTACGTTAGATGTGAATGAATTGTTTCCTAATACTTCATATGAACCTAAACATCCCTTTAAATTTCAGGACCAAATACCTTTCATAAAGTATAATGAATAATATAATCATTTTCTGTTATGGGCCTACTTGGAAGTTGTTGGAGTCGCCGGAGTTGGAGATGACAGTGGCGGAGATACAACGGAGTCTTGACCGCGACTGCCTAAGCGGGGCGTGCTCAAGAAAGAGAGCTTCCAAGATCTCCTTTAGGGTTTGGGAAAATATAGTTTCTTCATTGATAGCTTGATACAAGATTTCAATGGTCAATATATAGTACCCCCAATAGCATGACTGTAATATAACACAATACATAAAATACTAAAAGACCTATAATACTCTAGCTATGACTCGACTCGGATTCGACTCATTATACTAATAATAAAAGATAACATCTCCTCTGCACTTGAAATCGAGCTTGCCCTCAAGCTTGAAATCCACATGGCGACCGAATCATCTGGCTCCTTGATTTCGCGCCAAAACAACTCCCGATATCGGGTCGCGACGGCTGGGGCATCGGCGAGAAGCTGCGGCGCCGACGAAAAGGTTGGTGGTGGAAGGACTAGTTCCGGCGGGGCTGGCGGAGCTGTGGCGGGCAACAATGGTAAGATGGTCGGAGGGGCCAGGGCCAGCGGCAGGAATGGATCCGGCGGAGTGGCGGTGAGCAGAAGTAGCAAGACTGTCGGAGGCACGACGGCCAGCATCAAGAACGGGTCCGTCGGGGTCGGCGGAGCGGGGGCCGGCAGTAGAAGCGGCGATGTGGTCGAAGGTTCTGCGGGTGGCGGCGGAAGCGATGACTGCGCCTTGGCGACCCGGAGTTGTTTGTTATAGAGTTCCTCAAACGGCATTAGAAGCTCAATGATGTGTGTGACAAGAGCTTGGAAGTTAATGATATCTTCCATATTGGAAATAAAAATGAGCTTTGCGATAGAAATGAGTAAGTAATCAAATAATTGATTAATTAATTTAAAATGAAACTTGGAAGGCAGCCGAATGATAGAAGGTAAGCACAGGGCTCAAGGAGAAGGGAAATCGGGGAAACGGGTTGTGCCGGGCTCGAATCGCAAAATGGGCGGCTCGAGACAGCAGGTGGTGCGATCGGAGAGGAGGACAGCAGGCGAAGCGATGTCGAGGCTCCGGGATTCTCTCAACGTGTGCAGTAGTGTCAACGAAGAGGACCCAGTCGATCGCGCCTCTTCTGCTAGGTGGCGATGTCGGCGGGTACGGAAGGGTGATGGTTGGCTTCGAAGACTGTAGTCCGTGAAGGCGGCTCTGGTCGCAGGGCTTCATCAATAATGTCGCAAGAGGGCCGTATACGTCATCTTCCTGTTAACGGGGGCATCTCTGTTTGACGAAAAAAAAGTAGCGATGACGTTGACGGTTGGTTTGGCCGGATCGAATGGAGGAAACATCAGTTGAGACTTCGCAAGGAAGATGACGAAGCTTTGAGGAGTCTTCGACAGAGGAATGGCGTCCTTGGAAGAGGACCGGGAGCTCTGATACCAATTTGTTATGGGCCTACTCGGAGGTTGTCGGAGGAGTGGTCGGAGGTGGAAATGACGGTGGTGGAGATACTACGTAGCCTTGACCACGGCTGCCAAAGCGGGGCGTGATCAAGAGAGAGCTTCCAAGATCTCCTTTAGGGTTTGGGAAAATAGACTTTCTTCATTGATAACTTGATACAAGACTCCAAGAGTCAATATATAGGACCCCCAATGACATGACCATAATTATAACGAAATACATACAATACTAAAAGACCTATAATACTTTAACTACGACTCGACTTGGACTCGACTCATTATATTAATAACTCATTATACTACTAATAATAAATCCATAATATTTTCCTCCACCTAACTTGATATCTAACGGTTTATAAGGTCTTTCAAATTTCTAAAACAAAACAGTATCATCTTATCACTCTTGCACTTAAAATTTTTTTAAATATTTCATGTCGATTTTAAATTATTAATTATCACAGTAAAGAATTAATAAATCTAAAGATTATTTCAAAGTTCAGTGTTTTTCAAATACGCTTATAAAGTATGTTGGGTGTGAATGTTCTTATTTATGAAGAAAGTAGTTATCCATTGAATGTGAATATAGAAAATAACTCAGTTTTATGATGAAATTATGATGGGAATCAACAAGACGGTGGAGGGCAAGTTTAGGATCAGTTCGGAACTGATTTGTCAGCTTCCATATTTGGTGTCGCCTGATGGATGATTCGAGTCCGCGGTTGCATTTGGATAGAAATTTTGATACTTTTCACATATTTCTTTTATTTGTGTTTTTTTAGGGAGATCGGGCAACCATTGTATACGATCAAACATAGGCATCCATGATGATTGCCTTAAGTTCATGCTTTATTATAAATAAGAGGGTAGGGAAAGTCATCATGATCATTGCAGATTTTGGAGAAGACTATTCCCAGAATCTGGCGATATCTCGTGGTGCCGACTCCACGAAACCCCAAGGTGTCGATCCCTTGGTAAGTTACCTTTGTTCTCATTGTTCCCAAGTGTTGGTTGCCACCTTCCCATCTCCCACAGCCCAACCGCAGCCACCACACTCTAAGGCTCCGTTTGGCGCGGCGTTTTTGCTCCGGTGAGTTTGGACAAAAAATGTCGTCGTCATAGAATGTATGTTTGGCATGACAGCGGTTAAGCACGCTACCATTACAGAAGCCGCATCCCCAGCCCATTACAGCATCCCACAATCCCCTTATCCCCTGATCACACCCCTCCCCTCCCGTATAACCTTAGCCAACCCTCCATACAGTCTTCGCCCCTCTTTCCCCACCATATCCAGCACCAAACAGCACTTAACCTACTCCGTCAGTCATCCTCTGGCACTCTTAATCCCTCTAGAGAGTCTCTGCCACGTCTACGATCACCAGATCACTTCGCCCTCGTCCACGGCCCCTAATTTGTGAGTGTTTATTATTTGGTTTCATTATTCTCGCTATTGTTGTATGAACTTGTTATCTATATGATTATGGATGCCTTGTTGTGCTAGAATATTTTTTGAGACTAATCGTGACTTGGAGGATTTATTTGCTTGAGCCTTTAACTAACTACCCTCCAAACGAGGGAAAGCAAATATTGCCTACTCTTTAGAATCACTTGTTTTTCTTGCCTGGGATAACTGTGTGGGATTTATACTCCTATTATTACTTGCAATTTACTATCAGATCACTTGTTGCATGCGTACATCATTCTAGGGTTAGATAGTAATATTTTCTCTGCACTACACCTAGGGTTGCATATTTAGAGTTCATGCACCATGCCTACCATACATCAGACTGTAGTTCTTGTAACTACATACTATATTGTTCCCCTTTAGTTGAAATATATTAACAAAGAAATAATATACCTCTTTGTTCTTGTTATAGAAGCCTGATAGACGTCACAAGGAAATAAATTTCGCCAATAATTAGAATTTCTTTAAATCATTCAACATTCTCCCTCAAATTAACATGCAAATGTTATCCACAACAAGCTTGCACCCTTAGTTGTTGAACTGATTTTTGTGAAGGCCCTTGGATAGAATGTCAACTATTTGGCTAGTGGTTGGTATATAAGGCATGCATATTAATCCACAATCTAATTTCATCTTAATAAAAATGTTATCCACCTCTACAAGCTTTGTCCATTCATGAAGGGAAAATAATGAGCAACGGAGAAGGCAACTTAGTTATTAATAGATGATGAGTAGGAACCTTCAAATCTTCTAGAAGCCTTCTAATCCATAATACCACACGAATTTTATGAGTGATTGTCTGGTTGATGTGAACTCTTCCTTTGGCTACTCCTTGCTATGGCATTATGTTTGTTTACTCTTCTATGTAACCAATTACCAAGGGAAAATGTGCAGTAACCAGATGTGGATCATGTAATACTCATATTACCAACTTAATATGCCATAGAGGCTTCAATTTATAGGTGATATTTTTTTTAAAAGAGGGGTCCTTTCAAAAAGTACATTCCAGCATCTCGGAAGTCTAAACCTAGCTTCAAAGTGTACTGATACAAGGAATGAAAAGTTGGCTAATCATAATAACAACAAGGCAATATCAGGCTTGTGTGAGCGAGGTAAATTAGTATCCCGACTGATCATTAATGTTGTTCCAGATCATTTATTTCCTTAGGTTTAATCAACTGTAGCTTCAAATTAAGCTCAATTGGAGTATCAGCGGACTTGCATCCAAGCATTCATATTTCTTTTAGAAAATCATTGATATATTTGTGTTGATTGACAGAAATTCATTATTAGATCATGCAAACACTATTCTGATAAAGTGTCTTTTAACATACACAAGTCCTTATTTTTGAATTCAATTACAAGTTTTCCTTTTAAGTTATAAATTTCAACCCAATCATCTTTGGTTATGATTATATCTACATGCATGATCAGAAACGCAACTTCATCTTCGTGGAATATTTTATAGCATAGTATGGTTTGATTGGCTTTGACATAATTAATATATCTTAAGAGCTTTCTCAAACTGCTCAAACCAGAATTGTGAAGACTGCTTGAGGTAAGGATTTCTTCAACTTACATATATTGCCAATACATAATTGCGCTTCAAAAATTCAGTAGTAAGTTCATATAAACTTCCTCCAAATTTACATTTAAGAAATCATTTTTTACATCCAGTTGGTATTGTACAGCCCATATATCGTCGAGGGTGGAGCATATTCGTGCCGCGTAGGCAGAAGTCAAAGTCAAAACAAAGTCAACCAGCAGGAGTATCTGAAAACTATAGGTGAGTATGCGAGTATCTTATTCCATACTCGTCAGGTATGCGACATCGGCGACATCTCGCCAAGTGTGCAAGGTCCCCCTTTACTCGCCAGTATGCGAGATTCCTCCATAGTCGTCATAGTCGCCAGGTCGCAATAGGCAATCTCGCAGGGGCATGGTATTGTCGCCTACATACCCCCCCCCCCACACACACACACGGATTTGTCTATAAATAGACCCCCAGGGGTACCAGGAATTGCACCTCTTGGAGACCTCTTTGGCACCACTTTTGGGACTACTTCTCAGAGACAACCAGTACTCTCTCAAAACCTTAACCCCACGTCCCTCCTGCTAGCAAGATACTCATCAAGCTCAACATTTTCGGTTGTGGAGGGAAAGTTTCTCTCAAACTTCCGGGTACGTGGTGGGACCTCCCTGCTGAAGCACTCTGGGGTCTGTTTGTAGCTTCTCTCTCTCTCTCTCTCTCTCTCTCTCTCTCTTCTTAGCTCTAGCCTTCGGATCCGAGTAGCCGGACCGCGGGATAAGTAGCCTCAGGTTGCCCTATAGTCCGAACATTTGGAGTCGGAATTTTGCTGGCTATAACACTTTTGTGCAGTGAGCGTGGACTGTAGCCGGAGGAGAAAAGTCCAGTGAGATGGCGAGATGGTGGAAGTAGGCGAGCAAGGAGTCGGCAACTCGCCAGTGGAAGGCGAGTATGTGACCACGGCAGATTTCAGCGACTTCGCGCGGCGTATGGAAGATACTTTGCGAGCAGCGCTGCTTCCTCACGTGGAGGTCACGGCGACCTCGCCCCGTCGCGTGACTCCACCGGTGGAGGGTGAACCGTCCAGACGAGCTGGGAAGGAGGCGATGATGGAGGAGCCGGAGCGACTAATGCAGTCGCAGTTTTACCAGGCAAGTTCTCAGGGGATCCGGTTTCGCGAGGTGGAGAACCAGACGAGGTATCAAGATACTCGCACGTTCGGGTATCAAGATACTCGCCAACTCGTAGATCGTCGTCAGGGGGGAGTAGCCCCTTCTGTGTCGAGATCGTTTCTGCTCCAGTTTCTGAGGGGTTCAGGGACCCCCCCCCCCCCCCCCCCCCCCCCCCCCGGAGTTACTATTCAGGCAGAGACGATCTGATCCTTCATCTCCAGTAGTTCGAGGATGTTGTTTCGATCCGAAACATGACGGATGTGTTCAAGTGTCGGTTTTTCGCCATCAATTTCGAGGGGAAAGCAAGAGACTGGTTCCACCAGTTGCCAAGAAGCACTATTTACTGCTTCGAGGACCTGCACCGAGGATTGACGACTTGGTTCGCCGCCTCGAAGAAGAGGAAGAAGGAAGTGACGGGCCTTTTCCATCTGATGCAAGGGGTGCATGAGACCCTAGGGCATTACATCGATCGTTTCCAGGAAGAGGTTCTTAGCATCCCGGAGGTGGATGGCTATACTCTTCAACTGGCGTTGACGTTCGGACTGAGGGAGAGCCTCTTCAAGTTGGAGATCAGCAGGGATCCTCTGATGTCCTATGAGTAGCTGATCGAGAGGGCGAACAAGTTTGTTCATGGGGAGTCGACGAATTGCAGCTTCTTGGCTAAGCTCACGAAGCTTACAAACGAGGAGGATGAAAAGAAGGAATAGGATGAGACTCTCGAGCGGAGGAAGAAGGAAGAGCAGAGGAAGCAGGAGGCGAAGAAGCTGGAGGAAAGAAGGAGAGAAGAGCCAAGGAGGCGGGAGGAGCCTAGGAGGCATGAGGCAAGGAGTCCCTTTGTGGCCCCGGAGAATCGAGGAGATGAAAGGAGGTTCCAGGTTCCGATGAACAGACGGCCGTGGAGGCCGGCAGGAAGACCTCAGCAAGCGAGTCTGGGGAGAAGGTTTTCTCCGGAGAGGAGGAACAACTACAACCAGCCGGGAAGGTATCAGGGAGGAGGACGCCGAGAAGCGATGGCGATTGCCAGGCAGGGCAATCGGCCGCGGAGGAGGATTCCGCATAGGAGGAATAGGCCAGAGGATATTCCTCTGTACTGCTTAGCTGCACCAGGTGGAAGAGCATTTAACCATGACTTGCCCGGACTTTCTGGAGGCCATGCGGAGAGCCGGAGGAGCAGGAGGAGGAGAAGTGCAGATGCAGGTGGCTCCTGTCGAGTCAGGGGTGTTTCAAGCCCCAGTTCGAAGGAGGAATGAAGATAGGGTCGACCAAGAAGGTCGCAGAGGTGTAGGTCAGGGAGAAGGTGGAGGAGTAGGAGTTATCCACGGGGGAGCGGGGCTAGGAGCTTCCCGCAAGTGAAGTCTCCATACCACCTACAGAAAGAGTGTCGCCTCGACTTCTCAAGCCCCACCCCTGTTGGAGTAGATCACCCTCTCGGAGGAAGACATGCTAGGGAATGGGAATCCCTTCTGTGATGCCCTCGTCGTCCAAGCAGCGGTTGAAGACTTCACCGTCGACCGGATGTTGGTGGACAACCGGAGTTCGGTAAACGTCATCTTCAAGAAGACGTTCGACGGGCGGAGATGGAAGCCAGCAAGGTGATAGCGTCGGATGGTCCTCTCTTTGTCCTCTCGGGAGAGAGGAAGAAGGTGGAAGGCGAAGCGGAGTTGCTGGTAACTCTTGGCGGGACTTCAATCTGGTGCAGGTTCGTCATCGTCGACGCGCCGAGTTGTTACAGCGCCATCTTCGGAAGGCCGCTCATCAACTTTTTCAAGGTTGTCCCGTCATCGTACCATCGGTGCTTGAAGTACTGCCAGGGAGACATCCAAGTGAGGATCATGAGTGATCCAAGAGCCGCTCGAGAGTGCTACCTGAATGCGGTGAGCACTATCAGCTGGATGGAGGAGGCGAAAGAGGCGGACCGAGTGATAGAAGGAATGGCTAGGATGGAGGTTGCGGAAGGAGTAGAGGAGGTAGAAGTGATGACAAAGGGAGGACTGCCCGAGATGCTGAAGATCAGCGGAGCACTGAAGGCCGAGGGGAAGGTAAAGATGGTGGCATGTCTGGAAGAGAATGTGGAAATCTTCGCCTAGAGCGCGGCAGAGATGCCCGGGGTTGACGCTGATGTAGCGTTCCACCGCCTCAATCTAGACCCGGAGGTCAAGCCCATCCGGCAGAAGAAGAGGGCAATCGCCACTGCGTTGGCCAAGCCCATTAGGGAGGAGGTGAGGAAACTGCTTGAGGCAGGCTTTGTGTCGGAGATCCAGTATCCAGGTTGGGTGTCCAATGTTGTAATGGTAAAGAAGGTTAGAGAATGTGTGTTGATTTTTCCGTGTTGAATAAAGCTTGCCCGAAGGATTGTTATCTCTTGCCTCGAATCAACACGCTGGTTGATTCAGCCGTCGGTTTTCCTGTGATGAGTTTGTTTGATGTATTTTTAGGATACCACCAGATTCGGATGCATCCCCCTGATCGCCGTGATGTCTCCTTCATCACGAACGATGGTTGTTATAGCTATAAGATGATGTCGTTCGAATTGAAGAACGCGGGAGCTACCTACCAGCGGAGTTCGACATTTCCTTCTCAGTGAGTTCAACATTTCTTTCTCACCAAGAGTGGCTATCAAGGAGCAGGCAGTGGCGGATTTTCTAGCAGACTTCTCGGTGGAGGCTGATGAAGGCGAAGGGATACGTTGTATTAAATACAATAAATCAATTTGTATACGAGTACCGGGTACGATATGTATCCGGTACGGCGGTACGCCAAAATTTAAAAAAAATGATACGGGTGCGGCGGGATACGTTGTATTAAATATAATAAATCAATTTGCATATTCTCACAAATGTAATTAAAAATCCTCAAAATAATAAAGCATCAAGCATAATTGCATAAATCACCAAGTGAAGTACAAATTCATAGTTAATGCAATATAATATGAAATTCTCAAACAAAAAATATTCATAATCATTTCAAATTTAAGGATGTTTATCAGCCATTTTCTTCCTTTTTTCCTCATTATTGGAGATTAACGCATCTTCAACTTCTGGTTCGTCTAAAGACAACTTAGCAAAATATTAAACATAGAAAAATTCATGTTAAACAAGTAGAAACAGTACCAATCTGAAACATTTAATCTTTAAATATATAGTAAAAAAACAAAATGATAAAATTAAATCAAATTATTTATAGTTTAAATGAAAAAAGATACTTAAATCTGAAGTACATTTTGTTACTATAATAAATAAGCATCGCTAGTTGCATTTCTGAGTAATTTTTTTTCTAAAAGACACGCATGAGTCTTTTGTTTACTTCAGAAAATGCACTCTTATTACAATATGCAGAACAATCTACCAAGTCCAAGTGTATCTACAGACTAGAATACAGGTGTATCCGTGAGTATCGGGTACATACCAATATCGGATACGTATCTGGTACGGGTACGTGACCCTCAAGGAAGTATCGGTGCTTCATAGGCGAAGGCGAGTCAGACTTGGTTTCCTGAAAGATGTTCGTGGACGGAGCTTCTGGCAAAAGCTTCGTAGGAGTGGGAATAGTTATGGTGAGCCCGCATGGAACAAGGATCGAACATGCCGTTGAGATCCTCTTCCCCATCACGAATAATCAAGCCG
This sequence comes from Dactylorhiza incarnata, assembly GCA_033032865.1. Taxonomy (NCBI): domain Eukaryota; kingdom Viridiplantae; phylum Streptophyta; class Magnoliopsida; order Asparagales; family Orchidaceae; genus Dactylorhiza; species Dactylorhiza incarnata. The sequence goes on along the minus strand of JAWHQI010000307.1, from coordinate 2,581,879 downwards.
AGTATGAAGCAATAGTGGCAGGGTTGCGCCTAGCCAAGGAGTTGGGGATCCAGGATATCACAGCCTTCACCGATTCAATGGTGGTCGCATTGCAGATCCGCAGGGAGTTTGAAGTCAAATACGCTATCCTGCAGCGGTATCTGGTGAAAGTAAAAGGGTTGATAGGAGGCTTCCAATCCTTCTTTGTCCAGCATGTGCTCAGAGAAGAGAACTCAGCAACAGATCGTCGAGCGAAGTATGGCCCGAGGGCCGAAGGCACGATCGCAGAGTTGTTGTGACCGTCCATCGAAGAGGGGGAGATAATGGAGATCGAGCAACGAGCTTCTTGGTTGGATCCGTTCGTAGCATTTCTAGCTACCAGCCAGCTCCCAGCTGAGGTTGAAGAAAAGAGGAAGTTTCGGTACAAGGCAGCTTACTATCTACTGTATGGAGGAGAGCTATATCGCAAGACCATCTCAGACCCATTGGCCAGATGTGTATCAGAGGCTAATGTTCCTCGAGTGTTGGAAGAGATCCATCCGGGGAGTGTGGAAGTCATTCGGGGACACTCACTCTGGAGTAGAGAATCCTGAAGCAAGGCTACATCTGGCCAACCATTCGAATGGATGCCAAAGCTTTCTCGAAAAAGTGCCAGAAGTGTCAGCTTTTCGCTCCTCTTCAGTTGCAGCCGGCCCAGCAGCTTCGTTCGATCACAACACCTTGTCTATTCGTCATTTGGAGGATGGATTTGATCGGCCCTTTCCCCCAAGCCAGTGGGCAAAGGAAGTTTATTCTCGTAATGATCGACTATTTCTCAAAGTGGATCGAGGCTAAGGCGCTAGGAAAGACCACATCTCAAATCGTGAAAAACTTCATGTGGGGACAGATCGCTTGCCGCTTTGGGATACCTCTTGCCATAGTCACCGACAACGGGCCGCAGTTTGTCAACTTGGAGCTAGTTGATTTCTGCAAACAGTTAAGGACAAATCTTCGGTTTGCTTTTGTGCACTATCCTCGGAGCAATGGGCAAGTAGAAGTTACAAACAAGCTGGTCATCAACCTCTTGAAAAGTCAAGAACCTAAAGGGAAACTGGGCAGAGCAGCTCCCTTCTGTCTTATGGGTCTTGAGAACCACTCCTAATTCAGTCACGAGGGAGACACCTTTTAAGTTGCACACGGGTCTGAGACTCTCATCCAAGTGGAGATTGATGTCCGGAGCCTGAGAGTAATTGCGGCGAAAGAAGGTGATGAGGAGTTGCGTCTTGAGAATGAAGAAGCGCAAAGTCTATCTCTTGATTACATAGAAGAGCTTCGAGACCATGGCAAAGCATTTCGATAAGCATGTCCGCATCAGGCAGTTCCTGGCAGGGGACATCGTTTTGAAGAAGTTTGATGCCGCAGGAAGATCGGCCGCCATCGGGATGCTCAACCCGAATTGGGAGTGTCCATTCATCGTACAAGAGGCACTCGAGAATGGAGGGTACCGCCTGCAAAATCATGACGGGGAACCACTCGGCAACACATGGAGCGGTGATGACCTAAAGAGGTTCTACCCCTAGAAAGGGATGGGCATGTTTACTTTTGTAGATACTTGTAAATGAAAATTTGCTTGCTTGTACCCTGGAGTATGGGGATTTGTGTTCTTCATGAGAATATCCCAAGCGTATAGACGTAGGTAAAATCAACCTCCACGATCAAGTTGGAAAACGAGTCTCCGACTTAACTCTCATAAAACTCAGGGCAGATGATGGGACAGTGTGTCGGGTTTTTAAATGCTAAATCCTAATTTCAAGTCTCTGCATTGACGGACGAGATCAGCTCCCCCCTTGCACGTTGGTCGACGATCCCCCGAGCACACCTCTCATCCGGCTGTAGATGTTATTAGGAGAAAGTCTGGAGCCGACCTCCCATCCCGACGAAGAGAAGGTCTATTTTCCTCACCCTGAGAAGTGGGGGGTTTTGTTTCTTTTTCAAAAAGAATGTCTCAAGCATGTGCACGAAGGCGAAGCCGACCTCCACTATCGAGTTGGGAAACGAGCCTCCGACTTAACCCTCATAAAACTCAGAGCGGATGATGGGATGGTGTGTTGGGGTTTTAAATGCTAACTCCTAAGTCCAAGCCTCTGCATTGACGGTCGAGATCAACTCCCCTATTCCACGTTGGCCAATGATCCCCCGAGCACACCTCTTATCCGACTGTAGATGTTATCAGGGGAGAGTCTGGAGCCAACCTCCCAACTCGACGAAGAGAAGATCATTTTCCCATGAGGAAATATCCTTCGTCATCAAAGACGTCATCGACCTCGAAAGGGCTTGAAGCTCGTAGCAGGATCAAAAATCTTCTTAAGTTCATGTTTAACGTCATTTCTTTTAGTCATGAGACTTGGTGCGGATAACTCTCTTTGATTATCAAGTGACAGAGCAAATAACCTCTTCGAATGGAGTATACAAGCAGTAGGATGACGGCCTCGAGTGTGTGCGTCATGCGGGATCCCCCGAGAACCTTTCCCTCCCCAGGTATTCTTCAGCTTCATGACAAGGGCTAAGGACAGCGCCTCGTGTGCTGAGAATCCTAGTAAGTCCATACCTCTACAAAGTCGGCCGAGATCTGCTCTACACTTGTACGTTGGCCTAGTAAACCCCCCGAGTGTCATTTCCCTCCCCCAATACCTGCGTCTTCGCAGCAAGGCAAGTATACGAGAATTCGCAGAGGAAGGTGAAGCTGATCTCCACGAATGGGTTGGGAAACGAGCCTTCGACTTGACTCTAATAAAGCTTAGAGCAGATGATGGGACAATGTGTCGGATTTTTAAATGCTAATTCCCAAGTCCAAGTCTCTGCATTGACAACCGAGATCAGCTCCCCCCTTGAACGTTGGCCGACGATCCCCCGAGCACACCTCTCATCCGGCTGAAGATGTTATAAGGAGAGAGTCTGGAGCCAATCTCCCAACTCGACGAAGAGAAGATCGTTTTGCCTCGAGAAAAGATCCTCCGTCATCAATCGGAGTAGCTTCTGGAAATTCAAGCTTAACGTTACGGCCTCTATTCATGAAAGTCGGTGCGGTTAACTTTCTATGATTACCAAGTGGCAGGGCGCAAACACTCTAGTAAGAGAGTCCAGCAAGAGGAAGGACGGAGGTCTCGAGTGTGTGCGTCCAGCAGGACCCCCCGAGGGTCATTTCCCTTCCCGTGCACCTGCATCTTGCCAGAAAGGCGACTATACGAGAAGGGAGAGTGTCAATAGGCGAGTAAGCGCCTTACTCGCCCGACCAAAGCAGGCATTCAAGAATATCGCAGGACCTATAAGACTAGCGAGCACTCAAACTCGCCCGAGCCTAAGAGCCTAGAGAGCGTTCATCGCAGCCGAGCCTAAGATCCTAGAGAGCATTCATCGCAGCCGAGCCTAAGAGCCTAGCGAGTATCAACTAGCGCGAGTAAGAGAGAAACATAATCAAAAAATTCTATATCACTTTCATTCGTTCACTGGCAAGTACATTACAATTAAAAATGATGTGACACATCACCCTGTATAATGTAAAAAACAAATGTTGTACAAGTTCTAAACAGGTTTTTAAAAATGTTTGGCGACCAAGCAGCTCTCCGGAGCGACTAACCTTCATCCTCGTCGTCGTCTTCATCTTCAACATCCTCCTCCGACCCCGAAGATTCCAGAGAGTCAGCCACCTCAGCGAGAAGCACGGGGATGGGGACCATCGTCGTCAGGTCCTCGGTTACCGCCACGAGTAGACCGTCGAACTTGAGCTTGCTGAGGAGCAGATCCTCGGTGGCTTTGGCAATCTCGTGCCGCACTGAGAACATCTCCAGAGGGGCCATCCGCACATTCTTGCCCACCGAGGAGGGACCTGCCTCGGATTTCTCGTCGTCCGGTGGACGAGTTCTAGCGAGCGCAGCAGCGTCCTCAACAACCTGCTGGTGATGAGGGAAGCGTTAAGTGCCTCTCATCAAGGAGGTGAAGGGTTCGAGACCCGGCCTCAACAACCTGCCGCGCCGAGAACACGTGCGGTGATGGGTTGGGGTGTGCGGGCGACGGCCCCGTTATGTGGCTCGACCGGGGTTCAAAACCTGAATGAGCGGCCCATAACATCTGGTTGGCGAGGTATGAAGGTGTGGCCTCTTGCAACATTGTCGCATCACCGCGACTATAGAGAGCAAAGGCGACGTCGAAAGCTTCGTCATCGTCTTCCCAATCCTCTGACCATAGGGACAAGTTCGAGCTGAGGTGAACCTCGTGATCGCCCTCAGCCCAGGTAACCAGCGGGCGATCGAAGCGATCTAACCTGCTCGCCCCTTGGACAAAATTAGGGTGCGAGGAAGGAGACCCGGAGTCCTCGTCGCATTCACTCTTCCGCGCGAGCTCCTTCTTTCGCTTCTTCACCTGAATGTCATCCGTCTTCCGCTTTTTAGCGGATGGCTCTCCCCGCTCGGGCACTGAGTGAGGCGCACCGAGGTCCTCCCCCCATCAAATCATCGGGGGTCGGCGACACCTCGCGGTGGCGAGATCCCATGCTCGGCGGAGGAGTGACCTCTTTTGCCACCGGAAGAGGCTCCAGTGGAGCCGTGCGAGTTGCTGCAAAAGGCGATAAGTCATTGTTAGTCGCCAGACATATAGTGCGAGTATGGTAGGCTGGTAGCAGCTCGCTCAAAGATTACCTTCCCCAGGAAAGATGTACTCCAGTTCGTCAACTCGTCGCCGCCAGTAGCCGACATCGAACTTTTGCCCCTTGAAGGCCTTCCACAACTCCTCTAGCGTTCCTTGCAAGATAGGAGCGACAAAGAGGGCCTTTGGCGGCTGCTGAGGGCGGAGAGGTATTAATCCAAAGTCACCCTGGATGACTATGAAGCGCTCGCTCTAGCGATGAGCTTTATTCATAGTCCCCGCAATAGTGCAGGTATGGATGCAGAAATAGATAACGCCCTCCTTCGTCGCCCCCAAGCTGAAGATTTTCCTGAAGACGGACAAGTCGAACGTGATCTTCTCTGCTCGCAAGAAGCAGAGATACCCAACAATGATCGCTACACCGTTGGGGTTGATCTGCGTCGGTACTAGGCCGTAGTACCGGAGGATCTGGCAAAAACTCCGACCATAGAGGAAGTCACAGGCCGACTTCAAAGTGGCGTATGGGAAGCACAAGCTTGTCCACGAGGAATGTGTTAATTCGCTCGCTCACACGAGGCAATCTAGCTGCGAAATTATCAGCGAGGAAACGATCCTTAATGTCCTCCTTATCATCGCTAGTAGAGATAGGCATCTTGAACGTCGCCGAAGCAAAGAGCTCCGCGTAGTTCTGTCGGCGAGCAGCAACATCTTCAGCAGATACCATCTTGTAGGCGAGAAGCGACGTGCGAGTATTGGATTGCGAGAAGAATGAGGGGATCGGAAGCTCGCAAGGGATGGCAGAAGCGCTGGAAAATACCGTCATTCCTACCCCCCCCCCCCCCCCCCGGCTAGTTATAGAGAAAAGGAAGGGGGCGGCTAGCGATAGCCGCCCGTTAGCTCGAATCTCGCAAACTCACAAACCTGCAAAAAACAATAACTCACCAAATCTAATATCCAACAACACACATACTCGCAGACATTAACACCCAGCACCATACATCATCGCAGATCGCAAGGAGCAAAAAATAATAAACAACGGAGAAAATTAATACTAGCAAATTGAATTAGCAAATCAATCAAATGAATGTTTACAAGTCGCCTAAGGCGATTTCAGGGCAGGATGAAGAAAAAATGAAGGAAAAGGTCTAGGGCAACTGGAGATTCCCGCGCCTGTCGGAGGTTTGAGCACGTCGTCCAGCAAATCCTAGATCGCGCGCATAGCGGAAATGCTCGTTCGCGGGAGCCAGGTGCTCCTCGCCTTGCCGGATTTGGTTTTCCATCCTCGCCAGCGTGCGACAGAGCCCATGCACGTCCTCATCCAGCGGAGCTTGTCTTGTTGCAGGTTCTGCCGATGTTCCATCATCGCGACGCGTTGTTCCAGCTCGTTGATCGCGTAGAATCGGGATTCCGCGCCGACCAGCCGAACTCTTCCGTCCTCGCAACTCGCACCTCCAGCGTGGCAAGTCTGCGATTAGGCTCGCATATCGCCAGTTGATCGAACTTCGCCTCGAGGTCAAGATAGGCCGATGCGACCTTCTCTTGATACTCGCGCGGTGGATGGCCGATGGCTTCAATCAGCGTGCCTCCCGGAGTCGAAGCGCGACCTGTCAAAGCATTCATACGGTTAGCAACAATCCAGGCAAAGAAAGGGCAAGTATCCTAGAGACAAGAGAGTACCAGAGTGCGGAGTGTGAGGCCTAGCGTCGTGCGGAGGTGGTTGTGCTCTCGGCAAGGAGACTCGCGCCGAGGAGTGCGATTCCGGTGAGGAGAGGGGATGCGTTGAGAATAAGCTTGCCGACCTATCGGCGAGCCCCCGCGGTGCCCCCTATCCGAAGGAGCGCGTTGATGATGCGAGGTTCCAGCTCGCCAGGAGGGATCGTCGACAGGAGGGACCATGTGAGCCTTCCCACGAGAATCAGATCGTCACGCACCCCCGCGCGAGGGAGGGCTAGACATGTGAGACCTCCCGCCGCGTGGTAACGGTGGGGTAGTAGCGTTCGGGTAGGCGACCATGGAAGGGCGGACGTCGTCAGAAAGAGGAGGCGGCGATGGTAGGTTTCTCTCCAGCGGTGGAGGTGTGTTGCTCGCCAGCGGAACTCGCGAGTTACCAGCAGAAGGGGCCGGTTCCTTGGGCGGCCTCGATAACGAGGAACCCACCCCAAAGTGAACTCTCCTGCTGCTCAAGTTGACCCGCATCGAGTGACCAACCCTGGAGTGTGGCGCGTCCACTGCAGAGACCGGCGTGACCGAGTGCAGAGGAGCGGCGTCCAGAGGAGTACTGCTCGGCGGGGGAGGCAAACTCGCCTCGCTTGGAGTTTCTGTCGGCAGTATTCCTGCGATAAAAGGCAGCATCATGCGAGTATGGCGGAGTTAAAACAAGGCAAGATCAGAGGAGTTTTCCAAACCTCGCGAGGTGAGATTCGGTTGAGCCTGAGCCAGGGGCTCGTTCAGATCCTCTGCAGTGTCATCCTGCAGCAAGGCATCCTCGGCAGTGTCATCCTGCTGCGAGGTGAGATCAGGTTGATCATGAGTCAGGGGCTCTTTCAGATCCTCGGCAGTACCATCCTGCTGTGAGGCGAGGCGAGAAGTCTCAGGTGTGAATTGTTCAATATCCTCGCCAAGGTCAATCTGGATCAGCAGTTCTTGAGTGGCTACAGGAATGGGGAGTTCATCGACGGGTTGCAGAACATTGTCGGCAGGTGCGGGCATTTGAGCCCCCTCCCTCGCGACCTTCTTATTGTTCTTCTTTCTCTTATGGTCGTCAGTATCGTCATCCTGGTGCGGACGCTTCATCGAGCCCAGATTCAGAATCTTCTGCAAGGCGAGCTTGTTAGTCGCGAGTTCTTCAGGCGTCGCAGGCATCTCGCTCGAGCCATCGAGACAGGCCGAGTATGTCAGTTACTCACCAAAGCCCCTCGCCGATAAAGGGTTGGATGATTTTTTCCGAGCTCTGTTATAGCTCGCAAAGAGCGAGGATTGTGTACAACTCATATATCGTCGAGGGTGGAGCTTATTCGTGCCGCGTAGGCAGAAATCAATGTCAAAGGTCAAAGCAAAGTCAACCAGCAGGAGCATCTGAAGACCATAGGCGAGTATGTGAGTATCTTATTCCATACTCGCCAGGTATGCGACATCGGCGACATCTCGCCAAGTGTGCGAGATCCCCCTTTACTCGTCAGTATGCGAGATTCTTCCATAGTTGTCATAGTCGTCAGGTCGTCATAGGCAACCTCGCAGGGGCAGGGTATTGTCGCCCACATACCCCCACCTCAAAATTTGTCTATAAATAGACCCCCAGGGGTACCAGGAATTGCACCTCTTGGAGACCTCTTTTGAGACCTCTTTGGCATCACTTTTGGGACCCCTTCTCAGAGACAGACAGTGTTCTCTCGAAATTTTTACCCCCCGTCCCTCCTACTAGCAAGATACTCATCAACATGTGCCTTCCTCGTACCAAGCTCAGCCATTTTTGGTTGAGAGGGGAAGTTTCTCTCAAACTTTTGGGTACATTGTGGGACCTCCCTGCTGAAGGCCGAAGCACCCTGGGTCTGTTTGTAGCTCTCTCTCTCTCTCTCTTCTTAGCTCTAGCCTTCGGATCCGAGTAGCCGGACCGCGAGATAAGTAGCCTCAGGCTACCATATAGTCTGAATATTTGGAGTTGGGATTTTCCTGACTTCAACAGGTATAGTGACAATTGGAGTTCAATGACAGAGAAAGAAGCATTTGGATAGAGTTTACTTTGGCAATAAGAGCAAATGTTTCCAAGTAGTTTAAACTACATTAGTGTGAAAATCCCTTATGGAAAACTCGGATACCCTAATCTACGATTCCACAACATTATTTGATCATAAATTTAGTTTAAACATGTATTACTTAGCCACAAGTTTCTTTATTACAAGAAGAAATCTCATCAGAGTAGTAAAAAAATTGATTCATTGTTCTACTGTTGTCAATTATGTTCTCGAAACTTTGTAGTGAGAGGAATAGAAGATGGCATGATAGTTAGAATCATAAACCAATTTATGAATAGATAAAAAATTGCATTAAGATTTAGGAACATGAATAACAAATTTAAGAACAACATTCCAATTAATTTTAATTTGGCATTTGTTAACTATAGATGTTATTTAAACTAACACGTGCTATTTAAATTTGTTGACACCTAAACACAAAAATGGATATCGAACATTTGGGTGCACTTATCATATGATCAAAAGCTCATAAATCAATGATCCAAAAAATTCCAAGTTAGGAAAAAAACTAGAGTGCAAAGGGATTATTACATAGAACAATTAGGAACGTCGGGTGATGGGGAATTTAGAACTTCTAAAAGTTGACCCATTTGAACCTTGTTGAATGATGGACTTGCTCACTACCTTTCCATTTGGTATTTTATCATTGATCTTCAAACACATTTACTGAGTGTATGGAATCACATAGCAAATGAGTTTCATCATCAATTTATGTGGATTTTGGTATTCTTATGGCTAGCAAAAGCTTTGGAAATTATAAGTGTCGAAGTCTCCAATAGTCCCTTCATAACATACGTCTTCTTTTCCCTAATATCACTTGTCTATGATTTTCCTCTCGACAAACATTGATAGATACCTCAGTGATAGAATCAATATGATTCTTCCTTATAAAGGCAGGATCATCAAAAGGCATGATTGATATATATCACCGTTGTGTAGTGATTGATATATTCCCACACATGCCCTCAAATTCAACTTTAAAGCCAATAAGAAATCTAAAGGCGTGATTGATATATATGTTTATATCATCGTTGTGTGGTGATTACAATCATCCATTTAGTTTTAATCATAATTGTAGAATAAAGCAAAACCTTGCTAAATCCTTTTAAGGGAATTATATTATTTTGTAAAGTTATCCTCAACTTGGACAACTTCTATAAGCTTCAACGTCAATTCACAAGTGAGATTGATTTTCAAGATTAGAATATATCAAGGTGACGTTGTCCCAAAGCTCCTTTGTGTTTCAATAACACAAACAGTTTGCACAGATGTCTTCAACCATAGAATTCACAAGTCATGTCATAATAATTGAGTTATTAATATCCCATGTGGAGAAAGTCAAATATATCTCCTCGGACTTCCTTTTATCCCTTGTGATACATCCAATCTTCCTTGTTTAATATATATTTGAACAAATAGCTACCTCGATAGCAAATTATCTCCATTGAGGCAAATAATTCTGATTTGAAATGGATGCTTCTCAGTAGAAGCAAACGATATTTGGATTTTGGTGAGGAATGTGGAAGATAGTGTAATCTACCCCTAAGTCAGACATGGTGAAACATCAATGAAAATGTAGCGAGACTGGTGGAAAGATGTTGGTGAAGAAACGATATTGGAATGGTGTATGGTTTCAATTCATCAATCAGCAGTCAAAGCACAAAATGATCCTCTTTGAAAAGGGTCAGAGGGACATCAACGCCATTTGCTCAACAACTTTGAGAAGGTTGAGGTGTAGATGGCGCGGACAAGTAAGAGACATGAGGGTAGACGATGAGTAGGGTTACATTATTGCTCTTTTTTTCTCTATTGCTCCTTTGTGTACTACAACCGCACAGAGTATTAGGCTAGTAGCTGGAGCTCAACATAGTGAATCACTGATAGAGCTTCTCCCTTGAATCACAAATATGACTCTCTCCCCTTCGTTGAGTTCTCCTCTTTGACAACTAATGATTATGCAGTAAAGGCATCACCAAAAGATATATAGAATGGTCGCGCATTTTGGAATAGTATAAAAAGTTATATAGCACGCCTCTTTGCAATACTTCTTCACACAAGCCTCCTGATTATATAGAAACCTGATAGAGTATACAACAAAAAGGGCAAGCCCGGTGCACAAAGCATCCCCGCGCAGTGAGGATCCGGGGAACGGTCCCACCACAAGGGTGAAATGTAGGTAAACCTTACCCTGCAATTTTGCAAGACAAGAAGAAAACTTCCCTCATAAATCTTATTTAATTAAATCTCTTGTGAAAATGATGAAAATAATTTAAACTTACTAATTGGTAATTGCATCCACTCAGATTATAGTTCATGTGTTTTTTATATTACAGGTAACTAGTTTGTCAAGATGACTATCAAAGGAGGACCAGATTCACTTCTAGGTTGGTTTGATACATATTACATGGTATCAAAGCCACAGTGACGTTGAAGAAATTCAATCATGTGTCGCTCCTGGCCCCTTGTATTACCTAACAGCTTTATCGCGACGACGATGTACTTGGTTTTTCAACAATGTATAAAGCGATGACTTTGTCACAGCACTCCTTCGCAATCTATGGCACTGCTTATAACACAAATGTCATCATTATTTTCACTCATTCCTTCTACCAGTTTTACGCATAATTTGTTTCCACAATTTCCAGTAGCTTCAACCAGTCATAATTTCACATTTTATAGTCACGATAGTGAGATTCAACCATGGATTTTAGAAAGTTGTGTGGAGTCAGGATCATCAAAGTCGAAGCAGACAGTTGGGGTGATTACTTTGGTGGTTGTTTCCTGAGAATTTTTTGACCAATTCTTTTTGCTTGGCTATAACTGTTTAGACTATTATCATGAATGAGTTTAGGAAGTTTGAGTAGAATAGTGGTGTGTACAAGGTGGTGCATTCTAAACTAACAAATAGGAAGTTAAGAGGTACAAAAAATTACATGTTATAGAAAATGTAGTAATGATAAATTTGAAAGACCGATGATAAGTTGGTCATCTTGTTGAGGATCCTACTTTCAAGGCTACCCAAGTGGCCAAGGATTTGCATATGTAGCTGCCAACTTGATGAACCGTATGCAGGAAAGTATGGAGAGGAGAGTTAATGATTTGATCTAGCATTGTCAATAGTGATAGTATTTTAAAAAAAAAATTGTGACTTGTATTTATGAAGTGTCTCGGACCAGGAATAGCTACTGAAATAGCTATCTATGAGAGCAAGATTCATTTCAAAAGTACTCATGGATTTCTCAAGAGTGAATAGAGAACGGAATGCAATTTCAATTATTAAGAATGTGATGTCTATGATATCTTTATTGCCAGAGGCATCTTCGATGTGTCAATTAGAGGGAACTCCTAGCAATGACGACCTTTTGGGAACTTTTGAGACCAAACTTTAGTATTATTAAGTCTTAGATTTTGAGAGATGTATCTGTTGTCGGAGGCATCTTTGATGGTGATGTGAGCTATCGGTGATGATTAGATTGGTGCTTCATCTTCAGGAGGACAATCTCAGTAGTTTGATCATGCTGGAGGAGACTGCGGTCGAAGTCATGGACTTACTAAGAGAAACAGAGTTTAAAATAATAACCAAGAGCAGAGAGATCAAGGATGAGTGTGCTATCATAGGGGGGAGAGATCATGATGGAAAAGAATTGTAAGATCAGTGAAAAGCCACATGGCAAGATATCGAATGCGTCTATAATTGATTGTCGAAGTTAACGTTGTGACAATAACAAGGAGTTATGTATCAAAATGTGATTATATAAAATTTATGCACCTTCGGAGTAGTTCCAAACCTTCGTTTGTCTCTTCCTTTATTGCATCATACACTCAGGCCGGTTACTCCCACTACTTTCCTCCGTAGACCTGGATCATGGACATAAGAGCATCCAAACACATGATAGAGGATGCATGCATATTCTCCTCCAACTATCTTTTAAAAATCATATCTACCATAACTTAAGCAGATGAATACGAATCCATTGTTAGTTAAGTGTACTGTTGATGTCTCACCTACTTTGATCATATCATTAAGCTCAATTCTTCATGTACCTAAGTTCCCTTGGAATTTTCTATCTATTAGTCGGTTGACTAAAAATTTTGCTTGTGCCACTGCCATTACCTTTACCCCTCTTCTTGTGTTGTACAAGACACTCAGGAGAAGCTACATCCCATGTAAAGGCCATTATATTGATATTGATAAAGATGTTTTTGTTTTGTTGCATGTTCACAGTTTCATGTCTTCTACTCTTCTCCAACTCCGCTATAAAGCATAACTTCTATCCCCTCTTCATTGGCACAAACACCTGCAAATATGTTCCCTTCTTTGTAAACATAAGGAATGTTGTAGTTAGTCCTAGAAATATGCTCAAAATGAGTTTATCAATCCTCAACAATCTCCGATTGAAGAAATTCCCAACTAGAATATGATGAGGATCAATGAGACGGTGGCAATGCTTGGGATGAGTACATGACTTGTGTTATGACAGGAAATGTTTCATGTGTGAAACTCCTTAAGATGGAGTTGATCCAATGTATTTAGTCCTAACATCACTTTCCATGAGAGTGTGGTTAATCACTTTAAAACTATTCAGAGGGTTTCTCATATAGGGGTTGCATTTGAAATTCTTCAATATCTAAAGGGCACCTCATGTGTAGATTAGATTTACACGAAGAATAAACATATATGTGTGGAATGATATTTCTATGTTGATTGGGTTGAATCTCCATTTGACAAAAGATCTGTCACATGCTACTGTACGTTTGTAGGTATAACATGGTTTCATGGGAAAACAAGAAACAACAGATTATTGCAAGGCCGGGACTATGGCTTAGACAACTTGTAAACTAGGCTTGCTTAAATAACTACTGAAGTAAGACAAGCTTGAGAGCCCAATGCATCTCTTGCGTGATAATTTGGCAATCATGTATATCACCTTGAATCATATTTTTCATGAGCAAACAAAACATATGAACAAACAAAAGGAAGTTTGTTCAGATGAATAACCAACTTGTGACTATCTTCATTAAACAACTTACAGGAAATCAGATCATAAGCATAAGATATAGGAAGAAGAGTTCATATATCTTGTCTCCTTCCTTGCTTTAACTTAAAGGGGGAGTGTGAGACGATGAAGACCTTTTTTTCCTGTGAGATTAGGGCTCGTGTGCTTTGGATATTAAAGCTAAGCTACTTGTGTGAACAGTTCTCGAAGGAGACTTGATAAGATGCTTCTACTGTTATCAATTCTCTTCTAGGGTCATTTGATACTTCAACAAATAATATTTTTCTATAAGGATCGTTATCTTAGAAGTTATAGAAAAATATGAAACAAGAAAAATAACCTTTTAATGTGTAGATAAATTAAATAAATGAACGAGTAAAGAAAATAACATTCAACTTACTCCAGTGCATGGGCGGTGCCAAGGGAAATCTTAACACGATTTGCCCAAGTCAATGGCTTGCTATATTCATCCAAATGGTGAAGGAGATCATGTAGAGAGCCATTCTTGTGAAATTCATAAATCAACAAATGCTGCCCATGCTCAGAACAATATCCTACCAACTCGGTCACATTTGGATGGCGTAACCACGAAATATTTGAAACCACATCCAAGAATCCTTCAGAGGATTGGCCGGGAAGGACTGAAGAGTTTATCTTCTTCACAGCCAGAACCTGGAAGAACATATAAAATCAGCATTCCTCTTTAACAAAATAGAGTGTACAGAGTATTCTTCTTTGCATTCAGTTTACAACTTTACATGAAGAAAAACTTGTGCACCTTTCCATCATTTCCGTGTGCTCGATAGACGCGTCCAATGGAGCCCTCGCCAATTAGATTGTCTGTGCTAAAGCTTCCTGTGGCAACCTGCAGGTCTGCTACTGAATAAACTGATAGTTTAATGGGAGCAACATCCACTTTCTTTGTGGAACACTTGTTAGAGAAATCATCATCATTATCAATAGAAGTTTTCCACTCCATTGGAGGAGGTTTGAGGCTAAGTGGATATCCTGACTTCATCGTTTCCATGTTAATCGATGTGGATTGATGCCTGGGTATCTTTTCTGTAACATAATTCATTGTAACATAAGTGGAGAACAAAATGAAAATTGAACACAAATGGTTTCACCTTTAGCTTCTGTTGATGGAAGAATAAAAGTGCGACCATGCCCAATCTTCTCTTCACTTGAAGAGTTTCTAGTTCTTCTCTTTACAAAGAAGAAGACCATGATTCCACCAATGACCAGAATAACTACAACGATTCCTGCAATAGCCCCGCCACCTATGCCTGAACTTTTCTTATGAGTGACAACATCTGGTGGCCTGTTTCCACCACTGGATCTATGGTGGGGGGGAGTTCGCCGGAAGGGGGGAGGTGTAATGGGTGGTGGAGGAGGTGCGGGCCCTGTGATCCATGAGTTACCATAGCTCCTACAATAAATAAAGAAAATTGAACATGGCAAACTAATTTCGCCGGTATAGAAGATGGCAAAAATATGGCTTTCTTCTCAATGAGTACTCACTGAAGATTTTTTATGTCTTTTAGCTGGTTGGGAATCCATCCGGTGAAATGGTTATTAGCAACATTTCTGAAAGGATGCGGCATAAATTGTGACATATTAAATAAATAGATTATGTAAATTTATGAAAAAAATTTTGAACTTGATACTGCTTGCTTACAGATCTTCAAAGGGGAGATTGGCGAGGACATCAATGGTACCAGTAAACTGGTTGTTTTGTAAATATCTGCAGGTTGACTAAAAGTACTTCACCAAAGTTTCGATAGAGGATATAAAATAAAGATGCATATAAAATAAAATGCATACAATCTGCCTTACAAGGTTGTTAAACTTGTTAGATTGCTAAAACTCTGTGGAAGATTGCCCGTGAAAGAATTAAATGACAGGTCCCTGACAATATGCAAGATCTATCAATCACTAGAAACAACAAACATATTGTTATTAGATATTAAAAAAAAAGAATACACACCTACGCAAAAACAAACTGACTGCTCTATTAAAAAAAGGATATTCTTTGTTTTATCTTGTGATAATATATGACAAAAATAAGAGGTTTGAAAGGAAACGAGAACTAAAAGAGAACCAAAGTTGGACCAAATACACCAACAATCAAACTTGTTTTCAACCAAAAATTTAAGCCAATGGGTGAGAGATGTAACCACTTGCATTCTTTTACCAACATAATTTCACCTATTTGATATGGGATTAAGCAAATTCTCTGTTACGACTAAGAAGGAAGAACGAGACAAGATTGCATTAATCAAGAACACGGATACAATCCGGAGTGGACTCCGGCCAAGATCAAGGAGGCTGGGTCCTCCTATGATCCCTCTCTCAAATGAGAGCCCAAAACCTAAATGATCCAAAGATGTCTTCTACTCCCAAACCACCTCCTTATATAGGGAGGGGGGGCTCACATGCTAAAAACCTAGAACAATAAGAAATACAATAATAATACGCGCGTCCGCGTAACAATCCATCCCGCCAGAAAATCGACCTTGACCCCAAAGTCGAAGTACCGCCCGCCATCTAGTAGTAATGTGCCCGCTGGTGGGCCGCCGCAGAGGTGCCCGGATCTCCGTCTGGTGGTACATCCATGAGCAGAAGGGTGTCCAAGGCAGCCACACCGATCTCGTCCAAATCATCCCCGATGAGGGCCCGGAACTCTTTGGCAGGACAATTATGATTAGGCGAGTAGGGTTGCTTGCAACGGTAGCACAGACCTTTGCTCCGCAAATCATTGTACTCTTGGTTGGAAAGACGGAGGGTGGGGATATGACGGTTGTTGCGTGGGCCCATAATGGTTGGTCGAGGAGGAGGAGGTGGCAATGGTGGAGGTTTAGACGGGGGAGGAAAATATGGTTGGTAGGGAGGGTTGAACGGAGGCGATGGGAAGGAAGGGTCCCCGGACGTTGCCATGAATTCGGCTTCCACCAGTGGGGAGAGGTTCATGGCTTGGTGGACAGTTGACGGTTGCAGGGTGCGGAGGCGGGCTCGGATGTGGGGTTGTAAGCCGTGCATGAAGTAGGCCAAGTAATGGTCGAGTGGGAGACCAGGAACATGGGTGACCAACTCGATGAACGCATCAATGTACGAGTCAATGGGGCCGGTCTGACGGAGTCCGCAAAGGCGTTCGATCATGGAGCCGGGGTAGCGGTGATCAAACCGCTGAATGATGGCCTCTGTGAGAGCTGTCCAGGTGAGTCCGGGAGAGGATTGACGGAGCCAGCGGACCCAGTGGAGGGCGGAGCCCTCCATTCCGATCAAGGCCGTGTTGACCTTCTGTGGCTCCAAGATCTGTTGTATCTCGAAGAACTGTTCGGCCCGAGCAATCCATCCCATAGGATCGGTGCCGTTGAAAGAGGGGATATCCAAGGAACGAGGGCCCGGTGAGCACACCCCGGGCAGGGGGGCTGTTGCACGGAAGAGTTCCGGGGAAGCCCCGAGGAGGGGCGGCGGATCCGCCATCGACGTTGCAGATGTGGTAGGGCGGCCGGCCAGGAGGAGTTGAGCTTAGCATCCATGCGTAACATGAGGGCCTGCAGCGACGCGATGGAACTGTCGTGGTCATCCAAGCGACGAAGAATGGCGGGATCGGTGGTTGGGTGAGAAGGTGTGGGATCTGGGTTGCCCATTAGACGGTTGGAACGGCGTGGCATGCACGCAAGTAACCGCAGGGGGCGGAGAAGGACGTCGGCTGGGGGGTGCGCTGGATCGGCAGCGGGGCGGCTATCCGGCGAAGGCGGTCGGATCTGGAGCGGGAAAGCAGGCGCGGAATCGGGAGGAGACGCGGACGTGGGATGTTGAGCGCCGACAGGAGAACGCGTGTGGAACGATCAGCGGAAGCTGGGGATCGGCTCGGCGAAGCTCGCGGGCGTGGAAGCGGATCGAGATCGGCGTCTCGCTGCGTACGCGGGAGCTGGCGCGGGCGCTGGTAGCGGAACGGCAACAGGAGCGGGCGTTGGTAGCGGAACGACAACAGGAGCGGGATAGGCTCAGGGAAGGGGCGCTGGATCTACTTCGGGCGGCGGAAACCGCGGCCGGAAGGCGGCAGGTCGGACCACTTGTTACGATTAAGAAGGAAGAACGAGACAAGATTGCATTAATCAAGAACACGGATACAATCCGGAGTGGACTCCGGCCAAGATCAAGGAGGCTGGGTTCTCCTATGATCCCTCTCTCAAATGAGAGCTCAAAACCTAAATGATCCAAAGATGTCTTCTACTCCCAAACCACCTCCTTATATAGGGAGGGGGGCTCACATGCTAAAAACCTAGAACAATAAGAAATACAATAATAATACGCGCGTCCGCGTAACATTCTCCTATGTGTTTTAACAATTTGCATAAGAGCTCTTCACAACGGCGATCATTTTCCCTCAAACTGAAGCTTATCAAAGTCTTCAAGATATATGCATCAAGAGTTCACTGATCAATGTAGCATCATCATGAGATTGCTCTTGAACTTTGCTCAATAATGGTTCAAAGCGTCAAAACCATGGGAGACACAAATAGTATGAATGTACTCCATCCCAGCCAAACAATAGGTGCTCGACCCTAATACTAATTTGTTCGGGAGTATGAACCAAAGGGAGATTGAAGTTGTGCCAGATACGTCATGATCAACCTTGTTTCAACCCAAAAGCTTAAACATACGGGCAAGGGTCAACCACTTTGATCCAATCACTTTTGTCGAGTAGCCCTATCGAGCACCAATCATCCAACTACTACAAATGTCATTTAAAATAATCTCTCATGTCATTTTAACATGATTACTACTTTTTTATAAATTTGGCAAGAGTTGATGTACCCATTTGCTACCCATGAAAAATCGTCACGCTAAAAAAAAACAAAGGGATGTGTGTTGGGTTCGGGTTCCCTCCTAGGTGGATAAAACCCGCGGCGACAGACGGCGAGAGGTCCGTAATGGGGTGGATCGAGCCATGAAGGAATCTTGGCGCGATCATGCATAAGATGAAAGAGATCGAATGGTTTCATCGATGAACGGCTCATATCTATGTTATTATATACTATTATTATTATCATATATAATAATAATATATATAATATATAAAAAAAGGAAAAGAATAAATATAATCCTAATCTACCTCACTTGTAGCCCACGTGAACAGCCATATAAATAAATGAAAACCTAATAATTTGTAGCAGCCCGTACTTTGGCGTGAGAAGTTTGAAGCCGCCTTCGGTCTTCTTCTTCTCCAAGCAGCCGCATACAAAGTTCTCTCACTCTCCTCCCGTGTCTCCTCTCTTTCTCTCGTCCGGGGCGGGATTTCTCGCCAGCGATCTTGGAGCACGGCGGCAGGACGGAAGAGCAACGGTTGTTGGAAGCCTTGAGGCCATTTGGAGTCCGGTGTGAGTTTTGAACGCGGCGATTGCCACGAGGGCAGAGGCGCCAAGGACTCCTTTTGTGGGGGCTGAACCGGGAGGCATTGCGAAGGTCGTGCTTGTGCAGCGGGGCTGCGGTGCACGTATGCAGGGAGCGGCGTAGACGGAGGCCGATTTGGGCGGAGCCGGAGCGGCGTTGGCGGGGGCCGATTTGGGCAGAGTCAGAGCGGCGTTGGTGGAGGCCGATTTGTGCAGAGCCGGAAAGGCATAGGCGGTGTTTGGCGACCGCCATTTGGGCTCGGGAGAGCAAGGACCGTTGAAACGTCGGTGGTGTTGTCGGACCACGGTCGTGGTAGTGCAGTGGTGCAGAGTGCGCATCTTGGCGCAAAGGACGGCGGTGTGCAACCGCCCTATTTACTCGAGCGAGTATATTGAGCCGCATCTGCGGCTAGCAGCGGTCAGCAAGAGGAGGCATCTTAGCCTCAAGTGGACTTTGGTGGCGAGACATCTGAGCCTCGAGCGGGGCAACCTACTGAAGGGGTTGCGGACTGATCGGAGTGCGCCAGTGACGTCGTGTGTCGACGTAGGCAGACAGCTTGACACAATATTGAAAGACCTTGGAAGACTGCAGAGGATTCAGAGAACTAGTTTGGAGCGAGTCACTCTGACTCGAACTTGGTCGTCTTTGTCAGTATACCTGTATCTTTCTCTTGTCTTTATTTTGTGCTTGTTGTAGGATCCATCTGGGGATCGCGGGGGGAAATTCATTGTATTGTTGAACATCATTTAGTGGAGGCTTTTCGGGTTGGACTCTGATCGTCACGTGGTTTTTACCCTGATTTGGGAGTTTTCCACCTATACGCCTTTGTGTCTGTGATTGTTGTTTTCTTGCGTTTTTTCGATGACGACATTTGTAGGTATCTCAGCTCGTGTCCTTGCGTGCACTCATGTCCGTGAGAACGTGTTTCTCACAACAAGTGGTATCAGAGCTAGGTTCAATCGAGCCGATTGGATATTTCAGGTTTGTGAATAGGTGCGGTAGGTGACGACCATTGGTCCGCTCCTTATCCTCTATGGTCACATTCTTTGAAATAGTTGGCTCCAAGATCAGTGGTCAGAGTTGACAGTGAATTGAGTGCAAATGGATTCGAGTTCTGAGATGGTTATGATGTTGAACGGGGCCAAAAATCATGAGTGGCATATGATGGAGGACTTGATCTACGTCAAGGGTTGGCACTCGTCTATCTTTGAGGAGATGCCCAAAAATATGGATCCTGCAAAATGGCTGATTGAATACCGCAAGGTGTGTGGCTTTGTTAGGCGATTTGTGGAGCGCAATGTTTACAATCATGTTGTGAGTATCACTGATGCCAAGGTGCTAATGGAAGACATTGGAGTGTTTATATGCGAAGAGCACGGGTCTGAACAAACTTTTGTTACTCATGAAGATTAGTGATTGCAAGTACAAGGAGGGCACACCTATACTTGATCATGTGAATGAGTTCCAAGGAGTATTGGATCAACTATCTGCCATGAAGGTGAAATTTGATGATGAGGTCAATGCATTATGGTTATTGAAGTCTCTCCCTTCCTCTTGGGAGATGGTACGAGTTTCACTGATTAACTCGTCTCCAGGAGGTGTTCTGACTAAGGAGGTTGCAAAGAGCGGGATTCTGAATGAGGAGGTGAGAAGAAAATCTCAGGGTGAGTCTTATGTGACTATCTCCTCTACTCATTCAGATATTTTGTACACTGAGTCTAGGGGAGAGATAAGGGCAGAGATGGCAGAGGGTCTAACAGGAGCAAGTCCAGGCCGCGAAAAGATATTGAGTGATTTCATTGTGGCAAGAAGGGTCATATCAAGAGAAAGTGCAATTCCTGGAAGAAATTGCAGATGCGGGAATCATGAAAGCAAGATGAGCCCACAGCATCGGTAGTGACAGACTTTGATGACGATATACTCTTTGCGAGTGATGAGATGACAGTTGACCTCTTTCGTAGAGATGGTTTGTGTCTGGTAGACTCAGGGACTTCGGCACACGTTTCGAGCGATAGAGCACAGTTTGCTACTTACACCTCACGTGATTGCGGGGTGTTGAGGATGGGCAACGAAAGAGTTTCCAAAGCTATCGGCGTCGGTGATGTGCACCTGAAGACGAGCACAGGTTCTGTTTTAGTGCTCAAGGACGTTCGTCATGAACCTGACATCCAGTTCAGTTTGTTGTCTGTTGGTCGACTGGACGCGGGTGGTTATGTTAGCAGATTTGGTGATGGGCGATGGAGACTGACCAGAGGTTCTTTGGTCATAGGTCGTGGTAGCATGATGTCTGGCCTTTATTGTAAGGAGGTGAGAGCTGCAGGTGCAGGGGAGCACAAGGTCAAAGATGACGAGTCACCAGTGTGTGGCGCGGGCAGCGCAGATTCTTCATTGGGAAGAAATGTTATAGGCAAGTGAGACATCACGTCTCAAAGTCGACGGTGATTGGACAGAAGAGAGGTTCTCATATTGTTGTTGGCCAGCGGCGTCGGGTGACTTTTGATTGTCGCGATCCTACATCGAGTTCGGCACCGTAATGGGGTGGATCGAGCCGTGAAGGAATCTTGGCGCGATCATGCGTAAGATCAAAGAGATCGAATGGTTTCATCGATGAACGGCTCATAGCTATGTTCTTATATACTATTATTATTATCATATATAATAATAATATATATAAGATATATAAAAAAAGAAAAAGAATAAGTACAATCTTAATCTACCTCACCTGTAGCCCGCGAGAACAGCCATATAAATAAATGAAAACCTAATAATCTATAGCAGCTCGTACTTTGGCGTGAGAAGTTTGAAGCCCCTCCAGTCTTCCTCTTCTCCAAACAGCCGCATGCAAAGTTCTCTCATTCTCCTCCCTTTCTCTCGTCCGGGGAGGGATTTCTCGCCAGCGATTTTGTAGCACGGCGGCAGGATGGAAGAGCACCGGTTGTTGGAAGCCTTGAGACCATTTGGAGTCCGGTGTGAGTTTTGACGGCGGCGATTGTCGCGAGGGCAGAGGCGCCAAGGACTCCTTTTGTGGGGGCTGAACCGGGAGGCATTGCGAAGGCCGTGCTTGTGCGGTGGGGCGGCGGTGCACGTGTGCTGGTGAGCGGCGTAGGCGGAGGCTGATTTGGGCGGAGCCGGAGCGGCGTTGACGGAGGCCGATTTGGGGAGAGCCGGAGAGTCATAGGCGGTGGTTGGCGACCGCCATTTGGGCTCGGGAGAGCAAGTACCGTTGAAGCGTCGGCGGTGTTGTCGGACCACGGTCGTGGTAGTGCAGTGGTGCAGAGTGCGCATCTTGGCGCAAAGGATGGCGGTGTGCAACCGTCGTATTTACTCGAGCGAGTATATTGGGCCGCATCTCCGGCTAGCGGCGATCAGCGCAAGGAGGCATCTTAGCCTCAAGTGAACTTTAGTGGTGAGGCATCTGAGCCTCGAGCGGGGCAACCTACTGACGGGTTGCGGACTGATCGGAGTGCGCCAGTGACGTCGTGTGTCGACGTAGGCAAACAGCTTGACACAATATTGAAAGACCTTGGAAGACTGCAGAGGATTCAGAGATCCAGTTTAGAGCGAGTCACTCTGACTCGAACTTGGTCGTCTTTGTCGGTATACCTGTATCTTTCTCTTGTCTTTATTTTGTGCTTGTTGTAGGATCCATCTGGTGTTGAACATCATTTAGTGGAGGCTTTCCGGGTTGGACTCCGATCGTCTCGTGGTTTTTACCCTGATTTGGGAGTTTTCCATGTATACGCCTTTGTGTTTGTGATTGTTTTTTTGTTCTTGCGTTTTATCGTTGACGGCTTTTGTAGGTATCTCAGCTCGCGTCCTCGTGTGCACTCAGGTCCGTGAGAACGTGTTTCTCACAACAATGTGCACATCACCAAACTAACAGCTTCAAATGCCTTCGAAGCTGACCAAGCTCACAATCCACTGCGCGGCAATCCCCTCAATGATGTGTTAACAAAATTATCAAAGCTCACAACTTAAAGCACCTCCACGCTCTCTCAAATATCTTCCATTGTCTCCCTTCTAACCAAAAAAAGTCTATCACTCTAAAGAAAAATCCATCTACTCCTAATCTAATCTCAACCATACACCTCTAAATGATCCAGCAATCCTATCTATGTAGTATTCTAATTTTCAGACCTGATTACTTGAGCCACTGTACACCCTACAGGACACAGAATACTTGTACTAACCTGGGGCTAGCGCGTTGGGCAATATAGGGTGGAGCGAGCCCAATGACTCAGGATTAGTGTTACTAGACCTAATTTGACATGTTGGGCAAATTGGGCTAGCCGGTTTAGATTTTTGTGCACGAATGCAAACCTAGTCAACCCTAGTAGATCATTTTGATTTGTTAATGAAATAACTGAGAAAATACCAAATAAACACCGAAAATTATGAAATATGGATGGTCGGCTCATTTTAGTATTTGGAACACTATCATTTTAAGATTTCTGTTTGTCCACTAGTTGGCGGTGGGCAAGGCAAATGATAATTGACTTTTCACAGAATTTGAGTCAAATTACTTCTGAATTGGAAATTGATATTGCAGGCTATGGACAATTTTAGGGTTTGGTGTAACCCCTAGGGGCAAGTTAATTTGGTGTATTCCTCCTTAATAGATCAAATTTTTAGTATTTCAAATTAAAGGATATATGGGTTGTCCATTTAGCTGAATTATTAAGAGTTATTTAATGTTTAACTAGTCCCCTTAACCTCTACTAACCAGCCTACTACCCTCACTCCACTTCACTCCAAACCGTGAATAAAGAACTTGGTGAGCCCACTCACAACCTCCTATCATTTCGACCCTCCACCTCCTCTCAGACCTTCCTCAGCCCCCAAGCAACAATTTCGAAACTCTTTCTATATCGCATACTAGTCCAATAATAAGCTTGAATTAATGAGGCAGGAACAGCAAATGTGATTAATAATCATTCAAAACATAGATTAAGAATAAGAAGCAAAACATATTTTATCCAGATTTCAAAAAAATACAAGTACATGATTACATTTTT
The DNA here is from genome assembly GCA_033032865.1 of Dactylorhiza incarnata. Taxonomy (NCBI): domain Eukaryota; kingdom Viridiplantae; phylum Streptophyta; class Magnoliopsida; order Asparagales; family Orchidaceae; genus Dactylorhiza; species Dactylorhiza incarnata. The sequence continues at coordinate 2,558,113 of JAWHQI010000307.1, read as the reverse complement.
TTCATTCTTTATATTACATGTTACATATGTCATCATCGCACCGGCGCTGCCTTTTTGTTGGTGTTTTTCAGTCGCACCTAAAAATAATAAGTAGGCTAGTGAGCATTCTTGCTCATCTCTGAAATATACTGTAATTTATACGTAAGAAATGCATGCATATAAAACAGGAGTATCTAACCAAAGATAAACAATCATCATGTCATTCTATTTTCATTATTTTTGAAAAACTCATTTTTCTTTTATAGAAAAACATTTCATTCAGTAGATAACACTTACAATATGTTGATAGGCCAAACCGGGGAGCACCTTATTACTTAAGGCTGGATGGACTAAAGTCCTACGGATAGTGAGTCCGCTTCCAGATGAGAGTGTCGCGAATGAAATTTTCCTATAGAACGGGCCGAAGCACCAGATAGGCCAACGTCCCTTAATGGACCGAATTCCTATGGAGGTCTAGTCCGTTTCCAGATGAGAGCGTCACTCCTGAGATATTTCACCTGAAGTTATGGGGGGCATGGGTAAAGAAGAGTCACTAATGGGCAAACTAATTGTATACACATCATCACATTATATCATTTTCTTGACGTTAAATATAACCGGTTAAATATTTTAAGCATCGGTCAAGTCATAATAATTTCATGATATTAATATGCACAAGTATTACAGCATGTTCATATTTCATTAAACCTTAAACGGGATCGACCCATTAGTATTGATCAGGTCATAATTCATTTGCATGCACTATTATTTTCATGAGTTCATTTTTATCATGTCATCATTTAATCAAAGCATCATTATCACTTAAACACAGGGGATTCACATTTTCGTCATTTCTAATGCAATAAATGCGAGAATTATTTCGAGATACATGTAATTATAGCGACGTTACATAAAAAGTGCAGTATTTCCACCTACCTCAATCTTCTTGCTCATGCATGAGCTTCTGAATTTATTCGCTGCTAAACGACCCTTCAGAAGCACCTCAACATTATCTGAAGCCATAATATTCCTCTAGCAAACTCTCTTATGCTTCTCTGAAGTTCGGCGGACCTCTGTTACTTTTTCTCTCCTCTCTCATATTTTTCCTCAATTTGAGAGAAACTGAAAAGGATTTGAATTTATTTGAACATTCCATTGAATTTGTAATTATAATACATTTTCAACCACTAAAATTAACAAAATCGGAGCTATAAAACTCCCGAAAAAGCCAAAAAACCAAAATCGCTCATCAATAGGCTCTCTGGGAGGCGACACGTGCGTCACAGGGCGAAGCACGAACGTGCATCCTGTTGCCGAATAGCGGCCACACGACAGCGCCGCACAGCACGGCAGGGCGCCAACCCGCCCACAAAGTGGTGGGTTGTCGTGCATCTGCACTTCTGTCGGTAGTTGGCGACCGCACCTCGGACAGTCACCCATCGACAATGTCTCCAGCGCCGGCAAGCCCCGAAGGATGCTCAGGCTCCAGAAAAAAGTGAATATTACTCTGGGGCTTTTCAACATCCTGATTCCAAAGCCAGTCTCGATTTTCCAAATTCTCAATGATTTTCCCCAAATTTGAATTTGGTGACGTGAACTCCGTTTTCGACAAACAATGTCGTAATTTTGCGTTCTAAATCCAAATATGAACTCAATTTCCCAAATCCGGCTCTATTGATGACCTTGATTTTCATGTCAAAGACTAATTTTTCAACTCTGGCCTCCATAAGGTTTTCTGACATCCGAATCATTAATACGAAGTCTGTTTTGCGATATCTCATCTCTACCATCAAGTTTTGAGCACTTTAATGAAAAATCATAATTTTTCATTATGACATCACAATAGATTTCCAAACACAATTTTGCATAATAAATTTCATTAAACGATGGGCATTACATCCTCCCTCTAGCAATGGTGTGACCAAGCCCAACCGAGCCCGCACACCCCTCCACCTCTCATGGATCGAGTCGGGCGTTCCCACCGCCTCCAAATTGCCATGTGAGACCCATGGAGGCAACAAATGGTATGAATGTACTCCATCTCAGCCAAAGAATAGGTGTTCAACTATACTATTAATTTGTTAGGGAACATCAACCAAAGGGAGATCGAAGTTTAGTTAGATATAACAACAGTCAAACTTGTTTTCAACCCGAAAGCTTAAACATATAAGTGAGGGTCAACCACTTTCATCCAATCACTTTTGTGGAGAAGACCTATCATGCACCAATCATCCAAATACTACAAATGTCATTTTAAACAATCTTTCATGTCATTTAAACATGAGTAAAACCCTTTTATAATTTTGTTAAGAGTTCATATACCCATCTTCTAGCCATGACAAATGGTACACGCTCAAAAAAACAAGGGGTTGTGCTATTGCACCTCACCAAACCAACAGTACCTTCGCTCATCAGTGAGCTTAATACAAAATCCTGACTGCTAAACCCAAAACAACTCCACAAATTGATTGTTGTAAATTGCAAGATGACAAAAAACTCAACTTAAAATTACCAAGGAGAAAGAAGAAGCAAATTTATAAATTGGAAGATGACATTTCTAGGGAAACTTATTTTCCAGCATCAAGAGTTCATTCTCCTGCATGTTAACCTACATGAATTAGTAGATGTAATTGAGCCATTTGGGCTAAAATGTCGATATACACATAACACATTCATCAGTTGAAAGTCATGAAAATTATAATTACTTAAATTCCATGCCAACAGATAATAGAACTCAAGTGTACCCATAAACCATGTACAGCTTCAAGTATAAAATTAAAATGCCACTTACAATGTGGTGAGATTGGAAAGTTTCGAGAACACGTCATCCAAACTTCCCTGGAGTTGATTCTGACTAAGATATCTACACAGAAGAGTTATCAAAAATGCTGCTTGGTTAAGAATTGTCAAGAAAATTGAAGAAAGATATCGAACTTGAGAACTAACTAGACAGCTCACAGAAACTTGAGAGAAAACATGAGGGCAATAGAATAGGGGATCCCTCCATTAAATGCATTACCAGAAAGACTCCTGTACATTCATCCATGATAGTATTCATTATCATGTTAGACCCAGATTAATATAAATCTGAGGAAATTAATGGTAACATTTTAACTTACAATTGTTGCAGATTTGGAGGAAGATTATATGGTATTGGCCCACCATCCCCAATATTATTATGGCTCAAATCGCTTTACCAAAGTCAATATAACAAATGATCAACATCGCTAGCAATAGAAAATAATAAAAATCAATTGAGTTATTGTGGAAAAGAGTGGAGGCGAAGATGCATACAGCTCAATCAATGAGAGCAAAATGTTCAAGGAGTAGCCCAATGTCCCGGAAAGCTGCATCCCCGATAATTTTCTGATATGATAAACGAGATAACCCATATGGGGGAAATCAATAATGCATGAAATACAAAAGTTGCTCATAATGAACTTGTAATCGAACAGAGACAAGAAAATAACGAATCATAGAATAGCATAACAAAAAATACACATGATTCATCCAAATATTAGGCCTACATCCACGGTAGGAGAATATTTTTCCTGATTATCGTGTTTTTGTTATATAACCATGGATTTCTGTATGTGATTCATGATTATGTATCACATGCACTGGTCGAACTTGTTGGAATTTTACATGATGTGGAGAGGACCAGTCTAACAGGGGATATATCACTTTGTCTTATGTACTTTATATGTGCTTGGGTCTCTCCATTCTTAACCATTTGGTTGTTAGCTGGATGCATGGGTTCTTTTATATTGTGGCAGGGCAAGGTTAGGGCTCCTATTTCCCAAAGGCCATGTATTGAGTTGGATGCATGTGTTCTTCCTACAAGATTCAAGACATTTTACTGGCAAATAAGCCTCACATTTCTGTAACCGATGTACCCGAACAAGTAACTCCTTTCCAGAACTGCCCACAGGGATCTCCACCATTAGCAGTCCAACCAGTGAGCTGAGGAGCCAAATTCATGCTTCCATACAAGGAATTGAGAGCAGATACTGCGTGTAGAAAGACAGTCAAAATACATTAATAGCTAGGTTCGGAAAAACTCTAAAATGCCATCAATTTACATAAAGAATTCCATTTCTTTATTGATGAATGAATAAAAACACGGTGCTAACTCTGCTGAGAACGCTTCTAAAACTCACATGTGTGTTAATCAATGCAGGAGTTTAAAGGAATAGAAAGGGTAGCACAAGAAAATGTTTTTTTCTTCTCCAAAAAACAAACCTCTTTACATTCAAATCCATTTAAAAAATCATTTTTCCCCTGAAAAAATGGCAGAGCAAAACCCAGAAGCCAGTTCCGCAGCAAAACCCAGCACGCGAGGAAGACAGAAATGGGCATTCCGATTAAACCCAGAATGGGCATTTCTCTAACAGAGTGAATAAATCAAAAGAAAATGGAAGAAATGATAAATAAACAAGAATAAGAAAGAGTAAAGCTCTTGATAATCTCACCATCCGCTTCGTCGGTGAAGCCATTAGCCATTACTAGAGTCCACAAGCAAATGCAGACCAGCAGAACCCAAAACCGCAGCATCTCCTCTCCCCCGCTACTCTCTTCTCCGGCTTCTACCCACCCCCCGCTCTTCCCCTTTCAGGAGACGAAGAAGAAAGCGCTCCTTTTCTGTGCTGCAGGAGTACATAAAAACAAGCTCCCTTTTCTTGCACATTTCTTTTTCATGCATCTAAAAAGCTTTTTGCACGCTTCCCGTAACCCTGGAAACTGGGCTGGAGTGGGCAGCGGGGAGGATTCAAACATTGCAATAGTAGCTTAACCCGTAGTAGAAGTAGAGTTCCTTTTTCAGGGGTTTTTTCTTTGATAAGTATAAAATATCAGGCTCAGTCGCTGGCCTGTCAGCGAGGAAGACCGAAATAACAATATTGGTTGGATGGATGAATTGAGAATAGGATTCCAGGAATTGAAGGAAACTGATGCGTCAGCCATGTGAGTAAAGGGTATATATATTTTTCTGTTAGTCCAAGCATATACAGGATCCTACGGGACCTGTTTTAGTGCAAAATTGCAATTACAACGTCATTTGCAGTTGCAAATGGACTGTATTTTCAACTGTAATTACAGTCGCAAAAATAGTTCAAAAAATTGATTAATTTACAATTGTATTTTCACCATGTTATGCACCTCATAAATGGATAAAGGACTATGGGATGCGATTAGTAGTGTAACACCCTGCCAGTACGTATAGTATAACAGTAGGTCCGGCCGGGACCCCACGCCATACAAATCACACTAGCTAGGAGTTAAAAGGTGATAAACAGAAAGAACTACAGCAGAGTATACTAAACACTAGCGGAAGCATAATGATTTAACATTTTATTTAGAACTGTCCACTATCATAGGAATGAAAACATAAAATAGAGTTACGGCCTTAAGGCCTTACATTCACCAATGTACAAAACTCAGAACATACTTCGGCACGCAGGCCGGCAAAACATGAGAAAGCAGAAAAGGGAGGCTGGCCTTCAAGGGCCAACTCAGCAAAAGGGTCACCGCCCGCTATTTCCCACTAGGCTCACCTGCACCTGCATAAGAACATTCCACCAAGCGGTGGCAAACAAAGTAACGGTCAGCACAGCTGACCAAATTATAACGACCCCACCCCTTTCCCGGGGTGGCGGAGCTTCTACCCTACAAGCAAGTCATACTAGCACAAGTACTAATATAAAGAAAGTGCAACTACACAAGGTGAGGTTTCAAGCACAATCAATCTTCTAGGTTGAGCATCAAAAAGGAGGGAACCTAGGTATGCACATGATGTTGATTGGGTTCACCCTAAGGTTCCCCACAACCGCCTAAACAACCGCATGAGGCTAACAACATCAATTCCACAAAACACTCAACCGTAAGGGTCATCGCCTTAGGTGGGAAAAAGAGCTTTTGGTCGGTCTAGGCAAGACGCCTTTCGCAACCTCTCCCAAGGTCGTTCGGGTTTACAAGAGACAAATCCCTCTACCGCCGCGCCTGGAAACGGGTTCAGTTCAGTCAATTCCCGTGCTCTTGTCATCGATTGAACACACGATGCGGGTATGACATCACCTCGGCCCGTAAGGGTTTAGCACTTGATAGTGCTACACAAAACATAAGTTACAACACCCAAGCCTACAAGAGGACTTAGGCTTTACACGTAACCAAAAAGGAGGTACAAGACCACTCCTCAACAATTCTAGTGGTGAAGGTTTGCATTCAACCATTCGCAAAGCATGAGGCTATCGTTAGGATCTTCACAAGACGCCTACGCTTAAATCCCGCAATACTATCGCATATATCACGGAGTCATTCTCTGGCGCGCATTCTAGGCTTAACCTAAATGCAACATCGCAAATCAAGCATCACCGATTCGGGCTCACGGCCACGAATAGGCTTCACACACAATGCCTAAATCCACACGACTACCGGATTTTCTACATGCAATATGCCGGGGACGGACACAATCAACCCGGAGTTCCGAAGAACTTGAGGAGATCCTACACTTCACCCATTTGGTGAAAGGGATTCCTCATGCAAACATAGAAAGAGGAATGAAAGGACAAATAACAAGTCCAAAGTTCGGGAGGAAGAATCGTTACCCTAGGAGCGTTCTTCTTAGCCATGGATCTGAGATTTTACACGGAGGGATAGGACCGCACCGTGCTGCACTCTCCAGATCTGGAAACGGCTCGCGAAACGGAGCTCCGGAGCTCCGTCAATGGCGGGATCTCTCCTTCTTCTTCCTTGCCTCATTCTTCTTTCTCTAACCTTAGAGAGAGAAAGGCCTTGAATTAATGAGGGATTAACCCCTCTCCAAAGACCTAAGACCCTCCAGCAACTAATCCTAGCCGTCGGATCGGATTCCAGTAGATTTGATCGGCCCGATCTTCTTCTCCGCTCAAATTCGCGGAGCAGAATAAACAGGGCGCACGAGCATCGACGCACGGTCAGTGGTCGTGTGCAAGCACTTCCCCTGATCGTGCGCACTTACCGCAACATAACTCTGAATCCTTGCGAATTAACGCACGATCGCTGGCGCACGGTCACTGGTCGTGCGTGAAGAGGGACAGTGGTCGTGCGCGAAGAGCTGCTATGAAATTTCCAGCCTAATCCGAGCGCAGCACCACCTCTCCGCCTAATCCGCTGAACTATGAATTTTGGGGTGTTACAAGTAGAAACTCCATTATCAGAAAGTGAAGTTAGTGTGGTCAGAGTCAAACCCGCGATCGTGGAGGTGGAGGAGCCAGCCGACGCGCAATTCGTGCTTTATCAGCATTAGGCACGGTCAAGGCCGCATCCCACTATTGGGGTGCGATTAGTACCGCACCCCACTAGTGGGGTGCGGGTAGCCCACATCCCCCGTGGTGGGTTATGACCAAGTCGCGCCCCCCTTGGGGTGCGGCTTGGCCGCACCCCCATGGGGGGTGCGCCCAACCCGCACCCCCATGGTGTGGTGCGGCCAAATTACACCCCCCATAGGGGTACAGCCAAACCGCACCCATTTTGCGGGATGCGGTCGGAGCCCCCTTTTTCCTAGGGGGCGTGTTTCCCAGTTTCTCGAATAGCGTTACTTTCGGAAGACACGTCCTCGCTTTCATAGGGGTACGGCCAAACCGCTCCCGTGCTCATTGCGCGCTCAGAACGCTCTCGTGCTCGTTGCGCCCTCAGAACGCTTCTGTGTTCATTGTGCGCGACAGTTAACCTTTCTTTATTTCTCTGATTACATGTCGTGTTTGTCGCCTTCATCGTCGTCTTCGAAGTTGCCCGAACCGTCCAACTTGCCCAAACTGCCCGAAGGGCGAAACGGTCATTTACGAAAAATGGTGATTCGTGTGCTCCAAATCGACTAGCATAATTCGCTCGTCGGGTGGTTACGGTGGTTACAACGGCGAAATTACCAAGTTACCCCTGCCCAAGGCTATAAAAGGAGCTCAGAGTCTTCATTTCAAGACATCTTGCCTTCTACACCCGAGAGAGCTCTATTGAAGATTTCCTCTGAGTTCTCCTTCGGCGCTTGAAGATCTTCTTCGGCCTTTGAAGATCTCCTTCGAGGCTTCGAATATCTCCTTCGAGTTCTTGAAGATTTCCTTCACTTTGGAAGACAATCTTCCTAAGTAATTGCGAATCCTTCGAGTCCAGAAAGGCGACTCAGTCATCTCACTTTTGTTCTTACTTTTGGTTCTCAGAAGAAGAAACATCTAGCTTTCCGAGAGATGGTTTGTCACCCTCATAGTTCTCTCTCTTTTCACCATTGTAACGAGCAGCGACCTGTCGCGCTCGAGTTCTTAATTTCAAACTGTAACCCCCCAGAAAATAGTGGAGTTTGGTCGGCACAGCTCCGCCCGCGTGATTTTTCTCCCTTTCCAGGTTTTTCACGTTAAAAGTTCTCGTGTCAACTAATCGACTCATTCATTGATTGTTTGCAGGCTCAGTTCGCTCTCAAGCTAAGGTAGTTCAATTAGACCGGTCTACCAAGAGCATCGAGCGACCCGCAACACACCCCTAAATATATACATGTGAGTACTTAAAATGTCCGTAAAAATACATGGATCATTATTTCGTGACTTATTTTGTGAAAAAAAAAATATAGCAGAAATTTGAATTTTGCGCATGGTTCTCCATATACGTTGGACGCACCTAAAAATTAATCGTTTGGGGGCGCCGCCGTTTGCTCCCGTAGTCTGAGCAAAACACTCAATTATGCTCAGTCTCAAACCCCGCCGGGTTCCCTCCAGTCGCAAACTTCGGCGGCGTTTGCTCTCTCACCGGATCCCCAACAGCGCACCAAACGAACCCTGAGTCGGTCGGCCGATCCTTCTCGCTTAATTAAGGCTCGTGTCACAGTGGTTATGAACCGTCGTTCGTGAACGTCCGATCTCACCTAAGAAACTTCATCCATTTTTATGTTCGGAACTGGTTTTCTTTTTTTGGTGGCAGTCATAACCGTTGGCATATCAAACATACATTTTATGACGGTGGTGTTTTGTCCAACTCACCATTTTATGACGGTGGTGTTTTGTCCAACTCACCGGAGCAAAAACACCGCGCCAAACATAGCCTAAATTTTCCTGAGATTCTTTCGTCATTGCAATGGCTTATAGGAATTTGTACTTAGGCATTAGTGAGATTATGTCTAAAGATAGGGCACAATGGCGACAAAGGATCCATATAGTCGACCCCATTATAGTGGGATAAAGGCTCGAGTGTTGTTGTTGTTTTATTTTATCATTGGTGGGGGGAAATGTGCCTCATCTCTCAAAAAAATTTGGTAAACCTCTTATTCATACCAATGTTGTCCAAAAATGTTGTTTTTGGACTATTTAGAGACCGCAACCACCTCCCTCCATCTTTGACTATTTCATTCACACTGATCGCATTAACAACAGTGATACTCTCGCCGCCCAAACAAACACACTCATAATTGTACAAGAAGTCTTGCATGGGTTATCAATACTTTCACCTTGTTCTGCAAATTGATGTGGCTCGTGTTCTTGTAAGGTGTGATTCCACATGGTGCTTGGAATGTCGATATTCGTGGACGGTGTCTTTGACAGAACCTTAGGACCCCCATTCAATTTTGTTTGTTAATAATTTTAGGATAGTTTAAAGTAGAATTAGATTTGGATTGTTTAAATCAATACTAAGATTATTTTTACATTAAAATTATATATATATATACACACACTGACACACACTGACACACACACACACATATACACTAGTGATAGTGCACAGAGGAGCCCTCATGCAGCCAACGACAGTACCGCGGTCGCGATAGTCCTCTGAGCGCATGATTGCAGTCCCAAGGGCATCATGAGGAAGAGATGTTTATTTAACTAAATAAAAAATAAAGAGATGGGGGAGATGATTAAATAGATGGTTAGGATTGTTTTGATAGTCCACATGATGCAGGACAGGAGACACACCCACCTGCCACCTGGAATCGCACCAGGGTCCACCTTGGTGTCACACCAAGATGGCTTTATCAGAGTTGCAGCTCATACACCCCAACCTTTGGTCGGTGCCACGACAGGGCGCAGTGGGTTGTTGAGGTCGGGAGTCGATCCCAGGACCTCCTTGATAAAGAGTCTTCACACAGACATATGAGGTCCTGGGATCGACTCAACAACCCGCTGCGCCCTGTCGTGGAACCAACCAAAGGTTGGGGTGTGTGGGTTGTAGCTCTGATAAAGTCATCTTTGTGCGACGCCAAGGTGAACCCTGATGCGACGCCAGGTGACAGGCGGGTATGACGCATGTCCTACATCACCACACTATTACATCATTTACATATTAGTATATATATATGCATATGAGTGACAGTGCACTGGGCCCTCAGTGTGGGCGACAAAATTTAGCGGCGGCAATATTCGGCAGGAATTATCATTTGATGGGTGACATCATTATGCAGGTGACATTATTCGGAGGGAGATCTCGAAGCGGGCTTCGCCCACACCCATGCATTATCACTCATATGTTTATTGTAATTTATATATTAGTTTCTATATATACCTTATGAATATTTATGTATTTTTTGTAAAATTATATAATATAAAATTATATTTTATAAATTATATGATATAACTGCTTATATAATTTAAATTATATTAACGTATATTTTAATCTTTATAAATGAAAATATAATATAATGTATATTATATTTACTTATATTAGTTACAAAAGTTATAATATAAATTGTTAGTCTATGACAGTCTAATCTTCACATAAATGGGGGTGAATATGTGATGTGGTTTTTTTGTAACTCCTAGTGTGAAATAATGATAGTAAAAAGACACACACACAATCACAGAAAAGTTCATACCACAACAGATAAAGATACAGTGGTGTGCTAGCAGTGTGCTAGCCTCGACCACTTCCTCCAAAACTCAGATCCACAGATCCTACAACTCAGAGACAACATCTCCTACCTCAGAGGCACTGTCTGACCTCCTACCTCAGATCTCAAGGATCCTACAACTCAAAAGCACTAGCTGGCTTCCTACCTCAGGTCACACAAAACCTACAACTCAAAAGTTATGGCTAGCCTCCTACCTCAGGTCACACAGGACCCTACAACTCTGATTCAAGAAGCTGAATCCTACAGCTCAGATCTCTGATAGATCCTACAGTAAATAAGATTTGTGATACAAAATCTTTCTATAGACTCAGAATGATAATACTTAGCAAATCTGGAGTCTTCTCGGAGTTTTATGTGGATTGTCTTCAATCTTGATCTTCTTGCAGAGGACTTGGAAGAATATGCTTTAGTGAAGAATATTTCCTCTGTGCATTAGAAGATCCTTCTTCCTCTTCTTGTCGATAGAAGATTTGACTTTTTGGTAGATTAGCAAGATGAGTCGAACTCTTACTTCCGGAGAAGAAAATATTTGCTTCAATGAATGTCTTTTTCGATCTCGAGCTTCCGGATGAGTACGTCTCTTTTCGAAGACGGCGGCGACGAGCTCTACCTTTGATATTATGATTGATGTTACTATTATTAGGGTTTGTTGATTTCCATCTCATCCCTTTTATAGGGTCACTTTGTAATGGCAGAATCCTAGGACTACCTTTATGTCAGAAATCATCTTTCCATAAAGGACAACTCTGATTGGCCCAATTTGCGGTGGCAGTAAATGACATAACGTCAAAATCACGCCTTAATTTGAATTCAGGCTTTTCTGCAATTCGACTAGATGTCTGTTCGAATCTTCTTGATTCCCAGTCGAATGTCGATCTTCTGGTCGAACGTCGATCTTCTGGTCGAATTTGAACTCTGCATAACTTTAGTTAAAATCTTATGCACGAATCGTCTTGATGACTTTGGTAGTCTACAAGATGATATTAGACCGCTTCTATTTTCTAGTCGAATCTTCTGCACAAATCATCTTGATGACTCTTTGTAATGTACAAAACGATATTTGACTGCTTCAGTCTTCTAGTCGAATCTTCTACACCAATCGTCAAGATGACTCTTATAGTTTACGAGATGATATTTGACTGCTTTTGTCTTCTAGTCGAATCTTCTGCACGAAACGTCTTGGTGTCTCTTTGTAATCTACAAGACGATATTTGATTATTTCTGTCTTCTAGCTGAATGATAAGCCTATCAGCTCGAATTTTGTATTCAACACGATATCTATCTTTTATACTTATGAAATGTCGTGTTGGTTCCTCGACGATATTTCACTTGACCTCGACGATAATTGAGATCACCTCGATAATAAATGACTTAACCAAATTCTTCCTTCAATTAAGTGCTTCCAAACATATGTTGAATACCTCCAAGACGATATGAGTGTAGTTGAACCTTGTCAAGACGATATTATCTTGGAATGTATATTACCAAGACGATATCATCTTGGAAAGTATATTACCAAGATGATATTTTGATATTGGTCTTCTTCTAAACAAGACGATATAAGAATGGTTGAGAGTTTACAAGACGATATCATCTTGAAGTTTAAGGTATTCAAGCCGATATCGAAACCTTTACTCAACGACATTTAATTAAACTCTCCAAGACGATATTTCACTTTGTCAATTTCTGATCTTTCTCAACTTAGATCATTTGCTTTAGCTCATTTGTTGGATCTTTCTTCCTAATGATAATAAGTTATTGACAAGTCTAATATAGTCTAGATTGAAAGTGCACAGTATAGCCTTTGAGTATTCTCTAGAGGGGGAGGGGATGAATAGAGATTTAAACTTTTATCCTAAATATGCACACACAATAAAATTTCTAACAACTATGCAATCAACAAATCCAATCCAGAATAAAATAAACACAGATTGCAGAAATAATAAATGAGATAACACAGAAAAGCAAGACACGGAAGAGGCAAGTTTTACAGTGGTTCCCCAATATATGGGTACTCCACTCTTCTACCTCCTTGGTAGGAACACACTATAAGTGTTTGAATCTTTTGATAAGGAGACTCTTAGAACCACTAAGTCTTTTGATAAGGAGACTCTTAGAACCACTCACTGAGTTTTTTGATAAGGAGACTCTTAGAACCACTAATTGAGTCTTTTGATAAGGAGACTCTTAGAACCACTGAGTCTTTTGATAAGGAGACTCTTAGAATCAATTGAATCCTTTGAAGAGTGATTCTTAGGACTCTTTACTCAGTTACAATAAGAGAAATGAGAATAAAGAAGATGAGGAAGAAAGAGTAGGATTCTTCTGTTTGAATCCTTCTTCAGCTATTACTCAGGATGTTGTCACTTGATGTTCTTCGGGATCTGTATAAGATTAATTCTTGCTTGAGATAGAGAAGAATGCAAGAGTTGGTTTGCTTGTGATCCTGATAATCTCTGTACTCTTGATGGCTTCCTGCTATAAGAGAGAAGAAGAAGCAGTAACTATGTTTTTATTTCCTGTACAAAGATGTTCTCTTTTCTTGGTTGTGTTGGAACTTTAGGAGGAAGAAGAACCAGAATCAATAGGATTCCTTTAATGTTATTTTTCTTCCTTCCTCTGTATAATTATTCTCTGTCGAATAGTGTCGTTGATTTGTTTCCTCTTCTGTTCTGTCTTTAGAAGGAATATCCATTGGACAATATGCATTTCTTTCTATTTCTGTTTCACGACCCGCCAATCTGATTTGAATATCTTCCAAGAATGTCTTTGTTGTCTCTCTGGAGTACTTCATTCCATTCTTGACAATAAATGAGCCGTTAGAATTTGATTTATATCCTTGGATACCTTCTGAAAAAGTATCAGAAAAGTCATCAGAAAAGACATCAGAAAATATTCCATTCCTATCTGTATTCGACGTAGCGTCGAATACATCCCACTTCTAATCGACGCACCTCTGAGTTCTTATAGAAGCAGCTTCGAAATCCTTCTCAGTATTGACTGAACTCAGATGTTGACGTTGCGATGAATACTTATCGATGTATCCGTCGAGTTGAAGTCTTGGATTTTGTACTTCATCTTCTGTGTTGAATTCTAGTCGAAGTTGCGTCGACTTCTGATATTGCTTTGACAAACTCTGTCTTCTGCGTCAAGTACATCTTGATGTTGCGTCGATTTCAACTATACTTTGACTTCAGTCTGAGTTACTTCTACTTGTATTCGAAGTTGCATCGACTTCTATTCGACGCAATTTAACTCAACTGAATTTTTGTGCTTAATTTGAATTGTCTTGACACTCTAGTGTAAGTGTGATATCCTAGGACATCTAATGAACAATTTACTCTTTCTATACCACATGGGTAATACATCTTAGATTATGAAATCACTTTATGATAATTTGTAAGATAAATCACAATAGTATTTTTCTCAACATAAATCATAGGTCGACATGATGTTTTGCACAATGAAGGATTACATTGGCAAAACTATGTCTGATGGCACTAAGTCTAGCCATATGTTAGGATTGCACTGTCTAATACCTGAAAGCATCATTCTAAACACATGCATCAAATACAAGTGTGTTTATCCTTGAGTTGAGGACTTCTTCAAAGCAGGAATATTGAGGGCAAAATTCCCAACATAAACTTATATTTATAATTAATTCTAAAATTTGTAGTTTTCTTCATATAGATAATAATTTATGTACTCACAACAACTTGTCAGCTAATGTAGTGGTTGAGTCTTTATTTAATATATGGCTGGTTGTGTGTTTGATCTTATGATAACGCAATTTTGTAAGTATTAATTTTTTTACGTAGATAGGGGCAAAATCGCAACTTCACGTTGTAGGACAGTGATCTAAATATATATGCCTAGAACACCCTACCATAGTTGGTATCGTAGCTCTAGTAAAAATAATATGCGGCTAAATTTGATTTCAGCGAGATCGGACTATTGGGATTAACTTGATAGATTGGAAGCTGCCTCTTTCCCTCTTCTCAGGCCAGGACCGAGCTCACTACCTCAGTGCCCACCCCTAGATAGAAGAACAAGTCTTCTCCTTCTCTCGACCCTTGCAACAGAGGAGCTTGCATCAACTGATTCTTTAGGGCTTGGAATGCCGCCTCGCACTCCTACGACCAATCAAACTTCTGATTTCCCAGTAGAGCTTTGAAGAAAGGTGAGCACTTCTCTCCGGCCCGGGAGAGGAACCTGCTCAACCCTGTCAGCTTCCCCATCAGCCTTTGAACTTCTTTGGCGACTCCAGGTCCAAGATGGCTTTGACATTATCTAGATTAGGCTCGACCCCGGCCGGGGTGAGCAAATGGCCAAGGAACTTCCCCTTACTAACGTTGAATACACATTTGGAAGGGTTAAGTCTCATCTTGTATCTATGGAGCATTGCGAAAGTCTCCGCTAGGTCTCGCAGGTCGGACTACAAATCCTTACTGTACAACCCTGATATTCGCCAGGCAAGGGTGGGCGCTTTGAGAGGTCAACATTGTGAAGAAGGTAGTAAGGGGAACAAGCCAAACGAGTCCTCGCGAGAGTCGGGTAGGCGAGACGAGCCCTCGCCGACTGTTCGCAGGAAGGCGCGCGAGACCGGGTCTCCGTGGACGTCACCAGAAGGGTCCCATGCGAGGTCTTAACGACGCGCTCGCCAGGGGGGATGTCGCGGAAGAAATCCGCGAGAAGGCAGCGAGAGACCTCGCGAGTAACGTTCTCGCAAGCCTCTTACCCGTAGAATGACGGGGAAGGATTACCTTTTTACCCCCGGTGGTCTGCCATTAGCCTCCCCGAACATCGGAGTCTGGCTGTTAGCAGACCAATTTTGGGGTGCGGATAGTGAAATCAGAAGGCGGAATCCTGCTATTCGTAGGCCAGTCCAGAAAATCTATAAATAAGACCCAAAGGGCACCTTTGGAAAGGACTTCTCTTTTTAAAGCTTCTCTCTCCTCAGGCTTTCCTTGGTTGGCATTTTCAGAGCTCTCCAAGGTGCCCGGGCTTCAGCATTCGCTTGAGAGGGGAAGCGCTCAAAAGATCTTCCGGGTGTGTGGTGGGTCCTCCTTGCTGAGTCTAAGGGTCCGTGTCTAGTTCTGAGGCTTCAGTCTGTCCCTTCAAGAGATTAGTAAGTTCCAGCTGCCCCCCAACTTGTTGGGGGCCCCGATGTCACAACCCGCATTTTCTCCGAATTTAAGGATATCAGAGTAAGAGAAAATACACGTCATGATGCCACGTCATACAGGAGACAACTGTAGACGCTTAGGCGGGAACCTATTACTTAACTAAACAAACTTGATTATATGATAAGTCATCATTTCAAATCATTTATCAGGGGTTTTGAGATAAGAACTGTGTCTCTCAGTTCGTGGATCAACTAGTCCACCGAGAAAGTATATATAATTGCAGCGGAAAGTACTTGATTTAATTTACTTAAAGTCCTACATGTATGCAAACGACGGAGCATGAGGTAAATGATATGCATATAACTAGGCGTACTGTAAGAGTAGAAAATACCTTTAGGCGACTTTAAAGTAAGGGTTTCAGTTAGAAAGAATGCAATGAGGATGAAGAAAAAAACCATTTTATAACTATAGTGCACCTAGCGTAAATCATTCCCAGAGGGTAAGATACACAAGATCTAAAAGTAGTGGCATAATCTGGCAAATAATCTATAAAGTATAAAAAGGGGCATAATGGGCGTCAACAACATGACACTAACCCATTGGCACCAACTAGTATGTCTGAGCACAAGAAGTAACTAAAACAACTACCTCGCAGCAGCGGGGTGAACAGCTACTAAAACTCTGAACTTTAGGCTACACCACTAGCCGTTACAGCTCTGAACCTGAGGCATTCAATAAAACAAAGAACGCCTCAGCAAGGAATTGCAAGTGGCAGGAAACTAACAGAAAACAAGCAAGGCATAAGGGGTACCAACCCAAGCCAAATTTACCGAAAGAGAGCTCTGAATAAAGAACCAACAAGCATCAAGTGCACTAAATATCAAAAGAGGAACAACACGTTCATTTATTTAGTTTCATCAATTAAAGAGACTGATCAGCTCAAATTATACGGGAGCGGTTAACTACCTCCGCTACCCAAAGCCCAAAAGCAGGTGAGGGTACCACTAGACCCAACCACCCAAACACGACTACCGTGCAAGGCTATAACATTTTCCCCCCACTGTCCCCCAAACACAACTACTGTGTAAGGCTAAAGACAGTAGTTCTTATTACTTAAATTTTAATTAAACACGGGACGCTGCCCGAAAGGATAATCACTGGAAGGCCCTAAGAAATAGGGTCAAGACGAAGTACACATCGATCAATATGAATCATAAGAGTGACTCAAATGTTAACAGACCACAACGAGTAAAAAGAGGTTCAAACGAGAGAGATTCGAGATCAGAAGAACTGAAGGGTCACTGGCAATCATCCAAGTACACCCGAGGGGACACGAGATTCAAACACGAGAACTCAACGAAATCACATGCGTTCCGGGCGGGGTTCCAAGGGGCCGCGCCCCTGGCGGGGTCTTAGGGGCAGAGCCCCTAACGGGGTCCAAGGGGCAGATCCCCTGGCGGTGGTCTCGAGACAAAGCAAGGGATTTCTCGACAAATAGAAGGTTGAATTCTCGAGAAAAAGGCAGTCTCTCGAGATACGAAAGGTGATTTCTCGAGACATCAGAAGGAATTCTCGAGACATCAAGGAATTCTCGAGACAAAGCAAGGGATTTCTCGAGACATCAAGGAATTCTCGAGACAAAGCAAGGGATTTCTCGAGACATCAAGGAATTCTCGAGACAAAGCAAGGGATTTCTCGAGACATCAAGGAATTCTCGAGACAAAGCAAGGGATTTCTTGAGACATGGAAAGGATTTCTCGAGACAAGACAGACAATTTCTCGAGTAATAAGCAGTTTCTCGAGACATAAGGTAAGTGATTTCTCGAGTAAGCTAGAATTAGCAAGAAAAATGGAATTTATTTAGCTCATGGTTTTCTCCAAGGAAAAACTAGATACTAGGGTAAGATTGAAGAGGAGAAAATCAAGGGGAGGTTCTAGATCATAAGTTACTACACCAAACACACAAAACTCTTGCTAATCAGCATGACAAGAGCTCAAAACGAGCAAACCAATCGTCAAAAGAATCAAGAGAGAAAGAGGAAGAAACCACTTGCCTTAACCTTGCAAAACTCGAGATCCTCCGCTCCGAAGGCTAAGGAAACACTCAAGCACGAAATCCTGGAACGATTCGGACCAAAAGGAAGAGTTAGGTCACCGCCAAATCTCCCAAAACTCCACGAAACGAGAAAAGCTTACCGCTAGAACGAAGATCTCGCCGAGAGCTTTCCAAATCTTCAATCCAATCACGATTCCGACCACCACAGCCCTAGAAACCGCCGGCCGGAAGCTATCCGACACTCCGCACTCGCCTCTCTCACTCGGCGGCTACTTTTGAGCGAGGGAGAAGATGATGAATAGGAGGAGATGTTTTAGGTATTTATATGAAAACCTAATTTAATATTTAATTAATTAATTAATTCCCTTATTTACTTAAACTGCGAGGGCGACCAGATTACCTCGGATTTCTACGAAATTCGCGCCTTAACTGAAAAACGGCGCTACGAATCCAACGGCGGAGTCAGAATTCAATTCCGACGAGCCAAACTCTGGATAAAGCCTTCCGAAGCTAAAATCTTGATATCCACTCAAAATCTTCACTTTAACTCGAAACGACGCGAAATCTCGCACGCTTGACCTAAATCACAAGCTTTAACTAAGCTAAAACTCGAAACACTACCAGACGAGCTGACATAACGCTCTTACGCCAAAATTACATCACAGAGGGTACGTAAAATAATTAACGAAAATCAGGGGCGTTACACCCGAGCTCCACAGAGACCATTTATTGGTTTCAACATTTTTGGTGCGGTGAGCGTGGAGTGCAGCTGGTTCAAGAAAATCTTAAGGAGGAGGCATGACAGAAGAGGACGAGCAGGAGAAGCATAAGAAGAGAAAGATTGCCCCTGATCTCCGCGAGAGATCCTCCACCGACCCTGAGTCCACTGCGCGGAACGGACCTAAGCCAAAAAGGGTGGCCGCCTCGCCCATCCAGGAAGAGTCCAATCTCGACCTGATCCCGCGACAAGGTGGGGGCGTGGCTGAGGTCAAGATCAAGGGGCTGGCGAGACGGGACGGCCTCCGAGCCATACGGGCGTCCTGTCTTCTTCCCCGACTCGCCATACCGACATGCCAGGTAGGGTTGCTGAACCACTTTATTTTGGTATCCCGTCTACTCGAATCGGGCCATTCACCGAGATTTTTTGCTCTGCAGCACCTTCCAATCGTCTTCTCCCGCCATCTTGCCGCGGCGAGGTGCTCATCAGAGACCGGACGACTGCGTCCTCTACTGCTCCGGGGTATGCGGGGGTGACCGTCACCCCGTCTTCTCGCCCTACCACCGGAGGGAAGTCCGTAACCATTAGCCCCAGGCCTGGGGGCACGGGTGTGATCCTCCGGTTATCCGACTCCGTCGGCACGCCGCGGGTCGATCCACCACGACTTCAAGGGGAGGGTGGTGCCCTTGTGGACGTTCGCCTTTCTCTTGCCGGTACTCGCTTTACTCGACCCCTTTTCTTCTCGCTTTCATTATTCCGCCTCGCCGTCTCAGCCTTCTTTCTCGTTTTCAGGCAATCAGAGGTCCGCATCTTCCAGTCATCAGCCATCTTCGGAGTCTCTTCCGGAATCACCGCCGCCTGTGATGTCTACTCCCATGAGGGATTTCCTCGCCGACCCTCCGACATTTGGCGAAGAGTCATGGACCCGCCTGATCGCTGTTCTCCGAGCCCATGATTCCTTTGTACTGGCTATGCCGCCTGCCGAGGTGAATGCTCAGCTGGTTGATCTGGGGGACCGCCTCGCCGGAGTGGAGGAGTTACAACAACAGCTGCAGGGCGAGGATGGCTTACTTGATCGGATGACCGACTTGGAGGCAAGGTTGTACGAGATGGAAACTCGCCAGAAGGCCACCGAGGATGACCTCCATCAGTTCGCGCAGGTGGCCGGTACCGTGGGGGAAGCCTCTCTGCTGGAAGAACATATCCGGCGAGGCGAGGACCATCTCCGTCAGGGTGAAGAGAGCATGGGGAGGGCTCGCGAGTCTCTGCGCGCAACCCGCAGTATTACCTGGAGGGCTCGCCACCCTCTGCGTACGCGTCGCCGAGGCCGCGGTCCGGTGCATCGTGGTTGAGGTCCTAGGGGTGATCTCCCTTTTTTGGTTTTTTGAGAGCCTGATTAGCAGTCTGACTCGCGACCTACGGGTCCTTGTAATCCTCAGGCGCCATTTTGTGTTTCTTTGCTTGTACTCACGCTTGGCGCCCCGAGAATTTCTGACAGGTTTATATATGTTCTTTTTGTGCTCGTCTAGCGCGCTCTCTTTGTTCGTTGTTCCTTCTTTTCCGTGCGGACGTGTATTCCATTGCTATTTATTCGCGGCTTTGAACCTACTCGCCTCGCTAAGTGATCCATCCGCGCGTGGAAGGCCGGGGGGGGGGGGGGGGGGGGGGGGGCATAATCTATAAATAGGGAGTCCTCTTGCGCTGGAGGATACGTTCCCCTACCCCTCCCAGGCACCGTTCTATGAACCCTCCCCGCCGAATCTTCTTATTCCTACTCGCGGCCAGTCATGGGGAAAGAACCATCCGAGGAGGGACGTGCCTTCTGCGTCCGCAACTTCTGGGCGCACAACTTTCCCAGCTCGCAGATTCTCGGCGAGGAGTTAGTGGATGTCGAGAAGCGGTACTTGCCTCCGGGTTATACCGCGAGGCGGCCAAGGCCGGGTGAGTTTCTCAACTCGCTCTACAGTGGGGAGCTCGTCATCCCCTTGGCCCACTTTCAGGTAGGGTTGAGGCTCCCCCTGTGGCCCGAGGTTCGTCAAGTCCTTCGGTATTTCGAGATGATCCCCGCGCAGGTCAACCCTAACGCGATCAGCGTTCTGGTTGCTTTTGCCTGCTACCTCCGCGGGGAGAAGATAGAGTTTAACCTTCCCACCTTCCGCAAAGTGATGACCCTGAAGGCGACCAACGATGGTACCTTATTCTTCACCAGTGTGTGTGTCAAGGTCGCCGAGACCTTTAACAAGGTCCACCATTGGACTGACAAATTCGTCCTGGTGCGAGGCGACTACAGTAACATTCCCTTCTCCCCCATCCAGAAGACCGAGGTGGAGTATCGACCGCCTCGCCTGAGGGGGGACGCGCTCGAGCTATACCGTTATTTGAAAGACAAGGTCCTGGACGTCGTTTTCCTGCGACAGGGCGTGGAACAACTCGCCTTTGTTAACCCGGGAGCGGGTAAATCTTACTCGCCTCGCGATGTCGGTTATCTGTTCCTGGTGGGGGTGATTACTAACTGCCTCGTGTTTAAATGCAGGAGAGCGCGTCGTCCCCCTCCTACCCCCTCATGATGTTTCTCGGCAACGGTCGAGTGAGCCTTCCAGGGAGGGGTCCCTTGCAGTGGTGGTGGTTATGGTGGACAGCGAGCCGATCTCGCCGGTGGACAAGGGTAAGGGGCAGGTAGATCCCGAAGTCGCTTCGGCAAGCGAGCCGAGGCCAAAGAAGCGGAGGACAGGGGGTTCTACCTCTAGCCTTCCGGCGAGTCCTCCTCCCGATCCTTCCACTCACCCGCATTACGGGTTGGGGATGCGGAGTAAGGACTCCCGGGGCGACCCCCTCATGATATGGGATCATGAGGCGAATCGGATTTTGGTGAGCTCGCTCCTCCCCTCTTGGGAGGATTTCGAAGAGGTCGGCGATCAGGCGTTCAACCTGATCTTTGGGCTGTACGGGCGAGATGACGCCAAGGTACTCGCGGAGGTTCCTATCCGCGAGTTGGCTAACCTTAGTTGCTGCTCCACCCTCCGGACAGCCGAACTGATTCACCAGACCACGCGGCGGGGGATTCAATCGAACAGGCGGCTCCGCGACCTGGGTGCCGCCCATGCGGAGTTGAAGGAGAAGATGATCGAGAGAGAAAAAGAAATAGTCGAGCTCTAGGCCAAGGAGGCTCCCCCTCCCGAGGTATTTAGCCCGGCCCGTCTTCGTCCCCCTTACCTACTTTGGAGTTAGTTAATGTTTCACTTCTCAGGAGGCCGCGGTGGCGCTAGTGACGCGGATATCCAAACTGGAGGAGCAACTCACTGCCTCGCAGCGTCAGGTCGATTATCTCGGTAATCGTCTCGCCGAGGCCGAGTCAGAAATAGAGGAACTTCGCCACCAAAGCTGGGGGGGGGAGTCGTCAAACGCGCCAACTCTCCTCCAATTCACCCCTGCCCAAATCGCTGAGACGCTCCGGAAGCTGGCGATCGCGACCGCGGTGTTCGTGCGGGAGCGCCTCCGGCGCCGTTTCATGCTTACTGTCGATGGGGCCCAGGTTGATCTCGCCACCCTTCTTCCAGAGTTATACCGCGAGGCGGTGAATCCAGCTCCCACGGAGGCCCGAGACGAGGGCTCCTCCAGCGGGTCCGAAGGAGAGGGTCCGGATGTTTAAATCTTTTGGCTTTGTAACAATAAACTTCTCTCGGCGTGTTTATTTTGGGTGTGCTTGTCTTTCTTCTTGCGCTTGCATATGTATATTTCGCTTTATTTTATCTTGTGGTTACGTCGCTCATGTCTGGGATTAGTTTTTATGCACACGCATCTCCTACTCGCCCTTAGGGAGTACTCGCGCGCGACTGCGACTTGCTCAGGAGGATTCTCTTATAAAATTTGGCGCCTAGGTCTTCCTCCCTGGCCATTAATGCGAAGAGGTTGATGGAAGACTCGCCGTGCTGGGTGCTCGTCCACTTGCACTGGGACTTCCTGCGAGGCGGTAAGATGGCGGCTGCGCCGAGCTCGCTTTGGAGGGACGTTGATGTCACTCGCCTCGCCTACTCCCCCCCCCTTTCTATCCTCTCCTGAGGTTGTAACTAGGCTTTAGCACCTTATAGGGTACCGTCTCCACTCGAGAGGGTAAGTAGTCAGCCTGCAGGGGAGGAGTCCAGTGCTACGGCCTGGTCTACGGCAACAACACATCTCGAGGACTTAGAATTCTCTCGAGGGGGCAAGTAGCCGGTATGCAGGAGAGGAGCTCGTGCAGTGACCAGGTCTACTGCAACAACACATCTCGAGGACTTAGAACCCACTCGAGGGGGCAAGTATCCGGTATGCAGGAGAGGAGCTCGTGCAGTGACCTGGTCTACGGCAACAACACATCTCGAGGACTTAGAACTCACTCGAGGGAGCAAGTAGCCGGTATGCAGGAGAGGAGCTCGTGCAGTGACCCGGTCTACGACAACAACACATCTCGAGGACTTAGAACTCACTCGAGGGGGCAAGTAGCCGGTATGTAGGAGAGGAGCTCGTGCAGTGACCCGGTCTACGGTAACAACACATCTCGAGGACTTAGAACTCACTCGAGGGGGCAAGTAACCGGTATGCAGGAGAGGAGCTCGTGCAGTGACCTGGTCTACGACAACAACACATCTCGAGGACTTAGAACTCACTCGAGGGGGCAAGTAGCCGGTATGCAGGAGAGGAGCTCGTGCAGTGACCTGGTATACGACAACAACACATCTCGAGGACTTAGAACTCACTCGAGGGGGCAATTAGCCGGTATGCAGGAGAGGAGCTCGTGCAGTGACATGGTCTACGGCAACAACAAATCTCGAGGACTTAGAACTCACTCGAGGGGTCAAGTAGCCGGTTTGCAGGAGAGGAGCTCGTGCAGTGACCCGGTCTACGGCAACAACACATCTCGAGGACTTAGAACTCACTCGAGGGGGCAAGTCGCCGACATGCAGGAGAGGAGCTCGTGTAGTGACCTGGTCTACGACAACAACACATCTCGAGGACTTAGAACTCACTCGAGGGGGAAAGTAGCCGGTATGCAGGAAAGGAGCTCGTGCAGTGACCTGGTCTACGACAACAACACATCTCGAGGACTTAGAACTCACTCGAGGGGGCAAGTAGCCGGTATGCAGGAGAGTAGCTCGTGCAGTGACCTGGTCTATGACAACAACACATCTCGAGGACTTCAACTCACTGCCTGGGGTCTGTTGCTTAGGTGGTGAAGCATTGCGAGTTTGCCATGGAAAGCGTTATTACCTTAAGTAGAACAAAAATAAGTATTACATTAATGTTAGGAGTAGAAACGCTTCAAGTCATCTCCACTCCAGGTATTTCCTAAGAGTTCTCCCTCGACATTTTGTAGACGATACCCGCCTGTTCTTAGTACTTCGGAGACAATGTAGGGGCCTTCCCAATTGGGGTGGAGTTTACCTATTGCGGCGGATCTCCCTACGACGTCTACTTTTTTGAGGACCAGGTCTCCTTTGTCGAATTGCTTGACTCGGACATGCTTGTCTAAGTGTCTTGCCATCCTCCGCTTGATCTCTTCTTGGCGGATCGTGGCCTGGTCGCGGAGTTCTTCCACCAAATCCAAGGCGAGTCGCTGTGCGTCTTCGTTCTCGAGTCTCCACCCCTCATCTCCTTCTTCCGCGGCCACCACCCTAGGACTCCGGACTTCGAACTCTATCAGGATGAGAGCCTCCGAGCCGTGTGATAGCTTGAATGGTATTTCGCCGGTTGCCGTGGTGGGGGTAGTCCTCAAGGCCCAGAGGACCGAGGGGAGCTGTTCCACCCAATTTCCCTTCAGGTTCTCCACCTTCTTCTTGAGCAGGTTGAGGATGACTTTGTTGGTTGCTTCAACCTGGCTGTTGCTTCGTGGGTGATGAACTGAGGTGAAGCGGAGATCGATGCCAAGTTGACTACAGAAATCGGTGAGCTCAAGGCTTGCGAATTGTGGACCGTTGTCGGTGACGATGGCGAGGGGTAGACCATGTCTACACACGATCTCCCCCAAATGAAGTTCTTCACCACCAGGGAGGTCGTTTTTGCCAGGGCCTTCACCACCAGGGAGGTCGTTTTTGCCAGGGCCTTCACCTCCATCCACTTGGAGAAATAATCGATCATCACCAGGAGATATCTCCTTTGCCCACTTGCCGGGGGGAATGGTCCCACCAGATCCATCCCCCAAATGGAGAAGGGCCAGGGGGTGGTGATTGACCGAAGACGCTGAGCTGGCTGTAAGTGGAGCGGAGCATAAAGTTGGCACTTTGAGCATCTCTTCGCGAACTCCTCCGCGTCCTTCCTGATGGTGGGCCAAAAGTATCCCGCTCGGAGTACTCTCTTCTCCAGGGTTCGGCTTCCCGAATGACTGCCGCACTCGCCTGTGTGAATCTCCTCCAAGCCCCGGGAGGCCTCCTCCTCAGACAGGCACCTGGCCAAGGGACCAGATAGAGTCTTCCTGTAGAGCACCCCGTCAGTTAGTAAATAGTAAGCGAACTTGTACCTGAACCACCTCTTGTCCTGAACCTGCACAGGCAAGCATCCTGTGGTTAAGAAGGTGACCAGGGGGTCCATCCACGAGGTGGATTGGTCGATGTCCATCACCTCCCCCTCCTCGATCGAAGGCCGAAACAACTCGGTGATTGTTCCTCCGACCAAGGGGCCATATTTGGCCAGTCGGTCTGCTCGGGCGTTCTCCTCCCTTGACACACGTTGTATGGAGAAGGACTTGAAGGCGCCCACCAAGTCTTTGACTTTTACCAGATAGCGCTGCAGTACCGGCCCTCTTGCCTCAAACTCCCCTCGGATCTGGGAGGTGACCACCAGTGAGTCGGAGTGGAATCTGATGTCGTGGATCCCCAACTCCCGGGCCAGGCGTAGTCCCGCGATTACGGCCTCATGCTCTGCCTGATTGTTGGTAACGGGGAAGTGAATGCTGACGGCCTGCTCAATTCTAGTGCCCTGAGGGCTGATCAGGATGATGCCTCCTCCACATGAATTCTTTCCCGACGCTCCATCCACGAACACTTCCCAAGCTACTTGTTGGGTGTCTCTTTCTCGCCTACTTCTGCGGTATAGTCGGCTAGGAAGTCTGCCACCGCTTGGGTCTTCAAGTCTAGTTGGGGCAGGTAGGTGACGTCGAACTCGCTAAGTTCTACTGGAATGCTCTACTCCCTCCAGGACACTGCGGAGAGGGTGATCGGTCACTACCTTGATCGGGTGGGTCTGAAAGTAAGGTCGGAGTCTCCGTGCCGACACAATCAAGGCAAACACCAATTTTTCCAGGATGGGGTACCGCAATTCTGCCTTCCGCAGGACCTGACTTACGTAGTAAATGGGGAGTTGACGTTTCCCTTCCTCGCCGACCAAGACCGAGCTTACCGCTTCCGACCCCACCCCTACGTATAGGAAGAGTGCCTCTCCCTACCTAGGCCCTTGCAACAGAGGCACCTGGGCCAACTGGAGTTTTAGACTTTCGAAGGCTCCCTGACACTCTGCCGACCATTCGAACTTCTTATTATCTCGGAGAGTTTTGAAGAAAGGTGAACACTTCTCTCCTGCCCTAGAGAGGAACCTACTCAGCCCTGCTAGGAGACCTGTTAGGCGCTGAACTTCCTTGACATTCCTGGGCGCTTCCATCTCCATAATTTCCTTCACCTTGTCCGGGTTCGGTTCTACTCCAGCCGGGGTCAAGAGGTGTCCCAAGAACTTCCCCTTTCCAGCCCCAAACACGCACTTGGCTGGATTCAGTCTCATCTTGTACATCCGCAGCGTGGCGAAGGTCTCCTCCAAGTCGCAAAGATGCTCATCGACGCCCTTGCTTTTTACCATAAGACCGTCGACGTAGACCTCCAAGTTTCGCCCCTTCTGCTCTTTGAATACCCTATCCATCATGCGTTGGTAGGTTGCTCCTGCATTCTTAAGTCCGAATGGCATCATTTTATAACAATAGCACCCGTCGTTGGTAATGAAGGATACGTGCTTTACGTCGGGCGGATGCATGCGGATTTGATGGTAACCAGAAAAAGCGTCTAAAAACCTCATGACAGGGAATCCGACGGCCGAGTCTACTAGCTCGTCGATTCTAGGCAAGGGATAGCAATCCTTGGGGCAAGCTTTATTGAGGATAGAAAAGTCAATACACATGCGCCACTTCCCCTCCCCCTTTTTCACCATTACAACATTGGAGACCCAGCCTGGGTACTGGATCTACGACACAAACCCCGCCTCCAGCAGCTTCCTGACCTCCTCCCTGATGGGCTCGGCCAGAGTGGTGGCGGTTGCTCTCTTCTTCTATTGGATGGGGTGGACTCCTTTATCCAAGTTGAGATGATGGCAGGCGACGTCTGCGTCGACGCCTGGCATGTCGGCTGCGCTCCACGCAAAGATGTCCGCGTTCTTCTGGATGCAGGACATGATCTTCTCCTTGTCTTCCTCTTCCAGCTCCCTGCTGACCTTCACCTTTCCCGACCTCCCGTCTTCTGATAGGATCTCCTTCTCCTCCACTTCCTCGGCTGCCTCCAGCCTTGCCGTCTCCTCCGCTTCTTTGGCTGTCTCCTGCCTCGCCACTTCTTCCATCACCAGGTCTACCGCCTCTGCCTTCTCCTTCCAGCTGATCACGTTGACAGCGTTAAGATAACACTGCCTTGCCACCTTGGGGTCGCTCCGGATCCGGATCTGCACGCCTCCCTGGTTGTACTTCAGGCATTGATGGTAGGAGGAGGGCACACACTTGTAGGCACTAATGAGTGGCCTGCCGAAGATGGCATTGTAACTGCTGGGGACGTCTACAATGACAAACCTGCAACACTTGGTGGTCCCTCCCAACGTCACCACCAACTCCACACCTCCCTCTACTTCTTTTCTTTCTCCCGCGAACCCAAAGAGCGGTCCTTCCGTCGAGGTAACCCTCTTTTCTTCCACCTTCATGGCATCAAATGCTTTCTTGAACACGACATTGACGGAGCTCCGGTTATCCACCAGGATGCGAGAGACCATATAGTTCTCTACCGCGGCCTTGATCACCACAGCGTCGTAGAAAGGGTTTTCGTTCCCCATCATATCTTCCTTCGAGAGAGTGATCTCTCCTGACGGTGGCGGAATCTGGGAGGTAGAGGCCACGCTCTTCCGATACACGGCGTTGAGGCTCCCCTTCCGGATCGCCTCCAACCCTGCCCCTCCGTGGATGACCCCTACCCCCCATGGGCTCCCAGATCTCCCATATCCTCACACCTCCTTGGGGCGGGGGCTCCTCCCCCTTCGATTCTCAACATGTCTCCTTCTCGCCTCTCATGCCCTTCCTGGGCTCCTCCAACTCCCCTCCTCAACTCCAAGAACTCAGGGCATGTGGCCATCGCGTGGCCCTCTACCTGATGGAAGTCGCAGTAGGGCATCGCCCGAAGCTCTTCTTCACCCCAGGGCTGTCGCGTCCTTCCCCCTCTTCCTCGTCCTCGTCCCCTCCTGATCACATTAGCTTCTCTGGGCGGCGCTTGGTTTTGCCTCCACGGCCCTTGCCTCCGCTCGGGTGAGCGACAGCGGTCTCGCCGTTCCGGAGAGTACCTCCCTCCTGGTCTCCCTTGGTAGCCTCCTCCAGCAGGTCTCCAGGCCGGCCGGCGAGGCAGAGCCTGGAACTTCCTCTCCTGATCTCGCTGATCCCTGTTCTCCCGAGACCCTACCTCTTCTCGCCTTCTCGGCTCACCTCTCTTCTTGGACTCGCGTCGGCCGCTCCCGTCTCCTTCCTTCTCCCCTCCCTCCAATCTAGCTAACTTGTCCACGAACTCCGGGTTGGTTGCCTCCCCTGCGATCTGCCTTCCGGCCCGATCGGCAAGCTCTTCGAACGATAGGGGGGGTGCGGGTGATCTCCATTTTGAAAAACCCTGGCTGCAACCCCAGCTTAAATGCCAAGATCAGGGTGTGTCCAGGGACCTCTTGGACCAGGAGGATCTCCTCCTGAAAGCGATCCAAATACGACCCGAGCATCTCCTGGGGTCTTTGCTTGACAAGGAAAAGATCTTCTGAACCCTTCCTCCTCTTCTTGGACGTAGAGAAGCGGAGCAAACAACTTCTGCGCAGGTCATCGAACCCGTAGACGCTTCCCGTGGGTAACTGGTGGAACCAATCTCTGGCTTTTTCCTGGAAGGTTATGGCGAACAACCGACATTTGAAGGGATCCGTCATCGACTTGATGGAGACCATATCTTCAAACCATTGCAGATGCTTGACGGGATCTTCTTTTCCGGAGTAGAAACTCATGGCGGGCTCCGTGAATCCCGCAGGAATGGGGGCGGACAGCACCAACTCGTAGAACGGACTGCGCGGGGCGAGCTGGCGAATGGGGCGAATGGGGCGAACTTGGTCGTACTCGCCCTCTGACTGGCGAGTCTCCGTCGGGCTAGCAAAGAGCACTCGCGCGCGGAGCAGCTGGTCTTCCTCCCCTAGGAGCGCTTCCTTGCCGAGGCGCTGACTTGGACCCGCCTCCGTGGGCGAGGCGACTGCGACATGGGGGGATACTCCCACCTCGGCGCGAGGTGTGAGTAACCTCCGGATGGTATCCTCCATCTCCTTCATCCCCTGCTCGAAGACACTCTTGGTCACGAACTCGCCCGAAGGCGGCGAGTTCCCCTGGCCGGTTCCCAGCTCGTCACGTTCAGTCATGGGATCGTCAGATGAGATTTTCTTCTCTTGCTACTGTCCACGCTCACCGCACCAAAAATGTTGGAACCCGCATACCGGTCCAACCTGTTCGAGACTTGGGGAGTAGCTTGAGTTACTTCTCTCTTCGTCGGACCCGTAGATCTAAGTATTCCGAGCTAAGAACTGACCCTCACCGGTTGGTAGGTAGCTCCCTAAGAATGACCCACTGGCTGCAGCGAGGAGGTCCCGCCACTAACCCGGAAATCTCACTTGATTTCCCCTCCCAAAAACCAGAAGTTGAGCCTGTCTCAGACAGCACAAGGAAGAAAGCACAAGCTCTCACGGGGGGGGGGGGGGGGGGTGGATCTGTGCTGTTCTGAGACATAATGGGTCCTATTTATAGGGAAAGACTTCCCAGGGGTAGAATGGTCCGGATGACCTGCGGATAGCGTAACTCCGCCTTACTATTTTGCTAAACGCACCCCAAATTGGTCTGCAGGTAGCCAGACTCCGCTGTCCCGAAGGGCTATAGGCAGACCACCATGGGTGCCCGGACGATTCTGTTCCCCAGAATCTGACTCTACTCGCCGAGGGAGGCACCGACCTATTCGCCAGGCCTCCTGACTCTATTCGCCGAGGGAGGCACCGGCCTATTCGCGAGGCCTCCTGGCTCTACTCGCTGAGAGAGGCACCGACTTACTCGCCAGGTACCTTCGGCTCTACTCGCCAGAGAGGCACCGACCTACTCGCCAGGTACCTTCGGCTCTACTCGCCGAGAGAGGCACCGGCCTATTCGCCAGGTACCTTCGGCTCTACTCGCCGAGAGAGGCACCAGCCTACTCGCCAGGTACCTTCGGCTCTACTCGCCGAATATGGGTTGTACATCAAGGGTCGCTCGCAGACTCTCCCTCAATGTCGCTACTCTTAACCGGCGAGAGCGGGATGAAGAGCTCAGGGATGATGTCCTCAAGGGTCAGGTCGGCCGCATCGGCGGACAGCAGGTCGGACCCCTTCATCGATTGGAAGATGTAGCACGCTGACTGGGTAGACTCCTCGCGGATCTCCACGTTTCGAGCTCGCCTCTCTTCCTTCAGGCGGCGAGGAGAGGGGGAGACGCACGCGCGGGTCAACTCGCGGTTGTGGGCCTTTAGCCCGGCGGTCTCCCTCTCCAACTTGAGGATGCGGGCTTCAGACCTCCCGACAGTCTCGACGTCCTACATAAAGAAAAGAAAAGTTTTAGAAAGGAAAAGCATGGAAGGGAGAGAAGTGGCGAGTGAAAGTGCATAGTTAACCTCACTAGAATTCTCTAGAGGGGGGGGGGGGGGTGAATAGAGATTAAAAATATTTTGTGCAATTATATATATATATATATATATATATGTGTAGTGATCACAGATTAAGGCTTCCCACACACCAACAAGAATTAAGCAAGTAAAGAAAGTAAATGCAAGAAAAGAAATCACAGCACAACACAAGGAAATATAGTGGTTCCCCAAACTTTGGGTAGTCCACTCTTCTACCCCCTTTGGTAGGAATTCACTATCTTGCACTGAGTCTTTTGATAAGGAGACTCTTAGAACCACCCTGAGTCTTTTGATAAGGAGACTCTTAGAACCAACTGAGTCTTTTGAAAAGGAGACTTTTAGAACCAGTACAACTGAATTTTTTGAAGAGAGATTCTAAAAACTCTTTTACAGTATTTGAGAGTGAAATGAATGTAAAGAAGAAAGAGAAACAATATAAAGACAAGAAGGAATCTTCTTCCTAGCAAGAAGATTGGAAGCACAAGAAGTAGTGAATGAAATCTCTTCTATAGTGAGAAGAAGATTTGTAGCTTTTCTCTCTTTTAGTGAGAGCTATTAGAGTTTGCAGCAGAGTGGATTCAGAAGCAGGAGAAGATGGAAGCTTGATGGTTGCTGCAGGATTATTTCTCAATTCTCTCTTTTTTTCACTTGGAAGTTTTTCCTCTTTTTCAAATGTAAAAATGGTGGATCACTTGTATGTATTCTCTGCCGACCTCCTTGTTATTTTATAGCTCTGTCCATTCAAATAATACTATAGGAGGATAATTGATTAGCAGACAGAGAAATAGCAAGATAGAAATATTTCCATAATAATTATATCAATAGAAGGAAAGAATTCATTCTGATTTCAAATAATGTCCATAATGGTTTTAATCAAATTAGCCAAGAATCTATTAGAGGAAAAGAATGATTCAGAACGGCTATAAAGAATAAATTGATTCCATATAAATCAGATCTATAAAAGAAGGAAAGAGATCTGGCGATTTTTGAATTAAACATAGAAATCGACGTGCGTCGATTACTATTCGACGTAGGCGTCGAATTCGTCCTGGCTGGACGTTGAGAGAAGAATAATGAAGGTGCGTCGACTAAGGTGTGTTGACTTCTCAAGATGCGTCGACTAGAAGTCAGAGCTACGTCGACATAGGATAAGTCGAATTCTTCTTAAAGTTACTTCGACTCATTCTGAAAGGAACGTCGACACCACTTCGACGTTGCGTCGAATACTATTCGACGCATATTTACTTAACCTTGACTTTTCTTTCTTAGAAAACATATTCAACTCATTTTCAGGGGTTAAGAGAAATCATTTTCCCAACAATCTCCCCCTATTTGTCTTAACCCTATTTAGAGAGAAATTGTATCAGCATATTGATCAATCACAGCAAAACATTTAAGCAAGTAGAAGAAAAATTAGAAAAAGAAAGCATATGACAAGCATTTGTCTTTTACAAGAATGAAATTAGAAACTTCTTGTTGTACATGAAGTTGACAAAGGCAGAATAAAGTTTTGAAAGTGCACAGTTATCCTCGCGAGAATTCTCTAGAGGGGAGGGGGGTGAATAGAGATTTAAAATATTTTTGTGCAAAGTTAATAATTATATATATATGGGTGTAGTGATCACAGATTAGAGTTTCACACACACCAACAAGAATTAAACAAGTAAAGAAAATAAATGCAAGAAAAGAAATCTCAGCACAACACAAGGAAATATAGTGGTTCCCCAAACTTTGGGTAGTCCACTCTTCTACCCCCTTGGTAGGAAATTCACTATCTTGCACTGAGTCTTTTGTTAAGGAGACTCTTAGAATCACCCTGAGTCTTTTGACAAGGAGACTCTTAGAACCAACTGAGTCTTTTGAGAAGGAGACTCTTAGAACCAGTACAACTGAATTTTTTGAAGAGTGATTCTAAAAACTCTTTTACAATATGTGAAAATAAAAGTAAAGAAGAAAGGAAAAGAAGTATTTAAGACAAGAATGAATCTTCTTTCTAGCAAGAAAATTGGAAGCACAAGAAGTAGTGAATTAAATCTCCCTTCTATAGTGAGAAGGAGATTGTAAGCTTTTCAGAATTTTGCAGCAGTATGACTTTAGAAGCAGAAGAAGAAGAATGCTTGATGCTTGCTGCAGGAATCTTTCTCAACTCTCTTTCTTTTTACTTGGGAGCTTTTCCTCTTTTTCAATGTGTATATGGTGGATCACTTCTTGTTTTTCTCTGCCGACCTCCTTGGTTATTTATAGCTCTGTTTATTAAAATAACACTATAGGAGAGTAATCAATTAGCAGGCAGAGTGTTAGAAAGAAAGAGAAATTTCCATAACAGTTATATCCATAGAAGGAAAGTATTCAATCTGATTTCAAATAATGTCCATAAAGGATTAAATCAATTTAGCCAAGAATCTATTAGAGGAAAGAATGATTCAGAACGACTATAAAGAATAAATTGATTCCATATAAATCAGATCTATAAAAGAAGGAAAGAGATCTGGCGATTTTTGAATTAATCATAGAAATCGACGTGCGTCGATTACTATTCGACGTAGGCGTCGAATTCATCCTGGCAGAGCATCGAGAGGAGAATAAGGAAGGTGTGTCGACTAGGGTGCGTCGACTTCTCAAGATACGTCGACTAGAAGTCAGAGCTACGTCGACATAGAATACGTCGAATTCTGCTTGGAGCTACTTCGACTCATTCTGAAATGAACGTTGATACAACTTCGACGTTGCGTCGAATACTATTCGACGCATATTTACTTACCTTGATTTTTCTTTCTTGGAATT
The DNA here is from genome assembly GCA_033032865.1 of Dactylorhiza incarnata. NCBI lineage: Eukaryota > Viridiplantae > Streptophyta > Magnoliopsida > Asparagales > Orchidaceae > Dactylorhiza > Dactylorhiza incarnata. The sequence continues at coordinate 2,524,665 of JAWHQI010000307.1, read as the reverse complement.
CATATTTAACTCATTTTCAGGGGTTAAGAGAAATCATTTTCCCAATAAGTTTCCTAGATAAGTTTTCAATAGCATCAAAAATGTAGCCCCTGGCTCTATCAGGATATTCCTGGACATTCCTGATGATTGTATGCAGTTTCTCCAAGACTTTATCACCATCAGGGAGAGTGTCATTTATGGAGTAGCCTTTGCTGATGATGATTGCTGCCTTTTCATCAATCATCTCAATTGTAATATTTTGAGTTTTCTTTTGAGTAGGCTTGAGCTCAGGTGGTCCCTTGCTATCAACCTTGGGCCTATACTTTGTTTTCTTTTCTGATTCCTGTTTCTCAGGAATTTTAGTCATCTTTCCTTTCCCTTTCCAGGGTGAGTCATGCCATTTGTCTAACTTTGCAGGTCTTGTAGGCTTCTTATAGGGAATGTAGGTATCTTCTGTACACCCTACACCCCTCTTGTGCTTTTGGCCTTTCTCTAGGATGACCCCTGCCTGAGGGTTTTTCTTTTGATAGGCTTCAATATCAAACAACTTCTTTGGAATTTTGATAGAAGATTCAGCAAGAATTTGTTCCTTTGGTCATTCCCCTGTTGATCTTTTCCATCCAGACATTCCTCTTATCTTCTACTTCTTTCCTAGCTGCTTCATATTCATACAGCTCTCTTTCTCTTATTTCTTCATGCCTCTTTTCCATGTCAGGGTCATGGTATTCCTTTTCAGGGCTGTTAGGAATGATGACAGGCATCTTTTCAAACCTTTTTATCTCCTCACAGGCTTTTCTATACTTCTTTTCCTTTGCATACTCTTTCCTTTCTTCTTTGGAGAAGTTTTGCCAGTAGGGGATGGCTTCTCTTTTCCTTTTCATTTGTCCTTCTGGACTTTGCCTAGGTAGGATCTGCTTAGTGAGCTTTGCTATTGGAGGAGGTAAAGGTAACAGTGGAGGTAGAGAGGGAAGTTGAGGTGGAGGTAGAGGTAGCAGAGGAGAAGGAGTTTTCTCTTTAGGTGGCGAAGGAATTTGTTCAAGAGGAGGAGTTTGTTCTACAGTGAAAGGCAGAATGACCTCTGGTAGAGTGATCTTTGCTGAGGGATGTTTGTCTCCTCCAAGCTCTTCTGAAGGGATGTCCTCAAGTAGAGGTGTCTTCAGTTTGATGTAACTGGCAGAGAAGCCAGGAGAGTGATGCTGCATTTCTTCCTCACATGGGGTTGCTTCAATCCACACTTGTCCTCTCCAGTCATCAGCGGAGTCTGCTTCTTCCTCCCCCTGGACTTCTGTGTTCTTTACCACAACAATCTCCCCCTGGGTATGTGGGGCATCTATTCTGAATGCTGAATCCACAACATGATCTCCTTTAGTATGGTAGGATGAGGTCACTTCAAAATTCTTGTGGAAGGTGTAGTCAGAGTGATTGGAGAAGATTGGAGCCTATTGTAAGAAGAGAAGTTGGTGTAATACTTTAGAGATAATATTTAGAGTTGGAGAGGAAATTAACCCTGAGCTTTTAAGAGAGAAAGAGAACCTGACAAGGGGGGTTCTAGAGCAACTCTCCCCCTGGTTTATATCCTGCATAAAGGATTTAAACCTTTCTGGCGACAGAGGCCGTTCTTGAATGAGAGCATTAAGCTCAGGAAGAGAAGCAGAGAGGTTTGCCAGTTTGGCTGCACATGTGTTGATCATGGCAGCACATTCGTTGGCGAAGTGATTCAGTCGATTCTGGAAGTCATTCACTAGGTGTTCGAGAGCATCGTTCATCACTTTGATGAGGGCCGATTGATCAAGAGTTGGTGCCATTGACGCAGAGAGAGAGAGAGAGAGGTAGAAGACGAAGTTTTGGCGGTTGAGGAGAGTATATGTTATGAATTAAGAGGTATTATTTAAAGAAGGTGAAACGTCGAGAAAGGAGGCAAAAATCACGGTAATCCAATCGTCAAAAGAGGAAGTAAGGATTTGATTCTAATTGTAACCAGATGTCGACGTTGCGTCGAATTGATGTCGACATATGCGTCGATATGGATTCGACGTAGGTTTATGGTTGCGTCGATATGAAGTCGACGCTTTCTCCATTCTGCATTTACTTTCAGTCGAAGCATGAGAGAGGTTGCGTCGGGTAGGAGTCGACGCACTTTGTTGTATGCGTCGATTACAAGTCGACGCACGTTGATAAGAATTCGACGCATGTTTAAATTTTTTCTGAGGATATTTTCCTAGGATTCCTTTATATATAATGAGATTAGTTTTATTAAAGACAGTGGTTGTTTCTGGATTTTCCTTTGATCTTTCTCCTGTCAAATGACCTTCCCTAGTGAAGTGAATGGGATGTCTCCAAACAGATTTGCTAGGTGATTGAGTTTTTGGTTCTAAGTCAGTATTATCTTCTAGTTGTCTAAGTCAATCAGTAAGATTTCTAGAGATGTTCTTGAGCTTCTGACTTCTCCCATTTAGAGAGTCTTCAAAGGCCTTTGCCTTTGCTAGCTCATTTCTCAGTGTTAGATTTTCTGTATAGATTTTGTCTAATTCCTTTTCTGAGAGTCCTAGACTGAGCTCATAGTTATTATACTGTGTATTCACTTGTTTGAGATTTTTTAATTCATTTCTTAGTTCTTTTATTTCTTTTTCAGATTTGATTAGATTTAAACAGAATTCTTTGAAATTGTTTTTGAAATCAGTGGAAGAGAAATCTATATCATCAAGTATATTTACCATAGATGTATCATCAGGCTTCTGAGTGGCCATCAAACAGGTTTCCTCCAGCTTGGCCTCTTCTTGATCATTGTCAGATGAGGTGCTTTCTTCAGATTCTGAATCACTCCATGATTGAGCAATGAGACCTTTCTCTTTCTTCTTTTTCTTCTGTAGATCTGTTCTTTTCAGATTCTTTCTTTTTGCTGATCTCCTTAGGACATTCAGGTGCAATATGTCTAGGTTTCCTGCAAGAGTAACATATAATCTCTTTAGTAGGTGTTTTATTATACCTGGTTTTTGAGTCTCTTCCTCTGGATCCTTCTGTTTTGATCCACTTCTTGAAACTTCTGGACAGTAGACTGATCAGCTCCGCATCACTTGTAGAGGGTTCACCTTCAACAACCTTCAATGCAATACTCTTTTCTTTTGAGAGTGAAGGAGCCTTTTCTTTCTCTTCTTTCTCAGCTCTTGTTTTCAACAGTTGTTCATAAGATTTTAATTTACCCAACAGGACATCTGTTGAGATTTCTCTTTGACTTTTGGAGTCTCTAATTGGCCAGATTCTTGAATCCCAAGAGCTAGGGAAGCAAGTTAGCAGTTTGTCATTCATCTCAGTGAGAGATATGTCCTTTTCAAGTGTTCTCAACTCATTCACTATGAGGCTGAATCTGGCATACATGTCAGCAACACTTTCACCTTCTTTCTTCTGGAAGTTTTCATATTGAGAGATGAGTAGTGCCTTTCTATCCTTTTTCTCATCAACACTTCCCTCTACCATTTTGGTGAGAGCTTCCCATAATTCCTTAGCTGACTCACATTCAGCAATCTTTTGGAAAATTTCATCTGAGAGGGTTGAGACTAGGATATTCATAGCCTTGGCATCATATCCTTGGGCTTTCTTTTCTTCATCTGTCCACTCAGCTTTTGGAGCAAGTGTTCCAGTTACTTTTCCACTTGAGTCGTTTCTGAATGGCTTGGGGGGACCTGTCAAGACAACATTAAACAATTCATCATCAATAGAGTTTAAATAAATTCTAATTCTTGTTTTCCAAAGTGCAAACTTTTTAAGGTTGCAAATTGGTGGTCTGGTGGAAGCATAATCTTTGATTTGTGCCATGTGAAAAATAAATTTTAGAAATATATATATATATAAATAAGAGGTAGGATCTTTTTGATCAAGGAGTTAACCTTTTTAGATCAACCTCCCAAATATTTTGTGCAATTATATATATATATATATGTGTGTGTAGTGATCACAGATTAAGGTTTCCCACACACCAACAAGAATTAAGCAAGTAAAGAAAGTAAATGCAAGAAAAGAAATCACATCACAACACAAGGAAATATAGTGGTTCCCCAAACTTTGGGTAGTCCACTCTTCTACCCCCTTTGGTCATGTGGGCGAGCTCCAAGGATCCCAGCTGAGACCTCGCGCTCTCATAGGCGAGAGTCCACGCGGTCTCATCCTTGTAGGCCCTGACATCCTCGCACCCATAGAGGACGAAGGAGAAGACGAAGGCGTGACCGCTGACGGTCGACTTCTCTACCCATGAGGGGAGGATGGTGGAGATGTCGGCTTTGTTAACCTCCGGCCTCCAGCACACCAGGAGCTTGCCGGATTCATCTTTACGCTTCTGGCCGAGGCCGAAGTTCCAGTGGTTGACTGGAATGGGCGGGTCGGAGGTCCGGACGGCCTCCTCACTCTGCTCATCAACCTCCCTGTTGGAACCCGGATACCGGTCCAACCTGTTCGAGACTTGGGGAGTAGCTTGAGTTACTTCTCTCTTCGTCGGACCCCTAGATCTAAGTATTCCGAGCTAAGAACTGACCCTCACCGGTTGGTTGGTAGCTCCCTAAGAATGACCCACTGGCTGCAGCGAGGAGGTCCCGCCACTAACCCGGAAATCTCACTTGATTTCCCCTCCCAAAAACCAGAAGCTGAGCCTGTCTCAGACAGCACAAGGAAGAAAGCACAGGCTCTCACGGGGGGGGGGGGGGGGGGGGAGGGTGGATCTGTGCTGTTCTGAGACATAATTGGTCCTATTTATAGGGAAAGACTTCCCAGGGGTAGAATGGTCCGGATGACCTGCGGATAGCGTAACTCCGCCTTACTATTTTGCTAAACGCACCCCAAACTGGTCTGCAAGTAGCCAGACTCCGCTGTCCCAAAGGGCTATAGGCAGACCACCATGGGTGCCCGGACGATTCTGTTCCCCAGAATCTGACTCTACTCGCCGAGGGAGGCACCGACCTATTCGCCAGGCCTCCTGACTCTACTCGCCGAGGGAGGCACCAGCCTATTCGCCAGGCCTCCTGGCTCTACTCGCTGAGAGAGGCACCGACTTACTCGCCAGGTACCTTCGGCTCTACTCGCCGAGAGAGGCACCGGCCTACTCGCCAGGTACCTTCGGCTCTACTCGCCGAGAGAGGCACCAGCCTACTCGCCAGGTACCTTCGGCTCTACTCGCCGAGAGAGGCACTGACCTACTCGCCATGTACCTTCAGCTCTACTCGCTGAATACGGGTTGTACACAATCCCCGCTCTTTGCGAGCTCGCTAGAGGTCGGAAAGAAGAGTCCAACCCCTTATTCGGCGGAGCTGCGAGTCCACCAGCTCTTCCTCTATAAATAGAGCGGGGGGGGGGGGGGGATGCCTTATATACTGCAAGCTGGGATGTCTTCTGGAGGTGGTTCTACTGCGGCCGCTAACCGGGAGCTCGCGGACAACGAGCCCGAGGCGGCCGAGGTTTTGGGCATTCTTGGTGAGTTCCTGACGCCTTGCCCTCCAGGCTCCGTGCGGAAGAAGCATAAGAAGAGAAAGATCGCCCCCGATCTCCGCGAGAGATCCTCCAGCGACCCTGAGTCCACTGCGCGGGACGGACCTAAGCCAAAAAGGGTGGCCACCTCGCCCATCCAGGAAGAATCCAATCTCGACCTGATCCCGCGACAAGGTGGGGGCGTGGCTGAGGTCACGATCAAGGGGGCTGGCGAGACGGGATGGCCTCCGAGCCATACAGGCGTCCTGTCTTTTTCCCCGACTCGCCATACCGACATGCCAGGAAGGGTTGCTGAACCACTTTATTTTGGTATCCCGTCTACTCGAATCGGGCCATTCACCGAGATTTTTTGCTCTACAGCACCTTCCAATCGTCTTCTCCCGTCATCTTGCCGCGGCGAGGTGCTCATCAGAGACCGGACGACTTCATCCTCTACTGCTCAGGGGTACGCGGGGGTGACCGTCGCCCCGTCTTCTCGCCCTACCACCGGAGGGAAGTCCGTAACCATCAGCCCCAGGCCTGGGGGCGTGGGTGTGATCCTCCGGTTATCCGACTCCATCGGCGCGCCGCGAGTCGATCCACCACGACTTCAAGGGGAGGGTGGTGCCCTTGTGGACGTTCGCCTTTCTCTTGCCGGTACTTCGCTTTACTCGACCCCTTTTCTTCTCGCTTTCATTATTCCGCCTCGCCGTCTCAACCTTCTTTCTCGTTTTTAGGCAATCAGAGGTCCGCATCTTCCAGTCATCAGCCATCTTCGGAGTCTCTTCCGGAATCACCGCTGCCTGTGATGTCTACTCCCATGAGAGATTTCCTCGCTGACCCTCCAACATTTGGCGAAGAGTCATGGACCCGCCTGATCGCTGTTCTCCGAGCCCATGATTCCTTTTTACTGGCTATGCCGCCTGCCGAGGTGAATGCTCAGCTGGTTGATCTGGGGGACCGCCTCGCCGGAGTGGAGGAGTTCCAACAACAGCTGCAGGGAGAGGATGGCTTACTTGATCGGATGACCGACTTGGAGGCAAAGCTGTACGAGATGGAAACTCGCCAGAAGGCCACCGAGGATGACCTCCATCAGTTCGCGCAGGTGGCCGGTACCGTGGGGGAAGCCTCTCTGCTGGAAGAACATATCCGGCGAGGCGAGGACCATCTCCGTCAGGGTGAAGAGAGCATGGGGAGGGCTCGCGAGGATCTGCGCGCAGCTCGCAGCATTACCTGGAGGGCTCGCCACCCTCAGCGTACGCGTCGCCGAGGCCGCGGTCCGGTGCATCGTGGTTGAGGTCCTAGGGGTGATCTCCCTTTTTTGGTTTTTTGAGAGCCTGATTAGCAGTCTGACTCGCGACCTACGGGTCCTTGTAATCATCAGGCGCCATTTTGTGTTTCTTTGCTTGTACTCGTGCTTGGCGCCCCGAGAATTTCTGACAGGTTTATATATGTTCTTTTTGTGCTCGTCTAGCGCGCTCTCTTTGTTCGTTGTTCCTTCTTTTCCGTGCGGACGTGTATTCCATTGCTATTTATTCGTGGCTTTGAACCTACTCGCCTCGCTAAGTGATCCATCCGCGCGTGGATAGGCCGGGGGGGGGGGGGGGGGGCAGAATCTATAAATAGGGAGTCCTCTTGCGCTGGAGGATACATTCCCTTACCCCTCCCAAGCACCGTTCTCTGAACCCTCACCGCCGAATCTTCTTATTCCTACTCGCGGCCAGTCATGGGGAAAGAACCATCCGAGGAGGGACGTGCCTTCTGCGTCCGCAACTTCCGGGCGCACAACTTTCCCAGCTCGCAGACTCTCGGCGAGGAGTTAGCGGATGTCGAGAAGCGGTACTTGCCTCCGGGTTATACCGCGAGGCGGCCAGGGCTGGGTGAGTTTCTCAACTCGCTCTACAGTGGGGAGCTCGCCATCCCCTTGGCCCACTTTCAGGTAGGGTTGAGGCTCCCCCTGTGGCCCGAGGTTCGTCAAGTCCTTCGGTATTTCGGGATGATCCCCGCGCAGGTCAACCCTAACGCGATCAGCGTTCTGGTTGCTTATGCCTGCTACCTCCGCGGGGAGAAGATAGAGTTTAACCTTCCCACCTTCCGCAAAGTGATGACCCTGAAGGCGACCAGTGATGGTACCTTATTCTTTACCAGTGTGTGTGTCAAGGTCGCCGAGACCTTCAACAAGGTCCACCATTGGACTGTCAAACTCGCCACCCTTCTTCCAGAGTTATACCGCGAGGCGGTGAATCCAGCTCCCACCGAGGCCCGAGACGAGGGCTCCTCCAGCGGGTCCAAAGGAGAGGGTCCGGATGTTTAAATCTTTTGGCTATGTAACAATAAACTTCTCTCGGCGTGTTTATTTTGGGTGTGCTCGCCTTTCTTCTTGCGCTTGCATATGTATATTTCGCTTTATTTTATCTTGTGGTTACGTCGCTCATGTCTGGGATTAGTTTTTATGCACACGCATCTCCTACTCGCTCTTAGGGAGTACTCGCGCGCGACTGTGACTTGCTCAGGAGGATTCTCTTGTAGATCTGGCGCCTAGGTCTTCCTCCCTGGCCATTAACGCGAAGAGGATGATGGAAGACTCGCCGTGCTGGGTGCTCGTCCACTTGCACTGGGACTTCCTGCGAGGCGGTAAGATGGCGGCTGCGCCGAGCTCGCTTCGGAGGGACGTTGATGTCACTCGCCTCGCCTCCCCCCCTTTCTATCCTCTCCTGAGGTTGTAACTAGGCTTTAGCACCTTATAGGGTACCGTCTCCACTCGAGAGGGTAAGTAGTCAGCCTGCAGGGGAGGAGTCCAGTGCTACGGCCTGGTCTACGACAACAACACATCTCGAGGACTTAGAATTCTCTCGAGGGGGCAAGTAGCCGGTATGCAGGAGAGGAGCTCGTGCAGTGACCAGGTCTACGACAACAACACATCTCGAGGACTTAGAACCCACTTGAGGGGGCAAGTAGCCTGTATGCAGGAGAGGAGCTCGTGCAGTGACCTGGTCTACGGCAACAACACATCTCGAGGACTTAGAACTCACTCGAGGGGGAAAGTAGCCGGTATGCAGGAGAGGAGCTCGTGCAGTGACCCGGTCTACGACAACAACACATCTCGAGGACTTAGAACTCACTCGAGGGGGCAAGTAGCCGGTATGCAGGAGAGGAGCTCGTGTAGTGACCTGTTATACGACAACAACACATCTCGAGCACTTAGAACTCACTCGAGGGGGCAAGTAGCCGGTATGCAGGAGAGGAGCTCGTGCAGTGACCTGGTCTATGACAACAACACATCTCGTGGACTTAGAACTCACTCGAGGGGGCAAGTAGCCGATATGCAGGAGAGGAGCTCGTGCAGTGACCTGGTCTACGACAACAACACATCTCGAGGACTTAGAACTCACTCGAGGGGGCAAGTAGCCGGTATGCATGAGAGGAGCTCGTGCAGTGACCTGGTCTACGGCAACAACACATCTCGAGTACTTAGAACTCACTCGAGGGGGCAAGTAGCCGGTATGCAGGAGAGGAGCTCGTGCAGTGACCCGGTCTACGACAACAACACATCTCGAGGACTTAGAACTCACTCGAGGGGGCAAGTAGCCGGTATGCAGGAGAGGAGCTCGTGCAGTGACCTGGTCTACGGCAACAACACATCTCGAGGACTTAGAACTCACTCGTGGGGGCAAGTAGCCGGTATGCAGGAGAGGAGCTCATGCAGTGACCTGGTCTACGGCAACAACACATATCGAGGACTTAGAACTCACTCGAGGGGTCAAGTAGCCGGTATGCAGGAGAGGAGCTCGTGCAATGACCTGGTCTACGACAACAACACATCTCGAGGACTTCAACTCACTGCCTGGGGTCTGTTGCTTAGGTGGTGAAGCGTTGTGAGTTTGCCATGGAAAGCGTTATTATCTTAAGTAGAACAAAAATAAACTAAGTATTACATTAATGTTAGGAGTAGAAACGCTTCAAGTCGTCTCCACTCCAGGTATTTCCTAGGAGTTCTCCCTCGACATTTTGTAGATGATACCCGCCTGTTCTTAGTACTTCGGAGACAATGTAGGGGCCTTCCCAATTGGGGTGGAGTTTACCTATTGCGGCTGATCTCCCTGCGGCGTCTACTTTTTTGAGGACCAGGTCTCCTTTGTCGAATTGCTTGACTCGGACATGCTTGTCGAAGTGTCTTGCCATCCTCCGCTTGATCTCTTCCTGGCGGATCGTGGCCTGGTCGTGGAGTTCTTCCACCAAATCCAAGGCGAGTCGCTGTGCGTCTTCGTTCTCGAGTCTCCACCCCTCGTCTCCTTCTTCTGCGGCCACCACCCTAGGACTCCGGACTGCGAACTCTATCGGGATGAGAGCCTCTGAGCTGTGTGATGGATTGAATGGTGTTTCGCCAGTTGCCGTGGTGGGGGTAGTCCTCAAGGCCCAGAGGACAGAGGGGAGCTGTTCCACCCAATTTCCCTTCAGGTTCTCCACCTTCTTCTTGAGCAGGTTGAGGATGACTTTGTTGGCTGCTTCAACCTGGCCGTTGCTTCGTGGGTGATGAACTGAGGCGAAGCGGAGATCGATGCCAAGTTGACTACAGAAATGGTGAGCTTGGCTTGCGAATTGTGGACCGTTGTCGGTGACGATGGCGAGCGGTAGACCATGTCTGCACACGATCTCCCCCCAAATAAAGTTCTTCACCACCAGGGAGGTCGTTTTTGCCAGGGCCTTCACCTCCATCCACTTGGAGAAATAATCGATCATCACCAGGAGATATCTCCTTTGTCCACTTGCCGGGGGGAATGGTCCCACCAGATCCATCCCCCAAATGGCGAAGGGCCAGGGGGTGGTGATTGACCGAAGACGCTGAGCTGGCTGTAAGTGGAGCGGAGCGTAAAGTTGGCACTTTGAGCATCTCTTCGCGAACTCCTCCGCGTCCTTCCTGATGGTGGGCCAAAAGTATCCTGCTCGGAGTACTCTCTTCTCCAGGGTTCGGCTTCCCGAATGACTGCCGCACTTGCCGGTGTGAATCTCCTCCAAGACCCGGGAGGCCTCCTCCTCGGACAGGCACCTGGCCAAGGGACCGGATAGAGTCTTCCTATAGAGCACCCCGTCAGTTAGTAAATAGTAAGCGGACTTGTACCTGAACCGCCTCTTGTCCCGAACCTCCGCAGGCAAGCATCCTGTGGTTAAGAAGGTGACCAGGGGGTCCATCCACGAGGTGGGTTGGTCGATGTCCATCACCTCCCCCTCCTCGATCGAAGGCCGAAACAACTCGGTGATTGTTCCTCCGACCAAGGGGCCATATTTGGCCAGTCGGTCTGCTCGGGCGTTCTCCTCCCTTGGCACGTGTTGGAGAAGGACTTGAAGGCGCCCACCAAGTCTTTGACTTTTACCAGATAGCGCTGCAGTACCGGCTCTCTTGCCTCAAACTCCCCTCGGATCTGGGAGGTGACCACCAGTGAGTCGGAGTGGACTCTGATGTCGTGGATCCCCAACTCTCAGGCCAGGCGTAGTCCCGCGATTACGGCCTCATACTCTGCCTGATTGTTGGTAACGAGGAAGTGAATGCTGACGGCCTGCTCAATTCTAGTGCCCAGAGGGCTGATCAGGATGATGCCTCCTCCACATGAATTCTTTCCCGACGCTCCATCCACGAACACTTCCCAAGCTACTTGTTGGGGTGTCTCTTTCTCGCATACTTCTGCGGTATAGTCGGCTAGGAAGTCTGCCACCGCTTGGGCCTTCATTTCTAGTCGGGGCAGGTAGGTGACGTCGAACTCGCTAAGTTCTACTGACCACTTCGCCATCCTGCCGGAATGCTCTACTCCCTCCAGGACACTGCGGAGAGGGTGATCGGTCACTACCTTGATCGGGTGGGTTTGAAAGCAAGGTCAGAGTCTCTGTGCTGACACAATCAAGGCAAACACCAATTTTTCCAGGACGGGGTACCACAATTCTGTCTTCCGCAGGACCCGACTTACGTAGTAAATGGGGAGTTGACGTTTCCCTTCCTCGCGGACCAAGACCGAGCTTACCGCTTCCGACCCCACCCCTACATATAGGAAGAGGGCCTCTCCCTCCCTAGGCCCTTGCAACAGAGGCACCTGGGCCAACTGGAGTTGTAGACTTTCGAAGGCTCCCTGACACTCTGCCGACCATTCGAACTTCTTATTGTCTCAGAGAGTTTTGAAGAAAGGTGAGCACTTCTCTCCTGCCCTAGAGAGGAACCTACTCAGCCCTGCTAGGCGACCTGTCAGGCGCTGAACTTCCTTGACGTTCCTGGGTGCTTTCATCTCCATAATTGCCTTCACCTTGTCCGGGTTCGGTTCTACTCCATCCGGGGTCAAGAGGTGCCCCAAGAACTTCCCCTTTCCAGCCCCGAACACGCACTTGGCTGGATTTAGTCTCATCTTGTACTTCTGCAGTGTGGCGAAGGTCTCCTCCAAGTCGCGAAGATGCTCTTCGACGCCCTTGCTTTTTACCATAAGATCGTCGACGTAGACCTCCAAGTTTCGCCCCTTCTGCTCTTTGAACACCCTATCCATCATGCGTTGGTAGGTTGCTCCTGCATTCTTAAGTCCGAATGGCATCATTTTATAACAATAGCACCCATCGTTGGTAATGAAGGATACATGCTTTACGTCGGGCGGATGCATGCAGATTTGATGGTAACCAGAAAAAGCGTCTAAAAAACTCATGACAGGGAATCCGACGGCCGAGTCTACTAGCTCGTCGATTCTAGGCAAGGGATAGCAATCCTTGGGGCAAGCTTTATTGAGGATAGAAAAGTCAATACACATGCGCCACTTCCCCTCCCCCTTTTTCACCATTACAACATTGGAGACCCAGCCTGGGTACTGGATCTCCCACACAAACCCCGCCTCCAGCAGCTTCCTGACCTCCTCCGTGATGGGCTCGGCCAGAGTGGTGGCGGTTGCTCTCTTCTTCTGTTGGATGGGGTGGACTCCTTTATCCAAGTTGAGATGATGGAAGGCGACGTCTGCGTCGACGCCTGGCATGTCGGCTGCGCTCCACGCAAAGATGTCCGCGTTCTTCTGGATGCAGGAAATGATCTTCTCCTTGTATTTCTCTTCCAGCTCCCTGCTGACCTTCACCTTTCCCGGCCTCCCGCCTTCTGATAGGATCTCCTTCTCCTCCACTTCCTCGGCTGCCTCCAGCCTTGCCGTCTCCTCCGCTTCTTTGGCTGTCTCCTGCCTCGCCACTTCTTCCATCACCAGGTCTACCGCCTCTGCCTTCTCCTTCCAGCTGATCACGTTGACATCGTTAAGATAACACTGCCTTGCCACCTTGGGGTCGCTCCGGATCCGGATCTGCACGCCTCCCTGGTTGTACTTCAGACATTGATGGTAGGAGGAGGGCACACACTTGTAGGCACTGATGAGTGGTCTGCCGAAGATGGCATTGTAACTGCTGGGGGCGTCTACAATGACAAACCTACAACACTTGGTGGTACCTCCCAACGTCACCACCAACTCCACACCTCCCTCTACTTCTTTTCTTTCTCCCGCGAACCCAAAGAGCGGTCCTTCCGTCGAGGTAACCCTCTTTTCTTCCACCTTCATGGCATCAAACGCTTTCTTGAACACGATTGACGGAGCTCCCGTTATCCACCAGGATGCGAGAGACCGTATAATTCTCTACCGCGACCTTGATCACCACAGCGTCATAGAAAGGGTTTTCATTCCCCAACATATCTTCCTCCGAGAAAGTGATCTCTCCCGACGGTGGCGGAATCTGGGAGGTAGAGGCCACACTCTTCCGATACACGGCATTGAGGCTCCCCTTCCGGGTCGCCTCCAACCCTGCCCCTCCGTGGATGACCCCTATCCCCCCATGGGCTCCCAGATCTCCCCTATCCTCACACCTCCTTGGGGCGGGGGCTCCTCCCCCTTCGATTCTCAACATGTCTCCTTCTCGCCTCTCATGCCCTTCCTGGGCTCCTCCAACTCCCCTCCTCAACTCCAAGAACTCAGGGCATGTGGCCGTCGCGTGGCCCTCTACCTGATGGAAGTCGCAGTAGGGCATCGCCCGGCGCTCTTCTTCACCCCGGGGCTGTCGCGGCCTTCCCCCTCTTCCTCGTCCTCGTCCCCTCCTGATCACATTAGCTTCTCTGGGCGGCGCTTGGTTTTGCCTCCACTGCCCTTGCCTCCGCTCGGGTGAGCGACAGCGGTCTCGCCGTTCCGGAGAGTACCTCCCTCCTGGTCTCCCTTGGTAGCCTCCTCCAGCAGGTCTCTAGGCCGGCCGGCGAGGCGGAGCCTGGAACCTCCTCTCCTGATCTCGCTGATCCCTGTTCTCCCGAGACCCTCCCTCTTCTCGCCTTCTCGGCTCACCTCTCTTCTTGAACTCGCGCCGGCCGCTCCCGTCTCCTTCCTTCTCCCCTCCCTCCAATCTAGCTAACTTGGCCACGAACTCCAGGCTGGTTGCCTCCCCTGCGATCTGCCTTCCGGCCCGATCGACAAGCTCTTCGAACGATAGGGGGGGGGGGGTTGCGGGTGATCTCCATTTTGAAAAACTCTGGCTGCAACCCCAGCTTAAATGCAAAGATCAGGGTGTGTCCAGGGACCTCTTGGACCAGGAGGATCTCCTCCTGAAAGCGATCCAAATACGACCCGAGCATCTCCTGGGGTCTTTGCTTGACAAGGAAAAGATCTTCTGAACCCTTCCTCCTCTTCTTGGACGTAGAGAAGCGGAGCAAATAACTTCTGCGCAGGTCATCGAACCCGTAGACGCTTCCCGCGGCTAACTGGTGGAACCAATATCTGGCTTTTTTTTGGAAGGTTATGGCGAACAACCGACATTTGAAGGGATCCGTCATCGGCTTGATGGAGACCATATCTTCAAACCATTGCAGATGCTTGACGGGATCTTCTTTTCCGGAGTAGAAACTCATGGCAGGCTCCGTGAATCCTGCAGGAATGGGGGCGGACAACACCAACTCGCAGAACGGACTGCCCTGGGCGAGCTGGCGAATGGGGCGAACTTGGTCGTACTCGCCCTCTGACTGGCGAGTCTCCGTCGGGCTGGCAAAGTGCACTCGCGCGCGGAGCGGATGGTCTTCCTCCCCTAGGAGCGCTTCCTTGCCGAGGCGCTGACTTGGACCCGCCTCCGTGGGCGAGGCGACTGCGACAGGAGGGGATACTCCCACCCCGGCACGAGGTGTGAGTAACCTCCGGATGGTATCCTCCATCGCCTTCATCCCTTGCTCGAAGACACTCTTGGTCACGAACTCGCCCGAAGGCGGTGAGTTCCCCTGGCCGGTTCCCAGCTCGTCACGTTCAGTCATGGGATCGTTAGATGAGATTTTCTTCTCTTGCTACAGTCCACGCTCACCGCACCAAAATGTTTGAACCCGGATATCGGTCCAACCTGTTCGAGACTTGGGGAGTAGCTTGAGTTACTTCTCTCTTCGTCGGACCCCTAGATCTAAGTATTCCGAGCTAAGAACTGACCCTCACCGGTTGGTAGGTAGCTCCCTAAGAATGACCCACTGGCTGCAGCGAGGAGGTCCCGCCACTAACCCGGAAATCTCACTTGATTTACCCTCCCAAAAACCAGAAGCTGAGCCTGTCTCAGACAGCACAAGGAAGAAAGCACAGGCTCTCACGGGGAGGGGTGGATCTGTGCTGTTCTGAGACATAACGGGTCCTATTTATAGGGAAAGACTTCCCAGGGGTAGAATGGTCCGGATGACCTGCGGATAGCATAACTCCGCCTTACTATTTTGCTAAACGCACCCCAAATTGGTCTGCAGGTAGCCAGACTCCGCTGTCCCGAAGGGCTATAGGCAGACCACCATGGGTGCCCGGACGATTCTGTTCCCCAGAATCTGACTCTACTCGCCGAGGGAGGCACCGACCTATTCGCCAGGCCTCCTGACTCTACTCGCCGAGGGAGGCATCGACCTATTCGCCAGGCCTCCTGGCTTTACTCGCTGAGAGAGTCACCGACATACTCGCCAGGTACCTTCGGCTCTACTCGCCGAGAGAGGCACCGGCCTACTCGCCAGGTACCTTCGGCTCTTCTCGCCGAGAGAGGCACCGGCCTACTCGCCAGGTACCTTCGGCTCTACTCGCCGAGAGAGGCACCGACCTACTCGCCAGGTACCTTCGGCTCTACTCGCCGAATACGGGTTGTACACTCCCTCTCCTCAGAAAGGATGGTGAGGTCGATCTCGCCGAGGGGAACCTCGGCATGCTCCTTTCCCTTCGCGGAGGGAAGCGAGCCCCGACTCTTCTTGGTCTTCTTCTTTGGCGGAGACTTGGGGGGTGGGTCCCATCTGCTGGAAGCCCACGACCTCTTGCGAGAGGACGGCGGAGGCGGGGTAGTGGTCTCGCGGCAAGCCTCCACTCCCATGGTAGCAAGGGCGAGAGTGGAGGAAGGTTTCCTGCTGCTCGAGTAGGGGGGTTGTTGGGCAGATCTCGCTCCCCTGGAGTGAAGAAAGTTAAGACGCGGCAAAAGGTTGAAACGGTGCCGGTTAGCGAACAGGATTCTTACCTTCCCCGGGAAGAACGGGAAGCAGCGAGTCGAGGTTCCGGCGAAGATGGTGTTAGAGCCTATGTTCCGCATCTCTTGGTTTGAGAATAACAAATACCGTATTGTATTTGATCTTGTATTTTGTGTGTTTATAGTATGCAGGTTGTACAGGAACTATAACTACACATCCCTATGAATAGTTTGCTGATTGGAAATGACTCTCTGGAAAGATAGCTAACGCTCGCGTTAGTAGTTAACGCCCAGCGTTATCAACCGCTGAGAAGAAAACCGCTGAGACGAAAACCGCTGAGAAGGAAACCGCTGAGAAGAAAACCACTGAGACGAAAACCGCTGAGAAAGAAACTGCGTTCGATGAATTGAACCTTCGTTCGACGAACTTTGAAGGCGCTCGACGATACTTGAAGGAAGCTGCGTTTGGCGAACGAGGAGTTCTGTTCGACGAATTTGCTGCGCTTGACGAACTTGCGCTCGACAAGCTGCGTTCGACGAACGAGGAGCTCCGTTCGACGAATTTCCTGCGCTCGACGAATTTCCACTGGGCAAGCTGCGCTCGACGAACGAGGAGCTCCGTTCGACGTACTAAGCCTGCGCTCGACGACATTGCGCCTGACAACTGCGTTCGACGAACTTGAAGCTCCGTTCGACGAAATCGATTCTGTTCGACGAAAGTTGGTTCTGTCACGATCCTTGGCAGTTTGCACGATCCAGACGGTTGCGGTTTTTTCGTTCGACGAAGGGTGCGTTCGACGAAGGCGTGTTCGACGAAGTCAGTCCCGTTCGACAAAATTGGTTATGTCACGCTCCCGACTTTATGCACGATGTCAGCAACTGTCGTACACGATTCACTAACGTCGGGCGTTAGCCTTAACGCACATGTTAGCTTCCGAGGCTATTTAAAAGTACAGCTCCTCTCATTCAAATGACAAGAGATGATTCCAGAATTCTGATACTTTGGAGAGAGGTTCGTGTACAGCAATTAAGAGATCTCCCTTGGGTTAACATGAAGATCTAAAGAAGATTTTGAAGGAGAAGGTCTACAACGCATATTCCATACGAAGGACGATCGTTTCAAGAACGCCAACATCTACATCGACTTCGTCTTCACCTTCAAAATTTCTTGGGGAGTTTCTCTTTACTTATCTTGTAATCTTTTATTTTTCCCTTTTTGTATTTTGTGTGGAGAAATCGTTCGGTGAGAACGTCGGATTTCGGGAAGGATTCCGTAGGTAAATTCGCCTTGTGTTGGCGACTAGGTCCTTGTGAGGCTTAGGGGGTAATTCGCCGCCTTGTGCGTGGAGACTAAGTCGAGGGTAGATCTATGGGGTGGCTAGAGGCCACATTTGGGGATAGATAAGCTATAACCAACCGGTCCTTGGGAGAAGGACCGGTGAAACAACAAAAAAAGTTTTTACATATTTTCGCATTGATTTCTAGCGTTATACAAATTAAATATTTGTGTATTCAATTTATTATGAAATAAAATCATGTCTCTTAATGTTCTATTCAATTGATTTTATTTCCTCTTTGAGAATGTTTTAATTTCTATTTTCATCAAAGTATTAAATTTAACATTTGTATAATTATCTTTGAAATACAATAATAATTTTCATTATCTCTGATGTTCTTGAATTGTATTTCATTTAAGATTTCATAAGTAAAATCACTGTGACAATCTTTTTGTTCTGAAGAATATTCTCTGGAGAGATAACGCCCAGCGTTAAGACTTAACGCCAGGCATTAACAACAGTAAACAAAAAGTTTGTTTCAATTATTTAAAAAGGAATCTTCAATAAAGTCTTATCTCGAATATTTAAATATATTTTCTTATAAAATATTCTGAAACTTCAGCTGCAAACTCTAATATTTTTAATTAAGATTTAAATTTCATAAAACCCTTATTCACCCCCCTCCCCTCTAAGGACGCCGTAAGATCCAACACGTGGTATCAAAGCTAGGTTATTCCAATACGACTTCACAACCGGGAATAATGACGCTTCATGATCTCGCATCTTCTAGAGGGGATAATTTTTATGAAAATGAAAAATCATTATGTCCACCATTATTTATGGGTGAAAATTATAATGAGTGGAAAACACTTATGGAAATATTTCTTAAAACTTTGGATATTGAAGTTTGGAGTATTACAATTAAAATGCCCCCCAAGTATTTTAAGTAAGAATGAAATGTTTTTAAATGTCAAATCTATGAATAGTCTATATTGTGCTCTAGATCAAAATATTTTCAAACTTATTTATACGCTTCCTACTGCTTTTGAAGTTTGGAAATTTCTTGAGAATACTTATAGTCTTCCTTCCACAGATGATGAACAAGAGGAATTCCTTATGGATCAAAGAGAAGAAATCGACGAGGACTCATTCTTGGAGGAAGATCAATCTAAGAGAGAAACAATATTGAACTCAATTGATGGCAAAACATCAAGCAAAAGAGAAGACGGAAACTATAGCAAGGTAAGAAAATCTAAATCTTCTCTTTTAGTAACTAATTCTATTTCTACATTTCGTGTGCTTAAATTTGCTAAACGTAAAATTTTAAAGTTGAAACATGCTAATTCCAAATTACGTTTAGAAAATAAAACTTTAAAAGCAAACGCTAAAGTAGAATCTTATATTGATGTTTCAAATTCTCTTTCATGCTCTTTAATTGAAAATGCTAAACCCTGTTTTGATTATAATTCTCTTAAAGAAGAACTCAAGGTTTTAAAAAGGGGTCTTTTAAATTCAAAAGAGCATAATGAAAATTTGATAAAAGAAAATGATAATTTAAAGGATAAACTAGAATCATTAAAAATGTTTATTCAAAACTTTTCATATAATAAAACATCCTTTATTTCTAGTTTATCAAATTATCAAAAGTCTAAAAGCTTAACTTCATATTATAAGAGTATGTCTATAAGAAAGAGTGAAAATGAAAATCATCAAAATAAGAACCAATCAGTTAAAAAATATTGTAACCCACTCTTTCAACATTCAATTCTTAAGAAAGACCATCACTCTTATAAACTCTCAAAGAATCAATTTAATAAAATCCATTATGATTATCAACATCAATGTATTTTGAAAAGTAATTTGAATAAACATAAATCCCAAATGAATTATTTTTCAAACAACTATCATTTCAAAAAGATGTCAAATAATCATAATATGAATTTAAAAGATAAACAACCAAAGTATGAATGGAGACCCAAAATTAAAAACGAAACACTAACTCCACTTGTAAAGGCCCATTCATCACTATCTCTCCAAAAGCCTACATGATGTATTTGGGTACCCAAAGGAACCATCACACTTGGTCCCCTTTGGATACCTAAATCTCTCATTCACTAGGAATCTTTGTATTGCATGAAGTAGACTTAATTATAAATGAAATATCATTACTCTACTTCATGATATGCTTAATTGCTTCTTCTTTTGTTTATTTTTTATTTTTGAGCCAACTTGTTTATGTTCACTTTATGTATCATGAGATATGACTTTCATTTTACGCCTAATGTTTAACAAATCAAATTGAATTAAATTGAACATAAAGTCATATTTTTTTAAGTGTTCTATCTTTTCTTTTTATATATTTTATCATTTTTAAATCCATTGCCTATAAATGTCTTATATTATCATTATAAATTGAATGCTAAATTTTCTAAATGATATTATCAAGACTAATGAAATTACTTTCAAAATTGGATTTAAATGGATTTTTAGGGGTCTTAGGCTAAAATATTAAATGCGCAACTAATTGCATATTTGTCTATTTTTCGTTGCTGCATATAATAACCCCTATATTGAAAATCATAATCAAGAAAAATCAGAATCAAATAAAATAAAAAACAATGTGTTTTAAATCAAATATAGTAACTCTGTTGCTAACGCCAGACGTTATCACTAACGCTGGCAGTAGCATATTTTCCTAAAAATTCTGATTTCTCTATTTATTATTTTCTGAAAAATTATTTTACTGTGTTAAGTATCATTGTCTTCTACTTTCAGATAACCAAAACAATTTTGTTTGTCTCTTTAAAAGGATGAATATGAACTATACACACACCACCATGACCTATTAATATCCTATGCTAAAATTCACTATTATCATATATCAAAATTCATGATCTATCAAGAATTATCATAAATCAACCTTAGGAATTATGAAATATATGATGACTATTGGTATTATAGTTTCATATCTTAGTTTGTGTGTGTAATTTGTATCTCTATTGTTTGCATGTATAACATTATCTTTAGACCTAAGAATTAACTTGATATCAACAAAATGAAATCAAATAGAATTGTCACTTATTTCTAGGTCTATAAAAATTCAAAACTCTATGTATGAATACATGCAATTCAATTATATATTTGTCCAATTTTACTTAGCTGCGCACCTTGTTGTCGTAACTCATCATATTAGCATCATCACGTACCATAGATATAAATCAATGTCCATGCTAGTAATATCTTGCAATGTTAAAGTAAATTATATTACTAAAGTCTAAAAATCATAATTTCCTTTGTAGTTATTTGCATGAATAAAATCTTTCTAAATGGATTTAAAATCAACAATCATCGATATAATTGTAAATCCAAAACTAATCATGCAATTATACCATAGTTTATATATTTAAGGCTTACACGCTTAGTATGTCCATAATCATTAAACCTATGACTTGTGTCTCACAATAGCGAGGGCGTAGGATTGTGTGCATTAGAGACCTAACCTCTAAGTCATGTCTTGTCCTTAACCCGGGAGGGTTCCAGTGGGGCATTGAGACGCACTGGGGGGAAAGAGTGCTAGGTTGAGCGTCGTCTTTTGTATGCATATGAGATTAACACCCCAACCTACGGCATACGTGCAGCTCCTCATGCCTATCCGTCACTTAGTACGGGGCTAGAGTGTAGTCATGTTGTTGAGGTATCTTGATCTTAGATATACTTATATTATATTCATTGCATGAACATTATCTCACTCTTTATACATAAATCATGCATATTTGTTTTTGTTCTAACATTACATCTTGTGTTTGCATATTTTATTATTTTGAGCTTTAATGATTTTACAAAACACAAGTAC
Source organism: Dactylorhiza incarnata (assembly GCA_033032865.1). Taxonomy (NCBI): domain Eukaryota; kingdom Viridiplantae; phylum Streptophyta; class Magnoliopsida; order Asparagales; family Orchidaceae; genus Dactylorhiza; species Dactylorhiza incarnata. The sequence goes on along the minus strand of JAWHQI010000307.1, from coordinate 2,503,662 downwards.
TTAAAAAATCACCAAAAACATGCTAAAAGAGCCTTCAAATCTAATCAATATACTCTGAAATTTCAATTGAAGGAAGGCCACTTTATAATTCCAATGAATTTTGAAAAACAACAACAACAACAACACTCAAGCCTTTATCCCACCATAGTGGGGTCGGCTATATGGATCCTCTGTCGCCATTGCGCCCTATCTTTAAGCATAGTCTCATTAATGCCTAAGTACATCATGTCTTTCTTTATAGTTTCATTCTAAGTCTTTTTTTGGTCTACCCCTCCCCCGTTTAACATGTCTGGTGACTAAACTCTCACAACGCCTAACAGGTGCCTCTAATGGTCTCCTATGTACATGTCCAAACCATCTTAAACGAGCTTCTCGCATCTTCTCTACAATTGGCGCCACTCCTATCTTATCCCTGATACATTCATTCCTAATTTTATCCAGTCTCGTGTGACCACACATCCACCTAAGCATTCTCATCTCCGCGACTCCCATTTTTTGCTCGTGTACACCATTCACTGCCCAACACTCAGAACCGTAGAGCATTGCAGGCCTAATTGCAGTACGGTAAAACTTGCCTTTAAGTTTTAGTGGTACTTTACGATCACATAGGATCCCAGACGCGCCTCTCCACTTCAACCAACCTGCTTGGATTCTATGAATCACATCTTTATCTACACCTCCATCTTTTTGAATTATCGATCCCAGATATTTAAAGCACTCGCTGCGGGAAATATCTTGGTCACCCAATTTAATGACGGAGTCATCTGACCTTCTTGCACTACTAAATTTAAGCTCTATATACTCTGTCTTTGTCCTGCTCAACCTAAAACCCTTCTTTTGAATTTTGAAAAACATTTTTCAAAATTCAAGAAATGAATTTTGAAAAACATTTTTCAAAAATTCAAGAAATGCAGTTCTGTTTTGGTGTTAAGAAGTTAACGCCTGGCGTTAGCTCCTTTGCTCCAAAATATATATATATTATTTTTGAATTACTTCTGTATTATTTAATATTTTGTGTGTGTTTTATTTCTCTGTTTGTAAAAAGTTTTCTATCTTTTTATTTCCTTTAAAACAAAATTTTATTTTTAAAAAAAATTATTATATGTATTTTATTATGCATTATTTCTCTGGCATAAAATATCATTTACTGAAAGGGATATTAAAGACTTCTATATTTTCTAGAGAATATATATAAAAAAAACAAATACAAAATTACAAAACAATTTCAAAGAACAAAAATATGTTTTTCTTTATGTGTGTTTATTGTTTTGTGCATATATAAAAAATTCAAAATTTTTTAAAAAACGGATTGTTATTCATTGCCATTGTCAAGGATGATTAATTATATCAATTAAAGATTAAATACAATGTTTAATTTAACTTTCAAGTTTCTTAAAAGACATTGTTTTGTATTTATCATGCCTTGAATATTATCTTGTTATGTGCAATGAAATTGATTGTAGATAAACATGTGTAAAATTGTTTAGCATGCCTCTAAGTATGAGTAATGTATTATGTTTGATAATGATTCATTCACTCACTTATTTTTGATAACCTACATGTGTTTACAATCTTATTCTTACATGATTGTGTAGTGTAATAACATAAATAATTAAAATGCTTAAATAGATTACCTACACAACATTGAATTGGTTATTACAATTCTTTGTCTTTCATGCACTTATTCTTTAGAGAAATGTGGTTTAAAAAAATGCCATGTTTGCAAATCAAGTGAATTCAGAGTCCTTAGTCACTAAACTAAAAAGCAAATAATAAATGACAAGGAAAACTCCACCAAACACTACTCACCCTCCTGATAAGTCTTAATGAGCATTGTGAGGTTGAGCACCTTGGCTATGAATTGTAAAGTGTCATGTAGCAAACAATTTATACACCACTTCTCTTAGTACACCAGATCATAAAAAATTGAAAATAAAGCTAAAAAGTATTAAAGTGATCCCTCAAGCACTACTTTGCACCCTGATAAGTCTTAATAAGCATTGTGTGTGCAGAGCACCTTGGTAGTTGTACTATTTATTCACGTGCATTGAAATATTGTGGAAGTAATAGTATTTGTGTTTTTTAATGTTGTGTTATTTCATTATATATGTCATGTGTTTTTGATTGCTTCACTTGTATACTTTATCAAAACACTACTTTGTACACATCATTATCTTTCATTAAACTTCTACTCATGAGAATTGGATCCTAATGCTCATCTACTCAAATCTCTACAAACTTAAGTAAATGCACTAGATAACAAAGCATGATCGCTACAATGTTTATGTTTACTTGAAATGCAAATTTTATTACATTGTAGTTTGTTTATCTTTTCTTGATATTATGAAATCATGCTTGCAATATTATCTTAATGGAATAACATCTCTTCAATCTTTAACTCAAACATCAACTTTTTAAATTTAAAACTCATTATCCTTTATATGATTTTATCTTCTAAAAATGATGTTTATGTTTAAGAGTGCTTATTATATTCTTCTGCTAAGTTTACCACTTATGCTCATTCATGCCTATTATTTTTAACACCGTGGTTATCTTTTCAACAAGTGGTATCTTAAAATAGAATGCTTACTTTATCATGTTAGCTATGTTGCTTACTACTTTATGTTACATCATGCTTATATTTTTCTCAACAAGTAGTATTTAACAAACTTTTGATTGCATCCTATTTTTCTTCCCGACATAGAACATAATACTCCATATTGCATACTCTCACCTAAACCCTCTTTTGCCACTACCAAAAGGGGAGATTAAATTGCATAAATCTAATATTTAGGGGGAGTGCGTTATAATAATATTAAACTAAAAAAAGGGGTATATTTGTAGGGGGAGTAATCATATAGGAGGTGCATACACTATCATATGCTCGATCATGAAAATCCTTCAATAAGTGGTTCCTTATCTATCTTAAAAGATATACACTCATCCCTACCCACTTTTGTTAATAACAAAGGGGGAGAAGAGATTGAGAAATTTAGTAAAATAGATATTTATAGGGAGCAAATCATAAGAGAACACTTATGTAGGGGGAGGACTTCATATAGAAAGAGTATGCATTATAGCTATCAAATCTATCATACTTTTAACCTGTTATTCTTGCATATATTATTACCTCACTTATCCATAAACACAAATGTTTTTAAGTTCACTAATTTCTCATACATGTATTTGTTATTATCAAAAGAGGGAGAGTGTTGGAGCCTATGTTCCGCATCTCTTGGTTTGAGAATAACAAATACCGTGTTATATTTGATCTTGTATTTTGTGTGTTTATAGTATGCAGGTTGTACAAGAACTATAACTACACATCCCTATGAATAGTTTGCTGATTGGAAATGACTCTCTGGAAAGATAGCTAACGCTCGCGTTAGTAGTTAACGCCCAGCGTTATCAACCGCTGAGAAGAAAACCGCTGAGAAGAAAACCGCTGAGACGAAAACCGCTGAGAAGGAAACCGCTGAGAAGAAAACCGCTGAGACGAAAACCGCTGAGAAAGAAACTGCGTTCGACGAATTGAACCTTCGTTCGACGAACTCTGATGGCGCTCGACGATACCTGAAGGAAGATGCGTTCGACGAACAATGAGTTCCGTTCGACGAATTTGCTGCGCTCGACAAGCTGCGTTCGACGAACGAGGAGCTCCGTTCGACGAATTTCCTGCGCTCGACAAATTTGCACTGGGCAAGCTGCGTTCGACGAACGAGGAGCTCCGTTCGATAAACTAAGCCTGCGCTCGACGACATTGCGCCCGACAACTGCGTTCGACGAACTTGAAGCTCCGTTCGACGAAATCGATTCCATTCGACGAAAGTTGGTTTTGTCACGATCCTTGGCGGTTTGCACGATCCAGACGGTTGCGGTTTTTTCGTTCGATGAAGGGTGCGTTCGACGAAGGCGTGTTCGACAAAATCAGTCCTGTTCGACGAAATTGGTTCTGTCACGCTCCCAACTTTATGCACGATGTCAGCAACTGCCGTACATGATTCACTAACGCCGGGTGTTAGCCTTAATGCACGCGTTAACTTCTGAGGCTATTTAAAAGTACAGCTCCTCTCATCCAAATGACAAGAGATGATTCCAAAATTCTGATACTTTGGAGAGAGGTTCATGTACAACAATTAAGAGATCTCCCTTGGGCTAACATGAAGATCTAAAGAAGATTTTGAAGGAGAAGGTCTACAACGCATATTCCATACGAAGGACGATCGTTTCAAGAACGCCAACATCTACATCGACTTCGTCTTCACCTTCAGAATTTCTTGGGGAGTTTCTCTTTACTTATCTCGTACTCTTTTATTTTTCCTTTTTTGTATTTTGTGTGGAGAAATCGTTCGGTGAGAACGTCGGATTCCGGGAAGGATTCCGTGGGTAAATTCGCCTTGTGTTGGCGACTAGGTCCTTGTGAGGCTTAGGGGGTAATTCGCCGCCTTGTGCGTGGCGACTAGGTCGAGGGTAGATCTAGGGGGTGGCTAGAGGCCTCATCTGGGGATAGATAGGCTATAGCCAACCGGTCCTTGGGAGAAGGACCGGTGAAACAACAAAAAGAGTTTTTACATATTTTCACCTTGATTTCTAGCGTTATAGAAATTAAACATTTGTGTATTCAATTTATTATGAAATAAAATCATGTCTCTTAATGTTCTATTCAATTGATTTTATTTCCTCTTTGAGAATGTTTTAATTTCTATTTCCATCAAAGTATTAAATTTAACATTTGTATAATTATCTTTGAAATACAATAATAATTTTTATTATCTCTGATGTTCTGGAATTGTATTTCATTTAAGATTTCATAAGTAAAATCACTGTGGCAATCTTTTGTTCTGAAGAATATTCTCTGGAGAGCTAACGCCTAGCATTAAGACTTAACGACAGGCGTTATCAACAGTAAATAAAAAGTTTGTTTCAATTATTTAAAAAGGAATCTTCAATATAATCTTATCTGAAATATTTAAATATATTTTCTTATAAAATATTCTGAAACTTCAGTTGCAAACTCTAATATTTTTAACTAAGATTTAAATTCCATAAAACCCTTATTCACGCCCCCTCTAAGGGCGCCGTAAGATCCAACAGATGGATCACCTCGAAGTTCTTCTTGCAGAAGAACTGGTACAAAGCAGCATCGTGGCCGCCGAGAGTTGGCGGCCGGTAAGTGGTCTCGCCGTGCTGAATCGGCGAGAAGGGGACATTGCCAAAGTTCCCCTTCACGAAGAGGAACTTTTGGGCCCAGTAGTGGGCCTTGTTCACGGTCTCGACGACCTTGGACCCGAGCCCACAAAGTAGGCGGTGCCGTCTTTGTAGGCTCGGAAGGAGAACAGCTTCCGGAGGACCGGAAGGTTGAACTTAATGTGCTCCTCGTGCATATAGCTGGCGAAGGCTATGATGACCGCCATGGCGTTGGGGGAAGCTGACCTGGAACGATGCCATAGTGCTTGAACACCTGGCGAGCAATAGAAAGCGAGATCAATACACTGCGAGCGAGATTGATTCAGCACAAGGAGAGAGTAAGCGAGATTAATCCGTACCTGGCGGACTTCAGGCCATAGGGGCAGGCGCAGGCCCACCGCAAAATGGGACGTCGGGATGGCTAGCTCGTCGGCGAGGAGGGTGTTGATCGCTTCGTCCTCGCGAGGGCGACGAGCCGAGAGCGCGGGTGGGACGAAGTCGGCGACCGCAGTGAAGTACTCTTCCTCGGTCATGTTGCAGTTGAAGAAAGAATGGTCGGCGAAAGCCCAGGCACACTTCCGCTGACCCTCGGCCTCGGCAGCATCAGAGACCATCTCGAAAACCTGCGAAAGAAGGAAGGAGCACGAGGGAGAGACGGCGAGATCTCTCGAGCAAGGGAAGAAGAAGGGTTGACGATGAACGCGGTAGGTGGCTCTCAATTATGAGACCCTATTTATAGCAAAACCAAAAAGACGGGAAGAAGTTCAAGCGCCGATTGGTGCGGTTAGCAAAACATCACCGCATGATCGCGTGCGAGAAACACATTGCTTTCAAAAATAACGTGCGAGCGAGATCTTCTTGCGAAGTCAGTATGAATAAATAATTGGCGAGAACGGAATAGCCTACGACAGAAATAAAATAAGAAAAGGGCATAACTATAAGAATCGTGAGCGAGGACCCATAAATAACTGTCAATAACTACTACCAAGCGAGAATTCAAAAATATAAGCATCGAATAGTCATGGGGTTGTCCATTATAAGAAAAAAACAATAATAAACAGGAAGAGTTCACAGAAAGGAGGCGGGTTCGCGAGACTAATGGGGAAACCATTTCCATCTGCCGCCACCTCGCGATCCGGTCCGCGGCGGTACCCTGGAGTTATAATAATCCTGGGCCGCCTGGCCCTCCTTATCCATCAGGTAGGCGTAGTCCCTCATCCTCGCAATGTGCACCTCCGACGGCGTGACAGTCTCGTCGTGGTCACGAGGCAACGCGGCTCAGAGTCTCGCGCACTCATCCATCAGGGCGGAATGCCTCTCCTCGACAGCCTCTCTATCTCGTCTCGCCTGAAGGTTGAGGTCCAACAACATCCGACTTTGCTTCTGAAATAATTCGGCGGTTCGTCGCTTCATCGCCTCGGGATCTCGCGGATCACCCAAGAAGTCCTCCATCTGCTCTGGGAGGGGGGGACATCCCTTCATCCCCGAAGTCAGAGTCGGTGTGCGGGGTCTCAGAGTGCTCTGCGAGAGGGAATACGTAGTTTTAGCAAGTGGGGGAAATCCACATACACCGCGAGGGTCCAGAAATCCTTACCCGGAGGAGGGCGAGAAGGACCAGGGCGAGAAGATCCGGGCCGACCCTCAAAGACATTGCCATAGTGGGGCAAAAGAGATTTGCCTAAGTCGGGAGGGTATGTCGCGCTGTTGATTGGGGGAATCTTTGGCGGTCTGGAGCCGCCAGAGTCCTCGCTCGCCAGGAGCTTGAACCCCGACATTTGTATGGTCGTGTCAGGGAGGACCGGTGACAGAGGTCGCGAGTCTTGATGAGGCGGAGTCTTCTGGGGCGAGACTGCGAAGAGCAAGAAACCAGGAGCCATTAGTCAACAAAATGAGTGTGAGCGAGCGAGAATAGCGGCGTACCTGCAGCCTTCTTGCCAGCAGGATCTGTGCTCGCCGGCGGAACGTTGCGAGACCCAGTTTTGGGCTCGCCATTGCTATTGTTGGTGGTGTGATCCTACGATCAAGCGAGATTCAGAGGAATTCATTTATCGGCTTGGCTAGATTTATGACTCATACCTTCTCGGGGGAGCGGTTTTCTGGGGGAGATTCCAGTAGTGTCGACTCATCCCCGGTTCGGCAAACCATTTTTGCCTTCTTAGTTGTCGACACTGGAGCGGGAGGTGGACGATTCGCCCATGCAAGGACTTTGCCCATAGAAGACTGCTCGCCAGTCTTGGAGGCCTGTAGGAGAGTCTCCATTTCCTTGGAAAGCGACATCTTTCAAACAGCTGCAGTAAGGGGAAAAGGAGAAGAAGAAGGAAATAATGTTGCGTGTCACGGTGGTTCGGGGGTATATTTATAGAGCTCAGGTGGGCCCTACCAAAGATTCCTGACAGATCATCAAGAAGTTGGCGAATACCAGGGGTTGGAGGTCTCTTCGCAAGCCTAGATAGCCTCACGAAGAGCGGGGATTGTGTACAACCCCGATATTCGCCAGGCAAGGTTAGGCGCTTTGAGAGGTCAACATTGTGAAGAAGGTAGTAAGGGGAACAAGCCAGACGAGTCCTCGCGAGAGTCGGGTAGGCGAGACGAGCCCTCACCGACTGTTCACAGAAAGGCGCGCGAGACCGGGTCTCCGTGGACGTCGCTAGAAGGGTCCCATGCGAGGTCTTAACAACGCGCTCGCCAGGGGGGATGTCGCGGAAGAAATCCGCGAGAAGGCAGCGAGAGCCCTCGCGAGTAACATTCTCGCAAGCCTCTTGCCCGTAGAATGACGGGGAAGGATTACCTTTTTACCCCCGGTGGTCTGCCATTAGCCTCCCCGAACAGCGGAGTCTGGCTGTTAGCAGACCAATTTTGGGGTGCGGATAGTAAAATCAGAAGGCGGAATCCTGTTATTCGCAGGCCAGTCCAGAAAATCTATAAATAAGACCCAAAGGGCACCTTTGGAAAGGACTTCTCTTTTTAGAGCTTCTCTCTCCTCAGGCTTTCCTTGGTTGGCATTTTTAGAGCTCTCCAAGGTGCCCGGGCTTCAACATTGGCTTTGGAGGGGAAGCGCTCAAAAGATCTTCCGGGTGTGTGGTGGGTCCTCCTTGCTGAGTATAAGGGCCCGTGTTTAGTTCTGAGGCTTCAGTCTGTCCCTTCAAGGGATTAGTGAGTTCCAGCTGCCCCCCAATTAGTTGGGGGCCCCGAGCTCCACAGAGACCATTTATTGGTTTCAACACTTACTCTTCACCATGAGATCATCCACATACACTTACAGATTCCTCCCCTTCTGATCCCTGAAGACTCGGTCCATCATCTTTTGATAAGTTGTTCCCGCATTTCTTAACCCAAAGGGCATCATCTTATAGAAGTAACACTCACCATCCGTGATGAATGAGACATCATTAGTATTTGGTGCGTGCATTCGGATCTGATGGTAACTAGAGAATGCATCCAAAAAACTCATCACAGGAAAACCAGCGGCTGAATCCACCAGCGCGTCGATTCGAGGCAAGGTGTAACAATCTTTAGGACATGCTTTATTTAACAGGGAAAAATCAATACACATCCTCCACTTCCCACCACTCTTCTTTACCATTACAACGTTGGAGACCCAGCCTGGATACTGGGTCTCCTCTACGAAGCTTGCCTCAAGCAGCTTTCATGCTTCCTCCCTAATCGACCCAGCGAGGGTGGTTGATACGACTCTCTTCTTCTGGCGAATGGGGCAGACGCCTGAATCGAGGTTGAGGCGGTGGCATGTCACAACTGCATCGATGTCTGACATCTCTGCAGCGCTCCAAGCGAGGATGTCCATTTTTTGTTGGATGCATCTTCGGACCTCCTCCTGATCTTCCTCACTCAGCCTTCCGCTGATCTGCACCTTCTCTTGCCTTCTCCCGTCGCTAGTGACTTCTTTCATCTCCACCTCCTCTGCCACCTCTAGCTTGTCTAGGCTTTCCATCACATTATCCACCTCCTCTGCTCCCTCCTTCCAAGAGATAGTGTTAACCGCCGTGACATAGCATTGGCGGGCCACCTTGGGGGTCTCCCCAGAACCGGACTTGCAGTCCTCCTATGTTGTATTTCAAGCATTGATGGCTGGAGGAGGGTGCACACTTGAAGGCGTTGATGAGGAGCCCCCAAAGATCGCGATGTAGCTGCTTGGTGTATCCACGATGATGAACCGTCAGTTCTTCAGCGTCCCCCCTAAGGTGACCAGGAGCTCGACTCCTCCCTCAACTTCCTTCCTTTCTCCTGAAAAACTGAAGAGCGGCGGTCCGACGCAACCACCCTCCTTGCTTCCACCTTCCAAGAGATGGTGTTGGCCTCCGTGATATAGCATTGACGGGCCACCTTGGGGTCTCTTCGGACCTGTACTTGCAGTCCTCCTATGTTTTATTTCAAGCATTGATGGTAGGTGGAGGGCACACAGTTGAAGGCGCCGATGAGGGGGCACCCGAAGATCGCGCTGTAGCTGTTTGGTGCATCCACGATGATGAACTAGCAGTTCTTCGATGTGCCCCCTAAGGTGACCAGGAGCTCGACTCCTCCCTCAACTTCCTTACTTTCTCCTAAAAAACCAAAGAGCGGCCCGCCCGACGCAACCACGTCCCTCCTTACTTCCACCTTCATTTCATCGAAGGTCTTCTTAAAAACCACGTTCACCAAACTCCCGTTATCTATCAGGATTTGGGAGACCGTGAAATTCTCAACCGTGGCCTCGATCAGTACAAGCGCGTCGCAGAAGGGATCTTCGTGCTTCGGCATATCCTTTGATGAGAACGTGATCTTCTCCCATGTGGGCAGGGTTCGGGAGGTTGAGGCAACACTTCGACGGTAGATGACATGAAGGCTCCCCTTGCGGGTGTCCTCGATCCCTACCCCACCGTGAATCACCCTGATCCTGCCCAGTGCCCCCGAGTCTACCCGATCCTCGCACTGATCTTCCTGCTCTTCCTTCTCTCCCATATCCTAGCAGCAACTGCTCTCCCCCTGTATGGGCCCTTCTTCCTTCTCTAACTCTCAAAAATTCAGGGCAGGTGGCTGTCGCGTGACCTTCCACCTGATGGAAGTCACAAAAAGGCAACACACTCCTCTCCCTTCTTACTCCGCCACCGCTACCACCATCGCGGTTCCTTCTTCATCTCCTTCCTTGGCCAACTTCCATCACATGCTGAGGCTGAGGCTGAGCCAGCTTCGGGCCCGGACGCCATCCTGGAGGGTTGAAACACAATTGCCCTCTATGAAAGTTTTTGCCTCCCTGAAAATAGCCTCTTTCTTGGCCCTGAGGGGGCCTTCTTGCTGGTCTCCAAACCGGTCGGTTGGCTGGTGGTTGGAATCTCCACCCCGGCTCCTGCCCCCTGGAGGTCCTTGGAAACCTTGCTTTCTCAGCTCCTCCCTCTTCTTCAGCTCCGACTGCTGAACTTCTCTCGACTTCTCCCCGACTTCCGTCCATTTGGTCAGCTTGGACACGAACTCCTGGTTCGTTGCCTCGCTCTCGATCTCTCACCCTGCTCGTTCCATCAACTCCTTGAAAGACAGAGGAGGGTCCTGAGCCAACCCCATTCAGAACAACCTTTGTCGCAGCCCGATGGTAAGTGCAAGCTGCAAGGTGTGCCCGGGCACCTCGTTGACGAGAAGGACCTCTTCTTGAAACCGATCCACATAGCTTCCCAGTGGCTCCTCCGCTCCTTGCTTGATCTCGAAAAGGGCCTCTGCCCCTTTCCTCCTCTTCTTCGATGTGGAGAACCTCATCAGAACACTTAGACTCAAATCTTCGAAGTTGTAGATGGACCCCGGCGGGAGTTGATGAAACCAGTCCCTCGCATTTCCCCTGAAGGAGATGGCGAATAGCTTGCACTTGAAGGCGTCGATCATCTTCCTGATAGACATGACGTCCTCGAACCACTAGAGGTGCTGGAGGGGGTCATCTTTTCACGTGTAGTGGGACATAGCTAGTTCCCTGAACCCTTCTGGAACTGGGGCAGACAGGATCAACTCGCAAAAAGGGCTCCCCCTTTCTACCTGGTGAGTCAGCAGCACTCGCCCAGCCTCCTCGCCAAGATGCTGAGCATTCGTCGGGCTAGGAAACAACACCCGTGCATGAAGGGTTCGATCATCTTCCACCTGCACTTCCTTGCCGGGTCGCCCAGCTGGCGTCGACTCACCCAGAGTAGGTGAGGAGAGAATGGGTACTGCTGGAGTTGAGCACTCGCCCGTGGGGTGAGCGCAAAGTGCAGAGTCTCCAGGATTAACTTCTTACACTCGTTGAAGTCGCTCTTCCTTACGTAGTGGCCGGGATGAGGCGAGTTCCCTAGGTTTTCACTTCCAGTCATAGCTCCCGCCTACTATTTTTCGAGCGAGTTGCTGTCTACGCTCACTGCACCAAAAACGTTGGAATTGAGAACTCGATTCATGGAGTTCGGACCCCAAGAAGGGTGCTGCTCGCCCTTACTTCTAACGAGCGAGAATTAATGACCGGGCACTCGGAACCGAGGGAACTCTCAAGGCAACCTTATCCCCCAAACAGACCCCTGAACAGCAGCGAGGAGGTCCCGCAACAAATCCGAAAGATTTAAGGATCTTTCCCTCTCCAACCAAGACTGAGCTCGGCACCTCAGAAAACTATAGAGCAGGAAAGAAGAAGCTCTCTCTAGAAATAAAAAATCGGATCCTTTTCTAAGGTGCATATGAGCGTCTATTTTTAGGATTCTAAAAATGGTCTGCGGATAACGACCTCCGCTTTTTGGTTTCTCCTAACCGCATCCCAAATTGGTCTGTGGATAGCAAAAACCCGCCATTTGAAATTACTAGAGGCAGACCATAAAAATTGTTTAGCGAGTGCTTCCCCTTGGTGCACTCACCCAGGGAGCTGAATGCTCTTACAGAGCTGGGCAATCACACTCACTCGCCCTTACTGCTAGGGGCTAGATACATAATGATGCATGATTCCTGCCTACTTTCCTGGGACCGACGAACCCCTTATGAGTCACGAGACTCCCCCCTCAGTCCAAGCACCCGAGCGAGTGTTGTATTTCGCAGGGAGCTACACTCGCTTCCAACTCAGGTGCACTCGCCGATACCCGTGGGCCGACTCGCCAAATACGGGGTTGTACAACGACAAATCGATATTGTTAACAACAAAACAAATTTTAAATTAGAAAATTTGTCATTTTTATATTATTGTGTTATAGCCACTCATACACTTTAGATTACAGCACTATGAACTTTTATAGTAAGATTCCAAAAAATTTATTAAATAGAGTTAATCAATATAAAATAAATTGAGCTTTTTTATTAGTTAGATTCTCCGAATTTCAATGAATTTGCTTAAAGTATTCACCAATATTGAGAGGATTTTGGGGTTAATTGCTAATCAAAGTGACTCAAAGGAAAAAAAGTTTTGATGATAAGTTCTCGCTTCTCTAAATTATGGTATGTGTGTGTTATAGTTTTGATCTGTATGTGAAGTTGCTCAAATTTATTTTATAAACACATAAATGGTTGTTGAAGTGTTGGTTCACTGAGTTTAGCTTTATGATAACCAAGGTCTGATCCAGGAATGATTTTTTTGATCTCAACATTCATGATTTAACCACAGAAGTTAATTAATAATATCATTTTATGCATGAGTAAAGTACGATCACTAAATTTTCTGCACAATTATTATTTTTATTTTTCGGCTTTGTTGTCTCAAGAGTCTTTTGTTATGCTATATTACCCTTTGGAAATTTTTAAAAGATAAGAAGATGATTACATACGTCTTATTGTACTTCTTTGTCGACTAACATTTATTGTGCATGTGCATACTGCATAAACAAATCATTATAGAATGCGATAAAGTTTTGGTCGAGCGTGAAGGGGAATCAGGGAGGGTTTTCGGTGCTGGTGTGCGACTTATGGTTAACCCGTAGAAAAATTCGGAAATAATTTTAGATGAGGATTTTAAGTTATGTTGGTGTGCGGATAGCCGTTTTTGGTTTACTCGTAAAAAAATCGAAACTAATTTTATATGAAAATTTTAAGTTATGTCGGTGTACAGATAGCCATTTTGGGGTTTGCCTTTAACAATTCCTTTTTTAAACTGTGCCATGTTTTTTTCTCAATTTTAAATATGGATATGGATTTACACTATTAAATTTATAGCATGATAGAAGATTGTGCGACATCTGAAGTACCACGCTTGATGGGAGTGCGAACGGCGGACTACCGGTGTGCTCGGGTGAATCGTGTGCATCCGCAAGCAAGAGTCCACAACGGAGGGACTGTCGTTGTAATGACCAGGAAGGAAACCGGCGCCGTTATAGTGACCCGCCCCCATTGTCCTGGACCACCAGGGCTGCAGCCCCAGGTGCCACCCCAACCCATCTCTGGGCCTGTTTCTCAGTAAGACAGTAACAGTAGGTTGTTGATGTCGGGATTCGATCCCACGCCCCTTGATAAGGCATCTTCAACAACCCCATCACCAGTTGCGCTGCAGAATCCCAGCCTCAGGTGCCACCCCAACCCATTTCTGCAGCGCATCTGGTGATGAGGGCTGTTGAAGGTGTCTTATCAAGAGGGCGCGAGATCGAATCCCGGCCTCAACAATCTACTGTTGCTGAGAAACAGACTTAGAGATGGGTTGGGATGGCACCTGGGGGTGCAGCCCTGGTGGTCCTGGACAATGGGGCCAGGCCACTATAACAGCGTCGGTTTCCTTCCGGGTCGTTACAGTCGTGGTCGGGCTACTGTCGCGGGGAGCCTTGTGCACTGTCACGCGCGCCCCATGCAGGTAACAATATTCGTCGGGCGGCAATATTCAACGGACGACAACATTCAGCGAGCAACAACATTCATCAGACAACAACATACGTCGGGCGGCAACATTCGCCGTGATGCAATATTCATCAAACATCAGCATTCGTCGGGTGGCAACATATTCCAAGAGGATTTCACCAGCATCCCAATATTATCACATGCAAATTATAATTGATTTCCCCCTAAAACTAAGAATAACAGATGAACGAATAGTAAATGATAAATGAGCGCAAAGAAATTTTAATCTATTTTTGACATGAATCTCAATATTATAAAACCGAACCCAACTTTAAAATAGAGATTACCGTGATTCAGGTAATCTACAATTACATATTAAAAATTAGATATGGAGTAACGATAGCTATATTTTTTTTTTTATCTAAATATGTATATGTATATTTATATTTCATGGTATTTCAACAATCTCAAAATGGTGTGGTGGTTAGCATCCAAGGTAGTTCTCGAGATGACATTAGTTCGAATCTCACCAACTTCTCTTTTTTGATAAAAAAAGTTGAGTCTCACGGCCCATGTCGGTTACCTAAAACTTATACAATTAAATTTTTAATATAAATAGAGGCAAAATCATAATTTAACGTTGTATCATAACAGTGGCATAAAAATATAGGCCTAGGACACACTATCATAGTAGGTATAAGAGCTCTAGTAAAATTAGCATAAGACTTCACCAATACACCACATAGGTAATCAGATGGATATATTCGACTTCAGCGAGATCAGACGGTTCATAATATTTTCCTAAGGGCCTCACGGGTTACATCAAAGGGCTAAAAAAATTTTATTTGTATGTAGTTTATATATATATATGTATACAACAACAACAATAGAACCCATATATATATATATATGTATATATATATGTATATATATATGTATATATATATACACACACACAAGTGCCCGACATGGGGCTCCGCCCCTACGGCCAAGCGCGATATTTTCTGGCCGGCGATGGCGGGCTTCGCCCATCCCCGACGCGATGCTGTCGGGCGGGCTTCGGCCGCATCCAGGCGGGCTTCGCCCGCCTCCGCCCGCCTCCGCCCGCCTCCGCCCGTGCTCGATGCGTCTGCGGGCTACGCCCGCAACATATACATATGAGTACTCGAAATGACCGTAAAAAAATATACATCAATACTACAATATTTATTTTGTAGAAAAATATATGTATATACATAAAAAGATTTTTTTTTCTCTCTCTCCCTCTCCAAATGGATACTCGCAGGTCATTTTGATGGTTTGATTTGAGATCAAACGATGGAGATTGTCCCAATGTCCTCATTAAGTAGTCTATTTACCTTGTCATAACCAAATTTGATACTTCTTTATAATATATTATAGACACACACACATACGAGTGAGAGACACGGGGCTCAGCCCCCTAAGGCCAACCACGATAGTACCCACTCAATAAGGCGGAATTGGAGCATTGAAATTGGAATTCAATTGCCAATTCTAATTATGCCGTTCGATAACCCAAAAATGCGCGGGAATTGAAATTCAGTTCAATTTCTATAGAAATTGAAACACGCCCCACCCCCTCCTCTTCTTCCGACACATGCTAATTTTACTAGAGCTCATATTCCCAATTCCATTGCTCTGTCTCCTCTTCTTCCGCGACTGACCACGTTCGACCTTGACTTTTTTCTTCGTACGAACGAAAAGGAGGGTTGCGCCGACAATCTACCTTCTCCATCCTCCACCCTCTTCTCGGGCGACGGCTTATGTGGCTCTCCCTAACTCCTCTTCTCCCCCAAAACTGCTTTAGGTGCGTTTTCCAGATTTTTTTCTCCTTGCTTTTGTTCGATTTTTTCTCTGGCGGCGGGATCTGTGATATCTTAGGTTGCTATGTGATTTCCTATGACATTTATGTAGTATTTGAGATTTAGTTTTTTTCTTCTTCTAGGGTTTAGTAATTTCCTATGGCATTTGTGATGTTTTAGGTTGCTCTATGTTCATTCCATTTGATCAATTATTGCAGAAATTCTAATGTCGAGCTTTGTTGTTGTATGTTCACGTATGTGTATGGAAATGAGTGGAAGCTGATCTATGTTCATGTATGTGAAAGAGATGTTTCAGTTATTGTAATGTGATCACTTGCTTATTATTCAGATTCGTGTTGAATGTTCTATTAGTCATCCAACTGTTTTGTTAGTCACAGTTTTCATGCATGTGTATGAAAATATCTGTGTGTATGTGTGTGGTTGTATGTGTATGCATATGTAAACACCACTAGAAAATTGATCTTTTTCCACGGTAAATTGTCGTGACAAAAAGTCCAAAATCGTGGCAAAAGAGTTTTTGCACGGCTTGCCCACGACAAAGTGGCGTGGACAATGCGGGCGTGGCAAAAATTATTTGACACGTTCATTCTGTGACAAATACTGTTTTACCACAACTTTTAGCCACGGTTTTAAACTGTGGTCAAATGTCCTAAACAGTTATTTGATACGCTTTCTTTGTCGTGGCTAAAAGTCCATCATTTGCCACGGTAATAAATTCGGGCAAATACACATCAAATTTATTTAAGAAAAAGTATTTGTCATAGTTTAAAACTGTGGCAAATACTTTGTTGACTTATTAAAAAAAAGTATTGGTCACCGTTTGGAGCTGTGGCCAATACACTACAACAGAATGGGTCTTCCACCTTGTTTTTGGGGCCTTTAGCGGCGCTTTTCAAGCGCCGCGAAAGCTTTTGCGGCGTATTAAAAAAATGTCCCTAAAGCATCGCCAATGCAATCATAGCGGTAGGGTATTGCAGTGCTTTTTTGGAAAAAGTGTTGCGGTAGTCTGGATGTATTCGCGGCGCTTTTAAAGAAAAACGTCGTGGTAGCATCTATGCTTTTGCAGCGCAGTTCTACCAAAGCGTCGCGGTAGACTATGCATTAACGACGCTTATATAGTAAAACATCGTGAATGAGGCTATTTAAAAAAATATTAAAAGCTGCGAGTATTTTTTCAGCACAATAGATATACATAGCTGCAACACATTACATCAATTAAGGGAAGTTATAAAATTAGATTGCTACTATAAAAATTAAAATAGAGAAAAACACATAGGTAATTACAGTTTTTATAACATCAAACACAGATTTTTATAATTCTGTCCCAACACAATCCATCATATAAATTGTATAATTCGTATTCGGCGAGTAGGCCGACCAGGATTTGGCGAGTAGACCCAATAGCGGTCTAACTCGCCCAGGGCAGGGTGAAGCGAGTACGCCTCCCCATAGTCTTCTCAACGGCACCAGTGCGATTCGTCCAGACGATACCAATAGCCCGCCCCGTCGACAAAGCTCCTTCTCGCCCGGGGCGAGGTGAGTTGACTTTGCCTCAGGCGAGCTCGCTTTGGGAGAGCTCGCTCCTAGCGAGTAGGCTCTGACCTCATCGCCCCAGTCATACTGATCAAGGAGGGAGCGAGGCGAGTTCGGGCCAACCCGACTCCTCAGTCCTCTTTCACTATCTGCAGACCAGCAGGGGCTGCGATTAATATTTGTGAAAAGGCATGAGGAGCTGTTCGTAGACCATTTTGGTATGCATGTAGTAATTCAGTTAAGGCGGAGGGAGCTATTCGCAGGCCTTTTGGACTATTTTGCCCTCAAGAAGATTTGCCAATAAATATGACTCATTATGTCTCAGATCAGCACAGATCCACCCCCCAAGAGAGTCCGAGCTTTCTTCCTTGTGTCCTTGTGCTATCTGAGACATGCTCAGCCTTTGGTTTTTGGGAGGGAAAATCAGGTCAGATTTTCGGGTTAGTGGCGAGACCTCCTCGCTGCAGCCAGTGGGTCTACGCCTCCCCATACTTCTTCTCAACGACACGAGTGCGATTCGTCCAGACGATACCAATAGCCCGCCCGACGACAAAGCTCCTTCTCGCCCGGGGCGAGGCAAGTTGACTTGCCTCAGATGAGCTCGCTTCGGGAGAGCTCGCTCCTGGCGAGTAGGCTCTGACCTCATCGCCCCAGTCATACCGATTAAGGAGGGAGCGAGGCGAGTTTGGGCCAACCCGACTCCTCAGTCCTCTCTCACTATCCGCAGACAAGCAGGGGTTGCGATTAGTATTTGTGAAAATGCGCGAGGAGCTATTCACAGATCATTTTGGTCTGCATGTAGTAATTCAGTTAAGGCGGAGGGAGCTATTCGCATGTCTTTTGGACTATTTTGCCCTCAGGAAGATTTGCCTTTAAATAAGACCCATTATGTCTCAGATCAGCACAGATCCACCTCCCAAGAGAGCCTGAGCTTTCTTCCTTGTGTCCTTGTGCTATCTGAGACAGGCTCAGCCTTTGGTTTTTTGGAGGGGAAATCAGGTCAGATTTCCGGGTTAGTGGTGGGACCTCCTCGCTGCAGCCAGTGGGTCCTTTCTTAAGACAACTACCTACCATTCTGTGAGGGCCAGTTCTCAGCTCGAAATACTCAGACCAAGGGATTTGACAAAGAGAGAAGTAACTCAAGCTACTCCCCAGTATCAAACATAGTTGGACCGGTTTCCGGGTTCCAACATTTTTGGTGCGGTGTGTGAGGCCCCAATTTAGACCTCACATACATCTGTATCTAAGCTATGTTCATAACATGTGTCCCAGGTTGAAGTAAGGCTAGTGAATACAAAATAAAACACATAATAGAAATTTACTTTCATACCTTGAATGATTCGCCGAATCTATTCTGTCTTATTATAATCAGTTCTTTTGGTTGCGCGTATCCAAAGTCACGTCCGTTACCTACAAAATTTGACGACGGGCTTAGTCATAAAATATGACTAAGTGAGGATATACCTCTTTCATTGCTGTATCCAATTAAAATAAACTTACGCATTTCAAAACATATTTACCATACTAACTATTTTTCTGACTCAGCAGTGAACTTATGAAGCATATAACTATATGAACATGTTATTACCAATAAAACAGTATGATCAGTATAGAATCATAACCATATCATGTAACATTAAAACAGTGTGTCCATGTATCCGTATCTATGAAAGAACATAACTGGGGGAAACATGTCAGTACTCATAAACAGTTTAAGGAGTTATAGTATTCATATGAGTTATGGAACATGTAAGTAGTGCAAGTATCATAACTGTATCTATATCATGGAAGCAGTATAAGTAAGCATCATAACTGATTCTACATCATGGAAGCAGTACAAATACATATCATGTCAGTTTTCATGTTCATAAGCATATATCAATGTACCTGTGTAACCTTAAAAATCAGTATTTCTATGCATGTTTCGTTCCTTAGGATATATTAGGGGCGATTCGAATCCTTTTTCTTTTTTCCTTTACCCCGAAGGGTCCTTTACCCCGAAGGGTCCTTTACCCCGAAGGGTCATTCATGTGCATGCATTTCAAGTCGCCCGTAATATAACATAGTGTCGACACGTTTACATAATAATGAGTTATTCATATTTATTAATCCCCTCAGAAGTAATTCGCATGTTTGTCTTTATCAAGGTCATACAATATAGCGACAATAAGTATCAGTGATATCAACTATGCATTTAACATTCAGTATAATAAGAGTGCGTATGTAAAAAGAAAGTAAAGTCATAAAGCTTAAATGAAACAGGTAGCTCTCGCCGTTCCTTTGTTCTTTTCCATGTCACGCCCCATGTCACCGTCACCTCTACCGGTGAATGTCATCCTCCGCGATATCTGTTAAGAAATCATATCATTACAGGACATTCCTATCGGCCTTGCATCACAGATAGAGCATTGCCGTTAACCTCTAGGGGTGATTTTAACCTATACTTATCCAGATTTGCCCAAGGCAAGACACTCATACAAAGGAAATTGCAGATGGAGTGCCCCCAACTCAAAAGAAAACAACAACATCACTTAGTGGACTGCATAGGGATAATCAAATAGCCTATATTGGACTGCAGAAATTCAGCAATGGTACCCCATAGATTAGGACAGTAGCAGCCGGCCAACAAGGAGGAGACATAGCAGCTAATAAAAAAAACAGTCATAGCAGCGATAGAATAAAGGGACGGCAACACAACAACAGCCCCCCCCCCCCCCCCCTCCCCAACAACTACAAAAATCTCCCCAAAAGAACTCATAGCAGTTAACTAAAAAACACCCTCTAAAAAGTAATACTAAGACATAACATGTAAACACAGATCTCCCCCAATAAAGCCATACAACCGATCAAACTCAAAAGAACAACACCAGGTTCCAGAATATAATTCCTATCATGGCCTTAAAGTAGTATCCAACCCCCAAAATAGTAAAACAGAGGGGAAATAGAAAGAAGGAAGGCTTACAGTTAGGGTAGAAACCCAAAACCCAGTTGTAAATCGTGAGTCCAATGAAGTTCAGGGCAACCAGAGCTTTACCAATACTGATCCCTGTATAAGCTAAGAGACTCCCTGCCGAATCAAGCAAAACGAGGGAGGGAGAAGGAAGAGAAATAGGAAAACCCTAGCTGCGATATAACCAAGAGCGAGAGAGATATGGAGGGAGAGAGTCGGCAGCATCATAATAGAAAAGTCCTCCACCGCCTCTCAAAGCCAACTTAATCTTCCTCTAATAATATTTTACAAATAATACTCCCAAACCAAACCAGCCAAATGAAACCAGGCAACTGCTATCAGCACACCATTTAGCATCCCTTGGTTATTAGCAGCTCACAATTAAACTACAGAAATCAGGAAACATTTAAACATATTTGCATACCATTGATCATGTTTATTTTAAACATATATTTGTATGAAATATAACCGTCAAAAGTCGTCTTCATCAAAAGTTATTATACCACATTTATACCAATATAAACATAGTGAGATACACATTCCCGCAAGACAAATAAAAGCTCGAACACATGCTTAGCGACATCGAGTCGACACTGATTTATTTTTCATCATAGGGGACAAATTTTAGTTCATTTTATTATCAATTTGGATCACTTCACGTGTTGGGTCATTACACGGTGAGCGTGGACTGTAGTGAGAGAAGAAAATCTCATCTGACGATCCCATGGCTGAACATGGCGAGCCGGGGACCGGCCAGGGGAGCTCGCCGCCTATGGGCGAGTTCGTGACAAAGAGCGACTTTGACCAGTTCAGAAGGTCGATGGAAGACACCATCTGGGGGCTACTCGCGCCTCGCTGTGCCGAGGCGGGGGAGCCCTCCCCAGCATTGGTCGTCTCTCCCGGGGAGGCGGGGCAGAGTCGGCGCCCCGACAAAGAAGGATTTCCTGAAGACGACGATCAGTTGCTTCACGCGCGAGTACTCTTCGCGAGTCCGATCGAGACCCGCCATTTAGACGACGAGTACGATCGAGTTCTCCCAGCCCGTCTGCTCCCGTTGTCCAGTCCCTTCTGCGAGTTGGTGCTGACCGCTCCTATTCCCGAGGGATTCACAGAACCCGCCATGAGTTTCTACTCCGGAAAAGATGACCTCATCCATCACCTGCAATGGTTCGAGGACATGGTCTCCATCAAGCAGATGATGGATGCCTTCAAGTGCTGACTGTTCGCCATAACCTTCAAATAGAAGGCCCGGGGCTGGTTCCACCAGATGCATGCGAGAAGCATCTACTGTTTTGAGGACCTGCGCAGAGGCTTTCTGCTTCGCTTCTCCACTTCCAAGAAGAGGAAGAAGGGCTCAGAAGCACTTTTCCTTAGCAAGCAAGGGCCGCAAGAGATGCTAGGGTTGTACTGTTGATCGCTTCCAAGAGGAGATCCTCCTAGTCCAGGAGGTTGCAGGGGCACACTGTGATGTTGGCGTTCAAGCTCGGACTGCAACCAGGATTTTTCAAGATGGAGATCATTCGCAATCCTCCCTTGTCGTTTGAGGAACTGATCAATCGATCCGCGAGGCAGATCGAAGGTGAGGAGACGAGCCTAAAGTCTGTGGCCAAGCTGGCCAGGCTGGAGGGAGGCGAGGAGAAGAAATAAGCTGGAGGCAGCCGACAGGAGGCCAAGAAGAAGGAAGATCCAAGGAGGTAGGACGGGAGAGGGTACCGAGAGAACATGGATGAACGAGATCAGGAGAGGAGGTTCTAGGTTCCGCCAAACAGGCCGGCCTGGAGACCCGGGGGAGGAGGTTACCCTGGGAGGCAGGGAAGAAGGTTTTCCCTCGAACGCCAGGACTGCTGTCGTTCCCCCGACCGGAGGCAAGGCCAGTGGATGTAGAACCAGACACCGCCTCGAGAGGCGAACAACATCAGGAGAGGACGAGGGCGGGATCGGAGAGTGAGACCGCGATAGCCGCGAGGCGAGGAGGAGCGTCGGGCAATGACTTTTTGCGACTTCCACCGAGTGGAGGGTTATGCAACGACTACATGCCCCGAATTCCTGGAGTTGGGAAGAGGAGCAGAAGGGGCCCAGGAGGGGCGGTAGGAGCGAGAAAGAGGAGAAGTGCAGAGGAATGGGGGGAGGAGCCACGCCCCAAGGAGATGTGAAGATCGGGGAGATCTCGGAGCTCACGGAGGGATTGGCTTCATCCACAGAGGAGCGGGGTTGGAGGCAACCCAGAAGGGGAGTTTTAACGTCATGTGCCGGAGGAGTGTGGCCTCGGCGACTCAGATTCCACCGCTGATAGGTGTGATCACCTTTTCGGAGGAGGATATGCTGGGCAACGAGAATCCCTTCCACGACGCAGTGGTAATCAAGGCCGTCATAAAGAACTACACAGTCTCCTGCCTCCTGGTAGATAATGGGAATTTTGTCAACGTGGTGTTCAAGAAGGCATTCGACGCCATGACGGTGGAGGAGAAGAGGGTCACCGCGACGGAGGGGACACTCTTTAGGTTCTCGGGAGAAAGAAAGGAGGTAGAAGGAGGAGTGGAGCTGGTTGTGACGCTGGGGGGAACCACCAAATGCTGCAGGTTCGTCATTGTTGACGTCCCAACAGCTACAACACCATCTTCAACAGGCCACTCATCAGTGCCTACAAGTGTGTGCCCTCCTCCTACCACCAGTGTCTGAAGTGCAACCAAGGAGAATTGCAGACCAGGATTCAAAGTGATCCCAGGGTGGAGAGGCAGTGCTATCTCAGCGCCATCAACACCATCAGCTGAAAGGAGGAAGCTGAGGTGGTGGATCAGGTGATTGAGGAGATGGCGAGGATGGAAGCGTCCGAGGAGGTGGAAGAGAAGGAGATTGTATCTGAAGGCAGGAGGCCAGGGAAAGTAAAGATCAGTGGGGAGCTAGAGGAAGGAGATAAGGAGAAGATCCTGTTATGCATCCAGATGAACGCATATATCTTCGCATGGAGCGCGGCGGACATGCCAGGCATTGACGCAGACGTCGTCCTCCATCATCTCAACCTGGACAAGGGAGTCCATCCCATCCAGCAGAAGAAGAGGGCGACCACCACCACCCTGGCTGAGCCCATCAGAGAAGAGGTCAGGAAACTGCTAGAGGCGGGGCTTGTGTCAGAGATCCAGTACTTAGGTTGGGTCTCCAATGTTGTAATGGTAAAAAGGGAGATGGAAAGTGGCGCATGTGTATCGATTTTTATATTCTTAATAAAGCTTACCTCAAGGATTGCTACCCCTTGCCTAGAATCGACGAGCTAGTAGATTCAGCCGTCGGATTCCCTGTCATGAGTTTTTAGATACTTTTTTTGATTATCATCAAATCCGCATACACCCTTCCGACATTAAACGCGTATCCTTTATTACCAACGACGGGTTTTATTGCTATAAAATGATGACTTTGGGCCTAAGAACGCAGGAACCACTTACCAACGAATGATGGATAGGGTATTCAAGGAACAGACGGGGCAAAACCTAGAGGTATATGTATATGACCTCATGGTGAAGAGCAGGAGTGTAGAGGAACACCTTCGTGACCTGGAAGAAACCTTCACCACACTCCAAAAATATAAAATGAGGTTGAATCCATTCAAGTGCATTTTCAGAGCAGGGAAAGGGAAATTCTTGGGCCACCTCTTGACCCCAGCAGGAGTGGAACCCAATCCGGACAAGGTTAAGGCGATGATGGAGATGTAAGTGCCTAGGAACATCAAGGAAGTGCAACGCCTGATAGGTCGATTGGCAAAGTTGAGTAGGTTCCTCTTTAGGGCTGGGGAAAAGTGCTCGTCGTTCTTCAAAACACTCCGAGACAACAGGAAATTCGAAGGGTCGGCGGAGTGTTAAGGTGCCTTCGAGAGCTTGAAGTTCCAGCTGGTGCATGCATCTTTGTTGCAAGGACCCAGGGGGAGAGGACCTCTTCTTGTATGTTGGGGTAGGAGCCAATGCGGTGAGTTCGTTCTTGGTCTGCGAGGACGAGAAGAAGCAGCTTCCTATTTACTATGTGAGTCGGGTCCTGCAGAAGGCCGAACTACGATACCCCTTCTTGGAGAAGTTAGCGTTTGCCTTGATAGTTTCAGCCCGAAGACTCCAACCCTACTTTCAGGCCTATCCGATCAAGGTGGTGATTGATCACCCTCTCCACAGTATCTTGGAGGGAGTAGAACACTCGGGAAGATTGTCCAAGTAGTTAGTGGAGCTCAGCGAGTTCGACGTCACCTATGCCCCTCGGCTGGCCATGAAAGCCCAGGCCATTGCGGACTTCCTGGCTGACTATACCGTGGAAGTAAGGGAAGAGGAAGCACCCCAACGGGTGTCCTGCGAAATGTTCGTGGATGAAGCATCAGGGAGGAACTCCTGTGGTGGAGGAATCGTTCTGACCAGTCCTTAAGGCACCAGGATAGAGCAGGCCGTGGATATTCACTTCCCGGTCACCAACAACCAAATGGAGTATGAGGCCATAATTGCGGGGCTCCACCTAGCCTGAGAACTGTGAGTTCACGACATTAGAGTTTACTCCGACTCGATGGTGGTTGCCTCCCAGGTTTGAGGGGAGTTCGAGGCGAGGGAGTCGACACTGCAGCGCTACCTGGTGAATGTCAAAGGCTTGGTGGGCACCTTCAAATCCTTCTCTATACAGCATGTTCCGAGGGAGGAGAACGCCCAAGCAGATCGACTAGCCAAGTACAGCCCCGTGGTCGGGGGCACAATCACTAGGTTGTTCCGACCTTCTATCGAGGAATGGGAGATGATGGACATCGATCAACCCTCCTCATGGATGGATCCCCTGGTCACTTTCTTGGCCATGAGCGAGCTGCCCTCAGAGGTTCAGGACAAGAGGCGGTTCAGGGAAAGTTCTAATCCAGCCGCCAGAGCTGATTTTAGGATGTTTGGCGCAGCTCTGGGGAGCAACTTTTTGAAAATCGCGGACGAATTTTTGCTCTTTTCCGGAATCTGGCAGGGCCCCGCGTTCAGCGCTAGGGAAATCGATTCCGCCTTTTTGCTCTCGTTCCCGATACCTCCAGAAAACCCATCGTTCACGATCTCGCCCGACGCCGCCGCCCTAGCTCTCGTTCACGATCTCCCTTTCGTTCACGATCTCGCCTCCCTAGTTCACGATCTCGCCTCCCTAGCTAGCGGCCGACGACGTGCTCTCGTTCTCTTCTCCCCCCATCTGCGCAACGATCCCGATCTCCTCCGCCGAGCTTTCTCGCCTGGTTTCTCGTTCTCGACTGAGCTCGCCGACCACTGCGCAGTTCACGATCCCGATCTCCTCTCCAGGCGCTGCTTCCTCCGGCGTTTCCGTTCGACTCCACAGTCATCACCAACCTCCGGCGATTCCAGATCTGCTTGATTTAAGGTATATACCCGTATTTTTTTTCATTTACAATTTCTTTGGCATTCGACTTGCAAGAATGGTGTGTTTGTGTTTGTATTTATTTTGGATTTGTGAGTGTTTGTGTGTGTGTGTGTGTGTGTTTGGATGAGTGTGTGTGTGTGTGTTGTGTATGCATGTGGATGTGTGTGTGTTTGTTTTAGGATGAGTGTGTGCTTGTTTCATGTGTATGTGTGTATGTGTGTGTGTGTATGTATGTCTTTTGGATGTGTGTGTATTTTATTTTGGATTTGTGTGTGTTTCTATGTGTGTTTGTATGTGTGTGTGTGTGTGTGTGTTTTTGGATGAGTGTGTGTGTTTGTTGTGTGGATGTTGTGTGTATGGATGTGTATGTGTGTGTTTTGGATGAGTGTTTGTATGTGTGTGTGTGTTTTGGATGAGTGTGTGAGTGTTGTGTGTATGTGTATGTTTGGATGTGTGTGTGTGAGTGTGTGGATGTTTGTATGTGTGAGTTTGTGTGTGTGTGAGTGTGTGTATTTTTTAGATGATGTATGTGTATGTTTGGATGTGTGTGTGTTTGTTTTAGGATGAGTGTGTGCTTGTTTCATGTGTATGTGTGGATGTGTGTGTGTGTATGTCTTTTGGATTTGTGTGTGTATTTTATTTTGGATTTGTGTGTGTTTGTATGTGTGTTTGTATGTGTGTGTGTGTGTTTTTGGATGAGTGTGTGTGTTTGTTGTGTGGATGTTGTGTGTATGGATGTGTATGTGTGTGTTTTGGATGAGTGTTTGTATGTTGTGTGGATGTTTGTGTGTATGTGTATGTTTGGATGTGTGTGTGTGTGTGTATTTTTTAGAGGATGTTGTGTGTGAGTGTGTGTTGTGTGTATGTGTATGTTTGTTTGTGTGTATGTGTATGTGTGTATGTGTATGTTTTGGATGTTGTGTGTATGTGTATGTTTGGATGTGTGTGTGTGAGTTTGTTTGTGTGCGTGTGTGTGTGTTTTGGATGAGTGTGTTTGTATGTTTGGATATGTGTGTTGTGTGTGTTTGTATGTTTTGGATGTTGTGTGTATGGATGTTTCTAAAATTGCATTACTTATTTATAGTGTAATGGGTAAACCAAAAGAAGGAGGAATCATAGCGAGTTGGGAGTCTAGCGAGGTATTGTTATTTTGTGATCTCTGCATAAAAGAGATTGGTTTGGGGAATCGGCCTACCACCCACTTTAGCAAAGAAGGGTGGAAAAATTTGATTGCGGGGTTTAAAGAACGTACTGGGAAAAGCTACGATCGAATGCAAATGAAAAATAAATGGGATCATTTGAAGAAGGATTGGAAGTTATGGAAGGAGCTGAAACATGGCGAGACTGATTTAGGTTGGGATCCAGAGAAGAGAACTATTGCTGCATCAGAAGAATGGTGGGCAGAAAAGATAAAGGTGAAAACAAATTCATTTTTCATTTCATGGTAGTAGTTCTTATTTTGACAAATTTTAATATTGTTGAATTGATTATAACAGGTTGTTGCAGCAGCGAAAAAATTTCAATACGGAGGTATTGCACCTGAGTTGGAGGAGAAACTGAACACCATGTTCAGTCAGGTTGTCGCAACTGGAGAAGACTCATGGGCTCCTTCTGTTGGGAGTTTGCCACCGGATGTGGGGAGGATCCATTTGGAAGATAATGATGTAGAAGATGTCATAGAGAACAATCAAGGTGGTCCTGAAGAGATTGGTCATTCAACAACCATTGGGAATGCGTCCACCTCGGCAAGTAAAAGAAGAAAGATCGGGAAGAACAAAGGAATGACATTTTCTTTGATGTCAGACTTACATCAATCCACCCTAGCTGTGAAGCCTCCACCAGTTATCACAGTCAAAGAGGTGGTGGAGTTGATTTCCAGTAGCCCAGAGATACGGGCAAACCAGGATGTATATTACTTTGCTCTCGACCACATCAGGGACAAGACCAGTAGGGAGATCTTCATGAGT
Source organism: Dactylorhiza incarnata (assembly GCA_033032865.1). Classification (NCBI taxonomy): domain Eukaryota; kingdom Viridiplantae; phylum Streptophyta; class Magnoliopsida; order Asparagales; family Orchidaceae; genus Dactylorhiza; species Dactylorhiza incarnata. The sequence continues at coordinate 2,476,069 of JAWHQI010000307.1, read as the reverse complement.
ATTCCAGAAGATATGCGTGTTTGGTGGATTATGAAGGCGTATGAGAAGAGGGCTCAGTGATGTTATTTTTAAAAAATTGTTATGTTTTAAGTTTTAAAAACCTTTTATGTGGTATTTTATGCCTTTCTACTTCATGTTGATTAACCTTTTTATGTGGTCGGATTTATATTAGTTGTTGTGGTATTTTCTTCACATAGATTATGATAAATGTTATGTGATACTTTAAATGCAGGTACTACAATGGAAGAGCATGACTCCTCTGAGGATTCCGGGGATTCAACAAGTCTTTCGCCTGAGCGGAGACAATATATAGAGTACTGTCGTGTAGTTATGTCATCGATCGAGAGGATGAGTTATCATGTTCGTGACACACGACCATGCATGACATCTACCCAAACAGGTGATAAATGGATTAAAGAGTTACTAGAAGGACATCCAGATAGGATTCATGATGCATTTAGGATGTCGAAACGCATTTTCATAGATTTACTTCATAAACTAGAGGTAGATCATGAACTTCAAGGGTCACAACGGACGTCTTCAAGAGAAGTCCTAGGGATTACATTGTATATCTTAGCACAAGGAGGTTCCGTTAGATTGGCGAAAGAGCGATTCCAGCACTCGACCGAAACAATTAGTAGATATTTTTCGAAATGTCTAAGATCTCTTTTGTTACTCTCAATTGATGCTATAAAGCCTATAGACCGTCAGTTCAGAGATATTCCGGCTGAGATAAGGTATGATGCTCGTTACATGCCATTCTTCAAGGATTGCGTTGGTGCAATTGACGGTACACATATAGATGCGAGGATACCAGTAGAAGATCAAGTCAGATACATAGGACGTCACGGCACTACGACGCAAAATGTAATGGCAGTCTGTGATTTTAACATGTGTTTTACATTTGCCCTGGCTGGATGGGAGGGATCTGCTCATGATAGTCGCATCTTCGCACGCGCATTGACAGACGATAGATTGCATTTTCCGCATCCCCCACAAGGTATAATAATCAATATTTTTACATTCATTCAAATCCTTTGAATATCCACCAATGTTTGCTTGTTTAACATACCAAATTAATGCAGGTAAATATTATTTAGTGGATGCTGGCTACCCATTAAAGATGGGTTATTTGAAGCCGTATCCGGATACAAGATATCACTTGACAGACTTTGCCCGTGGGAGTCGGCCTGTTCAAGGAAGGCAAGAACATTTCAATAGGGCACATTCATCTCTTCGCAGTGTTATTGAGCGAACGTTTGGAGTGTGGAAGAAGAAGTGGCACATTCTGAGCAAAATGCCACAATACAGCTTCAAGAAACAGAGGTCCATAGTGTTGGCCACAATGGCCTTACATAACTTCATTCGTAGACATCCTTCTCGCTGGGACCCTGAGTTTAATGTGTGTGATGCTGATGAGTCTTCTTTCGCTCCCTCAGAGGATGAAGACCCTGCGGCGGAGGATGATATTGGAAGCGATATGGGTGATGCTGCTGGAGCTGAACAGATGTCTACAGTATGAGATAGCATTGCCGAAGAAATATACGGGGTGCGTGGATAGCATTAACAAAGAATTATGTAAAAGACTATTGTTATCGGTTATCTTTTATTATTTTTTCATGTTAAAAACTGATGTATTTTTAAGTTCTAAAAAAACAGCTTCCAAAAGCTATTTCTCCAAACAGCAAAATTAGAAAATCGCTCTTCAAAGCGCACTTCTGCACAGAACACCCAAACACTCTGCAGCTTTTCAAAACTGCTCCCCAGAGAGCTCTTTTAAAACAGCTCTATCCGGACATCAGCTTTTCAATCCGCCAGAGCTGTCCCAAACAGACCCTTAATGATGGGGTGCTTTAATGATGGTCCCCTGGCGAGGTTCCTGTCCGAGGGAGAGGCCTCCTAGGTCCTAGAGGAGATTTACGCAGGCGAATGCGGAAGTCACTCGGGAAGACGAACCTTGGAGAAGAGCGTGCTGAAGGCAGGATACTTCTGGCCTACCATCAGAAAGGACGCATACGTGTTCACAAGCAGGTGCTCGAAGTGCCAACTCTATGCTCCACTCCAACTACACCCAACTCAGCGCCTCCGATCAATCACCACCCACTGACCCTTCGCCATTTGGGGGATGGACCTGGTAGGGTTGTTCCCCCGTGAAGTGGACAACAGAAGTATCTCCTGGTGATGATTGACTACTTCTCCAAGTGGATGGAGGTAAAGGCCCTGACCAAGACAACCTCCCTGATAGTAATGAATTTCATTTGGGGAGAGATCTTATGTAGGCAGTGGCTACCACTCACCATCGACACCGATAACGACCATAGTTCGCCAGTCTCGAGCTCACAAACTTCTGCAGCCAACTCGGCATCGACCACCGCTTTGCCTCAGTTCATCATCTAAGGAGCATAACAGTCAGGTCGAGGCAGCCAACAAAGTCATCGTCAACCTGCTCAAGAAGAAAGTGGAGAATATGATGGGAAACTGGGTGGAGCAGCTCCCCTTGGTCCTTTGGGCTCTGAGGACTACCCCCACTACGGCGACCAGCGAAACACTCTTCAAGTTATCTCACGGCTCGGAGGCCCTCATCCCGATGGAATTTGAGGTTAGAAGCCCTAGGGTGGTGGCAGCAGAAGACGGAGATGAAGGATGGAGACTCGAGAACGAAGATGCGCAGTGACTCGCATTGGACTTCGTGGAGGAACTTCACGATCAGGTCACGATACGCCATGAGGAGATCAAGCGGAGGATGGCAAAGCACTTTGACAAGCATGTTCGAATCAAGCAATTCGACACGGGGGACTTGGTTCTCAAAAAGGTGGACGTCGCAGGGAGGTCCGAAGCAGTAGGTAAACTCCATCCCAATTGGGAGGAGCCCTACATAGTCTTCGAGGTGCTAAAAATAGGTGGGTATCGCCTGTAAAATGTTGAGGGAGAGCTCCTGGGAAACACTTGGAGTGGAGACGATTTAAAGTGTTTCTACTCCTAAGAGCAATGTAATTCCGTGGTCATCTTTTATGCTGAAATAAATTAATAACGCTTTCTGTTGCAAATGTGTAGCGCTTCACTATCGGGACAACAGTACCAAGCAGCGAGATCTTCTAACTCCTTGAGCATAGAGTTGTCGTAGACCAGACCGTAGCACTGGGCTCCTCCCCTGCAGGCTGACTACTTGCCCCCCTCGAGTGAGTTCTATGTCCTCGAGCAGAGAGTTGTCGTAGACCAGGCCGTAGCACTGGGCTCCTCCCCTGCAGGCTGGCTACTTTCCCCCTCGAGTGAATTCTATGTCCTCGAGCAGAGAGTTGTCGTAGACCAGGCCATAGCACCGGGCTCCTCCCCTGCGGGCTGACTACTTGCCCCCTCGAGTGATTTCTATGTCCTCGAGCAGAGAGTTGTCGTAGACCAGGTCGTAGCATTGGGCTCATCCCCTGCAGGCTGGCTACTTGCCCCCTCGAGTGAGTTTTATATCCTCGAGCAGAGAGTTGTCGTAGACCAGGCCGTATCATTGGGCTCTTCCCATGCAGGCTGGCTACTTTCCCCCACGAGTGAGTTCTATGTCCATGAGTAGAGAATTGTCGTAGATCAGGCCATAGTACTGGGCTCCTCGCCTGTAGGATGGCTGCTTGCCCCCTCGAGTGAGTTATATGTCCTTAAGCAGAGAGTTGTCGTAGACCAGGGCGTAGCACTGGGCTCCTCCCCTGCAGGATGGTTACTTGCCCCTTCGAGTGAGTTCTACGTCCTCGAGCATAGAGTTGTCGTAGACCAGGCCGTAGCACTGGGCTCCTCCCCTGCAGGCTGGCTACTCGCCCCCTCGAGTGAGCTCCAAATTCTAGAAGTGCTAACCCCAGGGTAATTTTATGTTGAGGTGAGGGGAGGCGAGGCGAGTACCCAAGAAATCTCCTAGATCCGCGAGCATCAAAACCACTCGTCTACTCGCCCACTACCTCGCAAAAAACTTTAGCGCGAGTGCGCGATGACCCGGCGCAGCGAGGCCTCCGCTAACCACCTCGCACTCTTGGCGAGTAAAAGAGACTCAGACGCTAAACCTACATGAAGAACGCTCCTAGGCGAGTCGCAGCTAGTAGCGAGTACGCCATGTGGGCGAGCACGACAGAAAAAAGAAAAATGAATTCATCTCAACAATAAACACAATCATAGAGTAAAGCAAAGACGAAGGTGCCTATTCAATAAAATGAAGGTGGCGAGTACACCGGAAATATTCATACATAAAGGAAAATCTATCATTATAAGCTCTTCATAAAACAGATGACCTAGTCGCCCTGTTGGTCCTCTTCTTCTGATTCGTCGGAGGAGTCGCTGCTTGAAGTTCCTGTGGGACCAAGCTCACCGCCTCGCGATATAGCTCCGGGAGATGGACCGCGAGATCGATATGGGCCCCCTCCACGGTGAGAAGGAACCGCTGCCGAAACCGCTCCCGCGTGAACGCCACCGTCTTGATGGAGAGCTGTCTGCGCGTCTCAGCGACTTGGGCCAGAGTGAAATGGAGGAGCGGAGGAGCTGTTCATGACTCCCCTTTGGTAGGGGGGCAGCACTCCGCTACCTTGGACTCCGCCTCAGCGAGGCGAGTCCCCAAATAGCTGACTTCACGCTGCGCCACGGCTAGCTGCTCCTCCAACTCAGATACTCGCGTCACCAGTGCGACCGTGGGTGGCTCGCTCAGTAGGGGTCTAGGGGTGTTTTTACCTGGAAGCCCCTGATGGTCTGCAGTTAGTCTCTCCAAACAACGGAGTTTGGTTGTTGGCAGACCATTTTGGGCTGCGTATAGTAAACGTGTAAGGCGGAATCCAGCTACTAGCAGACCAAATCGGAAAAAACTATAAATAGACCTTGAATGACACCTTTGGAGAGGATTCCAATCTCAGTTCTCTGAGCTTCTTCCTCCCTAGGTGATCTTGGCTTAGCTCTCAGGCTCTCCAAGGTGCCCAATCTCAGCTTTGGCTTGGGAGGGGAAGCACTCAAAGATCTTTCGGGTGTGTGGTGGGACCTCCTCGCTGTGACCAAAGGACTGTGTTTAGTTCCGAGTCTCCAGTTGGTTCCTTCCAAGGAATCAGTAAGTGCTAGCTGCCCCTCATCCTTGAGGGCCCGAGCTCCACAAATAAGCCAAGTCCTGGTTTCAACATTTATCGTTTATTTAATAGCTAAAAACATGACTTTTGGCAACCATTAATATAATAATATTATAGTTTATTTAATATATATATATATTATAATATATATAATATTTAAAACTTTTAAATATTTAACTCTTTTGGGGGCCTGCTTGGACCCGGTCTTATAGACTCAGGCAGGCCCCCTTATTTTGGTGAGGCCCGGGCATGGCCTGGGCCGGTTTGTTAGAGGACCGGCTTGGGCCTGACAGATATAATGCTCGGGCTCGCAGATGGCGGCCGCTTCTTACCAGAAGTCGAGCCGAGAGTTTCTCAGCACGCATCGAAGGCCGCGATGGCCTTCCGCGATGGCGAGAGAGCCGGAGGAGAGGTTTGCGCTCCTAGCATGTGGGGGATGGATGGGAAGGTCCCGCTCTCCTGCAAAAGCAATGAAGTGTTAGCGACTGAGATAAGAAGCGGTAATGGAACTTTGCGAGCGCGAGTCGAACCTTCTCCTTGAGGGACCGGCAGCAGCGAATCCACTCTCTGCCGGAGGTGGACGACCTCGAAGTTCTTACCATCCAAGTATTGGTAGAGCCTCGCGTCGTCACCGCCGAGCGAGGCAGGAGGGCGGTAGATTGCATCATCCCGTTGAAGGGGGGAGAAGGGGATATTGCCGAACGGTCCTTTTACAAGGACATATTTCTGGTGCCAGTAATGAGCTTTGTTCACCGTCTCGTAGACGGTGACATGCTGGCTCGCGAAATGGGTTGTCCCATCTTTGTACGCGCGGAAGGAGAAGACTTTACAGAAGACGAGCAGGCTGAACTCGATCTTCTCCTCCCGCAGGTAGCAAGCGAACACGACCACCACGGCGATCGCGTTCGCCGTCATCTGGCCCGACAGAACGTCGTAGTATTTGAGTACCTGAAAGGTTCACAAAAGAACTTTTAGCACGCTTCTTGCGAGGCGAGAAAGGAATGCGATGGTTGAGTAGAGTACCTGGCGTACTTCCGGCCAGAGAGGGAGTCGCAACCCATTCTCAAAATGAGCAATGGGGATGGCAAGCTCTTAGGTGGATGGATCGTTGATGGTGGCGGTGTTCGGCGGGTAGCGATCTACAAACCCTGAAGGGATGTACTTGTCCACCGTGACGAGGAACTCGTCATCGGTGAGGGAGGCGCAGAAAAAAAGGGTGCTCGCGAAAGGCACCGACGCACCTGGCTCGCCCCTCGGATTCTCCCTCGGCAACCATACCGTTGCTGGCAGCGAGTCGAAAAAATTGCGAGTGCTAGCTAAGACCTGCGAGAGAGCTTAGAAGGGGGAAGAAAGGCTGGAGAATAGTTAATGCGGTGGTTATATAGTAAAAGTCACCGGCTATTTATAGAAATTGAAATGGCGGGAAGGAATCGAAGCGACGGGGGGTGCGGATAGCAGAACCGCGCTGTGACTTTCCAGCTTCCCGGGGCCTTTCTGCTTCAAGTGGGTTGGCATCCTAGCAACGTCTTCTGACTCGCCACGGGCGAGCCGAGCTGTAGAGGAAGAAGTAAAACTCGCAAAGGCGAGTCAACGGCCCGCAAGGCGCGAGGCGAGATAGTAATATAAATATAAAGTTAATAGCGCACGAGCATGACATAATAAGCAATTGAAAGCTACATAAGAGACTCGCGAGCAAGCAAAGATTATCCTTATTACAAATTCCTGAAATGTTCAAAGCCCCAAAAGGGGGTAAGGTACCAAGAGCGGGCAACAAAGAAGGAGAAAAGACAGATGTTCAATAGTTGATCCACTTCCAACGACCGCGACCTCGCACACCCGAGCGTGGAGGAACCCTTGGGTAGTGATACTCGCGGACCAACCGGACCTCGCGCAGCATCATCTGCATGTAGTCTTCACTTCGTGCGAGGTGCACCCCAGGTGAGGTGACCTCGCCGCGAGCGACCTGCTGTACCACAGCGAGCATGCGCGCATTTGCATCCTCCATGGCGGCAAACCTCTCCTCGTAAGCAGCCCAGTTCATCCGGTCCTGATCGTATAGCAATCGCAACATTAGAGTATGCTTCTGAAATATCTCGGTGACTCGCCTTTTCATCTGCTTTGGGTCGCCGGGGTCCCCCAGGAAGTCTGCGACCTGGCTCGGCGAGAGCTGTGGCGACATCTCCACCTCCCCGTGCTCTGACTCGGTAGGCGGTGTTAGGGGAACACCTACGAATGAAAGAAAATCAGCTTAACAGGGAGCGAGAGAGGTGATCGACGGAAATTGTTTAACCTGGTGAGATGAAAATGGTACGGGTTCGCGGGCGAGAAGAGCTGGGCTGGCCCTTGAAAGCCTCAGTAAAGGCTGGGGTTATTGACTTTCCCAAGCCAGGGCGGTGCGTCGTCTCGTCAGCAGCCCGGGGTTCGGCAAGTAGCGAGCCACCCGGGCTCCGTTGGCCCAGAGTGCCGAACCCGGGGGTAATGATGTTTGTTTTCGGTGGGGCCGACGAGCCCACTGGAGTGGGGACTCGCCTCTCTGAGTTCGCGAGAGGAGACTCTGCAAAAAGAAATGAGGCAGGTCAGCGGTCAAAGAAGAGCGAGAGATGATAAGATGAACGGCATACTGGGACGCGAGGGTGAGGCTCACAGGTCAGTGGTCCTCACATCAGTGGGAGGATCAGTCCTCCCGGGGGAAGGGGGCGAGACCCCGTTGGAGATGGCCTGATGAGATTCTCCTATGCGGGAGGGTCCTGTGAGCGAGGAAACATAGTTAAGTGAATACTATTTGGAACATCGAGTCCTTTTTTAGCAGAACTTGCGAGGCGAGCTCGTGGCGGAGAGAGGGAGACAATGGAGATGGCTCATCCTCCCCGAACGGCCGTCAGACAGTCTTAGCCCTCTTAACCTGAGGCGGGGGCGGAGCAGGTTGCAGAGAGATCCAGGGGGAGAGCTCGACATCTTTGGCCTTCTGGGCCGCCTGCGAGGCCTTGAGGCGAGCAAGTATCACCTCCTTCTTGGACATCTCTCAGAACGCAGTAGCGAGCCGCGAAAGGAGTGAGAGGGAAGAAAAAGTTCATGCAACGGCTGGAAGGAATGATATATATAGCAGTGGGCATGGGTCCCACCAAAAGATTCTCACCACGTCATCAAGGGGCCGGCGAACATCAGGGATTGGACGTTTCTTCGCGAGCCTAAGGTAGCCTCGCGAAGAGCGGAGATTGTGTACAACCCCAGTATTCGTCAGGAGGTGAGTGGAGACTAAGGAATCAGCAGGCGAGAGGAATGAGAAGGAGGGCAAGCCAGAGTCCTAAAGCAGGCTCGCAGGAAGGCAGGCGAGTCGAGTTCTCGCCGGCTGCTCACAGGGAGCGGGCGTGTCGGGCTCTCGCCAACCGCCCTCGGGAAGGCGAGCAGGCCTGGACCCTCGCGGGACCAAGGGATTAATCCCTATGGGTGGCTCGCCCAGTAGGGGTCTAGGAGAGTTTTTCCTGGAAGCCCCTGATTGTCTACAGTTAGCCTCTCCAAACAACGGAGTTTGGTTGTTGGCAGACCATTTTGGGCTGCGTATTGTAAAAGTGTAAGGCAGAATCCAGCTATTAGCAGACCAGACCAGAAAACTATAAATAGACCTTGAATGACACCTTTGGAGAGGATTCCAATCTCAGTTCTTTGAGCTTCTTTCTCCCTAGGTGATCTTGGCTTAGCTCCCAGGCTCTCCAAGGTGCCCAGTCACAGCTTTGGCTTGGGAGGGGAAGTGCTCAAAGATCTTCCGGGTGTGTGGTGTGACCTCCTCGCTGCGACCAAGGGACTGTGTTTAGTTCCGAGTCTCCAGTCGGTTCCTTCCAAGGAATCAGTAAGTTCTAGCTGCCCCTCATCCTTGAGGGCCAGAGCTCCACAAAGAAGTCAAGTCCTGGTTTCAACATTTATCGTTTATTTAATAGCTAAAAACATGACTTTTGACAACCCTTAATATAATAATATTATAGTTTATTTAATATATATATAATATTTAAAAGTTGTAAATATTTAACTCTTTTGGGGGCCTGCTTGGACCCGGTCTTATAGACTCAGGCAGACCCCCTTATTTTGGTGAGGTCCGGGCATGGCCTCGGCCGGTTTGTTAGAGGTCCGGCCTGAGCCTGACAGATATAATGCCGGGGCCCGCATACTTTTTTCCCACACCCAGCTCCAACGTGTTAATAAGTGTCTAGGGCATGAATTTTATTTTATTTTCATTTGATCCAAGAGGGAGATAATTTGATTCTATGGGAAATAGAATAGTGGTAGAAGACTCCGGTTTAAGCAACTTATTGTTTGTAACATTACAAATTACATCGATGACATCATTAATCAAAACTCGGGATATATTTGAAAGAGTTGTGCGTTGTGAAACTACAGTAGGAACGAAATAACAATTAACATCCGAATGCATTTTTACGTCCATGAAAGTATTTTTGCCCAAGATATCACACGCAAAAATGACATTTGTTGTGGCAACTACTCATATGCGATGTGTTGCTTTGCCCCTGCTCTTTTGAATTGGTACTTAACGAACATCGTGCTATAGCGTTTAAGGTTTAAAATTTGGAGTATGTTGACCGGCAAGAATAAGGTTCCATGATAAGATGATTGTTTCTTTGCTACTTTATGATAGCTTCATTCAAATATATACTATAATTGGTTATTAAGTGTGTATGATAAAATAATATAATTGCTTATTAACTATGTATGATAAAATAATATAATTGCTTATTAACTATGTATGATAAAATAATATAATTGCTTATTAACTTTGTATGATAAAATAATAATGTCACTGTTGAAATCGGAAAGCTCGGCTCAACTGAGTTCGGACCTGAGGGCAGCTCGTTTTTAGTGCACATAAGCGAAAACTCAAGACTGGCCACTCAGAACCAAGAAACTCACTTACGTTGGTGGCTAACCTAAAACAGACCCATGAAGCTGCAGTGAGGAGGTCCCGCCATAAACTCGGAAGATCCAAAGATCTCCCCCTCCCAAACCAAGATCGAGCTCGGCGCCCTAAAAACCTAGGAGAGGGCTAGAAAAGCGAAAATATTATCCAATTCCTTTCCTTTTTTCCTCATGGTTTTTAAGGTGCCCTTGGGGGTCTAGTTATAGATTTTGAAAATGGTCTGCAGATAGCATCCTCCAACTTTTAGTTTTTTACTATCTGCAGTCACACTTGGTCTGCGCACAACATGATCCCGTTGTTTGGAGACGCTAAGGGCAGACCAGAACATCCTTGGGAACAAATCACCTTCTGGAGGTGAGTGCTCCCCTTTGTGAGAGCACTCGCCCTTGTCATCGAGGGCCAGTCAAGTGTCCCATGGGACAGGACACTCGCCTTCTTCCCCCCTAACTGCCTGGCAAGTCCTTCTACCGCAGGGTGCTCGCTTCCGAACCTGTCTCCCCTGGGCGAGTACCCCCTCATGGGCGAGCACTTCTATCACCGGGTACTCGTCCCTTTGAACTATGACCATATTCGCCTACTTATGTTAGCCGGTCTGATCGCATCCACTCGTCAAATACGGGGTTGTACACAATATCTGCTCTTTGCGAGTTCACACTGAGTTCATTAAGATCATACAACCCCCTTATTTGGCGGTGGTGTATAGTAAGGATTCTTTTTGGTGGCTCCCCACCAGACTGTTATAAATCCCCCAACGGGCGTGGGAGGGGACTCCAAAGCTCCCCTCTTTTTCTCCTTCCTCTCTCCGTCTCGCCAGCCAGCCTCGCGACAGCTAGACTTCCCGTCAAGATGCTTTCGTCTGATGAGCTTATGGCTTGCATTGCTGCTCAGAGGGAGAAGTCCATGTTGATGTATATTTGGACTCGTAACGGTGTTCGGAGGCTTAACGAGTCGTGTAGGATATGCGGATATCCAATACCCGTAGATACTCCTAGGGTTTGCCTATTTATACCCAGCTAGGGGCAACGGGTTCTGTGTTCCACATTTGACACTCCCCGGGATGCTTCGAGCGTCTCTCACAATCTCAAAGTAACCCTAGCCGCTCCAAGCTCCCGTCCGTCCGGTGGGTGCTCTCGCGTAAAGGAGGAAGATCGCTTCCTCGTCGCCATCTCCTCTTCCCGTCGCTGCGCTTCCAAGTCGCGCTCGATCGCGAAAGCCGCCCGCCGTTCGCGAGAGGAAGATCGCGTCTCGCCGGTCGCGGAGAAGATCGCGTGTTGCTGCTGCTCTTGTCCGCAGTCCTTTCGCAGGAAGCCGCAGACGCCCTTTTGTTCCGCCGCCGCTCGCGTGGAGGAGCTCGCCGGTTTCGCCGGATCCCTTGCCTCCCGCCTCAGATCCGCAGCGCCGCCGCTTCCGTCGTCCAGAGCCGCCGCTGCTGCTGCCGCTCGTGTGAAGAAGACGAAGCCGCTGCTCTCAAAGGGGGAGTTCGCGCACGACCGCTGATCGTGCGCTCGACCCTTCGCGCACGACCGGTGATCGTGCGCTCTTCAGCAGCCAGTGCCAGTGCCAGTGCCCCGCATGACCACTGATCGTGCGCTCAGCAGTTCACGCACGACCACTGATCGTGCGCTCTCCAGCAGTCAGTGACCGTGCGCCGCAGTTCTCCCGCCGCCGCCGTCTCCAAGCACGATGTTGAAGGCGAACAACTTCTCCTCTCCAGTACCGATGACGAAGCTGGAAAAATTCACGGCGTCGGAGTTCAACACTTGGAAGTTGAACACGCAATTTGGGATGAAATGTCTGAACGTGTTCTACACCGTTCAGAATGATCGTGCTGCGTTCATCGGGACTGAGCATGAAGAACAGTGGATCAACGATGAGGATTTTTGCCGGGACTATTTGCTGAATTGTCTCTCCCCAAGCTTGGCAAAGACCTACTTGAAGATGACGACTGCAAAGGAGATATGGGACGCACTGGAGGAGCACTTCAGGCAGGAGGAGGACCTGTCCAAGGCTCACTTAGTGGACAAGTTCCACTCCTTCATGTTCGACGAGGAGAAACAGATTCTCCCTCAGGTATCAGATTTCGAACACATTGTTGATTCCTTACATAGCGAACAAATTTCTCTGCCAGATAGCTTTGTTGCTGGCACGATAATTTATAAGTTGCCTTCCACGTGGTATCATTTCAAAACTGAAATGTACCGGAAGAAGATGCAGGTTGGTCTGAATGACCTCAAGCGTTTTATACGCATAGAGGACGAGAATAGGACTCGACACGCGCTAGAAGCTGTTAGTAAGCAAAAAGCTGCCGCTAACATGGTCACTAGCTCTAAGCGTGTGCCGAATCAGCAAAAAACCAAACCGCCCCCAAATAAACCACAGGTTGCGGGCCCTAAAAATAAAATAAAGAAATTTAAGGGCAAATGTTTCAACTGCAACAAGTGGGGGCACAGTGCATCGGACTGTAGGCTTCCCAAAAGAGAAAGAACCAAAGGACCACAAGAGGACAATCAAGCGAATATGGTTAGCCTTGCTGAGCCTTCCAACTTTGTCGCCATGGTTGGAAGTGCGCATGCCAGCACTGAGTGGTACCTGGATTCGGGGGCAACTTGTCCTGTATGCAACAATGCTAATCTGATGACAGGGCTCGCTGAGGCAAAGGAATCTGTGACCGTTGTGAACGGTGGGGTGGCAGATGTGCTGAAGGTGGGGAACGCTACACTACTGCTGTCCTCAGGTAAGTCTTTAACTTTAAGAAATGTTAAATTTATTCCTTCTTTATCTGCTAATTTAGTGTCTGTTAGTCTACTTTGTGATGCTGGTATGCCTGTTAATTTCTGTAGCGGTAGAGTAACACTGTCAGTTAACTCACACTATTTTGGATGTGCATACGTCCAAAATAGAATGTACCGACTAAGTCTAGCTAATGAAATAGTTCAACATGTACAATCAAACTTAGTTAGCCCTAAGACTCTACATGAGAGACTAGGACACGTGAACTATAGGAAGTTATTCCAAATAGCTAGAACTCACCAGATCAACTTAGACACTAAAACCCCATGTGGAAAATGTGAAGTGTGTGCTCAGACAAAGATCATTAGGAAACCTTTCAGCGCGGTTACTAGGAGCACAACACCACTAGAGCTAATACATTCTGACACCTGTGACTTTAAAAGTTTCGTCACCAGAGGAGGAAGGAAGTATGTGATCACCTTTATAGATGACTGCTCTAGGTTCTGTCACATTTACCTACTTAAAACTAAAGATGAAGCGTTTGAAAAGTTTTGTCTTTTCAAAACCAGGGTAGAAAACCAATTAGGCATGAAAATTAAGAGGTTTAGAAGTGATCGAGGAGGAGAATACATGTCCAGTGAATTCAAAGGTTTTCTTGCCTCTCAAGACATCATAGCCGAAACCACTGCTCCTTACTCACCCCAATCCAATGGTATAGCCGAGAGAAAAAATAGAACATTAACAGAAATGTTAAATTCTATGCTCCTCACTGCAGGCATGCCTTCCGCATTTTGGGGAGAAGCAGTCTTAACCGCGAACCACATTTTAAATAAAGTCCCTCATGCTAAGTTAGATGTTACACCCTACGAGCTTTGGTTTAAGAGACCCCCGTCAATTACAAAATTTAAGACCTGGGGATGTATAGCCTATGTCAGGGTTCCTGACCCTAGACAGTTTGGACCTAGGACCAATACATGTGTCTATTTAGGTTGTGCTGAAGATAGTGCTGCAGATCGATTCCTTGATATTTCCAACAATATCATCATCGAATCTAGGAATGCAGTGTTTTTTGAAGACAAATTTCTTAAAGATAAGAACCTGACACTTCCAGGTATGCAAGCATCTATTACTGAGGAGGATCCAGAATCAGTACCGAGCACTTCCTATTCAGTTCCTGTAGACACTAGTGGCCTAGAGTCTAGGAGAACTTCTCTGAGAGAGCGAATTCCCAGAACCTTCGGTAGTGACTTTGTCACTTGCCACGTTGAGGCTGATCCATCCATCTATAAGGAAGCGATGAGATCCAGGGATTCCCTACTCTAGAAAGAAGCTATTGAGGAAAAGATGAATTCTCTCCTACAGAACAACACCTGGACGTTAGTTCCCAAGCCTAAAAGGGCTAAACCGATAGGATGTAGGTGGGTTCTGAAAAAGAAACTAAATCCTGATGGTAGCGTAGCTAAGTATAAAGCACGCCTGGTGGCTAAAGGTTTCACACAAGTTAGTGGGGTGGATTATTTTGACGTATATTCACCAGTGTGTCACTTAGCAACCATTAGGATCCTCCTAGCTATTGCAGCTATTGAGACCTTTATTGTCCATCAGTTGGATGTTAAGACTGCGTTCTTGAACGGAGATCTGGCCGAAGAGATCTACATGAGCCAACCTGAAGGTTTCATTGTAGACGGTCACGAAAAGAAATTTGACTATTGTGTAAAGAACATGGGATTTTTGTCAAGTCTCTCGGACAAATGTCTTTACATACGTCATAGATCAGATAACGTCGCCATAATATGTTTATATGTAGATGACATGCTAATTCTGGCATCCGATCAATCCGAAATGGATGACGTAAAGTCGGGCCTGATGAAAGCATTTGACATCAAAGATCTAGGAATAGTTGACACTATCCTAGGTATGCAAGTGAGCTTTGGGAAAAATGGCATTTCCCTAAGTCAAAGCCACTACATAAAATCCTTGTTGGATACGTGGGGATACAGTGATAGTCGAGCTTTCGAGACACCATACGATTATAACAACCGCTTAAAGCCCAATGAAGGAGCTGCAGTTAGACAGTTAGATTACTCTAAACTGATTGGTAGTCTCATGTATGTTATGGTCTGCACTAGACCTGACATAGCCTTTACAGTAGACATGTTAAGCCGATTCACTAGCAATCCTGGCCAGGACCACTGGAATGCCCTAGATAGGCTAATGCGATACTTAAAACACACCCAAAAGTATGCTTTATGCTATAGTGGTCATCCTCCAGTTTTGGAAGGATATTCTGATGCATCATGGTGCTCAGAAATAAACGACAGCAAGTCCACTAGTGGTTTCATTTTCACACTAGGAGGAGCAGCTGTAGCTTGGAAGTCCAAAAGGCAGTCCTGTATTGCTCTCTCTTCTATGGAATCCGAACTATACGCTCTAGCTTCAGCTGAAGAAGAAGCAGAATGGATAAGAGATTTGGTTATGGACATTCCATTGACGAGCCTGAAACTGAGTTCTGTTGCAGTTTATTGCGACAATCCGGCTACAAAGACGATTGCTACGAACAATCTGTTCAATGGCAAAAGAAGGCAACTACGGATGAAACAAGCCTGGTTGACCTCTCTCACTAGTCAAGGGATTATGACCCTAATAGATGTGAGATCGAAAGATAATGTTGCAGACGCTTTAACCAAAGGCCTGAATAGAGCTCTTACAATAAAAACATCAGGGGAGATGAGATTAAAGTTCATAGATGTATGAAACTTTCCTCCTGTGTTTATGTTTTAATAGTAAGAACTTATAGTCGCAACATTCAAGCATCTAATAACAGACTGAAAACCCCAAATAACTTCTTGATGAAAACCCAAGATGGCTAGATGCTGGTTATTCCACATTTGATAACCTAACATCTTTCTCATCGTAAGTTGATTCGAGAGTTATTCAACTGAGAATCGAAAGTCGTTGTAACGGTTAATCTAAACATTTATGGTCATAGCACATTATTCCACATTTGATAATGTTGCAAATGATGGTGTGCCAAATCATTTGTTGATGAGGTACATAGTGACCATTAATGAGTAAGATAACAATGTTTGATTTATTAAAATCAAAACTTTAACTGGTCCTAGTTAGACTAGATAGAGATGCTGACAGTGTTACTTCACTATTGCTACAAGTACTAAGCTCACTCAGGTAGAGCTAGCTTACTTTATATGTTACTGCATACGTCTATGATTTCATTGAGTCTAATCTCATGAAATTCCTTGCTGGTACTGGTGGAGATGGAGGAGAGAAAGTGGTGTTCGACATGGATGCTGATGATCTACTCTCTGAGTAGAATTCTTTATATGTTTTGATTCAGTACCTTGTTTTCTTTTCAGACTTATTTATGTATGAGTAGCACTGTTATTTGTTTTGGATGTTTTATGATTCTGTTATAACAATCCTGCTTATGTTTAAACTGTGCTAACTCTTATTGCAATGTGTAAAGTCGAAAACATGTCTTTTAGTACCCTCCACTTTCTGCACTCCGAAACGTACACGTTACTTGTCACAAATATAGGAGGAGACTGTTGATGTATATTTGGACTCGTAACGGTGTTCGGAGGCTTAACGGGTCGTGTAGGATACGCGGATATCCAATACCCGTAGATACTCCTAGGGTTTGCCTATTTATACCCAGCTAAGGGCAACGGGTTCTGTGTTCCACATTTGACACTCCCCGGGATGCTTCGAGCGCCTCTCACAGTCCAAAGGCAGTGTGATTGGCCTGGATGCCCTTATTACGGAGCACTCATCCCGCTCTCCTAGAAAGTGTGGAAAATGGGAGGTTGCCAAAAAACCCCCGCGAGCTGAGTGAGACGATGAGTATTCCCCTTGGGCAACAACAGTTGTCAGCGCCCGGCACGGGCTTGGGGGTATTTGATCAGGTTCATATTATTTTCTTTAACTCTTGCTTACTGAACCGCCTTGCTTCTCCTTCTTTTGGCTGGATGGGTCTCATACTGTCATAACCCGCATTTTCCCAACATTTAAAATGCTATCAGAGTAGGGAAAGCTACGCATTGTGATGCCACGTCACGTAGGAGACGCCTACTGACGTTAAGGCAATTCATCATTCTTCGCAGTCAAGCAAATATTATTATTAACTCAAAGAGATTTAAATATAATTTATGCAAAAAGATTAACAAGCCACGTCCCTCGGCTAGGTGGATCAACTAGTCCACGCTTTTAAAAATATAGTTTTACGCGGCGGAAAAATACTTGATTTAATTACTTAATGGCCTAAGTGAACATGAAGACCTAGTGAGGTGCACCATGCAAGATCGAATGTGTGGATTTACTATATATAAAAATAGATTTATCACGCGCGGAAAGTAGTGAGATTAGCATTTCAAAACATGATATGCAATGCAACAATTACCTTAACATATCTAACAAGGGGCCATAAAGCCAACCAATGTCTAACCATTCCAGAACAAGTGCTCAAAAGTGAACCACAAGTAACAGCAGCAGTGAAACAAAAATCTAACTAAACGGCACCACGAGCGTCAACACCTGACACGAACCCATGGGCCGACAAGTCCACAGAATACTCTACCTCAAGAGAGTCAGGAGACAGCAACTAAAGCAGCTCTGCACTAACACCTGCTACTGTCCAGAACCTGAGGCATTCAAAGAAAGAACACCTCAGAAACAAGTACAAGTGGTGCAGAAAATAAGAAAGTAAGCAAACCTCCGCGAGACCGGAGGGAAACAGAAGTTGCAAGGGTCAGTCATGACAAAGCTAGCAGCAAGAAATCGACAGGAAATGAAACAGCAGGAGTATCTAATCATCAGCAAAAAGAAACAGCAGAACAACAAAAAAATCAGCAGAATATGCTCACCAAACAAAGGTGAGAACACAGGCGATGACAAAACTCACCATAAGCAAAAGAAAAGCTATCCGTTTTCAAATTATTCATCATGTTGCTCTTGTTCAGAATTATAGAGACTGATCAGCTCATCTAAAAGAAGAGCACCGCACTGGGGGCAAAAACCACACCGCGTACGGACTCTCAATCAAAATGCTTAAGAGGACACCGCACCGGGGGCAAAAACCACACCGCGTACAGCCTCCTAATCAAAAGCTTAAAAGAGCACCGCACCGGGGGCAAAAACCACACCGCGTACGACCTCCAACAGAATTTATTAATTTAAAGAGCATCGCATCGGTGGCACCGCCAACATCGTGTACGACCTCCAACAGAATTCATATTTTCATGCAATTTCAAGGGAAAAAGGGGCGAGGCCCATCAGAACATAAGGCAACATTTTTTGTTAACGAGGTGAGCAAGATGATACGGAATAAAAGGGAGCAAAAATGAGGCAAATGATAAAGTTCAGCATCAAACCAATTACTGGAAGCAAAGGCGAGAACAAAAATAAAGGGGTTTTAGCAAAGAGAAGGAACAAGATCACCACTTGCCTTCAAATCACCGGAATCGTTCTCCGAACAACTCCTCGTCGTAGATCGGCCCAAAAGGGGGCACGACGAGGCGAGATCTACAGAAAAATGACCAAAACGAAGGTTAGGGCCGAAAACCCTAACGAAAAAGTTTCACGAAACGGAAGGAAATTACCACGAGGACGAAGCTCTCGTCGAGAGCTTTCCGAATCTATGCTCGGCTCGCGATTCCGACCACCGAAGCTCCGTCGGCGGCGTCCGGAAGATTCGAGAAATCGCCGTTCCCGTCGCTCGATTCTACTCTCTGGTTCGGACAGAATGAGGAAGAAGCAGGTTCGTTTTCTTTTTAGGCAACATTATATAATTTTAATAATAGTAATAATCTCATTATTATTATTACTATTAATAAATGAAGAAAGGAGGTCGACGCATGCATGCAGAAAGGAGGAGAGAAGTCGACGCAGGAAGGGAGGAGTGAAGTCGACGCATGCTTTGAGAAGGGATTCGACGCAAGCATTGAGAGAGGCTGGAAGGGATTCGACGCGGGGGGGGGGGGGGAATTCGACGCTGCATGTATATATTTATATATACATTCGAATATTTTTTTTTTGATAATAATAATAATATTATTATTATTATTTTATCAAAAAATAACGAACGCCGAATCCAACGAAAATCCCGCCTTAGGTGAACGGCGGCGCTACGAATCCAACGGCGAAGTTGGAATCAAAATCCGACGTGCCGTTTTCGAGATATGAATGGCGGAAGTTACGGCGAGCCTTAAATATATACAAAACTTCTAAAATGCGCCGCCGAGGCTCCAAAATGGCTCGGACCGCGACGAAACTTGATAGACAAGTCTAAAATTAAATAATCTAATTTTCTAACGTGAAATTTTCCAATTCCGGGTCGTCACAAAATTTGGTCGACTTGACCCGAACGGACGCGAAAACGCGCAAACGGCAACGCGCCGCTAACTCGACGTTAAAAGTAACGCCCCGACGTCATTAACACGTCATCACTGAATTAAACAAATACCGAAAAAATAAGGGGCGTTACACATACTCCTGCAGCTCACCACCGAGGCCGACGGGCGGATTGAAGCAAAAGTTGAGATCCCCCTTTATAAACTGCTTAATTCTAATAAGCTTGTCGAAGTACCTTGTCATCTTGTTCTTGACCTCTTCCTGGCAAATGACTATCAAGTCTCGAAGTTCCTCCACTAGGTCAAGCGAGAGTCGTTGCTCCTCCTCATTCTCCACCATCCACTCATCGTCTCCTTTCCCTCGCAACCACAACTCGAGGGAAACACACTTTGAATTTCACCGGCAACACGACCTCGGAGCCGTGAAATAGTTTAAAAGGAGTTTCTCCCATGGGCGTGTTGGGTGTAGTTCTTAAGGCCCAAAGGACTGCGGGGAGCTACTCCACCCAGCCGCCCTTCAGATTCTCTACTTTTTTTATTTAACAAATTGACGATGGTCTTGTTCGCGGCCTCTACCTGGCCATTGTTCCAAGGGTGATGGACGAAGGCGAAGTGGAGATCAATGCCTAACTAGCCGCAAAAGCTAGTGAGCTCCTCGCTAGCGAATTGTGGCCCGTTGTCCGTGACTATCGCGAGGGGGAGCCCGTGCCTGCAAATTATCTACCCTCAAATGAAATTTCTTACTACCTGCGAGATCATTTTTGCCAATGTCTTGACCTCCAACCACTTGGAGAAATAGTCAATCATGACTAGGAGGAACCTCCTCTGCCCGCTGGCTTGGGGGAACAGACCCACCAAGTCCATCCCCCAAATGGCAAAGGGTCAGGGCGTCGTGATGGTTCCGAGACTCTAAAAGTATCTAGATGCTACCTAAATCACCTAGAGGGGGTGAATAGGTGAACTCTGGCTTTACACAGAATTAGAAACTTAAGAAAGAAAGCACACAGAAAAAAAAGCACACACACACCACAAACACAAGGATTTATAGTGGTTCCTCAGAATGGGTACGTCCACTTTCCCGCTTCACCTATCTAGCACTTCAGGCTAGACTCGGCTACTTCACCAATCTCAGATTTTACCAAATCTTACAACTCGAAGTATTCAACTCCTACAATCTCGGAGAACAACCTCTCCTACAAATCTCAGAGAACAACTTCTCTTATACTCAATCGTCTAAACTAGGATCTACAAAAACTCGGAAGTGAAACTTCCTACAAAAAATTGTAAAGGGGTTTACAAAACTTTGGATTGAAAACAATCTACTTAAAATTTCAAAGAGATTTTATCTTCAGATCTGAACAATAGTCTTCTTCTTCCTTTTTTGAATATAAAGTTTGAACTAAAATGTTGAAGGAGAAGAAAAGCTTTGCCTCTGAAAATCTTGAGTGACAACTAGATCTGAAATAATCTTTGTAGAAATTGAAAGCAAAGATCTTGTCGTCACCGTTCTTCATGAGGAATCGTAAAAAGAGATTGTCGGCGACGAGATTTTTCTGTTCGAAAAATAGAATACCTTACAGAGAATGATTCAACGATTTTAGCAATTTTCACGATTAGGGTTAATGGAAATCAACCCTTGCTATTTATAATGATTCCTCTTCCAACGGCTAGAACAGGATTTGCGGGTAGAGCTCCGCGTGCACTGTTCATGGACGAAGCCCTAAAAGGTAGCCGTCATCGATTTTGAAAATAAAATCTGCTAAGACAATTCGTCGAGAATACTCGTGATATCTAAGGAATACTCGACGAATTAACTTCAACCACTCGACGAATGGAACTTCAGCTTATTCGACTATATTCGACGAATCTTACTAACTTTACTCGACGAATAATACTAAACAACATTCGACGAATTTACTAAACCTCGACGAATTTGTCTTAACGATATTCGACGAATTTACTTAGCTGAAACAACTTGAACTAACTTCTCAAAGTGATCAGGAGACCTCTCGAGCATACTCGACGAATTCGTCGAATATTCACGAGTAATAACTAGATCACTCGATACTTAGACAGAATTGAAAACAATGTCAGAAATTTCCAGAGTAATTCGACGAATTACTCGAATCTTTACATGAACACCCGACGAATGACACGAGTCCTCACGTGAATACTCGATGAATTTTACTTCTGAAAATTCTATCTGTCCTGATTCCAGCAAGCAGCTCCTTTTTATATTCCTCTTGCACTTGGAAATGAAGTACACCACAATAGAGAGATTTCACATGAGGCAACACCATATTCTACACAATGAGGGATTACATTGCATAGCACTGTGTTTTATGACTCATTGAAACCTGACATTGGTTTGTACTTAGCAATTATCATCCTGTAACAACACAACTACAAACTAACATCAAATACAATCTCAATTCATCTTAGTCCAATGGAGGACTTCTTCAAATCAAGGTTATTGTGGCTACAATACCTAACAGCCTATATGCGGGTAGTTGTGGCTACAGTACCCTTACCTCAGCACCCTCTTCTCCAGAGTCCGACTCCCTGAATGGATGTCGTATTCCCCATAGTGGATCTCCTCCAACACCTTTGGGACCTCTTCCTCCGACACACACCTCGCCAAGAGTCTGGTTAAGGTCTTCTGATATAGGCTCCCCTCATGCAATAGGTAGTAGGCAAATTTATACCTGAACTGCCTTTTGTTCGAGATTTACTTTGGGAATCTGCCCGAGGTTAGAAAGGAAATAAAAGGATCCATCCACAAGGGCTTCTGATCGATCTTCATTACTTCTCCTTCCTCGATGGAGGATCGGAACAACTCGATCAATGTTCCCCCAGCATAGGGACCATACTTTGTTAATCGATTCGCTTATGCGTTCTCTTCTTTTGGCACGTGCTGGATAGAAAAGTGCATAACCACCCGATGAGACCCTTGATCTTCGAGGGGTACTTCTGGAGAGTTGGCTCCATGGTCTCGAATTCTCCCCGAACTTGGGAGGCCACTTCCATTGAATCTGTGAAGACCTTCACATCCTGGATCCCTAATTCCCTTGCCCATTGGAGTCTCGCCACCACTGCTTCATACTCAGCTTGGTTGTTTGTGACAGGGAAGCAGATGTCGATTGTTTGCTCGATCCTTGTCCGTTGCGGGCTTACCAGAATGACTCATCCTCTAAGGGACTACCTTCCCGACGCCGTATCTGCGAAAAGTTCCCATGCCACCGGCATGGGGGATCATGATTCCTCCATCTCGGTTACGTACTCCGCTGGGAAGTCAACTACCATCTACGTCTTCATCGATAGCCGAGGAGCGAAAGTAATATCGAACTCGCTAAGCTCCACCGGCCATTTTGTCGTCCTCTCTGAGTGCTCCACCCCTTCCATAACATGACACATGGGACGACCGATCACCATTTTGATGGAATGTGCCTGGAAATAAGGTCGGAGCTTCCGAGTTGAGATAATCAAGGCAAACGCCAATTTCTCCAAAATGGGATATCTGAGCTCCGCTTTCTTCAGGACTCGGCTGACGTAGTAGATGGGCAATTGCTTCTTTCCCTCTTCTCAGACCAGGACTGAGATCTCCGCTTCGGCTCCTACCCCTAGATAGAGAAACTAGTCTTCTCCTTCTCTTGGACCCTACAACAACGGGGCCCGCGTTAGTTGGTTCTTCAAATCCTGGAAAGTAGCCTCGCACTCTGACGACCACTCAAACTTTTGACTCCCCCGCAAAGCCTCGAAGAAGGGTGAGCACTTCTCCCTTGCCTTAGAAAGAAACCTGCTCAACCGGGCCAACTAACTCATCAACCTCTGAACCTTCTTAACGCTTCTTGGCGACTCTAGATCTAGGATGGCCTTAACTTTATCAGGATTGGGCTCGACCCCCAACAGGGTGAGCAAATGACCGAGGAACTTCCCCCGACTTACCCTGAAAATCACTTTAAGGGGTTAAGTCTCATCTTGAATTTCCAAAGTACGGCAAAAGTTTTCGCCAGGTCCCGCAAGTGAGATCCTACATCCCTACTCTTCACCATCAAGTCATCTACGTAGACTTCCAGATTTCTACCCTTCTGTTCCTTAAAGACTCAATCCATCATTCTTTGATAAGTCGCACTTGCGTTCCTTAGCCTGAAGGGCATCATTCTATAACAATATCACTCATCATCCATGGTGAATGAGACATCATTGACATCCGACGGGTGCATTTCGATTTGGTGGTAACCGAAAAACACATCTAAAAAGCTCATTATAGGGAAACTGACGGCTGAATCTACATGCGCGTCTATTTGAGGTAAATGATAACAAACCTTGGGGCATGCTTTATTCAACACAGAGAAATCTACACACATACTCCATCTCCCATCCCCTTCTTTACCATTACAGCATTGGAGACTCAGCCTGAATACTGGATCTCTTCTAAGAAACCTGCCTCCAACAGTTTCCCTACTTCTTCTCTGATCGGCCCGGCGAGGGTGGTCGACGTGACTCTTTTCTTCTGGCGGATGGGGAAGATGCTTGAGTCGAGATTAAGGCGGTGTCATGCCACATCTACATCGATGTCTGGCATCTTTGTGGCGCTCTACGTGAAGACGTTGATGTCTTGCTGGATGCACCCTCAGACCCTTTCTTGGCCCTCCTCGCTCAGTCCCCCACTGACCTGCACCTTCTCTAGCTTCCCCCACCGCTGATGATTTTCTTCTCCTGCACTTCTTCTGCCACCTCTAGCCTGGCCATGTCTTCCACCGCCCGACCTACTTCCTCAGCTTCCTTCTTCCAGCATATAATGTTAACCGCCGTTACGTAACATTGTCGGGCCACCATGGGATCCCCCCTGACCCAAATCTGGACCCCCTCTATGCTATATTTCAAGCATTGGTGGTAGGAGGAGGGCACACACTTGAAGGCGCTGATGAGGGGATGTCCAAAGATAGTGTTGTAACTGCTCGACACGTCTACGATGACGAATCAACAGTTCTTTGACGTTCCTCCCAGAGTTACGAGGAGCTTGGCTCCTCCCTCTATCTTCTTCCTCTCTCCAGAGAATTCCAAGAGCGGTCCATCTGAGGCCAACACTCTCTCTGTCTCCACCTTCATCTCGTCAAAGACCTTTTTGAAGACCACGTTCACCGAGCTCCCATTGTCTATTAGGATTCGGTAGACCGTGAAGTTCTTCATCGTCGTCTAGATTACCAGCGCATCACAGAATGGGTCCTCATGAGCTGTCGTGTCCTTTGCCGAGAAGATGATCTTCTCACCTAGGGGAGGGGCTCAGGAGGTCGAAGCGATACTCCGACGATAGATGGCGTGGAGACCCACCTTGCCGGTGACCTCGATCCCTACCCCCCTGGATCACTCTGATCCCGCCCTGGGTCCCCAGATCCGCCCATTCTTCGCACTGATCCTCCTCTTTTTCCCTTGCTCATGTCCCTTCCAGTAACAACTTTTGTTCCCCCACTGGGGCCCTTCTTCTTCCCTAATCTTCAGAAACTTATGGCAGGTGGTCGTTGTGTGACCTTCCTCTTGGTGAAAGTCACAGTATAGCCCTCCTTTTCCGGGACGGTTCCTTCTCCCCCCTTCCGCGGCCAATCGTCATGGCCTTCTGGGGCGGGGGCTGAAACGCCCTCGGGCCTGGTCTCCATCATGGAGGGTTAAACTGCCCTTGTCCTCCTTTGAAGTTCCCTCCCCTGGAAGTAGCCTCTTCTCTGGCCTTGAAGGGGCCCTCCTAGCGGCCTCCAGATTGGTCAGTTGACCGGTGGTTGGAATCTCCAACCTGGATCCTGTCCCCGGGGGGTCCTTAGAACTCATGCCTCCTTGGATCCTCTCTCTTCTTCGCTCCCTCCTCCTGTGCTCTTCCCTGCACCTTCCCTTCTTCTTCAGTCCACTTGGTCAACTTCATCATGAACTCATGGGTGGTTGCCTCACTTTCAATCTCTCATCCTGCTCGCTCCATCAACTCCTCAAAAGATAGGGGAGGGTCCCGGGCCAGTCCCATTCTGAACAACCCCTGTTGCAGCCTGATGGTGAAGGCTAGCTGCAAGGTGTGCCATGGCACCTCGTGGAAAAGGAGGACCTCTTCCTGGAACCGATCTACATAACATCCTAAAGACTCCTCCGGCCCTTGCCGAATCAAGAAGAGAGTCTCAGACCCCTTCCTCCTCTTCTTTGACGTGGAGAACCTCATCAGGAAACTCTGGCGCAGATCTTCGAAATTGTAGATGGTCCCTGATGGAAACTGGTGGAACCAACTCTCGTCCTTCCTTTGAAGGAGATGACGAACAACATCCATTTGAATGTGTCTGCCATCTGCCTGATGGAGACGACGTCTTTGAACCACCAGAGGTGCTGGAGGGGGTCATCCTTGCCGATGTAGTAGGTCATGACAGGTTCCCTAAAGCCCTCTGGGATCGGAGCCGAAAGAATCAGCTCACAGAAAGGGCTCCCCCACCCTGCCTGACAAGTTGGGGTCGCTCGCCCGGTCTCCTCGTCTGGGTAGCAAGCGCCTAAGGGACTGGGGAACAGCACCCGTGCGTGGAGGGTCCACTCTTTCTCCACCATAGTCTCCTTTCCTGGTCGCCTAGCCGGAGCCGCCTCGCACAGAGTTGGCGGGACGAACACGGGGACCGCTAGGGTCGAGCACTCGCATTGAGGGGGGAGTGCGAGGCACATGGTTTCTAGGATCGACTTCCTGAACTCGTCCAAAATGCTTCTCCTTACGTACTCGCCGGGATAGGGCGAGTTCCCCAATTCTTCACTTCCAGTCATGACACTCACTCAGGATTTTCCTAATGAGCTGCGGTCCACGCTCACCACACCAAAAATATTGAAATCGGAAAGCTTGGCTCAACTGAGTTCGGACCTGAGGGCAGCTCGTTTTAACTTCTCCTAAGCGAAAACTCAAGACCGCGCACTCAGAACCAAGAAACTCACTTACTTTGGTGACTAACCTAAAACAAACCCCTGAAGATGCAGTGAAGAGGTCCCGCCACAAACCCGAAAGATCCAAAGATCTCCCCCTTCCCAAACCAAGACTGAGCTCGACACCCTAAAAACCTAGGAGAGTGCTAGAAAAGTGAAAATGTTCTCCAGTTTTCTTCTCCAGTTTTCTTTCCTTTTTCCCTCCTAGTTTTTAAGGTGCCCTTGAGGGTCTATTTATTGATTTTGAAAATAGTTTGTTGATAGTGTACTCCGCCTTTTAGTTTTTACTATCCGCAGCTACATTTAGTCTGCGCACAACATAATCCCGTTGTTTGGAGACGCTAAGGGCAGACCAGAAGATCCTTGGGAACATATCACCTTCTGGAGGCGAGTGCTCCCCTTTGTGAGAGCACTCGCCCTTGTCATCGAGGGCCAGGCGAGTGTCCCATGGGACATGCACTCGCCTTCTTCCCCCCTAACTGCTTGGCGAGTCCTTCTACTGCAGGGTGCTCGCCTGACTTTCAGCATGGCCTTCCACTGTTGAAATCGTAAAGCTCGGCTCAACTGAGTTCGGACCTGAGGGTAGCTCGTTGTTACTTATCTTAAGCGAAAAATCAAGACTGGACACTCAAAATCAAGAAACTCACTTACGTTGGTGACTAACCTAAAAAAGCCCCCCGAAGCTGCAGTGATGAGGTCCCGCATAAACTCGGAAGATCCAAAGATCTCCCCCTCCCAAACCAAGACCGAGCTCGACACCCTAAAAACCTAGGAGAGTGCTAGAAAAGCGAAAATGCTCTCCAATTTCCTTTCCTTTTTTCCTCATGGTTTTTAAGGTGCCCTTGGGGGTCTAGTTATAGATTTTGAAAATGGTCTGCAGATAGCGTCCTCAACCTCTTAGTTTTTTACCATCCGCAGCCACACTTGGCCTACACACAACATAATCCCATTGTTTGGAGACGCTAAGGGCAGACCGGAACATCCTTGGGTACAAATCACCTTCTGGTGGCGAGTGCTCCCCTTTGTAAGAGCACTCACCCTTGTCATTAAGGGCTAGTCGAGTGTCCCATGGGATAGGGCACTCGCCTTCTTTCCTCCTAACTACCTGGAGAGTCCTACCGCAGGGTGCTCGTCTCCGAACCTGTCTCTCCTGGGCGAGTACCCCCTCATGGGCGAGCACTTCTTTCACCGGGTACTCGTCCCTTTGAATTATGATCATATTCGTCTACTTCTGTTAGCCGGTCTGATCGTATCCACTCGTCAAATATGGAGTTGTACAGTCACCTTTAATAAGTCCAGATTCTCCAGGAGGACTATCTAATATTGCACAAAAGGGCTACCAACAAAGACACGAGATCCAAGATGTAATTTATCTATCGATATACTGTATATATATAGGGATAAAATACTATTTGGTGAAAAATATATTTTTCTAATTTTATGATTTTTTTATTACAATTTTTCTGTAAGCGAATTAAATTGGTATGTTTTTTTTTTATTTTATTTAAACAAATGTATCATCGTCTCTAGTCCTGAACAAAAAAACAGGGCCTGACGGGCCGGCCTGAGCCCGGCCCGGTCAAGCCCGGCCCGGTTCAGGCCCGAACCGGGCCGAGCCCTTACCCGGGGCCCTGAAAGGGCCCCGGTTTGGAGCCGTTACCCGGCCCGGTACCCAGCCCGGTCCGGGCCGGGTAAGGCCCGATAATCGGGCTAGCCCGAAACCGGGCCGGGCATAGCCCGATCCGGTCTCGGGCTAGGCCCGATTGAGCCTAACGGCTCTTATTAGAGCCGTTAGGCTCATGCCCGATACTCATGGCAGCATGGCTGCCATGTGGCAGCCATGCTGCCATGAGAGGCAGCCAACGGCTCTAATAAGAGTCGTTGGCTGCCATATATTATTATATATTAATATAATAATATATATATTATTATATATTAATATAATAATATATATTATTATTATTATTTTTATTTTTATTATTTTTTTATTAAAAAAAACAAAAAAAAACCTATAAATACCCCCCCCCCCCCCCCTCCCCTCTCTCTTTTCTCACACCTCTCTCTCTCCCTCTCTCTCTCTCTCTCTCTCTCTCTCTCTCTCTCTCTCTCTCTTAGCTCTCTCAATGGCGTCGTCCTCCTCAGCTCCAGCGTCGTCTTCCCAAAGTACGGCTTCGGTGGTGGAGCACAATCGTAGAGCGGGTATTTGGGAGCATTTTGACATGGTCCAAGTCGGCACCGAAAGAAAAGCGCGCTGCAAGATGTGCTCGAAGTTGCTATCCATCAGCGGCAACTCGACGCTCGTTCGACACCAAAAATCTTGCGAGTCGAAACAAGCTTCTCCCGAGTCAAGTCAAGCTCAAATTTCTGGAGCAGGACAGATTTGGACGTACGATCAAATGCGACAGCGAGAGATGCAAGCGAAGTTCGTCATCAAACGTGGGCTACCATTCAGCGTCTTCGACAATGACGACGGCACAGAGTACATACATGGGGGGCTTCAGCCCAAATACCAAAAGGTTAGTAGAATTACTTTAAGGCGCGACACGATTAGGTTATATTTAGAAGCAAAACAAGAATTAATTACGTATTTTGAAAATTTCGAAGGACGTGTGAGTCTAACGAGCGACGTTTGGACGAGTAATTTAAATTTAGGATTAGCTTATCTTTGCATCACTTGTCATTGGATTGATCCCATTTCTTGGGAGCTAAATAAACGCGTAATATGTTTTACGGGTTTTGAATTCCCGCACACGGCTATAGCTTTATATAAGGTTATTATGAAATGTGCGCGGGAATTTAAAATTAACGATAAAATACTTAGTTTTTCTCTTGATAACGCCTCCAATAATGGCGCCGCAATTGAATTGTTAAAACGAGATTTAAAACCATTTCTCAACGGCGCGTTTTTTCATACTAGATGTGTTTGTCACGTCCTAAATTTAGTTGTACAGGATAGTTTAAAGGCAATGTCAACATATATTAATAAAATTCGCGACATGTTAAAAACAATTTATTGTACTAAACAACGAGCTCAAGATTTCAGAAAATTTTGTAAAGCACAAAATCAAAAATATTTGAAACCTCAATTCGATATGCCTATTAGATGGAACTCAACCTATAAAATGTTAAAAAGAGTCCTTCAACAAAAAAATCTTCTAATGGAATATTATAGTTTACTTAATATTGAACACGGTTTAGGTGAAACTGATTGGACCATAATAGAATATTATGTAGATTTACTAAAGTGTTTTTATAGGGTCACCGTTGCTTTATCTGGAGTGTATTATCCAACGAGCGCATTAGTGATTGAACATTTCGTACATATCACAGAAAAATTTAGTTATTATAGAAAACACCATGGTTGGGCTCCTTTAATTAAAGTAATGGAAGAAATTTTTTTAAAATATTATAGAGAAATACCGCCTATGTTTTCGTGCGCCGCCGCTTTAAATCCGCTACTTAACGTAGAAGGCGTAGAAAATTTGATCGACGAAATCAATACTAATCTAACCTTAAATATAAATTATGATGATGCGGATGACCCCGTTAGTACTTCAAGTTTTACTACTTTTTTTACGCAAAGTTATAATTATTACAATAACTTATATGGGTCACGACCCCGCGAAGAAATAACGCAACCCAAAACGAAGGATAGTCTTAAAAATAAAATTTTAGATTTAGCTTCTAGGAAAAAAGCGCGCACATCTAGTAGTTTAGATGAATTAGGATTATACACAAAAACTCAATTTAGCGATTTTATGAGTTCGGACGAGATCGAAAACTTCGATATCTTAAATTGGTGGAAAGGTAAAGCTAATACCTATCCTGTTTTGGCCTATATGGCCCGTGATTTATTAACTGTCTAAGCTAGTACAGTAGCTTCGGAGTCCGTTTTTCTCTTAGTGGCAGGGTTTTGAACGAGCGGAGGAGCCGGCTTAACGAAGATTCGCTGGAGGTTTGCATATGCTACAAGGACTACTTGGACAGTGTAAAGAGGAAGCAACACATAACAGCATTGGAGGAGAGCTCGGAGGAGATAGAAGACGAAATGGACGCGTTGAATCTACAAGTAGAAGATGATTAAATCGAGCAATTGTATATTCAATTTTGTATTTTGTACGACTTAAATTTTGTATTTTCAATTTTGTATTTTCAATTTTGTATTTTCAATTTTGTACTTTCAATTTTGTACGAAATGGACGCGTTTGTAACTTTGTATTTTCAATTTTGTATTTTGTTCCAAATTTGCAATATTAATAAAAAATTTTGTTCCAAATGTTTTATTTGTTCAATATTTAATAATTTATAAAAATTATAATTAAAAATTTTAAATTTATATTAAATTTAAAAAAATAAATAAAACCGGGCCGGCCCGGATCAGGCCTGAGACCGGCCCGGTCCTGCCCGGCCCGGTCTGAAGGGCCGGAGCAGGCAGCACTTATGTGCTGCCTGCCCGGCCCGGGCCGGCCCGATTCCAGGGGAGGACTGGCCGGCCCGGCCCGATACAGTAAAAAGCCCGATCGGGCCCGGTCCAGGCCGGCCCGATCGGGCTTTATGTTCAGGACTGATCGTCTCTGCAATTTCTATTGACTTTTATATTTGGCGTGTCAAAAAATTTTTTAGGAATGGATTCACTTCGTCCCAAAAAATTTTGCTCGCAGACACAAAGTCATTCAATGTTTGCACGACTATGGTGGTAGCCTGGTAGGAAAAACAGCGGTGCAAGGAAAATCAATGGTGGGATTAAAGCTTTCAAAAAAGAAATAGTAGGAAAATCAGTACAAATATAAAGGAGTTTTAGACCTAAGAGAACATAAGTATAAAAATGTGAAAAACTTTTATTCGCTCACAGGCACAAGAATTTTTTCCGGTACTTAAAAACCAAACACTTCTAAAATAATAGTTGTTACATATCCATAAAGGCCTTGGGGGTGGGTATAGAGAAAACCCCACTAAAGAGAGGTGGGGCCAGCAGTCAAGCCCATGATCGCGGAAGTGGAGGTTCCGTCGCGCAAGCGCGTCACACCGTAAACGGCGCCGGGAGGGCACGGAGCCGCGCCCCGCTACCGAGATGCGTCCGCACCCCACCAAGTGGGGTGCGGATAGCCCGCCCCCCACTCACGTGGGGTGCGGCCAGGTCGGCCAGGCCGCACCCCCCACATGCACCCTGTAACGGTCCGTAGTCCATCACAATTATTAATAATATCCTCAATTACATTCATAAACCTTTGAGCGCGCATTCATCATAGCATTTAACATAACACAATGAGTAAGCACATGCATAAGCTATCAACTGAATAATATCCGAGTCCTATATAATTATTACAAGTTTCTACTAATTTAAAAGTAGTGCGACAAGTTCCAAATACATTACATAATGTCCACTAGATTCTAACAAGTGCAGTATTAACAACAACAAAACAGGTACAGGCTTTTATTTATAATACTCCAGCGCATACAACGCACATTTTTCTAGCTCTGCTCTGCATGGGATTTGCCTTTACCTAAAAAAATTTGAATTGGAAACCGTTAGTCTTTACTAAAGACTAAGTGAAACACTATTTCTTTAACCTGCATTACATGCAAACCTGTGAGCAATATATATAATAATATGCATATTTCCATCATAAAACCATTTCTAAATATTTAACAAGGTGAGAACATTTGAAGCAAGTAAGCATGTCCATTTCCATAATAGCATTCCTATGTATCAACATGTATTTCGTATACACTAGCAATAATACTTATCCTTGGCATTATATATGATATGAAGACATAAAGAAACTTAAGCTAAAAACATGGTTTACTTTAAGAGCTACAAGTAACATATGCATTCCTTCTTAATATGATTCGTTCATTTAGGTAAGATTAGGGGCGATTTGAATCATTTTTCCTTTTTGTTTCCTTTACATGACTCATCATGTTTCATTCATTAGGGCCCACCCCGAAGGGTTATCATATTTCCTTCATTTCATTCGTGTGCATGTACTTCAATTCGCCCATAATAAACCTCGTGTCGACACGTTTAAATAAATTACATAAAATAGTTATTTATTTTTATATCCCCTCAGAAGTTATCATTCGCCTGTTTGCCTTATACAAGGCCATACATTCTAGCGAGAATCATTTTCAGTGATATATTAGCATGCTTCATATCATCACATACAATGAACATATTTTTCCTTTTTCTTAAAATAGAAGTGCATATAACTGGAAGTATTTGAAAACTATGCATAAATTAAACAAATAGGTCTCACCGCTTCTTTTTCCTTTCTCAAGTCACGCCTCAAGTCACCGCCACCTCTACCGTTGGATGCCATCCTTCACGATTTCTGTTAAAGAATTCATATTATTAAAGAACATATTCATCGGGGTTGCATCACAATTAGAGTGTTGACATTGACCTCTATGGGTGACTTAACATTTCAAGACTTGATCATGGAAACACACTATATAAAGGAGGTTGAAGATGGAGTGCTCCCAATTTCGAACATATATCAAAACAGCAATTATTGGACAGCCTAAGGACAACCACACAGCCCTACTGAACAGCATAAAGGCAACCAACAATACCATTAAACTACCCTGTGTACAGATAAATCAACAGGGAACTGAATTGTGTAAGAGCACATAAAACAGCAGGGCTGGACTGCAAAAGAGAGGCTATACAGCAGTAGGTAGTGGACTGCATAAAGCAACATTCATAAAGCTGGACTAGACCGCAGCAAAGCAGCAACCACAAGTAGATAATGGACTGCATAAAGCAACAACCCCAATATCCCCAACTAAATCATAACTTTCAGCCCATATCTATCACAAATAAAACAGCAGTCGACTGGGAATAAAATGCATAGTTAAACCCCCTCGATTTCATAACAGGAAGACAAACAATCAGCGAAAACAAAACCAACAGAAACATATAATTGCTTCAGGAATCCCCCTAAAACTCCAACTGAAGGCCAACAGTAATCCAACAGGAAAAAAGAACTAGCAGCAATAAGTAGCAGTTGGCCAAACATAAAGGGACAGCAAAGGGGAACCTGCAGCAGCCAACCAATAAAAATAACAAAGGAGAAACTGCAGCAGCCGACCACTAAAAAGCCCTAGCCGACCACATAGGACTCAATTCCCCCAATTTTATCCTTTAAATTTCATCAACTAGCTAGAACAAGAACAAAAGACCAGCAATTAAGAAAGGGAGGGAGGAGAGCTCACAGTGCTTTAGGAGAGAAAAATCGAGGTTCTGCTTCTCCAAAATCCACAACCCGACCTAGATTCGGTTCAAAAACCGCCCACAACCTCTGAATATAGAGCTGGCTACGATCTTCCACCACTTTTATCACAGATTCTCGGAGGAAGAAGAGGAATCGGCGCTGAGCCCTAAGGCGACACCGTCGAGAAAGAAGGAGAAATGACAACAGCCGATCGGTCTAGTAGGTTTAGAGACAGAAAAACAAAGCCACCGCTTAAAAACATATGCCAGCCACCGCTTCAAAATATATGTCAGCCATGTCTAATTAAACCTCATTATCCTTTTTCATCCAAAGTCCAAATGCAGCCCAAATAAAATTTCTAATTGCACCCCACATTTCAGCCATAAGGAGACCCCTCATAGCACAATAATTTCAGCTAGGAGGCAGTCTGTAATGGACATTCAATTTCAAATATAAGGGAACCTTAATTACCTCACTTTATTTCACTGACTTAAACATTTCATCATAGGGGATGTTTACGTGCTAAATATCTTCATTCAATATAATAAAATTAAATACTGATAAACATTTACGTACGAGAAATGTTGTACCTCACAATTCTTCCCTCCTTGGAGATTTTCGTCCCCGAAAATGTTATTCTTCATGTTCATTAAATAGTGAAGGAAAGAGATTCTGCATAGCGTCTTCCCGTTCCCAAGTGGCTTCATCTCGAGAATGACCTTTCCACCATACTTGCACAAAATTCACAGCTCGGTTGCGTAGTTGCTTTTGTTGTCGATCAATGATTTGATATGGTTCTGTGGGGCTAGACAAATCAGCTTCAATTTGAACATTTTCCGTTGGAATAATCTTCTCTGGATCACGAACATATTTTCGGAGTGTTGAGACATGAAACACGTCATGTAATCGCTGTAAATCTTCTGATAATTGCAAACGATATGCCACTTAGCCAACCCGTTCAATGATGGGAAAGGGACCCAATAACGTGGACTCAGCTTGCCTAGTCGCCGCAGTCGTGAAGCTCCCTTAAAAGGTTTAATTTTTAAACATACAAGATCACCAACCTGAAACTCCACGAGGCGATGCTTGGCGTTAAAATATTTTTGTTGCCTATCCTGGGCTACCTTCATTCTTTGCTGGATCAGCGCAATTTTCCCATGCCATTTGTCCATTTTGTCTTTATTGTATAGCTGTCTTTCCCCGTCCTCTGCCCAGCTCAACGGAGTACGACATCGTCGACCATATAAAGCTTCGAAAGGTGCCATTTGTATGGAAGCTTGATAGCTATTATTATACGAGAACTCCACCAACGACAAGTATTTCTCCCATGAACCCTTGAGATCTAGCACCACCATACGCAAAAGATCTTCTAAAAATTGGATTGTTCGTTCTGACTGACCATCAGTTTGGGGATGAAATGCAGTACTGAACAATAACTTTGTTCCCAGTCGCTTATGAATTTTCTTCCAATTCGTCGATGTAAAACGCGCATCGCGGTCAGAGATGATCGTTCGAGGAATTCCATGTAGTTTGACGATTACATCAATATATAATTCGTTCAATTTTTCTGGCGGTCCATCTTGACGAACTGCTATAAAATGTGCACTTTTCGTAAGTCGGTCGATGATAACCCATATACCATCATGACCCTGTTTACTTCGCGGTAACCCAAAAACAAAGTCCATAGCGATATCTTCCCATTTCCATTCTGGTATTGGCAACGAGTGCAAATAACCTCCAGGTTTTTGATGTTCGGCTTTTACAACTTGGCAAGTATGGCATGACGCGATATACTTTACTATGTCCTTTTTCATTCCAGGCCACCAAAAGTCTTCTTTCAAGTCATGGTACATTTTAGTCCGCCCTGGGTGAATTGTAT
Organism: Dactylorhiza incarnata; assembly: GCA_033032865.1. Lineage (NCBI taxonomy): Eukaryota > Viridiplantae > Streptophyta > Magnoliopsida > Asparagales > Orchidaceae > Dactylorhiza > Dactylorhiza incarnata. The sequence continues at coordinate 2,440,940 of JAWHQI010000307.1, read as the reverse complement.
AAGGGGTGTTATGAGCCTCATACAATATCTCTTTTCTTATGTTGTCCACATCAGGAACACATAATCTCTCCTTCATTAACAACAAACCATTTTGTTCTGTAAAATTCTGAGTTTCTCCCTTTTTCACTATTTCCATCATGCCAGCGAGATACTCATCTTGTGGTACAGCTTCTCGGATTCTATCTTTGAGAGTATATCGTATTTTCATTTGAAATAATTGACTCTGCTTATCCTCCGTCGTAATAATCGGAATTATCTCCATCCGCTCAAGTTCACGCAAGAGTTGTATATTATACACCTTTAACGTTAATTGAGTAGCAATACTTTTACGGCTGAGAGCAACAGCAACGACATTCGCTTTTCCTGGATGGTATTGTATTTCCACATCATAGTCTTTGATGAATTCCAACCATCGACGCTGACGGAGATTCAACTCTTTCTGTGTGAAAATATATTTGAGACTTTTATGATCTGTAAATATTTCACACCTTACCCCGTAAAGATAGTGACGCCAAATTTTCAGGGCAAAATTTACTGCAGCCAACTCCAAATCATGAGTCGGGTAGTTTTTCTCGGCATCTTTTAACTGACGCGAAGCAAATGCTATTACTTTTCCATGTTGCATTAGTACGCAACCTAAACCTTTATAGGAAGCATCACTATATATTTGGAATCCTTCTGTTCCTGAAGGCATAGTAAGAACTGGTGCAATCGTTAATCTTTCTTTTAGTGTGTCAAAGACCTTTTTGCAATGTTCTGTCCATTTGAAAGGAACATTCTTCCGTGTCAGCTGTGTCATTGGCAATGAGATTTTTGAGAAGTCTTTAACAAATCTACGATAATATCCTGCTAAGCCAAGAAAACTTCTTACTTCTGTCACAGTTGTGGGTTGCGGCCAGGTTAAAATTGACTCAACCTTCATAGGATCTACAGACAAACCTTGTTCAGTTATTATATGTCCTAAAAAGGTCACCTCCCGTAATCAAAATTCACATTTCGAGAATTTGGCATACAATTGGTTCTCCTTCAGCCTCTGCAATGCTTGCCGTAAATGCTGAGTGTGTTCTTCGTCGGATGCTGAATATATTAAAATATCATCAATAAAAACAACAATGAATCTATCTAAATAATCCTTGAAGATTCGATTCATCATGTCCATGAATGCTGCGGGGGCGTTGGTCAAGCCAAACGACATTACTACAAACTCATAATGCCCGTATCGTGTGCTAAAGGACGTTTTGAAAATATCCTCATCTTTAATACGAAGTTGATGGTACCCCGACCTTAGATCTATTTTTTGAAAACCTCCTCGCATTAACAAGTTGATCGAACAAATCGTCTATGCGTGGTAGTGGATATTTATTTTTCACCGTCAGTTTATTTAGTGAACGATAGTCCACGCATAAGCGCAATGTTTCATCCTTCTTTTTAACAAATAACACCGGTGCTCCCCATGGGGACGTACTCGGACGAATCAGCTTTTTGTCAATTAAATCCTGCAGTTGACATTTCAGCTCTGCTAATTCCTTCGGGGCCATTCTGTACGGTGCTTTCGCAACCGGTCTTGCTCCTTCTTCTAAGGTTATCTCAAAATCTACTTCCCTTCTGGGCGGAAGTCCTGGCAATTCTTCAGGAAAAATTTCCGGATATTCACACACAACTGGAACATTTTTGATATCCTTCTTTTCCTCTGATGTCCCTTTTACTAACATTAATACCGCTTCACATCCTTTCCGCATGTGTTTAGATGCTTTCAATGAAGAAATTAGCATCTTAGACACATCACCTAATCCCCGGAACACTGTAACACTTTGATCTGCACAATGAACCGTCACTTCTTTCTTTTTACAATCAATTAGAGCTTCATGCTGGACTAACCAATCCATTCCCAAAATTAGATCAAATTCCGTAAGGGGTAGGATCACGGTGTCCACCTCAAACTGTGTATTGTTTAGATCAAAAGGAACTACAATACGTTGCTGAGTTGCTACGACTTGATTATTTGGCAAAGTGACATGTAATGTAGTACATGTTGAGTATGGTTTTTCAGCAATATTATTCAAAACATGGGCAGACATGAAAGAATGGCTAGCACCGGTATCAAATAAAACTTTCATCAATTTTCCGCAAACATAAACCATACCTGTCACCACTGTATCATCTGCCTTAGCCTCTTGTTGATTTAAATTAAACACGCGAGGCTGCACCTGACGTTCTTCCACCGATGATCCGACTGGAGCTGCAGTTGAAGCAAAAGATTCATTCTCTCTGAACACACCCATTTGATAAACCTTCTGGCCTTGAGGAGCAGGAAACCTCCTTGCACTACTAGCACCTTCTTTCCGTTTTGGACAATCCCTGCTCTGATGACCCGGTTGACGACAAAAGAAACATGTGTTGCTTCCAGCCAAACACTGCCCCTTGTGTAATTTGCCACATTTCCCACACCTTGACTCTTGTGTCTGCGACTGTCCCACACTTTGACTCTCTGCCGGTCGAGGTCGCTTGTCTGACTCCTTCGACTTCCAAGAAGTTCCAGATTTAGCTGAAGACCCCTTTTCTGATAGCCACTGGGATCTCTTCTTTCCAAATTCCCTTCTTCGTTGTGCCTTCTCTGCATCTATCTCCATTAAACGGGCCTTTTGAACTAGAGCACCATAGTCATGTATCTCCAGTGGCACCAAAATAGATCGGATACTGTCTCTCAATCCTTCTTGGAACCTACGACACCTTTCCTTCTCGTTTGGCACAAAGGCCTCCGCATAAAATGTCAAATTTGCAAATTCTGTTTCATATTCAAGTACGGAGCGGGGACCCTGTACTAAACGTAAGAATTTGTCCTGTAGCAACTTCTTCTCTGATTCGGGCACGAACCACCCCTTGAATTCCTGTACAAAAGTAGCCCATGGAATACCCACTTGTCCTCGACCAGCTAATCGTCCTCGAACATTTACCCACCATCGCTTGGCCTCCCCTTCAAGAAGAAATGTGACTAAGCCCACCTTTCGTTCATCTGGACAGAGCATTACTTCGAAGATGGTCTCGATGCGCGAAATCCAATCCTCCGTCTCCAGAGGAGATAACCCACCACGAAACACTGGCGGCTTCAGTTCTAAAAACTGCTTTAAATCCACGTCCAGATGTCTTTGTTGCGATGGCAGAACAACTTCTACTGAGGGAGCTGCAGGAGGAACCTCTCGTACCATTTTAATAGCTTCCGCCAAGATGCGAGCGAAATCTATCAATTGGGGTTGAGCCTGCTGCTCCACTTGTGGATGTACCGTCTGCTCCACTGACATATGTTCCTGTTGAGGATGTTCTTGGTGTGCAGTGTCACCACTTTCGGCCATCGTTTCTTGAGCAATCCTCAAAGGATCCTTAAGATAAATATGAGACAATCAGTTTTCATAGGTTTAAATGATATCATGAGACAATTGACCTTACAACGCATGTACATACTCATTGCGGCCAGGCTTTATGGAAAACCTAGCTCTGATACCACTAAATTGTAACGGCTCGTAGTCCATCACAATTATTAATAATATCCTCAATTACATTCATAAAGCTTTGAGCGCGCATTCATCATAGCATTTAACATAACACAATGAGTAAGCACATGCATAAGTTATCAACTGAATAATATCCGAGTCCTATATAATTATTACAAGTTTCTACTAATTTAAAAGTAGTGCGACAAGTTCCAAATACATTACATAATGTCCACTAGATTCTAACAAGTGCAGTATTAACAACAACAAAACAGGTACATGCTTTTATTTATAATACTCCAGCGCATACAACGCACATTTTTCTAGCTCTGCTCTGCATGGGATTTGCCTTTACCTAAAAAAAATTGAATTGGAAACCGTTAGTCTTTACTAAAGACTAAGTGAAACATTATTTCTTTAACCTGCATTACATGCAAACCTGTGAGCAATATATATAATAATATGCATATTTCCATTAGAAGGTGAGAACATTTGAAGCAAGTAAGCATGTCCATTTCCATAATAGCATTCCTATGCATCAACATGTATTTCGTATACACTAGCAATAATACTTATCCTTGGCATGATATATGATATGAAGACATAAAGAAACTTAAGCTAAGAACATGGTTTACTTTAAGAGATACAAGTAACATATGCATTCCTTCTTAATATGATTCGTTCGTTTAGGTAAGATTAGAGGCGATTTGAATCCTTTTTCCTTTTTGTTTTCTTTACATGACTCGTCATGTTTCATTCATTAGGGCCCACCCTGAAGGGTTATCATATTTCCTTCATTTCATTCGTGTGCACGTACTTCAATTCGCCCATAATAAAACCTCGTGTCGACACGTTTAAATAAATTACATAAAATAGTTATTTATTTTTATATCCCCTCAGAAGTTATCATTCGCCTGTTTGCCTTATACAAGGCCATACATTCTAGCGAGAATCATTTTCAGTGATATATTAGCATGCTTCATATCATCACATACAATGAACATATTTTTCCTTTTCTTAAAATAGAAGTGCATATAACTGAAAGTATTTGAAAACTATGCATAAATTAAACAAATAGGTCTCACCGCTTCTTTTTCCTTTCCCAAGTCACGCCTCAAGTCACCGCCACCTCTACCGTTGGATGCCATCCTTCACGATTTCTGTTAAAGAATTCATATTATTAAAGAACATATTCATCGGGGTTGCATCACAATTAGAGTGTTGACGTTGACCTCTAGGGGTGACTTAACATTTCAAGGCTTGATCATGGAAAAACACTATATAAAGGAGGTTGAAGATGGAGTGCTCCCAATTTCGAACATATATCAAAACAGCAATTATTGGACAGCCTAAGGACAGCCACACAGCCCAACTGAACAGCATAAAGGCAACCAACAATACCATTAAACTACCCTGTGTACAGATAAATCAACAGGGAACTGAATTGTGTAAGAGCACATAAAACAGCAGGGCTGGACTGCAAAAGAGAGGCTATACAGCAGTAGGTAGTGGACTGCATAAAGCAGCATTCATAAAGCTGGACTAGACCGCAGCAAAGCAGCAACCAATCAGCGCTGAGCCCTAAGGCGACACCGTCGAGAAAGAAGGAGAAATGACAACAGCCGATCGGTCTAGTAGGTTTAGAGACAGAAAAACAAAGCCACCGCTTAAAAACATATGCCAGCCACCGCTTCAAAATATATGTCAGCCATGTCTAATTAAACCTCATTATCCTTTTTCATCCAAAGTCCAAATGCAGCCCAAATAAAATTTCTAATTGCACCCCACATTTCAGCCATAAGGAGACCCCTCATAGCACAATAATTTCAGCTAGGAGGCAGTCTGTAATGGACATTCAATTTCAAATATAAGGGAACCTTTATTACCTCACTTTATTTCACTGACTTAAACATTTCATCATAGGGGATGTTTACGTGCTAAATATCTTCATTCAATATAATAAAACTAAATACTGATAAACATTTACGTACGAGAAATGTTGTACCTCACACACCCCCATAGGGGGTGCGGCCAAACCGCACCCATGGGGCGTGCGGCCAAACCGCACCCCCCATGGGGGGATGCGGCCGAGTCTCCTTCCGCGGGGGATGTGGCTGAAACCGCATCCCCTCGCCGGGTGTGGTCGGAGTTCGCTTTCTTCTTAGGGGGCGCGACTCTCCGTTTCACCGTTCGCTCAGAACGCCTCGCAACGTGACCAAAGCGTTTCCATGTTCGTTGCGCGCTCAGAACGCTTCTGAGCGCGCTCAGAGCACTCTCACATTTCCGACTCGGCTCGCTCACTTTTCCGCCTCGCTCACTTTTCCGACTCGGCTCGCTCACTTTTCCGCCTCGCTCACTTTTGTCTTTCTAGCACGCTCACATTTCCGACTTGCTCACTTTTCCGACTCGGCTCGCTCACTTTTTGTCTTTTCAGTTTCTCACTTTTCAGGAACAGCTTGTCGCCTTTCCTCGAAGGGCGGCATGGTCATTTACGAAAAATGGTGATCCGTGGGCTCTGAACCGGAAAATATGATTCGTCCTCCCAGGTGGTTATGGTGGTTACAATGGCAAAATTACCGGGCTACCCCCGGCCAAAGCTATAAAAGGACCCCCTAGGCTTCATTTAAGAGGAGGCCGCATTGATGACCAGAGAGAGCTCCTTGAAGATTTCCACGGATTTCTCCTTCGGCGCTTGAAGATCTCCTTCGTGGGCTTGAAGTTTTCCTTCGTCCCGAAAGGCGACTCGGCAGTCTCACTTTCGTCTCCACGAAAGCGGACAAGGCAGTCTCACTTTCGTCTCCACGAAAGCGGACAAGGCATTCTCACTTTCGTCTCCACGAAAGCGGACAAGGCATTCTCACTTTCGTCTCCACGAAAGCGGACAAGGCATTCTCACTTTCGTCTCCACGAAAGCGGACAAGGCATTCTCACTTTCGTCTCCACGAAAGCGGACAAGGCATTCTCACTTTCGTCTTCACGAAAGCGGACAAGGCATTCTCACTTTCGTTCTCTACCGTTCTCAGAAGGAAAAGACTTAGTTTTTTCCGAGAGGTGGCCTGTCACCATCGGAACGTTCTCTCTCTCTCTCTCTCTCTCTCTCTCTCTTTGATTTTGTAACGAGCAGTGGCCTGTCGCGCTCGACTTCTAAATCTCTAATTGTAACCCCCCAGAAGATAGTGGAAGTTTGGTCGGCACAGCTCCGGCCACGTGGTTTTTTACTCTTTCGGGGTTTTTCCACGCTAAGAAGTCCCAGTGTAATCAACGCATCTCAAATTGACTGTTTGCGCGCTTGGTTCGCTCCCGATCTAAGGTGGTTCAAGTAAACCGGTCTACCAAGAGCCCTAAGCGATCCGCAACAGTTTGGCGCCGTCTGTGGGAACACGATTCCCAAAATTCTGCAACACCGATTGTGATGGCAAGAAAAAGTGCTCGCAACACCGAAGGATCAATCCCGGAGGGACGCGTCGACCCAAGTCCCTCCCACTCGCTTATCAACGCACCTCTCGCAGAAGAGGCAATGTCTGCGCCCGTAGCAATACTGGAAGGGCGCATGCGGCAGATGGAAGAACAACAAGCCGAGGTGCTGGCTCTTGTAAGAAATCTCAGGGCTCCTTAAGTTCCCGTTCAACCGCAAGCGTTGAACGTTCCGCCGCCCCCAGCTCCGAGTCACGCCCTAAACAAGGAGGCCGTTCGAGAGGAAGAAGCCTCAGAAGAATTCTCCGACGCAGCTGGCTCCGCCCATCCTGCTCCCCCAGCCAGAGGCCCAGAAGCTGACCACCATCACCATCTCCCAGGAAGAGCGGTCCCTGACCGAGCAGTAGAAAGAACCACGCGAGAAGAAATACGCAATATGATAGAGGAAGAATGCATCCAGGCGGGGCGACGCGCAGCTCTCACCCGCCGTCCCACACACCGCGACTCCCTACTATCGCCTCAAGTCTTGGCCCATCCAGTTCCAAACGGTTTCAAGCTTCCCAACATCGAAACTTTCGATGGGACGGACGACCCATTGGAACATGTCAATCACTTCACCACCATCATGAGGATTTACAACGCCCCTGATCAACTCCTCTGTCAAGTGTTTCCGGCAATCTTAAAGGGACAAGCCCGCACTTGGTTTCACTCCCTGCGAGATGGGGCCATCAACAACTTCACAGAAATGGCGCAGCAGTTCGTGGATCAGTTCATCGCCAATCGTAGGATTGTCCGAGATCCCTCCCATCTCTCGGGAATTCGCCAGAACGAGGGAGAAACTCTGAAGGATTTTTTCCGACGCTTCACCTCTGAGGCTCGACAGATCCCGGGAGTTGACCCCGAGCTTTTGCGAGGAGTCTTCCTTGGAGGTCTCCGCCCAAGTGGCTTTTACTTAGCTCTAATGAGAGAAACCGTACCAAGCTATCCTGACCTCGTTCAGCGAGTCGAGGCCCAGATAGCAGCAGATGAGGCAATTGAAGCGCACCGCCGACAGTTCGAGGGGAGCTCGAAGAGGAAGAAAAAGGAGTCGCTGCCGCAGACAATTCCCCATAAGAACAACAAGCATCGCGACAATCCCAGCCGAGGCCGAAGATCTCACCAGCATCAGGACTACACTCCCTTGAACACTACCAGGACTAACGTTCTCCTCGCCATCCGCGATAGTAACCCGCTTCGCAGGCCCGAACCGCTTACGTCGAGCGGAAGAGACCAGTCGCAATATTGCGACTTCCATCGCGGGTATGGACACAGTACTAAAAGCTGCAAGCGGTTGAAGGAGGAAATCGAGCATCTCGTCCAACAAGGCCTCCTCGGAAGGTTTTTACTAAATCAGGCCCCGAACCAGCACGGACCGCAGACTAACAATCCAGTAGAGGACAATATCGTACCCCGACGAGGATAGGCAAACGGTACCGGACAGGGGAACTTTCCCCTAGTAGAGCGCGCATAGCCCGCGTCTCATCTATCATCAATTTCTACTTTTGTTTCTCCCAGTTTTTGCTTTTAAAACAGTAAGCCACAAGATTGCACTTGTGCACATGTATCCGTTGTGTATTTAAATTATTACAGCTATTCTCTGGCTCTATCAGCAATGTGAATTGTCTAAAACAAGGCAGTGAAAGTTAAGCCCACGATCTTCAATATTAACACATAGTAGCAAATTCGCCAACATGGTGAAGAGAAGAGGCCTCTCGCGAGCGGAGGATAAGCGTCAAGTACGACAATTTCTACTAGGTCTGCCCAAAAGACCACATTGCCTCGGCGCTGCTTGGGCACATTGCCTTGGCGCTGCTTGGGCACATTGCCTCGGCGCTGCTTGGGCACATTGCCTCGACGCTACTTGGGCACATTGCCTCGGTGCTGCTTGGGCATATTGCCTCGGCGCTGCTTGGGCACATTGCCTAAGCGCTGCTTGGGAACCTTGCCTCAGTACACCGCGAGCACAGACTCGCGCAAACTGATTTTCAACTATGTAAAAGCCGCGAACACAGACTCGCGCAAACTAATTTTCTATAAAAGTCGCGGGCTCAGAACCGCGCAAGTTCATCTGTTATTTTGCAGAAAGCACTCAACCTATTCGGATATCAATGCTAGGCAGCAAGCCAGCAACAATCTCAGAGAACCAACGCCCTTCACCGGCCAACTTAAAGCGTCTTCCCTCAATCAACACTTTGTCAGCCACCAGGGCAGCAGGACCATTAGGGGGCTATCACAACTCAGCACAGAGCGAGAAACGCCTAACCAGAACAAAGAAACAAAGTCAACCACACACTCAACCTTCGACAGCAATTCCTACCCAAGGCGCCGTGAATAGAGCAGTGGATAAAGCCACCACGGAAAAATCAAAACCTCCGAACTCCTCGCACAGGGATTCGGACTCCGAAGGTTTGGGGGGCTTATGTTACATATCCATAAAGGCCTTGGGGTGCGTATAGAGAAAACCCCGCTAAAGAGAGGTGGGGCCAGCAGTCAAGCCCATGATTGCGGAAGTGGAGGTTCCGTCGCGCAAGCGCGTCACATCGTAAACGGCGCCGGGAGGGCACGGAGCCGCGCCCCGCTACCGAGGTGCGTCCGCACCCCACCCGCCCCCCACTCACGTGGGGTGCGGCCAGGTCGGCCAGGCCGCACCCCCCATAGGGGGGTGCGGCCCAACCGCACCCCCCCCCATGGGGGGTGCGGCCAAACCGCACCCTCTATGGGGGGTGCGGCCAAACCGCACCCCCCATAGGGGTGTGCGGCCAAACCGCACCCCCCATAGGGGTGTGCGGCCAAACCCCATAGGGGGGTGCGGCCAAACCGCATCCCCCGGCCAAACCGCACCCCCCCCCATGGGGGGTGCGGCCAAACCCCACCCCCCATAGGGGGGTGCGGCCAAACCGCACCCCCCATGGGGGGATGCGGCCGAGTCTCCTTCCGCGGGGGATGCGGCCGAAACCGCATCCCCTCGCCGGGTGTGGTCGGAGTTCGCTTTCTTCTTAGGGGGCGTGACTCTCCGTTCCACCATTCGCTCAGAATGCCTCGCAACGTGACCAAAGCGTTTCCATGTTCGTTGCGCGCTTCTGAGCGCGCTCAGAGCACTCTCACATTTCCGACTCGGCTCGCTCACTTTTCCGCCTCGCTCACTTTTCCGACTCGGCTCGCTCACTTTTCCGACTCGGCTCGCTCATTTTTCCGCCTCGCTCACTTTTGTCTCTCTAGCACGCTCACATTTCCGACTCGCTCACTTTTCCGACTCGGCTCGCTCACTTTTTGTCTTTTCAGTTTCTCACTTTTCAGGAACAGCTTGTCGCCTTTCCTCGAAGGGCAGCATGACCATTTACGAAAAATGGTGATCCGTGGGCTCTGAACCGGAAAATATGATTCGTCCTCCCAGGTGGTTATGGTGGTTACAACGGCAAAATTACCGGGCTACCCCCAGCCAAAGCTATAAAAGGACCCCCTAGGCTTCATTTAAGAGGAGGCCGCCTTGATGACCAGAGAGAGCTCCTTGAAGATTTCCACGGATTTCTCCTTCGGCGCTTGAAGATCTCCTTCGTGGGCTTGAAGTTTTTCTTCGTCCCGAAAGGCGACTCGGCAGTCTCACTTTCGTCTCCACGAAAGCGGACAAGGCAGTCTCACTTTCGTCTCCACGAAAGCGGACAAAGCATTCTCACTTTCGTCTCCACGAAAGCGGACAAGGCATTCTCACTTTCATCTCTAGGAAAGCGGACAAGGCATTCTCACTTTCGTCTCCACGAAAGCGGACAAGGCATCTCACTTTCGTCTCCACGAAAGCGGACAAGGCATTCTCACTTTCGTCTTCACGAAAGCGGACAAGACATTCTCACTTTCGTTTTCTACCGTTCTCAGAAGGAAAAGACCTAGTTTTTTCCGAGAGGTGGACTGTCACCATCGGAACGTTCTCTCTCTCTCTCTCTCTCTCTCTCTCTCTCTCTCTCTCTCTCTCTGATATTGTAACGAGCAGCGGCCTGTCACACTCGACTTCTAAATCTCTAATTGTAACCCCCCAGAAGATAGTGGAAGTTTGGTCGGCACAGCTCCGGCCACGTGATTTTTTACCCTTTCCGGGTTTTTCCACGCTAAAAAGTCTCAGTGTAATCAACGCATCTCAAATTGACTGTTTGTGCGCTTGGTTCGCTCCCGAGCTAAGGTGGTTCAAGTAAACCGGTCTACCAAGAGCCCTAAGCGATCCGCAACAATAGTGACTATGAGAATATAACTTTTTTCACTGCCCAATTAGAGCTTAATTTCATCCGTCAACAAACAAAGTTTCCGTTTGGCGCGACTTTTTTGCTTCGGTAAGTTTGGACAAAAATGCTACCGTCATAAAATGCATGTTTGGCTTGACGACGGTTATGACCGCCACCAAGAAAACATTACTAGTTTTGAACATAAAAATGGATGAAGTCTCTTATGTAAGATCGGTTTGACGAATGACAGTTCATAACCACCACGCTCACGACCACCACCACGGCGCCAAACGGAGACAAAACAATATTCAGAAAAACCCAATTAATTCCGTTAGCCATCTTACTCCAGTCATTGGATATATATTTTTCTAAACTTTATTATTTTTATGACATTTATTGTACGTTACAATCAAGTAAACAGCAACCACATCTTTATTAAATATACAATATATATTTATAAGAATTATTATGTATTTTAATTAAAATACGTCTCAAAATTTGACCACGGTCAGCGTCAAATCGTTCTCCCGTATACGCCGTTGAATCTTGGTCAACTTCTTCTTCTTCTTCCTCACGGCTGTAAATTTCTTACAGCACTTATACCACCTTCTCGCCCTGCCCCGTTTCTTCACCTCGCAAATCAAATTCAAATTTCGGAGTCTTCTCAACGGTCGGATTTCGGACACTAGCGAACCAGTTGATGGGAAACGATAATTTGTCCCCCGATTCCGTCTTCAAATCCCGAGATTCCGGAATGTCTGTCAAAATGAACAGCCAGCTCCTGATCGGCGCCGTCATATTTCTCTTTCTGATGGTGATCTTCACCTTCTTCGTCTATATCTACGCCAAGACTTATTGGCTCCCGAGAATGACTGTCCGACGCCGCGCCCATTTCGAATTCGCCGCCGGCGATGCCTCGGTTACATCACGCGGCCTCGATCCCCGCGTCCTCCGCTCTCTTCCGGTCACAGTGTTTAGCCGGAGTGAATTTACCGACGGGCTCGAATGCTCTGTTTGTCTCTGCGAGGTGTCCGAGGGAGAGGAGGCTCGGCTGCTCCCGAAATGCAGCCACGCGTTCCACCTTCAATGCATCGACATGTGGTTCCACTCTCACTCCACCTGCCCGCTCTGCCGGTGCCATGTCGGCCCGGAGGCTTCCTCCTCCGACGAAACTGCTCCGCCGTCGACTGCAAGTCCTGCCTCCGAACATCCCCTGCTTTCAGAATCGCAGATTTCAATAAATCAGGGCAGAGTTAGCGCCGGGGGGTTCTCGGGTCACCCGGATAGAAGTCTGGTGATTGCAGTGCCCAACCGAATAGCCGAGGGGTTCAGCTCGGCGATAACGCCATTGGGGACGATGAGTTCGCCGGAGGAAGTGGCGAGATCGCCGGGAATGTCGAAGTTCGCAACTTTAAGAAGGCTTTTGAGCAGGGGTAGGAGTAATGGCAGTTTTTCCTGTAGCGGCCCTATTGAGTGTGATATTGAGCAGGGATCAGTGAGAGATGGGGCGATTAATGGAGAGAGGAGCTCCATTAGAATTATAGAAAACTAATGGAGATTGATGCTCCTAAGGCTCTGTTTGGCACGGAGGTTGGAGGAGCTAGCGGTGGATTGGAGGAGCGGCGGTTGGAGGAGTGATCCGTAACCGTGGGTACATAGCGGCAGTTGGAGGAGCGGCGTTTTTTCGCTGATTCAGCGGAGGCGCTGCAAACCGCGCCCCGCATCCGCTCTGTCAAACGGGAAACTTTCCACGGCTGCGGATCAGGAATCTCTCTCGGATCCGCAGCCGCTCCGCCAAACAGAGCCTAAAAGTCAGATTTAATACCGAATTTGTTCTTTAAAATTGTAATCAAATTCTTATTTATAAATTTATGAGCGAAAGTACTTCGGGCATCACATTGTCCGATGCTCTTGGGCGGGCTGCACCCAAATCTATTTATATTTTTATTTAATATTTTTTTTGTATTTATATTTTTATTTAATGTCTCTATTCTTCTCTATTTTTATGAGGTCTCTCCACTTTTGTAATTTTTTATTTAATTTCTCTCATCCCTTTTCATTCTCTCTCATCTATTTTCCTCTCACTCTATCTATTTTTTTTATTTTAAATAGATACAGGCAAAAAGGTGAAATCACTCAAATCAATCCCTAATTTTTACTCTTTATAAGATTTCAATCCCAAATTTTTAGTTTTAAGGAAATCAGTCCACAACTTCTCTAAACTTTTGATTTCAATCCCAAACTTTTAGTTTTAAAAAAATCACTCCCCAACTTTCCAGCACAACTAATGGAAAATTAACGAGTAGAATTATTAGTTTTTCTTCAAATAATTTGGAACAATTTCCATTACCTAGCACAAAAAGCTATCAAAAATTTTGTAAAACAAAAATTGGCAGATATATTGTTTTTGTTGATTGGTAAAAATTCAGGGACAAAAAAAAAAAAATTTTCTACAGCAATAATGCTTACTCCTGCCTCTATAAGGCATATCAGTTATAATTAAACTCTCACAAATCTGTGAGAATGCTAGCACTTGAAACTAACAAAAATCTGGGACAAAAACCTAGAACAAAATCTGGAACAAATTCATTGAAATTAAAACATGAACAAAACCTAAAAATCTCGAACAAAAATCCTAAAATAACTAAACCATCGAATATACCCCTTGGAATCGCCGACCCGGAGTAGTCGTCGTGGAGTAATGACGTGGAGTTGTCGTCGGATAAATCGCCCTGGAGGACTCGCCGTGGGGGACTCGTCGCAGATATCTCGCCCCCTAGGAATCGCCGGCCCGGAGTAGTCGTCGTGGAGTAATGGAGTGGAGTTGTCGTCGGAGTAATCGCCCTGGAGGACTCGTTGTGGATATCTCGCCTGGAGTAGCTGTACAGTCACGTGGAAGGGAGAAAATAGTCGCAATGGCTGTCGTGTGGTTGCGTGGAAGGAAGAAAAGGAATGCATGGGAGGAGAAAAAATTAGGGTTTTTTTCTGAATTAACGGTAGGCTTGACTGAAAAGTTAAAAGCGCTAACTTTAAGACTAAGGTGACGTTTAGTTGGGCTGACAGCCTGGGGTGCGATTGGGGAAAAAAGGAGTTTTGAAGAAAAACGGTGTTTGGTTCGGCTGATTTCGAAAACTCAGGCTATTTAAAATCGCAGTTTTATGTTATCTCTCAGCCGCGCTCCAAAGCCCCGTCCCAGCCGCACCATTTCGCGTTTCTTCCCCCCGAACCTTAACCCCACGAGCGGCGATATTTCCTCCCATATCTTCACTGTCTTTGACGTTGATCCTCCGTCTGGGAGTTCCAGTCGCGATAGGCGATTTCTCCTCCCGTTTTTACCTCTCCTCCGACATTGACGTTGACACTGGCGGTGATCTCCTTCGACTCCTCCACCCGTGATTTTGTCGGCGTCGACCCCTCCATTTGGCCTTATTTTGCCGGCGGCGCCTTCTCCCAAACTTTGGGTAATCCCTTCTTTTCTTCTGCCAGTGATGTGTTTAGGCATATTGTGTGTTGATTAGGTTTTGATTCTCTAGATTTTGATTATTCTTGTTATGGATTGAAGTGTGTGTATGTAGATTTGTGAGGTGCACAATTGTATGCATGCATATTTTTGCAGTCACTATGATGAGGAAACTATAGAATCATGTTGATGTCTGTTTCTTTTTGCTATACAAAATTGTTTAGCTCATATTATTGTAAAAGGAAGCACTACAACAAAGAGGGCAGAAAATTGTCATAGCTAGGTGTGGATGTGGGTTTGATAGTATGATTTCTTCATGTTGCATATATATATTATTCGAGTTCTCTTGTTCACACTTATTCTCATAGAAAAAGTGTTTATGATTATAATTGAAATGTGGTGTCTGTGAGGATCTACAGACACTCGTGTATCTTCAATGTTTAGAATATAATAGATATTTCAGATATTGTATAGCATATGCAATTTTTTGACAACCCTTTCATGCAATATCAGTTTCTTCATCATTTTTAGTAAAATTATGTGTTTGTTTTATAAGGATATGCAAAACAAAAGATGGAGGGGTGGCGCTATGTGGGACACTACGGATGTCATGCTCTTCTGTGATATCTGCATTTAGTTGTATGAATTTAGAATATAGACCGAGATCGCGAGGGTAATTTGTTAAGAAAAAGTTAGGAATTGATTTCACCTTTTTCCCTAATATAATTAAAAAAACATTATTTCAGATTCCATTTTTAATCGGAGAATTATCTTGAAAATTATTTTTTACTAATATTTTTTTAATTATTTCAATTTTTAGGTGAAAATCAGCTTATGTCGGTCCAAGGCCCGGATGAAAAATGATTAGACGGTCAACGTAAAATTTAGTCACCCTTATGAATATGGATCACTTGAGAAATTTTAAAGGCTTGAGCCACTACAAGAAAAACCTCATTTAACAAAGAAAATTAGTAAGACTAAATAATTCATTGCTAATTAGCATCAAATTTAGCTATGTAAATGAATTTTTACTTTAGTTGCAAAATTAGCAAGGATTTTTTTTGTTGCAAACATAACAGCACTTTTTTTTGTTAAATATTTGTTGCTAAAATAGTAATGAATACTTTTGTTGCAATTTTTTTATGCAAAATAGCAATGGATTTTTTTGTTGCAAAATATTTGTGGAGATAAAAATTTTTTTTTTTCAAAAAAATTTGATCACTTTTTCTTAAAAAATAGATTTTTTTAAATTCTTTATCCCCTTCTCATAAAATAGTATTGTTGTTTAAATATATTTATAAATTAAAATAAATTAATTATGTTTAACAAAATAATTAATAATATGTTCAATTCTTTATTTAATTATTACAAAATTTGCACGCAGGAGAAAATTGGCACCATGGAGAAAATGCGCGTCCATGCGAAAACAATGTGTGCGCGGGAAGAAAATGCGCGTTGTGGCGCTAAATGAGTGTCAGACAGAAAAATGCACTCCCCGCGGAAAAAATGTGCGCCGAACATTGATTTCTTCATTTCTAATGACCTTGAAGAAATCTATGTTTTGGAAGAAATCTATGTTTTAGTGTGTGTGTGTGTGTGTGTGTGTGTGTGTGTGTGTAAACATTTGACGGGTGCAACGACATTCCGCGAGTGCAACGACAGGTCTCAAATTACTACTTGACTAATATCTCAAAGCACACATACAATACATAATAAATTTAAAAGTAAGTAAAGATGAAGTTTTTGTAAAGTAGAGTAATATTTTAAAGATAAAAATGAACCAAATTAATTTCATGTATTCTTGATACATCGCGTTTAACATGTAGTTTTTGGCTGCGTATACATTTGGCGAACACACTAAAAATGAAATTCCACTGTTTGATGGCATGCCAGTCTTTAGGCAGCTTCAGATAAGTAATTTTGGTCTCGTTGAAGTTGTCGACCTTAGGCCACCTGTGTCATGACATTGTGTAGCCCCGTTTGGCGCACCAAAACGCAAACCCGACAGTTTTGACATTTTAAGGCTATTTTCGGACCGTCTCCGCTGCGCCAAACGAGGCCTTTGTTGTAGGCATAAGTGTTGCTAGTGAAATCTTTTAGGCTTCGTTCGTTTAGCAGGAAATGAAATGTAGGAATTAGAATTGACCCAATTCTGATTCCCATAAGAATTGAAATTGAAGTCAATTCTAATTCTGTTGTTCGGCTGAATGCATGAATTTTGTCACAGGATTTGAAATTAAAAATTTCAGTTTTTTGTAACAACCAGGCCCAACCACCACACCCAGAGGCCCGCTCCAACTCAATGGCCAAGGTGCACTCTGGTGGGCTGGCTGCCGCGTTTGGACAAGGGCTGCAGCCCATGACACCCCAACGCCTCTCTGAGCCTGTTTCTCAGCTACAGTGTGTTGTTGATGTCGGGTCTCGATCCCCTGCCACCCTTGATAAGGGTTGCAGCTCAGTTGGTGATGAGGGCTGTTGAAGGCGCCTTATCAAGGGTGGCGGAAGATCGATACCCACCATCAACAACGCACTGTAGCTGAGAAATAGGCTCAGAGAGGCGTTGGGGTGTAAGACCCCATATTTTTTTTTCAAAACCGGGTCTTATGCCCAGAACCGCCGCTTTGCGGCGACACCCTCATTCGGGAAGGCCGCCACTACAAAATGTCGATCCTGTCAGCCATATCGATCACAGAAGAAGAAAAGAATAAAACGAACCAATAGAAGTTCAAGTCCATAATTCACATGCTATATATAATAAATGTCCACATCATTTAACTGAAATGAAAAGGGTTACACAGTAATAAAGAAAGGGCTCATCCCCAGTACATCATATCCTCACTACATAATCACTCGCTAGTCTTGAAACTGCTGCTCCTATACAAGACTGTCCCGCCTCCATCTACACCGGCCTCTGGTGCTGTTGCGTCTCCTCGGTCCCCGACCGTTAGTCAAAAAGACTAAGCCTTGTTTCCCACCACCCATCCCTCAGTGGCTCCTAGGCACCGTCCGGGAGGATGAAGCGGAGGACATCAAGGGGTATAAAACAAAGCAGGTGACACAACCTAGCTATAGGAATAACTACCACTACACAGGTGTATATACAATTGAGGCAGTAAATAAAGCATAGTAAAGAGCAAGTAATGACAGTAAGTAAAGTAGTTATACAATAGAAATAGTAATCATTGATTTATAGGAATGCCCATACAAACCTATAGGCCAAGGGGTCGTTTAGCAGGGTCTATCGTATAAAAAGTCCCAAAACCAATTTATAAGATAGGGGTAGGGGTTGAAATGCAATGTTTATGCCATGACATGCAAAGTTATGCAGTTTATGCTATGTTCATACAAGTGCAACTCACACACTTCGACTCTATGCGCACAGACCTTTAGTTCGCCCTTTTTGGAGCTAGTAAGACTCCCAGGATACTCCCGTAGTGGCAAACGGAAGCGGTAGGTTGGGCCTCTCCCACCTCTAGGTTGGTACACTACCTAACCTAGACCTATCGTACGCCTCAACGCAAAACTGCGGAGCATCTGCGTACTCTTACTGGCTGGACCACCAGACTTTTATGGCTAAGTGCAAATTCCACACTTGTCGAGTCAATGTATTGACGTCGGCGTGAACGACCGTACAATACCGAAGACCCACCACCTTTATGCACATGCAAACATGTTTACCATCTATCTCCGAGCCATAAGCTCTCCGGGCTAACCCGCCCGTCACAATAAACATACTGAGTCACAAGCTCACCGGACTAACTAGTCCGCAACTACAACCACCGAGCCTACCGCTCGTAGAACTAAACAAACTAACCTCCCGTAATCCACGGGGTGTGTGTGTGCATTATTAAGTTAATCTTGTACAACAATTTATCCTTACAATTTATGGTTAATCTTGGACTTCCCGAGGATTACCCGATAAGGGGCTCACTACGTTACTAGAAACTATAATGGGATGACACCCCAAGGCTCATTTTCTCAAGACACTTAATGTTATTGGTATCTACCCATATGCATAACCCTCTTACCGTTTCACTTGTATTAACCCTAGGTGGTTTATGACACTAGCTTCCAGGGGAAGGACGGTCTTTCATCAAACTCAAGCACGACCTTACCCTTAACCCACCAAGCACTCCAGTCACATAAATTCCCTTTTGGTGACCTCACATCTTCTCAACCAGTCTAAGTATAACCTCTACCTTCCATTCCCACCTAATGATCCATAAAGTACTCAGGTTTTACAGTTTCACTATACGCAGACCAACCGTGTTATATGAGTTGCATATGAGGAGGTACTCCAAATATTCTTCCAACCGACTCAAGCTATTTACTGGAGGTCTATCATGATGTTTTAAGTCTAAATCCAGAGAATCATATCTTTCCCTAATTACTTGACATTTATTTAATTTCTCCAATGTTGGTCAGGAATGAAATTGAACATGAAGTATAAGATCTTCCCATGTCATGGCCCCCATAAAATTATGGAAGGTTTATAATGTCAAAATAATAGTAAATCCAGAATATCAAAATTTTACAGCAAGATGTTGACCTCTAATTATAATATTAAATATTTATCCAAAATTAGAAATTAAAGAAGGAACCACCAAAAATACTTGTCTAAAAATTATGAAAAAATTACTAGACCTATATAGTATTCATTAAGGCTTACTGACTGAGTTTCACAGTTTATGAAAATCATTTTCTCACCTAAATAAATATTCCAAATAAATCCTAATATGAACATGTTGTGAAGTAGCCTACTGATAACAATCACCAAGTTGCAAATTTTTTCAAAGAGTATTTTCTTAAGGCTAAGACAAAATAAATGTCTTGTGAAGTACTGGTTAAATCATTTAATTAATTACACAAAAATTACCAGAGGTCTATCATATGATTATAAAGGCACCACCAAGGTTTCATCATCATACAATTACAAGACAAACATCTATTAGCAAGGGTAAAAATTCCTTGCAAAACACAAAATTTTGTTGCTAATTTAGATTAGCAACAAAATCTGATACAAAAATTATTCCTAGCTAATTTGAGCCTAGCTAATTTTAGCTATGGTGCTTTTCCTTTCTATTCAGCAAGAGATATTTAGCAAGAAATTTTTTGCTTACTAATTCACCAAGGAATTAGCAACAAGGAATTTTCACTTTCTGACTCAGCAAGAAATTTTACCAACAAAATTTTTGTTGCTAATCAGCAATGAATTATTTTGTCCCTAATTTTAGCTAGCAAGTGATTTGTTACAAAATTTGTAGTTAAAAATATCAAATATTATCAAATATATTGATCATGTCATTGATTTACTTTATGGGTAAATTGATCATAAATTTTTAATTTGAATCAACAATACATTGTAAACTATACATTTTTTTAAGATATATGAAATACTATTTAAAATATTTATAAATTAAAATATTTTTAATTATACATAACAGGTGGCAATGTATAATAATTCATATATCAACTATCAAACAAGCAAACCAATAGAAAATTTCAATATGATTATATATATATGCAATCAAATGTCATACTAACAAAATTTTGATACATAACCAAATGTTGATACTTCATCAAATATCAATACATAGCAAAATGTCGACACATCTTCAACACAAAACAATCTAAGTGTCATATTACATGATGAGAATCATGAACAAAAGTAATCGATAAGTGTGATATTTATGAACGAACAACTCGTCCGTCCGGAGAATGATGATTTTCTGAAGATTGGTGTTGAACTGGAGAATGATCTTGATTTGAGGCTTGATACTGAATATGAGGATGTTGACTTGATACTCGAAAATATCCAGGAGCTCCAAAATAACCACCTGATGCAACTTGAGCAGGAAAATAGCTAGGAGCAGTTGGAATGGAGAATTGACCCGAGGAAGAATATGATCCTGGAGAAAAGTGTTGGCTTGAATAAATACCATGCATAGCTAGTGCGGCAGAAACAACATTTTTAACAGCATTATCAATTCTTTGGTCAATGTTATTGCTCATCTCCTTTTGTTGTCTCTCTAACTCTTGCAAACGACCACCGCGTTGTTCAATTTCAACCTGACAAGAGTTTATGCTTGAACTAGTGGCGGAGAAGATCATATCATCATTATATGAGTTGCCAAATCCGTAGCAACGCCCATGTTTTGGTCCACCTGATGCTTCTACCCATAAATCATGATCATATGTGGATGAACCTTGGATAGAAGGCAATATCATTGATTCATTGCTTTGAGATTGCTTTTCTTTAAGTTTCGCAATATAAGCATCCTATAAAATGAATTAAAACCAGAGTTAGTATCATTGCTAACAATAATATATTGCAAGTCTATTAAAAAATTAAGAGAAGAAAAATACTAACATATATTTTCTCTGATTTTTTGTCCACAAAAGTTCCTTGCCCTTTTTTTGTCTTATGTGTTCGAATAAAAACTTGTTCATGAGGGACTGGTATCCCACCGTTTTTGCGGGCTTACAATTTAACTCGCTTAAATTCAATTGTATACAACTAAAATAAATTAAATAAACATTTGAGAACAAAAATAGTGCTGCAAAAGGAAAAAAATTGGAAAAAAAAATATTCACAAGATAATTATAGCATTGTCATAAATAAAAAAGTTAAGATGAAAAATTCAATGGCCTTGTGAAACATAATGCTCAAGAAAAGAATTAGAGAAATACTCGATAAAGTTTACGCCACTTACCATCCTACGTGCATGATGAGGAATAGAAATTGTACCCCCGGAGCTCTTAACCACCCCAAGACCATCTCGATCAGATAATCGATTTCTGCGGTTACTTGTTTGGCGATCCTTAAATTTACTTGCATCTCATATATCCCATAGTCCATCAAATATTTCTTTTTTCATCCATGTCGGTGGATTTCCTGACCTTGACTTCGCGGTTCTTCGGATGCGCCTCATCTCTAATGTCATTGTTCTGCTGAAATAACTCTTCCAAATTTTATAAACTTGTTGCTCTGTAAAAGGAGCACGCCAAGTAAATTTTGCCTGCAATATTAAATAATTTGAAGTTATGTCATTCAATACAACATATAAATTAATAACTAATTGAATGACACCTTTTTACCTTAAACTTACTAAACAAGTTGAGTTTTACATCATTCGGAATTTGATTAAAGGTAGGCCAAATTCCATTGAACCAACCTCTTAGATCGTTCAACATGGACCGTGGTGCAGCGGTACTAATGAAGCTGTAAATATGACATTATAATATAACAAATTTAATTAATCTAAAAATGCCACATAAATTTCACCAATGCATTAAAAGATCACAAGGTAGGAAATTTTAATTCTATAAAAAATAAGATTACCATTTCCCCAAGATAATGAGTATCTCGCGACCATCTTCATCATGCTCGACCTCATCTTTGAAACTTGAACTTTCTGGCTCTTGTTGGTCCAAACCAGGAAGCATGCAATCAACTTGTTGTGCATTAACCTCCTCAGGCAACTCTTGCTCCTCATCCATTTCATTGCGTGAGTCGGAATCTGTGGCTGAATGATTATTTGCATTTTCCATTAAGAGACTCAAGAAACTATCATCCTGAATTCTATGAGATAATAATCTACCGCCTCTTCCTCTAGTCCTCATAATAACTATAAACAATGTTATTCTATATCAACAAAAAAGTATAGAACATCATCTAATTTTCAAAATATAGCAAGTCTTTAGAAAATGAAACCACTAAAATCAGGTAATTAACATACACAAATAATTGAACAGAATCGTAGAAAATATCCACTCAGAGTGCCTCGAAACCAAAATAGAAGTTACATGATAGATCTAGCATATAACTTCAAATGTATGTTTAATTTCAAGTCTAGATCATGTTAGATATCAAGAATTAATTGAGTAGCAGTGGCAGCGGTCTAGAAAAACATGAATAGCCGGACGCTCCAAATGATTCGTCACTCAACACACTACAACAAATTAGGTCTACCGCTGCATTTTTTTAAGACTTTTAGCAGCGCTTTTAAAACGCCGCCGTAGCTTCCGCGACGTTTGTCCAAGCGCCACGAAATTGCCGCGGAAAGAAGCGCCGCGGAAAACTTGGCGGCGTTTATATTTTAAAGCGCCGTGGAAAGATTTGCGGCGTTTTCTTTAAAAGCGCCGCGAAAGACTTTACCTTTGGCGGCGTTTTTATATATTAAAACGCCGCGAAAGCCTTTACTTTTGGCGGTGTTTTTATATATTTAAACGCCGCGGATATACATAAAAATAAAAAAGAAAGTTCTACTAAGCAATCCAATAATGAACAACCCTTTGGATGGACATTATATCCAATAGAGAAGCAGAATGGGCAGCCATTTAGATGAAAATAATATATAATAGTGTTCAATAATTGAAGAGTGTTTTCTTCCCAATTCTCTTGTATATCTATCTCATCAAATTTAACTAATGCAGGAATACTTTTAGGGAAATAAAGAAGACCCCATGGATAAAAAAAATGAAATTTTAAATTACTTCATAACAGCATGAATTAACATTCCCATACTACTCAATGCACTCAACTATATATTAGTGACCTATACCTTCATTAAAGAGCAATTCTCATTAATGGGTAGATGCATGACCCATTATTGGTGAAATGCTCAATTTAAAAATTACCATAGCCCAAACAACATGTTCTTCTCTAAAAATGAAAGAGGTAAAAATAGAAGATAGATCATAGAACATGATTTTTGATGTTCTATGTGTGTCTATGTGTCTAGATGTTTATTCAAATCTTAGTTTATCATTTTCCCAAACTAGTGACATGCACTTGGTTTTTTTATTTTCTTAATTAATGGACATTATAAATTATTATCTTCATACATTCTTGCCCTACTTTTTGTCATCCACGTGAGTTCAAATCAACCAAACATAAGTGCAAAGCTTTGACTCGGCTTAAAATCCGACTGAATGGCTATGAGCTAATCTAGAGTACTATGGATGAATTACATCAGGAATAGATCATGCACAACCTTAAGAGGAACCATTATATATCCTTTTGCATCTCTAGCTAAGTTTACAGGATAAACCGCATATAATGGAACAAATACCAAATTACAGGATAAACGATATATAAGCACTCGTATCACATATAAGAACAGCCGAGAACATACTCATATTGATCAAAAGGAGGAAGAAGAAGTGAGCATTGCCCTACTTTCCTTCCTCACTTTTGCATGTAAGCACAAGTGAGAGATGAATTTCTACCCTGTAAGAATAATTGAGAGATGAATTTCTACCCCATAAACAAATTGTGCATATGAATTCAACCTTTTCTAATTTAAATTTGCCAGAGACGTTAGAATCAAGCTTGCGAAGTAGGAGGTGGCGGAGAGCTGCTCGTCAAGCTTTGCCAAAAGAAAGCGGGGGAAGCTAAGTGCGAAGAAGACATACGCGAAGCTAAAACCTTACCGAGCGATCTTGAGTTGCGATAGACATCCGACATTGTAGCTCAGTATAATGATCCAAAAATGCTAACAACGAAAACCAATCAAATGGGGCGTGATCGATCTCTATAATTATACTGACGATAATTTTAGACTAACTACATTCAGGCCTAGAAATTCAAAGCTTTAAACCATCAGATTGTGCAAATTAAACTAAAATCAGAAGCTATAAGTACATAATTATTAAGATTTATAATTACAAATAAGAAAGGAAAAAAGTATATATGGCTAGCTTCTCCTGGAAACTATTTCTAGAGGGTTCTGATGGTATACACTTTCAAACTTGGCGTTAAAGGATGTTTCAATAGGTGGGTAGAATTAAATGATATTTGTATAAGAACATTCATGTTGTGAAATAACATAATAGAGTACCCCTCCAAAGCCGGTCGGGAAACTAGACCGGAAAGAAACTTGTCTGTAAAATTGTGATTGTTGCCGTAAAAGGGGGATCGTTACACACCGTGCACATTATCCAATCAAATAAAATAAACAATTCATCAATTACACATCCCAAAGGCAGAGAAACAAGTCCTTTAGATTTGTATTAGCAACACTACTAGACCTTCCTGAAGCTAACTACAGATTTCAGATTTGTCTAACAGTTGCAAAGGTATCCAGTATAATTCAGTAGATACTATGATCATAGAAGTCTAGATAAACACATGCACATACATGTGCATTTGCACACCACATATGTGTTCAAAAAATAATCATTAAGCTGACATTATGTGAATGTTTTTTTCAAAAAGAAGGCTCAGTGAGTTGTGATTGACATTGTTAGCATATGTAATGTAGCTTAACTCCAACAAAATTCATATTTATGAACAGGCAACCAAACTATTAGAAATCCATCTCTAATTTCATCTGATTCTAAACAAGTAAATTTATGCCAGGAATAAACATTTAAAAAATGGCACATCCTATATCAGGCAGTGTACAAAATAAGCTCAAAAAGGATTTGTCACATGGTGTTTTTTTTGCTAATATAGTGTGAAAATCATCTATAATTTCATCTGGTTGAGAAATTGGAACATTCATGGCGTACGTTTCAAATTTCTAAAAGAATGCTGGTAAGAGATAAGATTGGGGTATAACTCACTGTCCACTCCAATTTCCCTGCCACACCACCGGAGCTCTCGAGCTAGTCGTGCGGAGCTGGGGAGCTTGGTCGTTGGGGATGGATAGCTTGGCCGTCGGAGCTAGCACCTTTGCGGAGGTCGTAGCAGGGGAACTCGGTCGCCGGAGCTGGGCACATTAGCCGCGGAGCTGGGGTCTTGGGTGGAGGAGCTCGTAAATTTGGATGGCGGAGCGCTTAGCGGAGCGGGGCACCTTGGAGCTGGCAGGTGAAAAGTTGCGGTGGAGTTATCTGGATTGGGGAAGAAGAAAACGTGAGAGTTAAAAAGGGGGATATATTATCTTATTAAAATTAATAAGTTTTTTTTATGTTTGCCGCTCAAATTTTTGGGTTGGAGCCAAATGTTAAATGTATTTATTTATTTTAACTAGCAACACGTTTTGAAACAAATTATTTGTTGGTAATCATCATCAATTTTTTAGCAACAAAATTTTTTCTTTCTATTTTTGCAAGAAATTATTAGCAATAAAATTTTTTGTTTCTAGCTTTCCAACAAATATTTTTGTTTCTAATTTCGTTAGAAATTTTGTTTTTTATATTTGTTGCTAATTTTATTGCTAATTATCATCATATTATTTTCCTTTCTAAATTTTGTTGCTAATAGATGTTTTTCTTGTAGCAAGACCATTTGAGCATGTAAATTTCTTTATAATGAAATGTCGTAAAGGGGTTATAACCTAATTTAGGGGGGATAAGGATTCTTAAAATACTCCTAAAATTTACTAGGGTATTATTACACCCTTTGAACTTGTACACCAAATTCCATGACCAGTCCATAACATTTAACCCCATGTCCTGCACAAAGCTCAAAATGTAACCCTAAGGGTAAAGCTAGGGTTTTGGGGCAAATCCACCCCACATCACCCCAAATCACTCATGGAGGTGTTTTAGGTGATCCTAAACCAGTGGCCAAGATTTCACATCGTGTTGATGAGTTTTGACCACAATACCCCAAGATGAACACCATACCCTAATTTTGACCTAGTTTGACCAAACTTGGGTTAACAAATTACCCAACTAGATTAGTCCCAATTGGGTTGAAATATTTACCAGGGTCATATAATAACACTAAGGAGCACCCACCAAAATTTGGAGGGGATTGAAGGTCATTAGACCCATGAATTAATTAATATTTGAATTATGAAATGATTGCAAAAATCTTAGAAAAATATTCTTCTAAAATTCCCATCTTTTGATATGACAAGGGGGTTGATACAAATAGCCTATCTTTCAATTTTCAAGTCAATCTCATGACCTAATCAAAAGTTATTTCAAAATTAGTGGTTGTCGTACCCTAAGGACCAGTCCCACCAAAATGGCTATATTGGGAACTACACTACTCCTTTTGGGTTGAAATAAATTTTAAATTAAAGTAGACTCCAAGGGCTACAACTTTTGTGTTGACCATTTTTTCTGTAGAGGGGCCTAAGTATTTTCTATAATTAAAACAAGGCACTGCTTAATATGTGACCAAATAATATAAAACATATTATTAATAAAAAAGGACTTGAACAGATCTTGAAGCAGGAACGGACGGCATCGGGCCGTCTTCTTCCTCCACCCAACGACTGGGATTAGTTGCGCCTGGGCCACCTTAATCCTTGTTTTCCCGGCCACCTAAGCGCCGCCCCGGCCGGCCAATGCCACCACCACCTTCGTTGAGGTGGTGGCCGACGATTTGCGGTGGTTGGCCGGCCGGAGGTGGCCGGAACAGGGGTTTTAGGTAGGAATTAAAAGCTTGGAAAATCCAAGCTTCGGCCAACCTGATCCAAGCCATTTGGACTCGGATCTTGCCGTTGATTGGGGGGATCTACCCACAGAAGAGAGAGGAGGAGGGGAGGACCTGAACGGAGGGGGTTTGCCTTGTCGTTTTCCGATTGGCCATGGCCGATCCATGCCTTTTGGTGCCATAGCAACCTCTGAACAATCCTGCCCGATTCCTTCTAGTAGATGGGGGGAAATAACCCCCTCTGTCCCTTGAAGCTTTTCAATGAATCAATTTAGAGAGGGGAAATGTGTAACTCCCAATTGCCATGAACGGCCATTGATGTCCATTTTCGGCCATGGTGAAACTCCTCAAATTCTCCCTCCATGTGGCCGGGAATGGACATTAAACTCCTCCAAATTAATTGGGGAGACTGAATAGAGAATGTGTGGAGATGAATGGGGGGGGGGGGTCAATTTGCTTTGAATGTCATGAATTTACCTTGAATGGTCACTTTCTCTCTCTTCAAATTGGGGGAAACTCCCAATTTCTCTCTCCTAGTCACCCCCTCCAGAAATTGGATGACATTTCATGTAATTTCAATGGTGACTAATCATTTGGGCCATTGAAATTGGGCTTAGCCCAAAGGAATTGAGCTTTGGGCTTAATTAACCCAAGTTGGGCAATATTGACCAAGTGTTGACTTTGGTCAAATTGGAGAAATTAATTAGGCCCAATGGGTCAATGTTGACCAATTGGCCTCTCTTAGTGATCAATGGAACTTGGGGAAAGTCAATTGGTCCATTTGAACCCTAATTGACCCTAAATAGTGTGGTTTGACTTATTTAGCGTTAGGGTTGACTTTGGTCAAATTGACCATTTGGGTTGGCTCCAATGGGTGGGTAGTGACCCATTGACCTCCCCTAAGGGTTAGGAAGGTCTAGTTAGGGTCAATTTGGCAAAGTCGAGGTCAATTGACCCACAATAGGGCAATTTGACCAAAATAGGCTAGAGTTGACTTATGTCAAATTGGCCAAATTGGTGGCCCCATGATGGGGCTTTTTAGTCCATTGGGTCCCTAATATCTTTATAAGGTTAGGGTCAAGATCAATTTGGCATGGTGGAGGCCAATTGACCCTAATTAGCCTACCTTGACCAATTTAAGGTTATGGTTGACTTTGGTCAATTTGGCCTCTTTGGTTGACCCCAATGACTCCTAAATGCTCTAAGGGACCCTCCAAAGGGTTAGGTGTGCCATGGTGGGGTAAAAGGGTCAAGGTGAGGCCCTAAAGTCCAACCCTAAGCTTGGTAACCGGAAATTGCTATTTGCAGACCAAGGTACTCTTCTCCTTCAAGCCTAAGTTCACATGGTCTTTTGTGCTTCCTAGGATTTTTTTCATGACCTAATTATGACAAAATCACTCTATGGGTCTAGTTGTTTGGGGGATGTTACATGGGGTGTCATGGGCTGCAACCCTTGTCCAACCGCGTCAGCCAGCGCACAGAGTGCGCCTTGGCCACTGAGTTGGAGCGGGCCTCTGGGTGTGGTGGTTGGGCCAGGTTGTTACAAAAATGTGCAAATTGTTGGACAAGCGGGCCCAACCACCACACCCAGAGGCCCGCTCCAACTCAGTGGCCAAGGCGCACTCTGTGGGCTGGCTGACGCGGTTGGACAAGGGTTGCAGCCCATGACACCCCAACGCCTCTTTGAGCTTGTTTCTCAGCTACAGTGCATTGTTGATGGCGGGTCTCGATCCCCCGCCACCCTTGATAAGGCGCCTTCAACAGCCCTCATCACCAACAACCCTCATCTTCCAAAATATAGATTTCTTCTGTGAGGCCCCGAGCCAGACCTCACAAAAATCTGTATCTGAGTCTCTTTGTAAGCATTTATCGCAGCATAGTAATAACATGAGTACAATGAAAATACATAAACAAAACTCATACCTTTGCTCGTTCTTCAGTTCTAGTGCATCTAGCTTTCCTCGGAGCACTCGGAGTCGCATCAGTTACCTAAAAAGATAAACCACGACGGGTTTAGTCATAAAGAATATGACTAAGTGAGTAACATACCTCTTTAACTGATGTACATGCACGCAACAAACGTTAGTAGCAATATGCATAAATATTCAAGTGTATAATCAAGAACAGTAAAGTATTCAGTTTTAGTGTATAATCAATCAATAACAGTAACTACATTGTTCGTACTATAATGATTTTTGTTTCAAATTCTAGTATTCGATCTAGTTTATTAACAGTCATTTCGTTCATTCGTGTCAAACATTCCATCAATTCTGTTTCACTTTTGGAATCAGATTTCATATTCTTTCGCATCATAGCTCATTCAATTTGTTTCACTTTCTCAATCAGATTTCTCGTTTATCTTTGATTTAATTTAATTAGGAAATCATAAGGGTTGTTGTAGATTCATCCCTTCTTGGTCTTCAACAACCTCTTGACCTTCAACGACCTCTGGCCTTCAACGACCTCAAATAAATCTACAAAAAACATATTCCGTCGTGGCGTATTCACACCCCCACTACGGCTACTGGGTTAACCCTTATCATTTCATATATTCGTATGCATCGATGCAATCTTCTTATTCAATTATATAGGAGTTTTATTTAAAATATTTCCCTCAGAATTTATTCATCGCTTATTTATTGTCAATTCAACATTTTCCAGCGATTCTTGGATTTATCAGTGATTCAAATTCGAACAATTTCAATATCATGTCGATGCACACTAAAATACTTTATGTATAAAAATCTAATCATATGAATATTGAAAATAATTCAAACTATGCATAATTAAAGAAATATGTACTCACCATGTGTCCATTGCCTTTAATTGTACCAGGATTTTCATCGGGTCTATCTCCGGACGCCATCCTCTGCAGTATCAGTGAAATTATTTACTTTAGGGTTGCGTCACGAATTAGTTACGATTTACTTCTTATACGATTACAACTTTAGCAAGTTACAACAAAGAGGGATAGGACAACAAATGACAAAGAGGGCAGCCAACAAGAGCTTCTCCTGGCAGCCAAACACTAGGGCAACACTCACCAATCAAAATCCCAACAACATATCATCAACTGGGCTGCTAATAGCAGCACCAAAGGCTGCTAACAGTAGCTCAAAGGGCTGCTACTAGCAGTCCAAACCAAGAAAAACACACATCTAAAAAGGGGTAGCCCAAAATATTTAAAACAACAACAATCTAGAAGCCCAAGGAAAAACAGTCGGACACTATTAAGAAAAATCACATTAAAAATCCCCCATAAGTGAAATAGAAATTCAAGGTAAAATCAGCCTAAAATAGAATCAGCTAGAGAATCAGCTAGTGATCACAAAACAACACAACAGCTGGCCACCATAGCAGCTCATAAGGGCAGAGACCAAAGGAACAGCAGCCAGCACTCACAACTACAGCACTAGCAGAAATAGCCGGCCAGAAAAAAATAGCCCACAAAGCCTCAAGATCAATAGCAGAACATCAAAATCCCCCTAACAGGACCCTAGCCAACCAAGGCCAAGGCATAGATTCCAATTAAAAGTCTACGTCAACAATTATAAGAAGGAGATGAGGGAAAAGAAGGTGAAAGAGGAGCTCAAAGTGGTTTCAGCCCAAAGCTACTGGCCAAAAGAAGCAGCAAACCAGCCAAGCTAGCAAAGATGCAAAGAGGAGGCAGCTACAGGCTTCTCCCAACACCGACAACCAAGGAAGAGAGGAAATTGTGGTCAAAGAGGGAAGAGAGCAGCAAGACCTAGCAGTTCCCAGTCCGTCAAGCTCCAAGCGACGAGAGAGAGGTATCGGGAGAAAGGGCCACAGTTAGAAAATATATACAGCCAACAACCCACCGCTTAAATGAACCATCCCAAGCCACCGCCTCAATTAAAATATATTAATATGTATTTCATCAGCCACATAAGAAACCAGCCAACCCAGTACAGCCCCAAAAATTACTAGCAGTCATATTATAATAACCAGTACAGCCCAATACAGCCCCAAAACCAAATAGATGTAAGTGCCAATCACTTCAGCCACTTCACTTTCACCATAAAACCCATATGCAAAACAACTACTCAGACCAATCAAAACAAAATAAATAAAATAAAACTTAAAACGAAACGAGCGTCGCAAAACCATCGAAAAATTCAAAACTTCAAACTTAAAGTGCGACGTCGTCTCGACACTGATTTTTATTATTTCATCATCGGGAATTTTCCTTCATTTATGTCTCTTTCAATTTCGCTTAAACGTTTTAGTCCGTTACAAACTTCTCCCTCCTAAGAGGAATTTTCGTCCTCAAAAATGCCGGTAACAGTACATTCCTTCAAACAAAAACAAACTTTATTTGAAACCAAAGATCTATTCAAGAGTACGCATAATTTACATATCGTTAAGCAAAACCACACTAGGATTATAACATTCCTTGTACATAATAGAACGAGACGGTCTCACTTCCTTCCTTCCCATGGCTGGCCTAAGTTGAAAGCTCGGGGCTCGATACGACGTTCTTCTGGAGCTGCTTCTTCTTGTGCTGGGGTGGACGCTAACGATTCAGTTCCGATCTGGAATAGCTTCTGCTGCGGAGGTCTTGGAGCGTCTCTACCTTCTTTCGATTGATTCAGTTTTGGGCAATCGGCTCGCTTATGCCCTGGTTGACGACAATAAAAACAAACGCCCGCAAGACATTCTCCCTTATGATTCCTTCCGCATTTTACACATTTTACGGATGCCTGTGAGGTCTGGGATACATTGCTACTTGCTGCAGGTGCAGTTTGAGATACTTTCCTCTCTTTCCCTTGCGACTCACTCACAGTTTCAATCACTTCCTTATTCGAACTTTCTCTAAACCTCTTTCTAGCTTGTTCACGTCTCCACCGAGATTTCTCTGCATCTATTTCCACCAGTCTGGCTCTTTTCACTAATTTTCCATACTCAAGGATATCCATAGGTACCAAGAGAGCATGAATTTCATCGCGAAGACCTTGCTGAAACTGACAACACCTATCTTCTTCTGTTGCAATCAAGGAGTCTGCATAATAACCTAACTTGGTAAATTCTGTTGGAGCCTATGTTCCGCATCTCTTGGTTTGAGAATAACAAATACCGTGTTGTATTTGATCTAGTCTTTTGTGTGTTTATAGTGTCCAGGTTGTACAGGTTCAATGAGGAGACAAGTCCTCGTTCATGGGCATGATCCAAGAGTGTGTACACATTAGAAAAAGCAAAAGGATGAGTTTTGTGTGCTGATCTTAAAATGGCCATAACTTTCAATCCAGGAAGAGTTACAGAACGGTCCACCCCATTTCGGAGATGAGAACGACTCAATCTACAGTCTGGAGAAGTTTCGGATGGCAAAAATGAAGATGAGCTGTCGGAATTCCGACAGCGATGTCGCCTAGGCGACAGCGCAGAAGTTACAGCAACTGCCCGCACGACGAACAGCAGTTTGGGGCTGTCAGAATTCCGACAGCAATGTCGCCCAGGCGACAGTGAAAATCTATAAATGAGTTCGTTTTGTTCGTGCATTCAGAGCTTTGAGAATTCCAAGTCCTTTCCTGAGTGCATACGAACCAGAGAGCTCCAGAACCTCAAGAACTCCCATTTGTGCTGAGAAGGTTTGAAATTGAAGACGAGATCGGACGCGCTTCTACATCAACGATCATCTCGAGGCTTCAACCTTCCTTTCAGAGATCTGAATTTCTAGGGAGTTCTTATTTTATTTTGTATTTTCTTTTATATACATTTCACTTTGTATTGGTAGAGAAATCGTCTCCTTGTGCGTGACGTCTAAGTTCTTGCGTGGCTTAGGGGAAAATCGCTTTCTTGTGCGGAGCGTCCAAGTCCTTGCGTGGCTTGGTAGGAAATCGTGGCCTTGTGTGCTACGTATAGATCTTGGGAAGATCTAGAGGATAGGCTTGGGCTTGGTCTAGGGAGAGACAAGTGATAGCCTTCCGATCCTTGGGAGAAGGATTGGTAAACACAAATTGTTAAAAGTTTATTTTCATATTTGTGCCTTGATCTTAAGCATTGTTAAGATCATTTTTATTGTATGAGAATTTCATGATTAAAAATTATGTCTTTTCTTTAATTGCAAATTTGGTTGCTTAATCTTTAACTTAGAAATTTGTGTTTGAATTAATTTAAAATTTTCATAGTTTGAAAACTTTTATAAGTGATTTTTAGAAAAACAAAATTTGTTTTAAAAATTCTTAAGTAAAAATCATATTTAAAAAGGCCCTTATTCCCCCCCCCCCCCCCACCCCCCCCCCCCCCTCTAAGGGCGCCACAAGATCCAACACGTGGTATCAGAGCTAGGTTATTCCAAATCGGCTTAACAACCG
The DNA here is from genome assembly GCA_033032865.1 of Dactylorhiza incarnata. NCBI lineage: Eukaryota > Viridiplantae > Streptophyta > Magnoliopsida > Asparagales > Orchidaceae > Dactylorhiza > Dactylorhiza incarnata. The sequence goes on along the minus strand of JAWHQI010000307.1, from coordinate 2,407,662 downwards.
GGAATAATGGCGTCTCTTGATCATGATCTCGCTTCTACTAGTGGGGAAAATTTTAATATAAATGAAAAAGTATTATCACCACCTTTATTTATGGTCAAAAATTTTAAAGGGTGGAAAATATTAATGAAAAATTTTCTTAAGGCCTTAGATGAAAAAGTTTGGAATATTACTGATAAAAAGCCATCAAGCGTACTAACTAGAAACAAAATTATTTTAAATGCAAAATCTATGAATAGTATATTTTGTGCGTTAGACCAAAATATTTTCAAACTTATTTATACTTTACCTACCGCATATGAAATTTGGAGTTATCTTGAAAGAACTTATGATTCTCCTTCTACAGGTACAGAACATTCACAAGAACCAGAAAATATGCAAGCTTATGCAAATATTCAAGAAAGCTACACAAAAGATGGATCCATAGAATGCTCATCAAGCGGAAAGGATGATGGAAACTCTTGTTTGGAAGAGGAAGATGAAGAAGACAAAGGAACACTATGTTCAAATCTTGCCTCATCAACGAGCGCTGTGAGGAAATCAAAATCTCCTATTTTTTGTACATCTATTTCTACACTACAATTGCTACAAAATACTAAACGTAAGATTAATTAAGAAACTAAAAATGGCTAATGCAAAACTACATTTAGAAAATAAAACTTTGAAAGCAAATGTGAATGTAGAATCCAAAAATGAAATGTTTGTATCTCCTGCATGCTCTTCATTTGAAAACGCTATATCTTGTTTTGATTGTAATAATATTAAAGAAAAATTCAAGGAACTTGAAAAAGAGCTTACTTTCATAAAAGAACAAAATGAAAAATTATGTTTAGAAAACTCTTCTCTAAAAAATGATTGTGCTAAGTGTAAAGAATATAAAATTGAAATTAAAGAGATGGATGAAACATTTGATGAATATAGAAATAACTATCAAGATCATATTGATTCAATTGTTTCCACTCTTAAAAATAGCACAATCGCTTATAATAAAGCTAGACATAATTTAAAGATTAAGAATGATGAATTAAAATCAAAAATCAACTTGCTTAAGAAAATGGTAAATACAAATTCACAATATCAAACTATATCTAAAAACAAGTTGAATATGAATATGAACATCTTAACTAAGTTTAATAATGAGAGTAAGAAACGTAAAGGATTTGTAAATCAAAATCACCATTATGTACAAAATCACGTTTCTCCCAACTTAAAATTAAATGCAAACAAATTTCCTCCAAATTATAAATTCAAAAATCATTTTGATCCAAATATTCAAGTAAATGATTATGGAAATTTGAAAAATAAAAATAACATTTTTCCAAGGTTTGAATGGAGACCCAAAGCTAAAGAAGAAACACAAACTCCACTCAAAAGGGCCCATTCATCACTATCTCCCCAAAAGCAAACACGATGTATTTGGGTACCCAAAAGAACCATCACACCCGGTCCTCTTTGGATACCTAAATCTCTCATTCATTAGTATAATATCATTTGCATAAGTAGAAACAAATAAAAATGAAATATCACTACTCTACTTCATGATATCCTTATTGTCACTTTTCTTCTGTTTATTTTTTTATTTTTTGAACAAACATGTTATGATCACTTTATATATCATGAAATATGACTTTCATATATTAAGCCTAATGTTTATATCAAATCAAATTTGTATTAAAATTGAACATTAAGTCATATTTTTTTTTTTCAAAGTGATCTATCTCTCATCTTTGATTGGTCTTTATTCTTTTTAAATCCTTTACCTTTAATTGTCTTGAATTATCATTAGAAATTGAATATTGAAATTATTATCAAGACTATTGAAATTATTTTAAAGATTGGATTTAAATGGTTTATTAAAGGGCTTAAACTAAAAATTAAAATGCGCAACGTTTTTGATTCTTTTCTATTTTTGTTTGCTGCATATGATAGCCCTTATAATGAAGAATATTATCTAGAAAAATTGAAAATAAAAATTCATCTAAACGCATGTTTTAATCTTTCAAAAATGCGAGTTTACGATCAAAATTTCAAACATCCATATCTTTTGATCCGCTCGCCTGATTTTCGCGTTTAATATATTTTCGGAAAGAGCACAAAAATCTCCATCCAACGGCAAACTAGGCTTGCTCATTTGAGTTCTTTTGGTGCTGTCAACTTGCCCAATTTCAACTCCGTTTTAAAAGCTATCTTAGTTCGCTTGATTTAGAAATTTCTGTGTTTATGGATTTTTCATCACATGCTATCCTTAGTATAATTGATTCATATATTAATTTAGATATTATGTGTGTGATGTGTGTCATCAATGTTTGCATGAAATTTAGACCTTAGAATCATCTTGTATCATTAAGATCAAATCAAAAGATTAATCATTTCATTCTAGGTCTAAAGAAAATTAATTTGAAAACTTCTCATATTACATGCAACATTATCTCCATTAATCCTAGGTAATAATATTGCATTCAAACTCATCATTCTAGCATCACTTCTTGGTCTATGCTTATATATTTATGCTAGTTATAACATGTACAATGTTATTTAAATTTGATGATAACTATGTGATTTGAAATTATAATAGAATACTAAAATTCCAACAAGCACGTTGTTTATGGATTAATCATTAGAATATATATGAATATTGTATCATGAATCATATATTATCATGCAAAACCAAAGATCAATAAATTTAATTATTGAATGCAATTTTATTAAACAATTTCAAAACATTCTATATGTGATCTTTGTCTTTGATATGATTACATGATCATCTTTTTCTAGACTTTAAGAAAAATCAAACATGCTTATTCAAAAGAAAATCATCAAATTGTATTGTCATATGTCTAGAAAGAATAGAATTCACATAAATCATGGTATCCAACAATTATTCTATGTAAAATTCTCTGTAATCATAAATCATAATTCATGTTCTATCAAAAAATATCTAAGATCAATAATGTCTATTAGCTAGGAATTATGAATATTATGATAGAAATATGAATAATTGTTTCTTCACATTTGGTGCATAGATATGCTTTGTTATTGATTGCATGTATCTCACATATATATTGATTCTAGAATCAATTGTGTAATAATAAGAATAAATTAATATCATCACCTTATTCTAGATCTATAATTTGAAACTCTAGTTTGGAATACGTGCAATATAAATGTTAATCTTATAACATGACATTAAACCCAAAACTCATCACACTAGCATTGTCACTTATTAAATATTAGTAATTGTGCTAATTATCTCATATCGTCATCTCATAATAGTAGAAAAACTATGCGGCTTTATATACTCATCACATTAAACAAACCCCATAGTTTATAAATCAACCCATAGTTTAAAAGCATAGGTTGTACAAAGATTATTCACCTATGACTTGATATCTCACATTAGCGGGGGCGTAGGGTTGTATGCATTAGAGACCTAACCTCTAAGTCATGTCTTGTCCTTAACCGGGGAGGGTTCCAGTGGGGCCTTGCGAGGCACTGGGGGAAAGAGTGCTAGGTTGAGTGTTCTCTAGTGTGTGCATATGAGACTAACACCCCAACCTACGGCATGTGTGCAGCTCCTCATGCCCATCTGTCACTTAGTACGGGGCTAGGGTGTAGACATTTAGTCGGGGTAGTCTTGAATCTTAGGACATACTTATTTTACTCTTTGCATGATTATTTTATTTACTTATCACTTAAATCGTGCATATTTTTGGTTATTTAATAAAAAAAAGTCCTCTTGTGTTTGCATAATTTATCTTTTTCTGATTTTTAAAATTTCTAAAAATCTATAAAAATATTTTTGTTCATATGTACTACTTAGTTTTTGTGTTTCTGACTTTTTGTTATTATTCATATTATGAAAAATCAAATAAAAAATTCAAAATTCAAAAATTACAAAAATATTTTTTTTTGTGATTTTCTATTTTTTTTTAATTGATTTAAAAATGATAAAACAAAAAAACTATATGATATTTATTGCCAATATCAAGCATGAATGAATTCTATTATTTAGAATTTTTTACAATGTTAAAATTTATTCCTTCAAATTACTATGAACATTATTTTGTTTATCATGCTTTGATATATCTATTTAAAGTGCATAAATTGTATTGAAAAATATGTGTAGAACCAAGCATAGCATGCCTCTAAGTATGAGTAAATGTACTATGATTGATAATGATACCTTTCACTCACTTATTTTGGCAATCAACATGTATGTTTAAATATAAAAATGCTTGCTTGTGTATTGTATTTGTACAATGAATTAAATCTTGCATAAGTTTATTGCATACACTACATTTGAATTGCACTTGTGAAATTTAGAAAAGTGGTTAAGTTAAAATTTTTTGGGTTTGCAAAACAAGTGTATTCGGAGAATGTTGTCTCACAAATGTTTAAAAAAATTATATATGTAGACAAATATAACTCCACCAAGCACTACTTGAACCTCCTGATAAGTCTTCATAAGCATTGTGAGGTTGAGCACCTTGGAAAGAATAGTAAAGTGTCTTGTGCAACCCTTGATTAGTACACCGCTTTTTATAAAATAGTGTGCATTAAAGTGTGTGAAAGTAAATATACTTGTGTTTTATTGTGCACTTTACTCTACATATGTCTTGTATTTTGTGTTTTAAATAAATTGTTAACATTGCCCAAAATACACTTATGTGCACATCATTATCTTTCATAACACTTCTTCTCATGAGTATTGGATTCTAATGCTTTATCTATATTGCTCTTTATATAAGAAATGCACTAGATAACCTAGCATGATCTCTACAATGTTTTGGTATTTCTTGAACTTAAAATTAAGTAACATTGTAGTATATTTTCTTTTTAATGTGTTCATTTCATTCTTGGTATATTTATGAAAAAAAACTTGAGATTTCAAAAAGGCTAAAACATCTTTACATTTTGCACTTAAACTCATATTTATAACACTAATTTTCATGCTTACAAAAAGATGTTTCTTATAATCTTCCGCTTGCTTACAACTCTTTTTTTTTGAAATCTCTTATATACTATGCTTAAAATCTTTATCATTATCTATATTACAAAATCTCGATCATGCTTTATCATTTATAAGAAATGCCTCCTTACTACCCTCACCTAAACCTTCTTTTGATTCTACCAAAAGGGGAGATTAAATTGCATAAATCTAATATTTAGGGGGAGTGCATTATAATGATATTAAACTCAAAAAATGGGTATATTTGTAGGGGGTAATCATATAGGAGGTGCATACACTATCATATGCTCGATCATGAAAATCCTTCAATAAATGGTTCCTTACCTATCTTAAAAGATATACACTCATCCCTACCCACTTTTGTTAATAACAAAGGGGGAGAAGAAATTGAGAAATCTAGTAAAATAGATATTTAGGGGGAGTAGTTTATAAGAGACACTAATGTAGGGGGAGGACTTGATATAGAAAGAGTAGGCATTATCGCTTTCAATTCTATCACGCTCTTAATATGTTATTCATGCATATCTTATTACCGCACTTATCTATAAACACAAATTGTCTTAATCTCACTAATTTCTCATACCGATATTTGTTATTATCAAAAGGGGGAGATTGTTGGAGCATATGTTCCGCATCTCTTGGTTTGAGAATAACAAATACCGTGTTGTATTTGATCTAGTCTTTTGTGTGTTTATAGTGTCCAGGTTGTACAGGTTCAATGAGGAGACAAGTCCTCGTTCATGGGCATGATCCAAGAGTGTGTACACATTAGAAAAAGCAAAAGGATGAGTTTTGTGTGCTGATCTTAAGATGGCCATAACTTTCAATCCAGGAAGAGTTACAGAACGGTCCACCCCATTTCGGAGATGAGAACGACTCAATCTACAGTCTGGAGAAGTTTCAGACGGCAAAAATGAAGAGGAGCTGTCGGAATTCTGACAGCGATGTCGCTCAGGCGACAACGCAGAAGTTATAGCAACTGCCCGCACGACAGCACGACGAACAACAGTTTAGGGCTGTCGGAATTCCGACAGCGATGTCGCCCAGGTGATAGTGAAAATCTATAAATGGGTTCGTTTTGTTCGTGCATTCAGAGCTTTGAGAATTCCAAGTCCTTTCCTGAGTGCATACGAACCAGAGAGCTCCAGAACCTCAAGAACTCCCATTTGTGCTGAGAAGGTTTGAAATTGAAGACGAGATCGGACGCGCTTCTACATCAACGATCATCTCGAGGCTTCAACCTTCCTTTCAGAGATCTGAATTTCTAGGGAGTTCTTATTTTATTTTGTATTTTCATTTATATACATTTCACTTTGTATTGGTAGAGAAATCGTCTCCTTGTGCGTGACGTCTAAGTCTTTGCGTGGCTTAGGGGAAAATCGCTTCCTTGTGCGGAGCGTCCAAGTCCTTGCGTGGCTTGGTAGGAAATCGTGGTCTTGTGTGCTACGTCTAGATCTTGGGAATATTTAAAGGATAGGCTTGGGCTTGGTCTAGGGAGAGACAATTGATAGCCTTCCGATCCTTGGGAGAAGGATTGGTAAACACAAATTGTTAAAAATTTATTTTCATATTTGTGCCTTGATCTTAAGCATTGTTAAGATCATTTTTATTGTATGAGAATTTCATGATTAAAAATTATGCCTTTTCTTTAATTGCAAATTTGGTTGCTTAATCTTTAACTTAGAAATTTGTGTTTGAATTAATTTAAAAAATTTATAGTTTGAAAACTTTTATAAGTGATTTTTAGAAAAACAAAATTTGTTTTAAAAATTCTTAAGTAAAAATCATATTTAAAAAGGCCCTTATTCACCCCACCCCCCCTCTAAGGGCGCCACAAGATCCAACAAATTCTGCTTCATACTGCAGTACAGATTTACTTCCTTGAACTAAACGGAGGAATTGATCGTGCAGCAACCTTTTTTCAGATCTCGTAACAAACCACGATGTAAATTCTTGCAGAAACTCTCTCCAAGTAATAACTGGCATACCATGCACTTCGTACTTTCTCTTCATGATGCTAGTCCACCATCGTTTCGCTTCCCCTTCCAAAATAAACGCAGCTAAACTCACCTTCCTATTCTCGGGGCACTCCATTACTTCAAAAATTGTTTCCATTCGCAAAATCCAATCTTCGGTTTCGAGCGGGGGTAAACATCCTCTAAACAGTGGCGGCTTCAATTCTAGGAATTGTTTAAGATCCACATCTAATTGACGATACTGAGGCAGAACTGCAGGCACTGCAGGAATTACAGGACCTATCGGCAACTGAACAGGAACTGGATTCACGAAAGGCACGATCCCAGGAGTCAAATGCACGGGTGGAGGTACAGGATCAACATGAGGGGCAGCTGGACCAGTTGCAAGTAGGGTTGGCAAGACCAACTTTAAAGCTTCGGCAAGAGCTTGGGTAAGGTCATTCACTGGGAGACGCGGCTGATCTCCATTATCACTCTCCGCTGACAACGTATCATTATTTACCTCTTGTTCGTCTCGACCTTCACGGACTCGCTTACTTGCATAGACATGGACGGGGTCCTTGGAAAACAATGAAATTAGAGTTTCATAAATATTTTCAAGATCGTTTATGTATCATGTACTCATGCCTATCTACTTGCTTGATAAACCTCGCTTTGATACCAATTTGTGAGGCCCCGAGCCAGACCTCACAAAAAATCTGTATCTGAGTCTCTTTGTAA